>QVRM01000142.1:0-600000 GCA_003439945.1 Dermanyssus gallinae | reverse complement strand
TGCGCGTGCTGCTTGATTAATAAGTTCACTAAGCACGTGTTCAAGACAGATTCTGCGCACCGGGCGACTACAGCCAAGACACTCTTTAGTACCAATGATATACTAGACGTACTTACGTTTAAAAGACAAAGAGCTACCATAAAAAAAAGAAGAAACGTAGTTCCTGTGAACGGAACTGCATATCTGGTTCCAGACTATTCCAGTCAAGGTCTACTTTACGGCTACTGTTGTTCACTGGAAACATATTGACTCGATAGACTACATGAAATAAATGTATTATTATTATTATTATTATTTTTTTTTTTATTATTATTATTTATTAAATTTTTCAGTATTTCCCTAGAATTGTGGGACCCAAACGTGTACCCGCGTAGGCTCACCCCCCTTATTATTATTATAATTATTTATTGTTTTTCGGTTTTACAATTGTGAGGTATGAACGTTTAAGCGAGGTTCATAATGCTCTTCTGATTTCCTCAATTCATGGCGCCTATGATAGAAGCCACGTTCACCCTACACACGGCCAAAGACATCATCTGTCTCAAAAACATGGCCTCGCGTCGATCACCCGTAATATCTTCTATACGCTTTCCAATATCCTTCAGGATTTTCGCCGTACCTGTGCTAATGGGCCCAAGTGTCTCCAATGCAATGGGTACAAAGTGGTACCTCCTTGACAGCTCGAGATACTTTCCTCGTTTTTCAGAGCCCGCGCGTTCTGCAACCCATCCAGATTCAACTGCGCTGTGACGTAAATACGACAAGGCCGCTGTGCATGAAACGGTTACATCCCATGCAAGGCTTTTACTATGTGACCATAGCGGAGTGGTGACTCCGTCAGGTCGTAGCTCACTACTTCCATAAAGACCTTTCGGCTCGGGTGTGGATGGTATCCCTGCCCTTCTAAGGGCTCCTCTTACTATGGCGTTGAGTTCCGCGTGTCTTGTAAGTCTGCCAGGGCTTTTTAGACAGCTTAGAGGATGTAGACCATCAGAGTCAACAGGTTGGCTGCATGAAAGACATAAGAGAGGCTGGCAGACGGGCGCGCCTATCCTAAGGGCTGACACCATGAGGAAGGAGTTGGGGTCCAGCATGGTGCCAAGCTGGCGGGAGGACAGTGCTTGGAGCCAGCCCCCGCTGAAAGGATGTTGAGCCGCTAAAAAAACAACACGTTCTCTTGATGATGAAAGGTCATCCATGATATCCCTTGATGATTTCTTACTTTGACAAGCGTCGAGCAAATGTTGGTTCACGTGCTCTTTCAGGGGGCCGGGGTCAAGTTGGCTCCTCATCGTCGCATCTGCCAACATGGTAGTTTTCTTTAACACGATTGTTGCATCTTCATTAACAAGTGATTCCGCTAGAGAGCCAAATTGATTCAATGATGCAGCATAGCACACTGCGGCGAGGTCGATGGACCTTCTAATACCAAGGCCTCCGAAGGCTATTGGAAGGCTTGCTTTTTTCTATAAGTTCTCCTCTAAACTAATGTTCAATACCTCACCCAGAATATCCCTAGTAGTCTCGTCGTAAGCAGCGAGGCCTTCGGTATATGTGAAGGTCGGGGATGCTCGCAACAAATAGTTAAATCTTGATGACCCAAGACTATGCCTTTACAGACAAAGGGCCGCCTGTGGGTGCATATTTGTCAAGCGTTGGCGGATTTTTACAAGAGCTTCTCGTTTTGCGCGAAGAACCCGTGGGATTCCTTCACACATGACGGGAGCACCCAGAATATCTAGGTCCTCTTGTGTCGTGCAAATTATTCCGGGAAGTGCTTGCATGATCGTTTGAATAGATTTCTCTTGCTCTTGCGCATTGCCTCCTATCGCTGTAACCTCACACTTAGAGGCGTTGAGCGTAAGCCCTCTTGTTTCCTTGAATTGTAGTACGGTCTGTAGATGTCACTGAGCGCTGAATGCAGGGAGGCAATATGCGCCGCAACTGAAAGGGAAACTGCCTCGGGGAGTCCCAACCCGCCTCTTGCGACCGGTAGTGATGCTTAGGTTAAGGGGTCGCCCTGTAGCCGCAGGTTAAGTAGAGATTCCAACGCGTCGCCTTGCTTCACATTTAGTTTTTTCAAGTGAGACGAAAAGGCTATACAGTTGACACCTCTGAACAGGTAGTCCAGATTCAAAGCGGAGAAGCACGAGCGTAGAAGGTACATCACCTATGAGCGCCAAGCTGAGGGAGGCGGTTGAGACCGACCTGGAGTTTTTCTCTCCATCGCTCGATCGTCGAGGTGAGGTTGTCAGAGGATAAAGGCACCCCAAGAAGGTCTAGGTCGTCGCCAGTTACGCGGCACACCGAAAGTAAATCCAGGATGACAGGGGTATCATTTGCGCCCATTCCTTTTATATGGACCCCACACTTAGTCGGGTTTAATTCTAGGCCGCTGCATGTAGCGAAGCTTAGTATTTTCTTTATGTCTTCACATACTGTACTGGCGCTACCTCCTATGACACCATCGTCCAAATACCACAGGTTAAGTAGACTTTCGAGAGAGTTGATCAGATCTTTCACGGCAAGGCAGAACAAAGGGGGAGCGAGGGGGTCTCCCTGCTGGACACCCACAGCCGAGGTAAGCAATGCCGAGGGTAAGACCAGGTGTGATGGACCACCGTAGGCCAGTTTGACTTGATGGTAGATGGCGGAAGCTTCTTCTGCAACTGTTTTTAGCAAGTGATCTCTTTTCACGGTGTTGAACGCGTCCTTAAAATCCAGTTTGACTAGTACGGAGGACTCCTGCCGAGAGTCGATGAATGCCCTGGTAGCGTGGATCATTATTTCTGCACCCCGCTTGGTAGAGAAACCCAACTGGTGACGCCCTATAACCCGGCAGATGACATCTCTGGAGTCTCTCACTGCCAGTTTCGCCGCGACCCTGCGTATTACCGATGAACAGGCGATGGGTCTATATGAGCCGTCATTCTTCTTCAGTGCAAACAGCCTCGCCCCAAAAATGGGAGGACGCCACCCAGGATGTGGGGCTCCCCAGCGCATAAGCTGTTGAGAAGGGGGGGGGGCAGCCAAACCAGGTCCGACTGTCCGACGGGATGCTTCGCCCGTAACGATGCTATAGCAGGTGGCTCATCAAACATAACGTCGTCAGATAGAAGGAGGCGGGCTGCCCCTGCAGCGTCCCCGTCGGATAGTTTGGCCAGCACGGCTCGCGCGTTTGGACGGATCCGCTCAACACTAGGGCCTGACTCGTCTGTACCAGACGAGGAAGCCAGGTGAGTCAGCCGGACTCCACGTTGAAATTTCACCAGGTTCTTTCTGATGATAACTGTCAGGGAGCGTGTATCCCTGCGGCCTACTGGTAACCTCAACACAACTGGGGCGAACGAGAACAGCCAAAGGCAGGCAGCGTCGTCGTTGTCTAGGGCTGCCCATGAGCACACCTCCAATAAGGCGTCAGCCACCGATTTCCTTACTGCTTTCGGTGGGATTCGTACCAGCTTCCCACTTTTCATGAAGGATTGAATGAGCTCCGTGAGGTCTGGGTTGAACTCGTTCATGGCTTCGTCACGGATATGTGTGGTGTCCGCGCTCCCATGTTTGACGGTGACGTGTCTACGGAGACCTCGCCTAGTAAAGGTCTGGCGACAAAGATTACAAATAACCCTGTTGGTCCCCTGTGAATTCGGTACTGTCGCAGAGCCGGGCTCAGGTATCACGCTTGGGCCGGGACGCTCTGGGGGACCCGGCTCAGTTGCTCGTGTAGACTCTGCCGCCGTTGTGTGATCATTGTGATCATAAATCATTGTGTTTGTTTAAAGCTGTTGGCAACCGACAACAACGCCAGTAAGGGTTGTAACGCGTTCGTTATTGATTTCACCATTTTTGACAGCTCCGTCTTAAGAGAGAGCAAGTCCCGAACTAACCCAACCGACCCGAGAGTCGCTGCCTTATGAGATCCCCGGGGACGAGGGGGTGTGGCCTTCGTCTGTTTCTTAACTGGGCGACGCTATCTAGGTGCTGTTCTTGGCCGGGGCAGTAAGAGCTGCGAAGTGACGTCACCCCCAACTGCAATGCCACGCACCACCGAGGCATATGTCGGCCTTTCCGGGGGGCCTGAACTTTGACCGACGGCATTTGAGGTGTAGGCGTCGTCAGGTTCTCATTAATGGATGCGTCTGGGTGGGTAGCACGGACCTGGTGGAGAGTCCTGGCTTCCATCAAGATCCTGTTCTTTTCTCTTAGATAGACAAGTCGCGGGCAACTAGGTGATTTGGCGTCGTGAGGTCCCCCGCAGTTGACACACTTGGACGCCTTCAAACAGTCAGTAGCTAGGTGGCTTTAGGGAGGGAACAGTTTGCCGCTATATGACCAACCCTGGAACAGTTGAAGCATATTCTGGGCTAGTCGGGTTCCAGAACTACCGCGTGGGAGCGGTATCCCAATAATATTGACGCCGGTGGTTGACGCTTAAACGTCAGGATCACTCTAGGCAGCGGCTTGTTTTGGTCCCCTGACGACACGAACAGTCTTCGAGCGTCTGTAACGCTCAGGTTCGCGAGCTCTGTCACAATCTCCTCTTCCGTGATCGAGGTGCAAACACCTTGGATTCTAGCTTTAAACGATGCTAAGCCCGGACAGGAAACGGTGACCGGAATTTCGTCAATGTGCGTTAAGAGCCTCTGAGCTACGTCCATGGAGGAGATGTTCACGAAAATGCCGCTTCTATTGCCCGAAATTCGACCCTCCGGCACCAAGGTGTGAATTGCCTTAATTAGGCGCATCATCGAACCCTCTTTGAATTCGGCCAGACTCCCGTCCGAATTCTTTTGGTGCCTGATCCGGACCCTGAATGCTCCGAGTGCTAACGAATTGACCTTGTCTTTCAACCTGGCTAGCTGCTTTTGCTCTCGTATCACTGCTTTTTTTCACTTTCGCGTTCGTAACGACAGTGAAACCGTCTCTTTGCGGCTCATCGACAGCCGAGTCGACGTCGGCGCCCTCTCTTCTCCGTTTGACACCAACGGATGCATTGCTTATAGCACTCGCCGGCCTCGACATATCGTCATTAGCTGCGGGTTCACCCGTGCGTAGGTTCGCTATGTTGAGGCTCGCGGGAGGTAACCCTCCCCCGTCAGAGGCGCTTGAAATCATGGCCGCTAACACATTCACTTGCAAAACCGCTTACGTTTGTTTCGCCATATATATATATATATATATACGCCAAATATATATATATATATATATATATACGCCAAATATATATATATATATATATATATATATAATAAGTGTCACCTATGCTCTATATGTATGTACATACACACGTATATTCATGTCACCCCCAACCGATTGTTGTTTACAAAGAGTCAACCGACGCCAGATGTAGACGGGTTGGCACAGCTGTTCCCAAGTGTTCCACCGTTTGGATCAACGGAACCAGTGTTCTTAACCGGCGTGACAGATGCACGTAATCGACGGATGTGTACCGTGTCACAGCGTGGCTGTTATGAGACGATAATGAAGCGACTGAAACATTATTATTATTATTATTATTATTATTATTATCATTATGTGTTAGGACAATACAATTGTGAAGTGAGAAAATTAGGTGTGAAACAATTTTTATTTTTTATATTATTTATACTTTTATTATTTAATAGACTTAAACCTCGAAAGATTAAGCTAAGTAAGCTTTAGAAAGATGGGGACACAGCAGAGTAATCGACTCATTCGCCTAGGAACTCGATTGCCTACGGCTGATAACATTATATTTAGTGCCCCACCGCTTTTCCAACCTCTTGCCATATTTAAGTCGCAACGATCTTTCCGCAGCATATCGCGGATCGGTGTCGGGCAAACGTAGCCATACACACAAAGGTGAAACATGCTCAAATGATGGTGTCTTGGATATTCCTGGGGGATGCAGTGGGACTCTTTAAACTCAAAATTTAACTTATGTTTACTTATAACCTTGGTAGGTTCTGGGGACATCTGTAACGCGCAAACTTTGCAAAATTCAAAGGATGTTTTCTTAATGTAAATAAAAAGGATTGTCCATTTCCACTGAGTCTTTCCAGAAATCATTGCGAGAATGGCAAGGTAATGTAACGGACGAAATAGCATGCACTGCTTGCCATGTGTACACAAAGTAAAATCTGCACGACTATCACCACATGGTATAGTCTACTCATGGATTTCACTAGCAGAGAAAGGTACTAAGTATCACGCGACGAAATTCCAGACTCGTCGGCGGTCTTAGCATTTTCTCGCCTAGCAGGATGGATCTCGAGGTACCGCTAAGGAGTCTCGAGAAAAAAAAGTCGTTGCAATGAATATATATGTGCATATCTTAAACACATTGTAAACACAAATAACTTGCAAAATATATCAAATAAATTGTAGTTTTGACATAGATGGCACTGACATAGAATCATTGACCACTGGGACAAATCTGATCAACTAAAAATGTTGCAGTAGTCTGCTTTGATCACAACACTTTTGACGGGCATCATCGTGTACCTATTAGCAGTTTATTTTTATTATATTTTTATATAATCAATTACCTCCTAAACTTTTTGGGCTGATTCTCATCCAACATTTAACGTTCACGGGTTTACTTTCATATTGCTTTGTAGGGCAGACCTCATAAAATCAAGTGTGCAACGGTGGGTATCGAACCCGTGCATCTATGTGTCTCCTCCGGTCGCGAGGCGCATGCGAATGCATCACGCCACCGGGCTCGAAATTTTAACCTCCTACTACAACAATCAAAATGAAAATAAAACAGTTCTCTAATCGTAAACCAAAAATTAAATTATATTAACAAGTACTAATCGATTTTTATACGTGCGTCGGAGCGTGTAATCGTTTCAAACATGTTTAAACGAGTATGTTAGAGTCCTCAAGTTGTTGCGGCACGTGACGACACTATTGCAACCGCTAGCAAGACGCAGGCTTGACTGCTTCAATAGTATAGTAAGCTCACATAAAGCTATACCATAACCACAAGAGTAAAGACGTGGGCGGAAGAAAGTCCGAAATAGCAGAATACCCTCTGCTACGTTGTGCGATCTTGTAGAAGGGAAACCCACCTGCTGCCTGAATAGGTTACGGGTCACATAACCGCTCTTCTACAATATATAACTGCGAGACTGTATGCCTGATTGAGCGCTCACATTGGAACAGGTCTACCCTCTGAGGTAGAAGAAGTACGTCAGGCGCTGTGCGCTCTTTCGAGAGGAAAGAGTGTGGGATCAGACCAGGTGCACTGCGAGCACTGGGTACAGTTTGAGCCGTTCTTGGTAAACTATCTTTATGATTTTCTTAACGAAATCGTAAAGATGAGACGAATGCTCGTAGCCTGGCACATCTGCAAGTTGTTCCTTCTGCTTAAGGGCAAGCAAGCAATGACAGATGAGACCCAAACCTATACCGCAGTATAGCGTCTGAGAGAACCCTGGAGATCTTCTGCAAGTAGGTTATAAAGTGGATCGCGTACGTGGACCAGAGCTTTTCGCTAGAGCAATTCGGCTTCTGGGGAGGTCTGGAAACGTGTGATGCAATCCATGCGCTTCAATCAGAGATAGAACGAGCTGTGGTAAAACCCCGAGGTCATTTATACGCAGTCTTTATGGACTCTTTTCTGAGCGTTGTTTCAAGTTTCTTCGATAACGATATCCTGCAGGGTGAGCAAAACGTATTGCGGGTATAGAAAAATGTGGGAATCCCGCCGCGGGACCCATTGAGCTACGTCCCATTCGCTCTTCTACTTGCCAATGTTGTCGACAATGTTTGACAGTTAATGTTGTGGTCGCTCGTCAAGACCTGGGTGTCATCAAGCGTACTTTTCTGTCAAAAGTTTTGTCTTAAAGCGCTAGAAATATCCGTTATGAAGGCCGAGACTGTAAAGGCCGAGGCGCTTTTACAGACGACCCGGGCCATATCCGTAAATGCTTGGAGAACGTCTCACTGCCTTTACCAAACGAGTGCGCTCGACAGAAAAGATAACTCTGCTCTGGTCTTCCAATGGAAATGTTTAGGTATACTATATACGTCCGTGCAGTGCAACGGGTGAAAGCATTCCTTAATGGTAACTTTTAAGTAAAGGTTGGTGATAAACTAAGCTGGCCATATCCCATATCACTAATGCGCCTCACGGAAGATGTTTATGTCCTCTTCTGCGCACAGTTTTGTATTTTGAACACAAAAAGTACCTGCCACTTAACGTCAAACATATTGAATATGCAGATGACTTACGACTTTATTATCTCGTTTGCTCAAGTGACTCCCATGCTGTTCTGCAATCAGCTGTTGATAGTAGTGCTCGATGATGTTTTGAAAGTGGTATGATTCTTTTACCCTCCAAATGCATTAAAATTCATTAAAAAACACCTTTCCATAGTCTGATTATAAAATTAACGTTATTATTATTATATCACCCTATAAACATCCTTGACCTGACGCTCGAGAATAAGGCATGGACGCAGGCAAGCCTACCGGTCCGGCTGGGTGGAATGGGCATTCGCTCGGCCACGGAAATTGCTTTGCCAGCCTTCCTGGCCTCGTCACATAGCTGCGCCTCCGCAGTGGCCATTACTGCCGGTGGATCCATCAGCCACCAACAAGACGCCGTTCGGCTCTGGGACGCGCGTCAGTCTGGTCGTCCTTCTGAAGAACAGATCACTAGACAGAAGGGGTGGGACCAAATCGCCACTCAGGCTACCCACTTAACTCTTTTGTCTGTCTGCGAGTTAGATGTAGAATTTTAGACTAAAAGCGGTCTCATCCGCCGCTGGAGCGTGGCTCGACGTGTTTCCCTCCGAGCTCGTAGGCAGTAAGCTGGCCGACGACCAGTTCCGTGCCGCTAGTGGTCTTAGACTTGGCATTGCCATATTTGAGGAAGAGGAATGTCCATGCGGTGGAACGGTGGATGAGCGCGGCCTGCACCGGCTCAGCTGCACTAAGCTGGCGGGGCTTACGCAGGGCCGCCACGATGCCATCAATGACGTCCTCGGGCGCGCTTTTAGGCAAGCCGGCTACCGCGTCACGCTTGAGCCTGGAGGATTGCAGAGAGACGACAGGCGTCGACCGGATGGCCTTACCAGCCGAGACTGGGACCATAATCGGCCGCTGGCGTGGGACGTCACTGTGTCTGACCCGTACGCCCTCAGATATCGTGCACTAGCCAGCGCGGGCATCGGCCACATCATTCACCAACGGGAGATGCACCTTTTACGCGCATCTTCTTGAGGATTATGTGGTAATGGCGTTTGGTCTCGAGGCATCTGGCGTTTGGGGCAAAGATGCACTCAAACTGACGAAAGAGCTTGGGAAGAAGCCCTCTGAGGCTACAGCGGAGCCCAGATCAACCGCGATCCTCCGACAGAGGGTGTCATTGGAGCTCCAGAGAGGCAACGCCAAAATGATGTTGAGTGGTCAGCGACACTCGAGCAATAACAATGATGTTATATAATTAATGTATTAGTGTTGTGATACATGTACATAATGATAATAATAAAACCTTGTTTCCAATATTATTATTATTATTATTATTATTAGTATATATAGTAATAGTACCTATTGGTATTTAAAAACACGCACACTTTATATTATTACTCGTTAGTTTCTCGTGTATCATAGTAATGTACGTATACACATTTATCTAGGAGATATCAGAGCTAACACCGAAATAGCTGGCGCTCATTTACGCGTCCTGTTGATGCAAATGAGGTCGCAAAATACAGTACAGTGACACTCATCGCAACGGTCATGCAACCTAGTCCGGTGGCGCAGTAGGCAGTAAAACCCGTATACGAAGAAACTAGTGCTGCTGCTTGAAGAGAGAGTTCATCCATGCATTTTTCAGCATTGCTGGCGTTCTACAGAACGATTCCGGTACGTCTCTCATCTACTGCTCCAAAACCTTAAGAAACTCTAGCAGTGAAGGCATAGGCAGAAGTTTAAAGCGGTCTACAAGATCCTAGATAAATGGCGTTTTTCTCGACAGACCATATATTAACCTCCTGTCGTGTCGCTTCTAGGGAAGCCAAACACTCTATTAGGGAACGTTGCCTTCACTGTGTCGAAAGTGATAAGTATTTCTAAAATAGTGCAATACCATATAATGCCACTCAGATTGAACTGCATTAGGACTGTCTTTACTGAAGGCCTCTGTGGCGCCGGGTTTGAGGTCATGGCGACAATGCTGCTAATAACTCGCTGAGAGATATAGGCGGAGAACGATGTGCTGCTTGGTGTTAGCTTAACACCAACATAAGTGAATCCTGACTCATATTGTACAGGAGCCCAATTAAGCCAAGACTACCATTTGCTCCTCAGCGTCGTTCGTGGACATGCCAAATGCCGCTTTGTAGTCTACAAATAAAGCGTGAAAGTTCTGGTGCTTGACGGTGACCCTTACCTCACACCGTCTGTCCGTTTACCTCACGTCACAAAATCCATGCTGTTCCCGAAGAATGATTCCTCGTATCTCGAGATGGGCACTGAGTCGGCGCGCTATACGAGACGTCTTAATGCCGTGGCCCGTTTTAAGCTCGTAAACGGATTGCTTGCTTGGCGGAGGGCCGATATCCAAATTGCACCTGCTTAGTTAGCAATTAGTTACGTTCCTCTTGCAGGAAGATTCTGCTAAGACAGTTACGTGTCCCGCCCGTTCGCTCTTGCTGGGGCTAGGGACACTCCATTCACGTCCCTCGATATCTATGTACCTTTTGATTTAAGCCAACCTTATATATACAATAATGTGTAGTAAAATCTAAGCTTAATAGGCGTTGCTAAAAAATAACTAACCATCCAACACGATGATGTCTGCCTGGACTTTATCGCAAGGAAAACTTAGATTTTACTAACTAGTAACAAAGGCTGGAGCCTTTAAAAGTCGTTCTTAAATTACCGACCCTCCGGACTATTCGGTTTACTATTTTTAATGTGGGTTTCAGTGAATTGTCCTGTTTTTCTATCACTTTGATGATTGTTCTCACTACAAGTATTTTGTTTTTACAAAACAGTTTATTGACCAAATAGCAGATATTAAGAGATATATAAATATGACTGTTCTCACTGCGTGATTATTTTTATTATTAGCAGTGGCAGCGGTAATCGAGATTGTCTAATTTTTTAGTGCACTTTTTGTTGTTTCCATTAGTTGGGCTGTTTATAGTTACGACGTTGTGTGCTATGCAGTGATTTATTTCTTTGCGTGCACCGCCCAGTAACCTATTTCTCCTTTCCCTTTTGCGACATCCTACAGCAAATTGGCTTTTGCTTCTCAGCGTGTGTTTTTACTGCAGAACGAATCGCATATTTTAAGAAAACGTACCTTCTTTTTGTTATAGCTAGTACGGACGTTGCAACATAAAAATCTTTACGAATTTACATACACACATACATACGTTCTAAACGTTCTTGTATGTATATATGTATATATATATAGATATATATATATATATATATATATATATATATATATATATATATATATATATATATATATATAAATCAAGGGAATAATCAATCAATTCAACACGCACGATAAAGGTGATAGTATATGCTGTGTTTGAGACCAAGAGGATGGCAAGTGAAGGAGATAAGTGGTGGGTTGCTAAGATCGTATTTTGTTGACGCGGCGTTTCCGGAATGCCACACGAACTGGATTTAACTAACTTGTAAGCGACTACATCTTTGTATGCATAATAAGTGTTGTCCTATGTCGTGGTCACATTTATTTTTGCTATGGCTGCGTATTTCGAACAACAACGCCTGTAAGTGACAGATGGCAGATGTAGAACTCTAGCCAGTATTGCTGCAATGTAAACTTAACTGCTGCAAAAATATATGAAGCACTTGCGTAAGCAGCACTCGTACCAGCGCCAGCATCGCTGAAAATAAGAAATCATATTAAGCATATAATAGAAAACACGTTCATATATTTCATATTCATACAAGTATTGCACATGCATGGTACGGCACCATACGGTCTACCACTGAAACATATCTGTAACAAACCTACAGCACTGTGTCACATAGTAGAGCGAACACCCACAGATGATAAAGCTCTGATCTAATCTTCCTGTGGTATTCATCATTGCATTATATTTGTATTACGCTGTGACGCAACGAAGCGTCTCAAACAGCTGCACGTTTGATCCCAGCGAGGCACAAACTCATTTTTAACACTGTTTTCTATGATCGGCCAATTTAGCTGAGATATATATATATATATAAATATATATATATATATATATATATATATATATATATATATATCTATATATATATATATATAAATATATATATATATATATATATATATATAAATATATATATATACCTTACTTTCAAAGGACGGATAACCCGCACAAAATCTAGTCAAATCTATTTCCTTGTCAATTCAAGAAAAGTTGTCATGTGTGTAAATATTTCCCTGTTTTTTGGCTTCATGCCCATGGGGGAGAATAATATTTCTTAGAGAAACTAGGCCAAAACTCTTCATTTGAGATTGCCCCTTTTTAGGCTAAAATCGTGTCTATGTTGGTACCGTTCTAGACTACCTGGATCCAGCAATGTTTCAACTATCTATTTGGCCTTACGAACTATAAAATGTAGTTGGACTTAGTAAAATTATCTCCACAGTTCAATACCACACACACAGTTCAATTTTTCCCACAGTTAAATTTTTTGTTTACTTTTCCTTGTGAATGCCAAAATAGTTCTTTATTTATTTGTTGTCCAGCAACTACTTCAGTAATTGTTTAATTGGGAGGGTATTTGCGGTGCCCGTACACGCACTCTCACGCCTTCTTTTAAGTTGCATATATTACCCAAGTGCTGGGGTATCACGTAAAGTTCATAGAAGGAGCAATGAAAACCACTAATCATTTTAATTGAGTGTCAACAATGCTATAAATGTTAGTAACACACCTTCTCAGAACTCTCTACCTATAATAAGTAGGCGTCGCATTGTCATGATCAATACAAGCAATATCAACTCAAGGTAAGCTCTGATTTGAGCGACTGCATATAGTCAGAGAATGCCTAACAAAACGGTTTGTAGACTAAATGTTATGATTATTGTTACGTTTGTGGTTGCTATGATTACTTACCATGCCCGGGTTCTTGCACACACTATCGTAGACGTAATAATCCGGGTTGACAGTAGTTGACACTGCGAAGCCTACAGACAGGAAGGCTGTCACGACTAAAAAGTAACGACGCATAATTTGTTTAACATAGCCCGTTCGTCAAGACCAGACCGCTAGACGCTTCTTTGTTCGAACATCTATACGATGGACTTGTAAACGGCTTCCAGTCGTTGACTTCCTTCGTCTCTTGCTCCCTCACTTGTTGTTACTCTATACTATTTCAATTTCACCCATTTATATATATATATATATATATATATATATATACATACTTATCAGTCGAAATCAGACAACTGGCTCTTAGGATGCCCAAGAGTATGTGTTTTCGATCCGATTTGGGACTACTGCTCTTGCAACCGTAGATGCTTTTACGGCATGATCTTAATATCCTTCGGACACGGAACATAGGCAGAGACTATGACTGACTCCGTAGCCTCCTTAGTGACCTTTTACGGCGGTGGCGGGCTATGTCGTAAGTGCAGCGAAAGCAAGCCAACGCCAAAAACACATTTGGCGGCAAGCCGTGTGATGGATTTTTGCCTATTCCCGTTCGAGACGTCTCGCTCTGTGACGCTGTCGCCTCAGATAATTTAAATCTTAGTAGTGACTGTAAACGATCGATTTTCTTATAAAACTCTTTAGAGGCCTTATAGTTCTGAAACTTCTATTATTCTTGATTCATTTGGCGTCTTGAAGACATATATTGTTGCTCTTGAAACGATTCAAAAAGCATATTTGACAAGAGTGGATTAAAGATGTGAGGTAAACAGTAGAAAACTTCCCTGTATTAAAGAACTTCATAATCACATGTATTTGCGGCTATTCCCCTAACATTACAAAACTAGCCTACATTGCTACATTGTTTGACTTCTGTGATAGTGTACTCAAAAGCGATGTTAACATGCGCTCCAAATGAGTTGCACGGATTGAGAGACTACATAATACATTATCCTGTGTAAAAGAGTTAGTGCGCAAGTTACGTTCAAGGCAGGCTGCCTAATTGATATGAGCCCATATTTTATATTGTTTTTACTGTCATTATTAATTTTGTGGAGTATTTTGAGAAATTGTACATGCTGACTTCTATAATTGTAACATGTGCGCTATGTATCTCTTAAATAAAGGTGTGTTTGTTTCCTAACAGAGACGCCTGTACTACCACATCAAGGGAGACTAGAGACACAGAGTGTGCGGCATGATAGAAGCATTAGCGGTAATTAAGCAAACATACGAGCTAAAGGCAAACCTAATAGGCAGTTATGAGTTGAGCTACATGCAAATGTTTGGCCAATCGCCAGTTAAGCTAAGATCAAAAGGATATCCCTCCGAGAGTGGAAAGCAATATATGAGTTGACGATTTTTGTGGCGTTGCTCCTCCCCGAGAATGATACGTCAGTCCAGAAGAAAAATCTGCTGGACCAGAGGCTAACAAAGATCAAAACGCTCTTGAATCCAAGCACACTTGGACCTGTCCTCTGTGACATGGCAGGGTCCAGCACTCCAGGGATAGCATGCGCCTGGCAGTGGCCACCACCCTAATCACAAAGTGGATGACCGTACCGACCTGCCGACGCTGTCAACGAGTGCAACACTCTGCCCTATAGTGTACCTTTGAGGCAGTAGGTTACCACAGGTGCGGACAAGTTAGGCATCTCTTTAGGAAGCGCAGAACTTGTCCGAAGCTCAGAATGCAAATAGAAAAGATTGCCGTGGCCGTCCATCGGCCTAATATCTTGCCGGCGTCCGTGCCCCATGCCACAACGTTAGCTTCTGCCCACGACCCGATGACATCCATTCCCGGGGGACATCCTGGTACCGCTGCAAAACCCGAGGGATTCACCACGATGTCAAGAAACCGACACAAGACAGGACGCCGCTTACTCCTCGAGGACTGTTAGGCTTTCGAAGTCTGTTAACTTTAGGGACACACCTCCAGAAGTAGCCAATGCCGGGGACATTTTTATCTACAATGAATTAGATTTTTAAATTATTCAGCTGAACTGAAATCGCAGCGCAGGAATTCACGCTGGACTCCAGGAGGTTATCAGCCGGCTAAACACCGACCTGTTGCTGATAAGCAAGCCTAACGTCCGGTGGGCATAAAACCGGATCGGATTGTAGACGATTCCATAGTCCACCGGATTGGATTACTTAAAATGAAGTCACATGACAACCCGCGACAATCCCTTAAGAAGCCCCAGATGCTCTCGATTAAGGCAGCGCTAGCTCTATTTGATATGAAAATAGCGCCAATTGCATCATACGGGATCCAGCTTGTATGGGCAAAACTAAACTCTACTCAACTTGGTGCTCTCGATCGGGTAAAACCAGCTTATTTGAAGCGGGTACTAGGGTTACATGCGTCAGCATACAACCGTGTCACGTATTTGCTGTGCGATGCTCCACTATTCGTGGAACAGGTCAAAAAACAGTTTGCGCTTCCAGACATCCCTGCATACAGCGAGTTCATACGGCGATATGAAGAAAAAATGGCAGAGATCGACCCACATTTTTATATGACAGATGCAATGGTTAGGTCAGAATGGAAGGGCACGAGCACGACAAACAGGCACATGACCGCCCGTTTTGCTGTGCACGGTTTTCACCACCTTCTATGTCAGAAAGACGCTTGCCATGAAGCCCTGTGACACATGTGTTTGTGAATATTGTTATGGTATATGTGTAAGATATCATGGCAGTGAGTGCAATGCAATCCCCTCTCTAACAAAGCTGGCACTGAGCGATTTTTAATATTAATATCATTACGAGACTGTAGTGTTATCGATCGTACTATTGTATATTTTACCCAATCTAGTGTGTAAATAAATCATGTGAACATGACAACCAATCCCGCCTTCAGATCTCTGGGCACCATGGCGGGCACGGTTTCATCAGGATCGACGCGGTTAACGCTGGGCGTAGTTTTTATTGCCCCAGCGTTCCATCTTACGTCTGAAATAATGTCCTAGATGGCTTCCTGTTTTAAACGAAGTACCATTTCAGTTTGAGTTAAAACCGAGAATTTCACCGTCACCGTTAACTCATGGGGCCTTATTTTCTGATTACTCTTTTACACAACCATTGAGCCGTTCACAGTGAAATATAAAAAACATTGGAATTTATCCTGCATGCGTGTAAACGTGATCATAGCAGTTCGTCCACATTTTGCGATGGGAACATCCATCGCCAGAGTTGAATAGTACTATTTGTGTCGTGCGCCCATTCGTTTTGCAATGGAAGAACTGTTCACCCCGCTCAATAGCGATTTAATCAACATTCAAGAAATAGCTGCTAAGATAGCTTTTAGGGCAGCAGGAATTAAAAAAAAACAGGGACGTCCAGTTGGTCCTCGCGGATTAAAAGCGACTATTCATTATTAAGCGTCTTTCTTCAGCAGTCATGGTTAGCCCGTTATTCTGGTAGGCTTCTGCAAGACGTTCAGGTCGCCCAGAAAAGAGATTAAGCTGGTGACAGTACAGCAGTTTGCACTTGGAAAATCCCATCAGGCAAAATTATGCGGCATTACGTTATGTCTTTGTTAGCACTGTTAATTTAGATGTTAAAGGTATACGCAATACATATTATAGCTCCTCTCGGATTAAAGCTTAAATCTCATATTTCCTTGTTTTTAATTATTCGATTCAGTTGTTTTATGCCAGCCATTTTTATCTGGTTGCTTACTAAAATAATTGCTATTCATTTCACCCCACACCTGACTTCTACCTCGCGTAGAAACAATATTTGCATTTTTTCTAGGATAGCTAGATCTTTCGCTCTTGGTGGTTGCTATATCGGACGTGCTAACATTGAATGCTGCGTTGTTCCTCTTTTTGTGTACTCGCTTCAAGATGGTTATGAAGTCATCTAAATAACGCAGGTATACAACTCTTGCGTTGTTGCTTGCAACTTTGGAGCAGCGCTGCCGCAAGGACGGGTACGATGTTGTAGCAAATGTTGCATAGTTAATTTGCAAACAAGTTGCCCTCAAACGTGTTTTCCAAAAACAATCACAGAAGATGTCGCGTAATTTTACTATAATCTGTACTTTCAAAATCAAGTAAATCTGTGTTTGCTCACCTTTCACTTCGTTCAATGACACAATCTGTGTGCTTAGATGGCGGCAGGGCCAAATATACCGTTACACCGTTTGTGCACACCGCATCGTCAGATCGTACTCGTCGGTACATCGTTGAGTTACTTAATTGATGTGAGCACAGTTCATATTATCTACTTTTCTGTCACGTTTTGCATTATCTCTGAATATATTCCAGTTTCATGCGTACCTGTGCAGCCACCTCCAGCCATTTCACTATCTTATCATCACTGAAGATCCCAAAGCAGACGCACCCGGATATTTCTTTTAACATTTTTTATACAATTTATTTTATACAATATATTTATACATTTATGCAATATATTTATACATTTATGCAATATATTTATACATTTATGCAATATATTTATACATTTATGCAATATATTTATACAATTTATATATACAATTTACAATACAAACATTATTTATACAATGATTCGGTTTGCACAAGTGTTAAAATGCCATCCCTTTACAACCATCTGATCTGTCATGAACAGTGTAAAAATGTCCGCGCTTTCTGCACATCACTAGACTGCGCAAAGATGCAGCACCTGTAGATAGAGCACCGAACAGTGCAGTATTCAGTGGAACAGTGCTCACCGCTGTAGTGGTACTATCGGATAGCCTGAAAGCCGTCCATGAGACACCCGCTATTAAAAACACCACCCCGACGACGGAAAATAATATGCCTTTTGGCGTAAAAAAGGGGAAGACGTTACTCAAAACTGTACACCAGGCTCTTCAAGACGAAACAGATAAGAAGGACAATAATAACAGTGAATTCACAGCTCACACGTCACGTAAAGAGAAAAGCTTGGTGCCACAAGAACTGAAACAAGCAAGCTTAGAGACGATATTACTGCGGGTACCATAGGCACCCTCAAAGTCATCTTTCGCAGGCAACCCCCCGAAAGTAATACGGTCATTGACTTTGAAGAAGGGTCACTGCTAACTTTATTTAAGGCAATTCACACATTGTCCCCTGGAAGTGGTATTTCTGGTGACACGAAGCATCCGCTCGTCAAAGTCATTCTGTACGCTGATGATTTAGTGATATTCAGTACGAGCAGACATCACTTGCAACAAGCAATGGGCACAATGTCGAGGTACGTCAGCGAGGTTGGTCTTACCATCAACAACAGTAAAACTGAGGCGCTTAAATTTCGCAGAGGAGGTCGCCTGGCTGCTAGCGATGAACTCCGCCTGGGGGGTGCGCCAGTCAAGTATGTAAATTCCTTTACATACCTCGGCATAACTCTCACCACAACAGGGACTGCGTTCCATCTGCATGTTGAACAACGGGTGAGAAAGGCTCTGATTGCGTCAACAACAATCGAAGCGCCCCAGAAGCTCTCCATCGACACCGCCCTGCGCCTATTTCATCTTAAAGTCGCGCTAACGGCTACATACGGAATGCAGTTGATATGGCGACACCTCAAGATGAACGACCCTCGCAACGCTGGAGAGAGTTAAGCCCGCTTTTTTAAGCCGCGAGTGCTGGGCCTGCACTCCTCCGCTCGCAAATACCTGAATTATGTACTGACAGGGACCTCGCTATTCGTAGAAGACATACGGAAGATGTATGGGCTGCAGGAGACAGAGGCATACAAGGCGTTCCTTCAGCTTCAGGAGGACAAACTGGCCGACATAGATCCTGATATCTTCATAACACCCGCAATGACTGACGATGCGTAGAAAGGGCCCGACCGACCGAATCGCCATGCGATAGTGCGTTTTTCGGTACACGGCTACCACCACCACTTATGCAGTGCAGAAGGTTTCCACAACCCCGATGTTGACAGCTGATGTAAATATTGTCATACCGAATGCTCTAGATATCACGATCTTGTTTGTAGAAACATTGAATTAGAAACACTAAATGTGTCGATAGCATCGCTCTCACAAAGGCGAACATACTCGAGAAACGAAAATAACTGGGAGTGAGTCGAGTTCGTCGCCTGCTTTTTTAGCCTTTAGACCGAGTGATGCTTACGTTTGACCGACAACCACCGACCTCAATATTTCTAAGTTATAAGCCGCATGTCCTAGTGCTCGAACCGGAAAAACCGATGGTCTGCTTCAAGTGCTTCCGACCTGGTAATATAGAAAGGCGGTGTACCCTATAGAAAAACTGTCGCAGATGCGGGACCGAAGGGCATCTAGCTGCTTTATGTCAAAACGCGCCTCGATGTGTTAAGTGACATGGACCACATCCTACTGGCGCCTGTTCATGCTCAAGACTTTTCTTTTTTAGGGAGAAGAGTAGACCCATAGTAAGGCTCGTACGCTTCAGCAGGTGAAAGTAAATCACCCTGCAGCAACTATAGAAGAATCATGTAAACAAGTTTCCATGCCGACCGATATCGCTAATATCCAAAAAACGTGCTGCTGTAGTTAGAGGCATAACGATGTACTTCTGAGGATGAAAACCCATCAATAATTTTACTTAGGCCCAGTACCCACCGAAGAAGAAACAAAGACGCGGCCACAACGAGTTGTGACGTTTCGAAGGTCGCAAGTTATTTCAACACGGCGCCGGATCAACACCAAGGCCCACAAAAATGCTCAAAGATTTATCGTCAATGTTTGGTCTTCTTTCAGTAGTCAGTCCGGAGCTAGCTAAGACGATTGAGACAGTTACTAAAGTTGTTCAGCCACTACTTGCTTTACTGCCGCTTATCGAGAAATTTAAACACACCTCATCATAACGGAAAATCACACTTACCTGTCATCCGGGAGCCCTTCAACACCAACAACGTCGACGACACTACTAGCACAATCACAGACGCCGAACCTAGCTTGAAAGTTTCCTGCTTGGTGTGTGGCCTACTATACACCAGGCGTAGCCTACTATAACACACCACTAAGCGCGAAACAGCCGCCTGCAATAACCGAGCCTACATGGCCTGGATCCACAAGCAAGGAAGACATCTTCGCTGCAGTTCGATCCCTCAATCAAGAAATTCCTCAGCAGGATTGGACTTTATCCGTCCGAGACTACTAGCCAACTTGCTGTCCCCAAATGTTGGAGGGACAGCGAATAAGTTGGCGATATCTATAGCCAAAGTTGTTGACCGATTGCGCTTTGGGCAACCACCAGCGGAACGTTTACCAATCATTTTTGGCGCCAATTGATTTGCATTGAAAAAGAAGTGCGGCTTTAAACCTTTTTTAATGTAATGAATGTTCTTCTTTTATTGAGACATCTGTGCTCCGCGTTTTTTTCGATTATGATCGATTTTTGTCTACTCCGGCATTTACCTTGTTTAAATTGGGAACCATGAAAACCAGTTTAGGAGTGGCCGGTCTGGGTCTTGAACCCAGGCCTCCGAATTCAAGGCAAAAGCTTTCTGCCACTAAGCCATCTTGCTTGGTAATCCGGTTTATCCGACCGATAGCATGTTCATCATGCCTACGCAGGATTGCTTCGAAAGACAGCATAAGATATAACAAAAAACCGTTCACACACCGAACAGATGCCCGACAATTGAAGTTCTCGATCAAAACCGAGGTAGAAACAGCAGTTTATACAACTCGTTTTTTCTGGTCTCCAGGACATGTCTCACGTACTTGCTTAAACTAGATTTTTTAAATGCCTTCAATACGGTAATGAAAGAGCAAATGCTAAGAACAGTCAAGAACTCCACCTCAAGCATGTACCATTATGTCGAGTCCTCATATATACCTCCAACTTGCCTTGTAACGTCTGACTCAATAATATTATTCTAGATAGGTATACAACAAGGAAACCCCTTGGTCCACCTTTATTTTCCTGGCAGTTTGCCGACCTGGACAAATCGCTCGAAAGCTCGCTTAACATGTGGGACTTGGACGATGGAGTACTGGCAGGCAACGCTTCCACAATCGCTGGTGACTTACAGAAGATCGATTTCAAGGGGATACGCGGCTTGGCCCTGAATCCCTTGAAATGCAAACCGTGTGGAATCCAGACGCAGAATCAACAACCTCCGAGATGATGCACTGGTTCCCCGCCTGCAAGATACACCCTACAACCCCTACTTCGGGAAGGTGTCCCCTCATATTGCAGAAACGATTAAGTAAACTGATTGCCGCTTCAGAGCGCCTTCCCCTGATAGAACACCCCAGCAGTCTTTACCTGCTGAGGTGTTCTTACTCAGCCACACGCACGGGGCTTGGCATACCAGACCCGGCAATATTAGCACACCCTGTGATAGTTGCTGCCACCCATAAGGTTTCCAGCAGGGTCTGCGATCTCCTTGACTAAGCCGGCCAGCTCGAAATCACCTCCATGCGAGATCAACTCACGAACAGTTTAGTTGAGGTTCTTGGAACTGTTTCAAAAGGCGTTACATCTCAGAGTGAATGGTCGGCCCTGCTAGCCGATCAACGTGCTCGTTTACTTACTGATCAAGCGCTGACTGTGAATCTTCTAGGGCTCAACTTAGAGCAACCTCTGCAAAACATGCAAGCCATTGGCCACACGCCCTACCCAGTGCATCATTAGGAACCTTAATGGATGATGCCACTACAAGAATATATGTTGACCTCCAACTTGGTACGCCGTTCGTTCACCCTGACATACGCCCATGCGGGGAACCGGTGGGCATCAGAGCTCACCACGCTATATCCTGCGCCCTCAGTGAAGGTCGTCGCCCACGTCACGCAGCTATTAATGTCACACTAGCAAGGGGACTGAGGACAGTTGGCTATCCAAGCACGTTGGAACCAACTGGACTAGCCAGAAACGACACCAAGCATCCCGACGGGATGACTCTCATCCCCTTTGAACGAGGCCGGACTTTCATATGGAACGCCACCGCAACCGACTCACTTTCTCCCTCAATGGTCGGTTTCGGTTTACGTAGAGTTGGTCACGCCGCGTCCCTAGCAGAAAAGAACAAGACGAACGAATTCACCAAACTAGCAAGAGCCCATAACTCCAGCACAGTGGCCTTCGAGACCTTGGGACCACCGGCCTTCCTGACTGAGTAACAACTTACTAAATTGGGCGAACGTTTGAAGATAACTACTGGGGACAATAGAGCCGCACAATTCTTATGCCAGAAAGTTTCCATTGACGTCCAGCATGGCCACGCAATCTCAATTTTGGAATTGCTTTGCCCCGCGGGACGTCAAACAGGAAAATAGAACACGACGAATGCTGGTGTCTTCTAGACGATTGAGATGGACCCCTTAGACAGGACTTCACCATAAAGCCAAGCTTCAAAGGACAATACCTAGAACGGAGACCCGGTCACCTTATCGATGGCGTCGCCCAGGAGAAAGGCGCGGTCCGATATGTATGATGATATGATGCGCTGGAGAAAGGCAGGTATGTCCGAGTAAAAAAGCGTCTTCACACAAAGACTTAGAATTATAGGTCTCACTTGAGGTATAGAGAAGTCGTTACCGGTAGAGTGGACATGCAATTACAACCTCATCAAGTTGCTAGGCTCAAGGAATTATCTACATAAGCAAGAGACTGTCTAGAGGCAATGAGCTGACACACTTGTTTATCAACTGCACGCGCAGAGATTTTGGCGTTTAACAGATTTAAATTTTCGGTTTAACAGATTTAAAAGCGGTGACGATACTTATGCACCCACCCTTTTTTTTAAAGAACTTATTAGAAAATGCGGAACGCACACACGATCACCATAGCAGGATTCTTCAACTGCAAGTGTGGGGGTAGTGTGGGGCTCTCACCCACTAAAAAACGATCGCGCCCCTCTGGAAGTGGGAAGTGCTGCTAGCATTATTACAAACTACTGAGGGGGGTGTAATAGCCCGGTTTACTGGTCGCGCCGGCGCCCCGTAGCCAGAGAGGACGTCGACATGCACATGCGGATAACCCGCTCTTTCTCGGTTTGAACACGCTTGCTGATGGTCGCCATTGTGCACTTATCATTAAGTGACGTTATCATCTTTGTGACTAGGGCAGGAAGGCTAGGTGAAGTCGACGAAGTGCAGCCTTGTAGGTTTTACAGAAGTCGGCGCTGAGCCTCCTAGGTGGGGCAGAATAGGACAGTATGGTCTGGTGTATCGTTCACCGAATGGCTACAGCGGAGAGATGTTAGGGTCACTGCCTTGCCAATTCGGTAGAGGTAGGAGCGGGATTCCCCGTGTCCCGTGAGCATTTGTGTGATGTGGTAGTCTACTTCCTTTCCAGGGCGACCAAGCCATGCTCTTATGCCTGGGAGAACGGCCTTTGTTCGCGCCCCTGGGCATCCGCTGTGGATATTGTTCTACTCTTCACGCCATCGGTGTAGTGTTGCCTGGCGCTCTGACGGCGCCTGGATTGGCGCGGTCCGTCGAGAGCGCGGTCCGTAACGAGCGAGATTAATAGCCGTGTTAAGGGCTTTCCTGTATGCGTGCTGTTGGACACGCTGATGGCCTGCCCTTTAAGCACGATCTGCAATGACCTGAAGCGCTTACGACCCACAAGTATTGCTTCACTCTTTGCCGGCGCGAGGATCATTCCCGCTGATTTCATCCAGAAGGCCACGTCCTTGAGGACTTCGTCTGTATGCTGCTCGATCCCGTCAGCCGGAGTAGAACAAGAAGGTTGTCTGCAAATCCAAGGAGCTTGACTCCAGCTGGGAGGCCTTGTAGGCGGAGCACTTCGTCGTATGTCACGTTCCGGAGCAACGTTCCGAGGATAGAGCCCTGCGGCACTCCAGCTGTTATACTGAATTCAAAGCTCTGGTTCCGTTCGTCTAGGTAGTTAGAGCTAAGGCGGCGGAAGTAAACTGGTGCCTTGCGCTTGTAGAGCACCTCAAGAATAGTATTCCACGGCAGCCTGTTAAGCGCGTTTTTAACGTCTAGGAGAACTGCGAGCAGAAGCCTACGAGCTCTGTGCGCCACGTTTTGCAGCAGCTCGATTGCACTTTGTTAATAGCTTAAACACCGTGCGGCCACGTTGGATTCCGACTGGGAGTTCGAGAGGAGCCCATGATCCTCTGTAGAGTCGCAAAGGCGCTTTTCTAGAATGGCCTCGAACGCTATTGCCAGCGTGCCGAGTAGGCATATCGTTCTATACCATCCATTCCCTTTCGGGATAAGGATGACACAGGCCGACTTCCACGTGGCGGGAATGGTTCCCTCCTGCAGAATTTGAGTAAAAATCGCAGCAACCTACTCCGGGAGTTTCAATAGGAGGGCCCTCGTAGCAACGGCCGGCACCCCGTCAGGTTTAGGGGCCTTCACCCCTTTGATTTGTGCTGCGGCGTGGAATATTTGCAGCTTGGTGATAGGCGGAAGTTGTTTTGTGACGTCTCCCAGATGGCGACAATGTTCGAAATAGTTCTCGCCCGCTCCTCGTCCAAAAGCGTGTCGTTTCGTCAGAGGCCTGAGACTCCTTTAATAAGCCGATAGGAGCGGCCCCAAGGGTCCTCTCCATTTATTTTCAATTCAATTATATTTATTTCACTCAGATTAAGTACAATATACAGTTCAAGATGTTTCTTTATAATACTCTATCTTCTTCACGCTTTCGGCGAGAGAAGTAGTGCAACGTTTTTTGTCTACCGCTGTGCATTCCACTGCATGGTACTTGGCACACCTCTGCAGGCAGAACCGGCAAGTGCACAACTCGTACTCCTCGTGAAAGGCTGCGTTTGAACATACCAGGTAGTGATAACCATGCACTGTGTACCTGGTGTATACGTGGCGACTGTCACATGCAGGACCAAACCAAAGATGCACGGCGTTTAAACGTCCAAACCACCTCCCGTCTGGCCTGTTCGACTTAAGCTTCCCATTCAGAAATAAAACATTCGTACGGCACTGTACGCGGCATCTTTCGCCTTAGTCGGATTGTTCCAGTAGCCGGTGGACAGCCTGACATGAGATATACAAAGCGACTCCTTGCTCGAATAGGCAAGCAAAGCACTCGCTTCATATATAATGAGAAACACCTCTCTTCAGTTATTTTGTTGCTAGTTAATCAGACCAGGAAAACAACCATCGTCTCCAAGTGGAGAGATGTTGAGCAGACGCCCTCCCGGAAAGAACCGTACAAGGCCTATACGGAGGCCCCTGCAGCTGTCCCCGAACACGAAGATGCCCGCCAAACTGAACCAGAAGGAGAGGACAAGCACGGCTACCGAACCAGACGAAGAGGATAAGCA
Source organism: Dermanyssus gallinae (assembly GCA_003439945.1). Classification (NCBI taxonomy): domain Eukaryota; kingdom Metazoa; phylum Arthropoda; class Arachnida; order Mesostigmata; family Dermanyssidae; genus Dermanyssus; species Dermanyssus gallinae. The sequence continues at coordinate 574,669 of QVRM01000142.1, read as the reverse complement.
CGGCTACCGAACCAGACGGGGAGGTCAAAAATGATAGGCACATTGACGAGATAAGTCAGATTTCCGAGGACCTGTGTGAGCCTATTCAAACAGCAAGGTGCATTTATCTACCCATCCAGGCGATGGCAGACAAACTCCGAAAAAGCCGCGGTGAAGGAGGCCCGCAGAAAATGCCAGGCAGATTGGCGCGCGCTTACTTTAACCGCTCAAAGAATGGGGCAAAGAGACGTAGACCGTATTAACGACCTCATAAATGGGCACCAAGATGAGGCCAACATCTCGGGTCCCATTAATCAGAATTCACCGGACCCGGTGTACGAGAGGGTCTCTGTGCTTAAGGCAAGCATTCTGAGGGACCACCCACTTAGAATCCTGATAGCCAACAAAGACGACTTATCGAACAGCGTAGCCTGGAAAAATATGGCCTCCTTAGTCCGAGGTATCTCGGAGGAGGCCGCTCCTACGGTGGACAAAGTGTTCACAGATACAGGATTCCGGCGATGACGCACAGCTGGAAACGCAAGCGTTAATCGCTCTACGGTACCCCAAGGAGTCGGACATGAAGCTCTTCTATGACTTTTTAGACCAGGCTGCGTCTAAGGCCTCCCTATTACGCTACCAGTTCAATTTTACCAAATCCATCCCCATATCCTGCTATCTATTCAAGCAGGGTGAGAGTCGGGGACATCGCAAACTTCTCGAGTGCCTTGTACGGAAGCACGCCAAAGCGTGCTGCCAGCTTCACAACCTCTATCGTAATTAAGAAAACTGGGTCAGAGTCTTATGCAAACACACTCAAAAAGTTTGACTCTAGGGTAAACCCAGAGCAGCTCAAAGTTAAAATTGCACGAATACAGCAACTGTCTTTTGTGGACGTGCGACTTTTGGCTACAGAGGGCCCAGAAGGGGGGACTCCCTCTTTTCGTGAAGCTCTTAAGAACGCCGGCGGAGCAGACTTCTTACTGGACTGCTCCTCTATAAAATGAGTAATTGTCCGCGACTTTGTCGAAGGCACCATGAGCAGCGACCTGGAAGTGGCTTTTTGTCAGTTAGTCCCGCTCACAAGGCCTATCCACGTCGACTCGCCCCAAGCGTGTGCGACCGGACGATGGACGGCAATAGTGCGGCTGACTGCAGCCAGGCGAATCCATATCGGATGATCAGCCTGTGTAATTTCAGATTGGATAACGGTCCCCACATGTCAACGCTGCCAAAGAGCCACACCGTACATTCTTGTTCCTTTGACCCAATCACTGAGAAGCGCTGCCACAAGTGCGGTGGTCTCGGACATACAGCACAGGAGTAAAGCGCTGCGCTCTCCTGCTACAACTGCATAACTCCAGGCTATGCACCAAACTCGGCCGCCTGCCCCGCTTTCCGTCAGAAGATTGAGAAAGTCCGACGCCAACGGTCGAGTAGAACTTCACCGCAAGCACCACAGGTAAACACGCCGAGTTCTCTCCCAGACGAGAGCACACGGCCATCGGCACACCTGTCTTCCTATGCTTACATTGACGAAAACTGTTTTAGACATTTGACCGGAAATGCGCAAAAGAAAGCAATCCGGTCACCCGCAACTAACGAGAGGGCTGCCAAATATCTTAACGCAAATGACCAGACATCTTATAATAGGTCAGCTAAACTGCAACAGAAGCAAAAGAGTCCATTATGTGCTAGACATTTTAACAGCCAGGAAGCAAACAGATCTCTGCCTTCTCAGTCAATCATGCGGAACGACGGGCCCCAGCGTGGATTTCATATTCAGACCGCTCGACCTGCATTTTTTTTAACGATTATAGCCCTTTTGCACGCTCGAGACTCGGGCTCGGGAGATGGGTTCTCATGGATCGAAAGTGAGGAGGTCGGCCGCTCTTATTCCTGTTATTCTAGCCCCCCTAGGAATACACCAACTTATCACGGAATTAGTAGAGGCTCCATGATTGACATGACAATCACATCGCCATTAATCTTCCGCCATCACGCCTACTTAAGAATGGACCACGTCATCACTCATTTATTGTTTGGAATTGAATTCCTGCCCCCATTGCCATCATTCCTGATCTTTCGGCCTTTAAGAGTAGCCTTAGAAAGTTTGTTTCTTCCTTGTAGTATTTTTTATTTATTTATTTATTTATTTTTATCGGTGCACCCTCTTGTTAACGATTTTATTGAATCGTTATGGACCTTTAATCATTTAATTATTTATCATTCAATAGCCGCACATTATCTCTGTTTTTGTGATTTTGAATTGTCGTTATTTAAAAAAAAAATTATTTTTATTGAAATAAATGACTATACACGTGTTCTATAGTATTATTAATATTACTACTTCTTTGATTAATTTACTTTTCTTTTCCTTTCGACACAACGAGCACAAGACCTTCGTCCAAGCCCATGGGCAACCTCCGCAGTACAGAGTGTATTTGAAAGTACTCATGAATAAAGCTATGTGTTTTATTCATTCATTCAATTTGTCACCGTGGTCAAGCCGGTCGGTTGGCAAGGTGGGCAGTTCTAAGTGATAAGGTTACCCTCAGCGCCGTGCATGCATCGACGACTGGCGCCAGCTCACCCGGGCCAAACGAAGTCATGCACCGGATGTCAGAATAATCGTCCTCTTAAATAGGCACAGAAAGGCACGCACCCTTTTAAAGAAATATATTGCTAGAGGTAAGACCTCATCCTGGAGGGCCTTGCTAAAAGAGATATGCAACACACTTGTCGGGGCTTAAAATGCGACTAGCAGACAAGCGTTAGTCATACCCAGTAATATGCCTGCCTGCAAATTAATCGAAGGCAAGATCGGCAGGTCCAGCATCAAGGCCAGGGAGGCTCAGTAAAATGCCTGCTTCGCGAGAGTCAGGTCCATGAACGACTATCGATGGTCAAGGGGCATACTCGAAATGATAGACATGATAGGAACAAACTAGCGTCCATATGTACAGATACAGAAGTTGGTGAATACGACAAAACCCGAGACCACGCTATCTCTGTGCCGAGTAAGTTTGCTATGTATCAGAAGCCACAGGCACCGAACTGAGCACGAAATAGATCTAACTCGCGGCTAGAATAGATAATAGCGAATAGAAACTCCATTATTTACGAAATAAAGGGTGAGGAAGTACTCTGTCACAGGGGGCCCCTACGCAGTTGCCCTGTTATGAACGTTTTGAGCACCTGAATTTGCATATTAGCAATATTCCCTATTCAGTGCATCTAGGCACATATATTATTTAGCTTGTAAGATTGTTTGGCCGCACTTCAAAAAGAAATCAATAAGGTTGCACCTACAAGTTGAGCTAGAGCCCGTTTGTCACTATTTCTGAATGTGTTGATTCGAGGTGATAAAACAATATTGTTCGGTTTGAAGTCGTACATTCTGCGGAGTGATCATCATCAGAATCCCATTTGCACACCTTCAATCATACTCTATGTATTTACATACATGCAGATGCCAAACGGGTGAACAGTATCGACGTTTGGGCAGCACAGTCGATTTATAAGAACGAGGCATTACGCCGTAGGCTCCTTGACAATGGAACAGCAAAACAACGTATTCACAAGTACAAATGCTGATTTGAATAGTTATGTTTTGTATGCGCGGAGAAGGTAACGTCTGTCGAGATTGGCAGCGTTGACCCATTGAGTAAGTAGTTTAGCTCGGAGGATCCGTGTATGTGCAGATAGTGGTACATAGAGTATCGTATCGTGAACAAAAATAGTGTACAAGAGCCGAGAGGCGCAGCTCTCCTGCAGCACATCGGACGGTGCCGGGCGCAGGCGTCTTAAGGCGTCCGCTGACTTGACTCGGAATGACCGGTTGCGCAAAAACTCTGCAAACCATTGGCAGGCCTGCGGATGGATTTCAAGCGTTCCTAATTTGTTGACCACAATGTTATGTCGAGTGCCTTTTCTGGTCAAATAAATGCCTTGCAAATGTTTATTGGCGTTCGTGAGTAACATCCAATCGTGTGGCATGTCTCGTAGTTGCGCACACGAAGCACATCGACGAAGCACAAAATCATCTTAAGCCGCATCGACAACTTGCTTACGGTCATGTAACAGGTAATGTGTCTGATTAGAACTATCTAAAAACAGTGCAGGCGAGAAAGCACTGAGACGCGGGACGATAGCTCTTGACGCGTTTCCTGGTCGTATTCCTATGTTAGGTGTCGGAGTCACACTACGGAGTTGCTAACAAAAGGGACTTGAAGCCATTATACGATTGATCGAAGCTCAGCTTTAGAGGCTCTGTCAGAGATATGGCCGTTTTTCTAATATTAGTGGAGTGCCATTAGGTGTGCGGCTGCATTTGGGCCTTAAGCGCAGACAGGTAAGACGTTTAATCGAGCTGAAACACGGATGCACACTTTTCCTTCTTCTAGAACCACAGACCAGTCGGAAACAACGGAAATTGTTGTTGAAGGAGAGTTCGGCGTCCGTTGTAGCCTGAGTGAAGCAGGTTTTCCACAGAAATATGAAATCAATGTTGTTGGTTACACTATTTGATAAAATACAGTCCGCAGTACATTGTTTCACTGCTGAGCGTGCGTTTAGATATATGCAGCTTAAGCGTCCTGTATTGGGATCGGCGCTGCACTGTTTGAGGGTCCGATGGAAAGCCGCCGACTGGGCTCGTGTCATCAGAAGGTGCACGGTCGCACTTTTCGAGCACGTTCGCTCGCGGGAGACGACCAAGAAAGGCCTTTATGACAGCTCCAGACAGCCAAAATTTGAGATCTAGCACTATTCTCTCGTCCTCACTTTGCACGAAGAGACGGAATGACAAGTATGTGTTGTATTGTAATTGAAGTTGCCGTACAAATCGTGTTTATTTCAGTCTGGGCGCAATATTCTTATGGATGTCTGAGGTTGTGGTGCCAGGAGCGATCCTAGAGACTAATAGCCGCGCTATGTTGCTCCTGGCAACGGCAACGATGAGATCGTTGCTGAGCACTTGCGCTTGATCGAGTGCGAGCAGTCTCTGTTCACGGTGTTTGTCAACACGGCGGCCACATGAGCTGCTTCTGCTGCTGCAGAGGAACGGAATGATACGGCTGTTTGCGCGGAGGGCGACGTGACCATCAGTTGTTGGGGACGACCAATTTCTGTCAGTCCCGCAGTCGGGCGCGCGTAGTTTCGAAAACTACTGAGAAGAATGCACGACCTGTTAGGCGCCGGCTGAAGTAATCGGAGTGCGGCTAACTCAGAACGCGTACCGCTGAGCTTCACACTCTCAGAACAGCTCAGAATGTATCGAAACAATCTTGAGACACTGGCTAATCATTACATTCGAAAGATCAACTACGCGCCGTATAACTATTGAATAGTTACGGTGGCGGTGGGAGAGGGAGAGGGGTACACACTATGTTTTGTGTACGCAGCGTCTTTGCCAAAGCACTTACGGTGACTGATTGACCACCGCCGAACGAGCAGCATATTATCTCCCCGCCCGATGTGGTGTCGCCGTAGAGAGCACAACAGCAACAGTTGATAGCTATAATTTTGGTGGCTCGGAGAGCGTTACAAATAGCACGCAGTGTGCCGAAGCGCAACCGGAATCGAATCGAGACGGAAATACACCAAAAAAAAAACAACGTACAGAAGACAACAGTCGACGTGAGCACAGATAGTTTGCGGCTTACTGCGACGCAATCGACAACTGTCAAGGCACAGGACGAGTCATTTCGCAGAAGAGTCCATTGAATGTCCGAGCGTATTGGTTCGAGGAACCATTGCCGTCATTCATAGTCCGTTCGCCACGAGAACAGGCGGCAGACTGACGATTTATTCGGAGACAATATGGCACATGCCCTCTTTGAATGCAACGCCGGTTCACTTCACAATAGACCAGCTGGTGGCAGCCCTAGCTTTGGGGGAAGAATACTAGCATGCACACATCAACTGGATCGGGAGAATCCTGGAATATGAAAGCTAGATTTATATATAAGGCCCTTCTTGGTATATATATATATATATATATATATATATATATATATATATATATATATATATATATATATATATATATACATTTATAATAAATAAAAGTTTTTAAATAATAATACCTTGGCTGTAATGATGTTAAGGCAAAATGACATCCTATAGTGTGAAGGTCGGGATAGACACTGAGCAGACCAGCTTATTCAATGTTGTGAGAGCCATTTGTTGCAAGACATGAGCGGCGGACACTGATGCGTGACGGAAAACCTGTAGTTACCGTGAGCTTTGTAAAGCGGTTAAGGCCCTTTTCAAAACATCTAACTCTTCCAAAGAAAACTATTTTCTGGCTAGACTTCGGTGAGGTTTAGTCAAAAAAGCAACATCAACGTGTACGCAGATACGTCCCTTCCCTACGCAAGAACTGACCTAACGTTAAAGCAGTCGATGAACGTTTAATACATCGCAGGATCATTTAAGCTTATATCCATTGAAGTTAAAGGCGCTAGCAATCTGTTAAGGCGCCCATATATATATATAAGCTAAGAACGTTTATTGGCTAGCTTGTCTACAGATACACCCATAGGTAAAGCAGCCGAGCAGCGGATCTGTAGCCAGGCTAGTCTACGGGCAGTCCCATACCGTTGCGCCCTAGACGACGAAAATACGGCTGGGTTGCCATAGCGTGGGGGACGTGCCGTCAGGCCGAAATCCTGAGTTTCTTGCTGACCTGCCGGTTCTTTTGTGCAAGGGATGCGAGCTGACTAAAACGCAGTTTAGCGCGGAATGTCTAGAGTGCATTCCTACACTTTCTTCACAACTGAGGCCACGTTTTTTAGCTTCAGGTACAAGTTGGTTGCACGCTCTGCATAAACACGATCCTCCAAGCCGCAGAGCGGCAACGATGCAGAATGTGGTATTGTCAGCACTGTTTCCCGTTCACACGACGGAATGGCATGGAGCCATTTACCGCTTGATTTGTGACACGTTGCTTTCAGGCAGGCTTTACTGACTGCTCTACCCTCTCCGGCGTTGCATGCCTATGCATTCGAATCCGCTAACATTTTCCTCCGTAAGGCTAGCTACGTGTTCTCGGAGATGAATACTATAAGATATTTAAAATTTTATACTGATTGTGGGCAGACTGGGACTAAGAGGCCAATCTTTAAGCGGACCCCAGACCACCTGGTCACCTGGGGTCTAAAACTGCTCTAAAAAGAGTCCCTAAATTACGGGAGGCAAGGCGTTTTAAAGTATCTGACTACTATAGACATATAGTACGGCGCCTACTGTTATTTGCTCAAGTGCATACTCGACAGTACCATATTTTCAATTCGTTTCATTGGTTTTCCTATTTGGCAATTTTAAACCATAGGCGAAACGCCAGATAGCGTTGTTCGCACGACCGTACCAATGAGCCCAGTGGGCTACTACATCTGTCATATAGTTGCTTCATTGTGTTTTCTAACTTCTCCAAGCTACATACTGTATAGGTAATAGTATTATGCATACAATGGCAGCTAGGAGAGTGTCAATAGATTGGCAGTTCGTTTTCAGCGTTTGGGCTAACGTCAGTTGGGTCTCTTCGCGTGATCGACACTCTCTGCGTTACATTGTAGAGTATATATTTACCATCTTACTTTTATATATATATATATACAACAGCCGATCACGTAGAAAACGAAGAACTTACGGAAAATACACATAACGTAGCGAGTGCAAAAATATAAATGTTTTTCGATTTAGCAAACAAGGTAGATGATCAGTACTCACTGAACCTTATAATCAAAGAGCATTATAGTTATAGGTTGGATTGCAGTGCACACTTATGGGGGTTCGCAGCTATATGCATTATTGCTCAATAGGATATACTGTAAACTATGTTTTATTCGTAAGTCTGCCGATTGTTGAAGCGCACTCTAGTATAGCTCTAGATTTTGTGTATATATATTTCTTGTAAAGTGTTTCTTGCCTACGAGGTTCTAAGGCTATGATTAAAAACATTTTTAAAGAGATTTGTTTAATCGGACACCATTTTCCGTCCTCTAATTTACTATGCAGCATATTTTCATTGCAACATGAAAGGCCAGACAAGTTAAGATATTTAGAATTGCTTTAACAGTTCTTGTGACAGCCTAACCGCTATCTCTCAGCGTCAATGAACATCGCTCAATAAAAGTTTGATCAACAACAGGGAAGCGAACCGGCTACAGCCCGGTGGATTACGACCATAACTAGGGTAGTAGTCCCCTAGTCCATGACGCCAAAGGCTCTAAGGCTGTACTGTATCTAAAAGGGTAATGCAAACCTTAATATATATATATATATATATATATATATATATATATATATACGCCGAGGGGCTATGAGGGCGCATTTTAAGCATATTTACCAACATCGACACTCCCATGCAAAACCACGTTCTAGCCGTTGAAACACGAGTTATTCACGTATCTGCCTCTTAGCCTGCTGCTTCTTAAGGTGTGACTTGTTAAGATTATTTATCTGCCTCTCACCGCACAGCTGTGCGTGACTACTTTCTTCCATCTAGCCTACGCACTAAGGCTGCGTTCTGGTACGATGTTTACTGAGCTAGTCGTGACCTAACCGCAGCGTTGTCGATTATCGACAAGGCTGCAAAAGTTGAACACATGCGCAGAATTCGACCTGTCTGTGTGTCGTACCGTATTCAAGCAAGCAAAGCTTGTATGTACTGTGATGGTGTGCGTAAATAAGACACGCCCATATGACTTCGTAGCTTCGAGCGCATCGTGTAAATTACATATACTATCGAATACCTGTTATTTCTGTAGCGAGCGTTAAGAGAGCGAGATCGAAGGACTGCAAAAGAGATATATCCAAACAGCGCAGTGATGTGATATGCGCCGTAGATGAGCATTTAGGTAGGTGTAAAGACTTGGAATACTTTGCTCGTGGTTTACTTACTGTTGAGGGTGGTTGGAGTAGCTGTGTTAAGCTTCGAGGGGGAGATACTGAACAGCGTATTGCCTTTGTACCTCGTGATTGTCCGTCTTTTGTTGGCCTTCCATACTACCATTCACTTTCTTTCTCAATTTAAACAACTGTGAGATGTAAACATCTGCAAGGGTTTCCTCATTCCTCACTGGCTATCACGTTACAAACCATAGTGCCCACGATGGAAGCCACGTACCCCCAAATGATAGCCAGCACTTCCCGCTAGACTGTAAAAGGACAGCAAAATGTTTGTAGCAGGATAGTCTTGGTCAGCTTGATTTTATAGAATCTAAGCATTGGGCAGTGTCTGGGTTACTCGTAGCATTTAGTGAGATAATAAGACCGTAGATAGTATCAGTACAGGCAACAGTGAAAACTCAGCACTAGCGATTCACATTAAATGATATAGTTATACTAGTGTTACGACAGTGCAAACTATTTTACAATGAGCTTATTGAACACTAGTTATTATTGTAATACTTATATGTTATAATTTATTCTATATTATACATCCGTCATGATTTGTTGGACAGACATTCGAATTTGGAGCTACCTCTCTGATGAAAAGAGGCCACCATTACTACCTGACAATTTTAGCCTGAATACGTTGCAGAAAGATCGCTGCTTCTACAAAGCGTTGTGTTTTTGGAAAAAATGCCATGAAGACCAATTGCTAAAAACGAGAAGCAGCTCTTCATTGCTTGGCCAAATACAAACTGCCCACCAAGCGCATAAGATTAAGAAGAAATATGTTAGTATAACAATTGCCAGAGTCTATTTTTGGGGATGTCTAGTTATACGAGACACCGCGTTTCAAGTACTAAAGAAAACCTGCAATTTTCATGAAGTAATAGCCCCAGTCCGTTACACGAGTGACCGGGCAGTGCCACACGAGGAGAATTGTACTGAGAGCAAAATGGGCTTGGAGTTCGCATAGTCATTGTGCTTTCTTATTCAAGTTTAAGCTACAATTTAAACGTGATTTCGTTGTCAGAAAATACAATAAATGATGTGAGTAAAATGGAGACATATGTTCTTATGGTGGTAGCTTGCACAACATACACACTGTGTATCCTATACTTATCAAAGTGCGCATTGCACAGAAGTACGAATATATAAATAACATCCTAGAGCAAATGATGCATACTAAAATTATATATATATATATATATATATATATATATATATATCTACATCTACACAAGTGCATCCTTACGTGTATACGCCTATCATAAACCACAGATATTTTTTGCCCGTTCTTACACATTTTTCTTCCACACCCTTTGCCTGTTTAATTCGGGCCAGTGTAGTCGTGTTTTTGTCAGCTCTCATAAAACGGATTGCTTTCTAGTTTGACTTTGACGTTTGTAATTATAGTTGCTTTGTTGAAGGTGTGTGTAGTGAATGTTCGACTGGTGCATAGTGCACACTCGAGTACAATTTAAATGCGTCTCTGAGGAATCGGATTCCCCCAGGGCCCTCCAGCTGATCGAGTTCTGTTTGCTGGCGTCATCGCAGATCATAGCTGTGCACATAGTTGCGACGGAAGCTATTGTAGTTTAGGGCCACTATAGGCCCTATATATATAGTTTAGGGCGAACCGGTCGTCGTGGCCTACTGCCTGTGCCATCGACTACCAGCCCAGCCAATATCTAGACTGTTGCGCAATTCGCGCGTTCTTGGCAGCACCGTATTACGTAGAGCGCTAACTTTCGCTGGACATGCCGATGACTCGACTTCTAGCGCAATGATGGACGTGTTCGAAGGTGGTGGTGAATTGGCTTCAAGTGTCGACGAGTTACCAGCCGCGCTAGACATTCCCTCTAAAAGCGACACCGCCCCCGGCACCAAACGGACGAAGTGTTCAGTCACCAAAGCCGGGCATGACGAACGGCCCGATAATCACCGTAAAGATGGCTTTTCAGTGGGGATCTCACGCGGAGTGAAGAGTGCAAATTTTCGTGAGCAGTATCTATTAAAGACTCTTCAAAAGCGACATTTTGCCGGGGTCTCTCTTTAAGCACGCAATAGTGGCCCAGACGGTTCAAGCTCTAGTGAATTTGCGAAAGGCTCGATGTTGCAGTCGTTTTAGACATATATTCGCCGCATCATCGGGCAGCAAGGTGTCAAGTGGCAATGGCGGAATTCCTTGTGTTCGGTCAGCAGCGTGGAAGCCGCCAAAAGTCTGTTGCAACTGACAGTTCTGGGTGAAGTTTCCGTATCGGCTGCATGCCCTGCCTTCGACGAGTTTCGAAGCAAGGATCCAAGGCGTAAACGTAGCTTGCATGAAGCGCGAAGATACGAGATGAGCTAGAGTTACCGTCGTACGGTACCTCTATCTCTCAACGCAGGCGGGTTAAGTACCTGTTTGCTAAGATAATTCTAACGTTTGACCGCCAACCACCAGCGTCAGTGTTCCTAGGTCTCAAAGTCCATCCGGTGTTTCTTTAACCAGACCAGCGAAAGCTGCGCTTTAACTACTAGAGAGCGGGTAATTTTGCTGACGTATGCACCCTGCGGAGGACATGCAAAAAATGTGGCAATTCAGACCACTAGGCTGTAGAATATCCTAATCATCCGAGATGTGTCAACTGAAACGGGTTTCGCTCTACTACTAGACCATTGTACTCAGCAGTCATCACGTTCTTTTGCCCAGACCTCAGCGATTTTCTCTGCGCATGCCTACAGGATAGAGTAGATTATGCTCAGGTCACCCGACCGTGGCCCTTGACCCGGAGGGTCCGGAGGCACAGAGTTAAAGAAGCGACGCCACCAGGTAGCATTGAAACCTCTTTGTCTGACCTGGCACAAGCACTCGAGTGTCTTAGTTCTGGCTTAGCAGCCACACTCACGACAATTACCGAAGCAGTAAAGTCGTTATTGGCTTTCCTGTCAGTAGTCAATTAGCTAAAGAGCTTATAATGGAAGACATCTCTATCAGCAACCTAGTAATGCCAAAACATCTTGGGTTACTCTGGGGAGAACCTTCACAAAATCGTCTACAGGTTTATTGACTCCTCAGAGTATCACAGTCCGAAAGTCGATTGTTTGCCATTTAGTCCCCCGACGATGCTGTCATCCACTACCTTCTGTGACGAGGCACACCTAACCGTGAGCTCTTTCACCAGGAGCTCTGCAGCAGGTCCTGACTTCTTTAGACTTCGAGTTCTTCAGGACCTGCTGTCCAGGCTCATAGGATCCGTCGCCGACAAGCTGGTGGATGCATTGGCAAAGGTTGTGGTCATTCTCCGGTGGGGGCCTTCCCTGTAGCCCTCCAACCTATTAGATTCTCAGGAAAAAGACAGCTCTTTTCGCCCGATCGCGTGTCTGTCTACGCTACTGAGGCTGGCTTCCAAAATAGAGTGCGCTGCCAAGAAAACTGCAATATTATAGATAATTGTCCTCATCAGTGGCGACTGAGATAGGAGGTCACACCGAGCCTTTATAAACTCCTGCGGTAGGCCGAAAGTCCTAGTTAAGCTGGACTTGGGGAATGCCTGTAACAGTACCAGAAAAACCCACGGCACTGTATCTTCGCAGTCCGGTTTTCAACTGTGAGACCATTTAGGTCCGCATTTTTTCTTTTGTGCGTAAGAGACTAGATCGACTCCTCGGTGTCTTCTAACTGCTTGGTACCTCGACGACGGCATGTTTAGAAGTTGTTGCCTAAGGGAGCCGTAGAAGGAAAACATACGAAATTCGCTGGTTCACACATTCACTGATTCTTATTTATTATATTTCACTATACGATGGAGGAGCTTTACGGTAGCGCTGTTTCTCCTCGTATTGCTGCCTGGCTAACTCTCACTCTTAAGCTGCGCCCGGCGGTTAGCACAAAGCCGTTTCGCCACCGGAACTCACAATCAACAACTCTGCACTAGACGCCCATATACACGTAACGATTGTTTACCAAATATATATATTTATACATATATATATATATATATATATATATATATATATATATATATATATATATATATATTTATATCGCTATATGTATGTGCCGGTCTATCTGCGCCTGCCTGACTCTTTGACTCACCCCCTTTTTTTATTTAGAAGGTTTTAGAAATGCTCATGCACATGCGCAATGCATTGGCATTACATCGAAAAAGACTGGACTACCTCGAAAAAGACTTGACTCAGTTCCTAAAACAGTACTACTCTCACGTGCACGCCGCTGCTGCCGCTACGCCGTCGGACGTCCCGGTCGCCGCCGGGCAGAGGTATCGCTGAGGACGCGATACGCCGATCGCTCAAGAGAACAAGGACAAGGGGTAGTTGAAATGGCGCGCATCCCTTTTATACAGCTGACGGCCGGCACCGTAACTGCGCGCGAGTAAATCTTGAGGTAGCCGCCAGCCTGTCTTGTGTCGCTAAGATCTCGTTGCGGAAATTACTTACTGAAATTATGCTTTTGGGCGGCCCGGATAACTCACTTGCCTAGGGGGGGCAACTGCTTTGCAGGCTTGCAAGCTCTACTTCCATATCCCTAGGTGAACTGGGAATGCCTGACGCTGTCGCGTTCTCCTATATATCCTTAGCGTTACACACGGCCACAGGGTTGCATTACGGCCAAGACCAGGCTACGGACGATCTCAGCAAAAGGCGCCGGCGGCTGGGAGCAGCTTTCGTAATCCCTTACCAATGTAGATGCGAAGATCAAGTGAGGCCACAGGCACACCACGGCCTCTCTTGTGCCTTGGCTTGTGTATTGTGTCTTGAGAAACATATAAGAATGGCAGCGCGGATTTAGGAAAAGGTATAGGCTAGATGATCATCTTTTTTTTATTAAGTCAGGTTGTGGAAACATCGAGATTGTAGGGACACGGATGTGTGGCAGGATTCTTAGATCTTAGAAAAGCATATTATATGGTGGACAGAACAAAGTGGTATCAAATTATGTTAGAGGAGGGTTTGGAGAGAAGCTGGGTGGAGTTACTAGACGAAAGTTACAGCAATAACACGGTAAGAATAATATTAGCAGCCGAACAATCTAGAGAGTTTATAGTCGCAAAGGGGGTCAGACAAGGCTGTTCGTTGTCATCGGTGATTTTTTTTTATGTATGGAGAACGAATAGCGCGAAGGATTAATGGAACGGGTTTAGGATGGCAGATGGCACCAAATATAGTGACAACAATGGCCAGTGCTACAGCAACAACAAAAACAGGCGACTAAACCAACGACCTACCGGCTGTTGCACGAAGGATCACAGAGGCTCTTGATACTGCAGTAGCAGCAGCAACAATAACATCAAGCGTATCAAACATCGGCTCACTGATTGCTGCAGTGGTGGAGGACAGCGCGGCAGCAGCGGTAGCTTCAACATCAGACACTAAAACCAACGGGTTGCCGGCTGCAGCTTCTCCCGCGCTGATTGAGCGTAGTGACGTGCGCTGTAATATCTTGGGGCAAGGCGGCGCCACGTTAAGCAAGGTTATCGCAAACGTGCGTCGCCATATTGCCATATATAACACACAGCCGACGGACCAGCTCGTTATGCTGCACGCCGGGCTAAATAATATCTTAAGAGCCCAGCCAGTGAGGATATTGTCTAGGTGTGGGGTGGCGAATGGAGCATCAGCTGAATGACCTGGTGAAGTTCTGCGAGGCCAGCAACGTCAGGCTGACCGTCTGTTCGATTCCGGTAGTAACAGGCGGTCCAGGCAAAGACCGCCGCGCGGATTGCGAGGTTGTTAACGGTAAAATGTCGGCTAAATTTAAGGATTCGGCCGTGCTCTCCGCCGAACAGTTGGCATCACTTTCCCCTGCAGATAAAAACGCGATAAAATGTTTATATTTTAATGCACGCTTCGTTAGGTAAAGCTGATCGTACACAATTGCTCAGTTCATCAACTGCCTTAAATGATATTAATATAGTGTTTATAACCGAAACCTGGTTAGGTGTAGGTGGCAAACACGTAACCGATAGAGAACTGTCGTGTGATGATAGGTACTCAGTATTTCGATGTGATCGTGGCTCCCGAGGAGGGGGGGGGGTTGTATATTAATTCAAAACACGATGAAAGTTTGTGAACTAAGACTAGAGAGTGGCATCGAAGCTGTCGCTTTGGACGTATATTCCAAATATAGTTCAGGGTTGCTTGTTATTATGCGACAAACGCCGGCACCCTTGCTGAACGCAAGAAACGCATAAAAACTGTATGTGACTCATTTGACTTAATTTGTGATACAACCAGTCCAATTTTAATTTCTGGAGATTTCAACCTTCCAAAAATACACTGGAAGGATATTACGCTTTTAGATTCGTAAACCATGGAATCCACTTTTGTTAATGCCTGCATCACCAACGGCTTACACCAACAAATAGACGAGGTCACTCGCCCTCGACTGTATTGTCATGGTGCTGAGGCTGCGCAGGTCAATTCCAATGATGAAATAGATAACACATTCGCCACTGTAGGTAATGCTAAGAAGCACTTCGCTACTCAGTGTAATGACACTAACATAAATAATAATTTCAGTAAACTATCCAGTCACACCAATAGTAATGGTAATAGATATAGTAATGCCAGTCATGCAACTAGTCACATGAATAGTAATAATAACCATAGTAATGTTAGCCAATTAGCTACTAGTTCTACTAATAGTTGTATTGTCACTGATGAAAGAATCTTAGGTACCTCCGACGATGACGATGACAATCTGGGCTCTATTATTGATTTAGTTTTAACCTCAGACCCGTCCATCATTGAAGATATACGAGTATTTCAGTCGCCAATTCGATCCGACCACAATGCCATTTCGTTTTCTATTTTATTTGATGCTGACTATCCTACGCTAGACGAGGAAGGTTATAATTTCTGGAAGGGGGACTATGAAATGATCAGCTGTAGGCTTGCTTGTATAAACTGGAGAAACTTGTTTTTAAATTGCGATACCGTTGACTCGATGTATGATAGCTTTGTATACCAGATACATTCACTAATTGAAGAGTTTGTACCTAAACGAAATCGCAAGTTAAAAAAATAATGCTAATTTACGTAAATATGTCACCAATCTAGAACGGTTGATTGACCAGGAGCCAAATGTGCAGTATGAAAAAAGTTGACGAAGGCGACTAGAAGACTTCGTTTAATGGAAGAAGCCAGTCTTGATTTTAAAAACACAAAGTCGTTTTTAGATATACAAATAAACGATTAAAAGGAAAAGAAAACATTGCGGCTTTAAATATAGATCAGACGGTCTTCGTAGACGACGCTTCTAAAGCATTTAAGGACTTCTTCTCGTCGGTTTATGTTGCCCAAGGGAGTTCAGTTCCCGAAGGTGTTTCCAACGGCGTGGTCTCGACAGATAGCTGTCCATACTTGAAAATATCAGAATATAATATTCTTTCTAAAATCAAACAACTACCCACTAAATGCAGCCTTACTCCTGATTTAATCCCACCCATATTTTATAGAAATGTAGCGTCTGCGATAACTGAACCCCTTTTCTTGATATTTAGTAAGTCCTATGAGGATAGCATTGTGCCAAAACATTTTCGGCAATCAGTCGTAACCCCTGTACATAAGAAGGGTCTAAAGTCAAATGTAGATAATTACAGACCTGTAGCTCAATCATCTATCGCATGTATCACCATATTTTTAATTTTCTTCAATCTAAATGCTTGCTGGATGAGAACCAACATATTTTACTAAAGGCAAATCCACGGCAACTCAACTCGTCGAAATGACTCAAGATTGGGCTGTTATGATAAACAATAGGCTGGCCTTTGATTGTATATATTTTGACTTTCTTGAAGGCATTTGATAGAGTAAACCATGTAAAACTTTTACAAAAGCTTAGCTACTTGGATGCAGATACTTGCGGCTATATCATGGATAGCTAGTTATCTTACCCGTAGAGAGTTCTGCGTTCGCGTAAACAATAGCTTTAGTGAGTCGGGCACGTGCCCCTCAGGCGTTCCTCAGGGGATCAAGCCTCGGGCCACTTTTATTTTGCACATTTGTTTTAGATCTTAAAAACGTTATTTCTGATTCGATAACTTATAAGCTTTATGCTGATGATCTGAAACTATACGGACCTTCCAACACCGCTAGCGAAAGGCAAGTACTACAGAGTACGATTGAGGCGGTTTCTAAGTGGTGTGTGGATAATGAAATGTTTATAACAGTGCCGAAATGTGCTGTATTGTGTTTAAAAGAAGCCCATAACTACATGCTACATGGGGAGGACTGTCCCTATTTTAAATTGTATTAGGGACCTAGGGGTTGCGGTGACACCGCAAGTGGATTTTAGCACTCATATTACACAAGTCATCCGATCAGCTAATCTTATACCTAATACCATATTTCGTTGTTTCATAATTGATGATTACAATTTTTACATGAGGCTTTATAATAGTTTGGTTGTACCTAAGTTTATCTATTGCTGTGAGGTTTGGCGGCCTTACTTAGATCAACACATTGAAGCAATGGAAAGTGTACAGAGAAGATTCCTTCGTCGTGTCTCGTTAAAGTGTAACATTGCCCGAAATTCTATTGTGATAAGCCCTATTCGGGAACTTCAGTCCAGAGCAGATTATCGCATGTTTAATCGTATCATAAACTTATCAAATAAGTCAAACTATTTTAGCATTCGGTTGAACAATCTTAGAAGCGGTAACACCATCTCGTCGAAACAAATTGCCAAGACAGATCGTGTAAATAACATGTTTTCGTGGCGGATGGCGAGGGCAATGAGAACTTGGAACGCTAACTGTGCAAATGTCGCCACACAAGTAAACTGACTATTGTATGTATCTAGGTAACGGTTTCTAAAATGTAAATATTGTCCCTCCCTTGACAAAATAAAGGTGCATTTGAATTGAATTTGAATAGGAGAAAAGGGTGTATATATTAGAACGCCCGTGCTGCTGTTTGCTGACGATATGGTAGTGTTAGGGCGGGGCACTATCGAAGTTCAACAAATGTTCAATGCATGTGGGGAAGTAGCGGAGGAACTAAGCATGGCGTTTAATAAAGAAAAGAGCGCAGTTTTAGTATTTATTGGGCTTAGGGGTGCAGGGAAACTTGTGATACAGGGAAAAAAATTTGATTATAAAAGTCAGTTTAAGTATCTTGGGTGACAATGACTACAGAGAATAATGATTTAGAGGAAGAAGAGATAATACAGGAGGGAGAAAGCTAAAAGAGGAATAAATGCGGTAAGGTGTAAGGGCCTCTGGGGGTTTAATAAATATATAGTAACAAGGAATATATGGAAGGCCATGTTTGACCTTTGCTAATGCCTCTCTGGTCCACACCGCGGGGTTGAAAAAGAAGTTAAAAACAATACAAAGAGAGGTAAAAAGATCTGCATTGGGTTGCCGTATTAATTGGCCCAGGGAATTTCTTAAGGGGAAAGGGGAATGTCAAAATATAAACAAAGGGAAGTACAAAGTAAGCTAAGATTTAGTAGATGGATTGAAAATGTCACCAATATAAGATGGGTAAAGACAGCACTTAGGACTATAACAAAGCGGGATCCCAGAGTAGAGTTCGCAGCTAGGGAGATTAGGTACAATAATCAGCAATGGGCAAGAGCAAGGGTATCAGAGAAAATGGTGAAATTGAGGGTAAACAAGTCATATACCGACAATGGAAATTGGCGATGGGTTCCAGATCGAGTTTGACAACTATATATGGAAAGGAAAAGCGGGAAAGGGGCGGGGTAAAATGGGTATACGATAATTCAAGAATGAGTGGGCTATTGGCAGATGCCAAGGAAGAGATGTTAAATACAAGCATACAAAGAGCTAAATATAGGAAGGAACAAAGCGCAGAATGTCGAGATATAGAGCTGTCGGAGGCCCTAGCTCTAGGACCAAATGTTAGAAAGGACCTGGTCGATATTACAAAGAAGAGGTTGTCCCAATGGAATGCAAATATTCAGTTGGTATTGAAGTAGACATGGATTATATCAATGCGTAGGTAACATATATGCTGCCGCTCTAAGCGCCCCTGATATAAAAGGGTGACATGTGTATTTAGGTATACATGCCAAGCGAACAATAAATCAATTAATCAAACATTTATTCCAAACCTGCTAAATATTGCTAATCATATTTTCCACATCCAAGAGTGCCGAACGATATTGGCGGAAGATTGGCAGTCTGAATTCAGGTGATTCACACCGAACAATTTCGTTTTGTCATCAGAACATGTGATGATCGCTGAACCAAGTTTAAGAGCCTGCATTCTTAGGAGAGCAGGGTACATGAGCGGCTCGATAACCGAGCCCTGTGGAATTTCGATGTCAATCGTCTGCCATGCGGGTTTAGTCCATCCAGCCCTAACTGCTTGCCTTCGCCTGAGAGACTAGGACCGAATCCAAGCAACAGTTGTCGTAAAACAGCTCATCTAGCGGGCTAGTACGCGACTTGAAAACTACAAATTGGCAGGCATTTCTATGACACAATGATTCCAGTTTGCTCTAAGACAGAGTAGGAAACCAAGAACCTCGAAAATCACGAAACGAAAGAAGCCAGACTTGTTAAGGAATTTCTGCACATGTCTTCAAAAAAGGCATCTATTGGGCTTGCAGAGCCGTTGAACGGCGATGATGAAAGACGGCATTGTACCAGATTTGAGCAGACAACTATAGCCCCTGCTCACAAATCTGGCGATAAAACGGATCTTGGAAGGAAGCGCTTAATTTGCTAACGGAAGCGTCGAATAAAGTACTGGAACGCATAATAGTGGATAAGGTCATAGGATAAATCTTGCAACGCTCACTTAGAAAGACTTATCACGGTTTAGTAGTTTTCCCTATGGACCCGAACATTCGACAACTCAGTGCGTGTTTGAGTACCAAATAACAGCTTGCTCTATTCGAGAACCAAAACATTCCGACCGACACCATTTTTTCGGCCTGAAAAGATGCTTTTGAAAACGTTGATTATGCATGGTCTACAAGGCAATGTCATATGGCAGTCTAACGTTCATGCTATATATGGGCTCAGTAAAGCATATGTTCATCACGAAGGTGTAGGATAGCAGTGTCCGTCAAACAGCGCGGGCAAAAACAGCGTCGGTTGGCGGGAATGCCGAAGCAAGCTAAATACATGGCGCCAAATAGAAGATGCCGCCACCGTACTAGCGAAGACGCGGGAAGTCACTAAATGCGCAAGCAATCTGTGGTATATACGGAGGCATGAGAATAAATGAGTCAGTAGTGGTTGGTGCAAGCCAGGCAGAAAACATATGTTGCTTGAGCCAGGCAGAAAACGTGTGTTGCCTGTGCGAGCAAAAACAACCGTAACGTACTCAAGACAAGAGAGCGCTACTCACATTTTTTCAATGGAACTGTGAAGGCATTAAATCAAGTTACCCACTTCTTTCTTAGCTGAGCAGTATGACGTGTTGGTCCTTACTGAGACATGGGCCACCAACCTACAGTCGTCCCAAGTTGGTGTATAACGGAATGCCTGGGTGTACAAACAGAGGGACCGGGCAGAATAAGTGGGGGAGTTGCAGTGTTCTTTAACAGCAAGCTCGCTGGCGCAAAATATGCTACAAAGAGGATAACTGCGTAGTCCTAACAGGAACCGCAGTCAACGTCATTGCAATATATTCAAGTCCTTCAGAAGCTCTTTCAACACTGCTAAAGAAATTAGTACTATGCCTCGACATGGTGGACTTACATAAAGTGTGTGACTGTACAGGTGATCTCAACTGTCGGCTTGACAAACCAAGATGTTTAAGAACGGTATCACTACTCAACGCATTGGCATCTCGCAGTATGTGGGTTATATCTACAGCTGAAGATTCGACCTTCGTCCCGCCTCACGGACAATTTACGATCGACATTTTCGCCACAAATGCTAGCCCATGTAATGTCAAGTACAGGGTGGTGCAGGAAAAGACTCTGGCGTTGGGTGCAAGGTGGCATCTACCCGTTGCAATCGAAATATCAATTCAACCGCAATCTACAGATTGCAGGCGGCCTTCTCTAAGACGCAATCTGAATCTCAGCTTTTTGACTATTACTTCGCGAAGCATATACCCAGTGCCAACCGTGATCAACGTGGAATCTTATGCCACCAGCATTCGAAGTGCCATTACTGGTAGCGCTCGGCTAAAGCAACAAACAGAACGCAAGCGAACAAACAGAAAGCACGCTCCATGGTACAATCAGCAGTGCGCTTCTTACAAACATTATATGATTCAAGCATACATTTTAGCAAAAATCCGCTCGGAGATGCCGTATTTTTATACTAGATTAAGTCGTGACTATAAAATAACGCCACAAAAGAATATGAAGACACGAAAACAATGCAAGCTGCTCCTAGAAGCGCAACAACGACCTCATAAGTGGCTGCAGTCAGACAGGCGCGTTACTGCGTGTCCTATCCCACATGATATACTAAATGCTCATTTCCGTCAAATGTTTGCCAGTACCATAACCGTTCCGAGCTGCGCTCCTGTGGTAATGTCAGCGTGGGACGAGCGCGTCTCTGAAGCCCGTCAAGCCCTGTTGCGTCCTTTTAGCAATTCTGAAGTTATCGACTCAATAATGAAAGCACCGTCCGGGAAGGCCCCGGGGCTCGATTTGGTCACAAATGAGCATCTCATACAAGCGATTCATCTTGCGCCTTGCTTCACCAGAGTGTTTAACGAGGTGATTAAAACGGCTCAACTACCCTCGGAGTAGAAAACCAGCCTTCTTAGCATTATCCCTAAAGGACAAGGAGATCCGTTGGCATCGTCGTCTTAACGAAGGTATCGCAAAAAAGAGCGCAATCTACAAACTTCTATCGGCTAGCCTAGCCCGTCGATTAGAAGATTTTCTTGAGATTAACTAGATAATTAATTAAGAAAGCTGCCGGAGCAACAACATGGCTTCAGAAGGGGCCGGTCAACAATGACAGCATGTGCTGTACTTCTAAACTCGATACAACGGGCACTTCAATCTAAAGGGGTTTATCTGTTTGCTGTATTTGTAGATTTTAAAGCGGTCTTTGATACGGCCGCACGAACAATTCTATTTGACAAGCTGGCATTTTGCGGGATCTCATTGAATATATTGGAGCTCATTAAAGGCATTTTACAGGAATAACTGACGGAGAGTATTATAGACGGAGCCGCTAAACACATGGCGATCTTGCAGACCACTGGTGTTGTCCAAGGTGATAATCTTAGCCCCCTGCTGTTTTAGGTGCTGGTGAGAGACCTTCCTGAAGAGATACGGGGTCGGCACTCGCAGGTAGACGTCCTTATGTATGCAGACGACTTGGTGCTATATTCTCGCAGTCGATTCCATATGCAAATCCCTTGCGGCCTTGCAGCATTACGTTCATCGAAACTAGTTACAAATAATATAAATAAAACAGAGGCAATGAAGTTTAGACGTGGAGGGAAATTGAATCGTCGAACTACGGTTAGGTTCAAAATCTATAGAATTTGTCTCGAGCTTCTCACACCTAGGGGTTATGTTCTCGTCTCGAGGTATGAACTTCTCGAGGCACGTTGATGAACGAATCCGGAAAGGATTACAGCTCTTCATAGTATCCGAGAAGCTCATAAACTATCAATGGACGTTGTCGTTCATCTCTTTAGCCTGAAGATTGTGCCTACTGCTTCTTACGGTATACAGGTGATATGGCCGCATCTATCGAAGTTAAACTTTAAGGCGCTTAACCAAATCAAGGCCGCTTTTCTAAAGAAGGCGCTAAGAGCCCACCGCACTAGGTCTCAACACAGATTAGTCTATTTACTGGCGTCGACTCCCGCTCTTTTATGAAACCCAGGCAATGCCGTGTAGTTCATGGATGCGCTGCAACTATAAGAATAGACATCTTATTGCACGATTTACTGTACATGGCTTCCACATGAAGATCTGTATTCAAGAGAAGTTCCATAAAGTTTCCTCGTTATGCTTGTGCGAACTCTGCGGGAGACAGTGTGACTTATATCACCTTCAACAATGCGATAGAGCAGTTCCGTTGGTTCGACTTTTAGAACAGTAATGAATATATGTATATGTGAATGTGTGCTTTCTCTGTACGCGCAATATTGTAAACCAACCATCGGTTAATAAAGCTATTATGATATGATATGCTTGAGCGAGAGAATGGCAAACTTGTAACGGTCGCCGGCCAGTCATGGGGGTGGTGAACACTACAGAAGGTGCGCTTCAAAATCTATGTTTGGAGTGGTACATACACGACCTTAATATATATAATATGTATATAATGAGGCACGTGTTAAGAACGCAGGGGGACACAAGATTAATCAAGATGCCGCCGCAGACCTCGTGGGGTGGATAGCGAAACTGGGATTAGTCTATCTCTTAACGATTGTTTTGTTTTCCATCTGGAGTAGGGAAACTTTAAGTTTCCCTATCCCATTTTACGAGTGCAACTTGTTGCGAAGACTACGGTAGAGGATCTCGGCGTGTATATATCGAATTGTCTTGATTTCTAAAACCATAGAGCTGAGACTTTCAGAAAGCCTTCTAGGCAGACAAATTGGATCCTGAGTCAAGTACGCTATCAAAATCGCGCCTATATATTAACTCGTACATTGGACTGGTTTGACTATTTATCATGATTTCAGGCCTGGTAGCCGCTATATGAATATATATATATATATATATATATATAGAATGTCTACAAAATACACAAGGTCGCTGCCTCCGGACAGGGTCGATTGTTACTCTGCCATCTGTTCGTGCTCAACTGCACAAAGCGTATTTCAGGTACTATCGAGTCCTGAAGAAACACCCGGACCTATTTACGGAGCTGTTCGATATTCGTGAAACAGACGTGAAACATATAGTCAGACCGCTTGAATAGACAGCTGTGTTGGGTTTCCGATATCGGCTGTAGCGATGAACGTGTTTCTACAATGATCTGTTATTTGTTGCGAAAAGGTAAGAGAGAGAGATATATGAGAAAATTATTCCGAGATAGCACTATGTTACGATGTGTCGCAGGGCAACGTCATGAATAACAACGGACTGACATTGTCGCCTTGCGTATATCCAGTCGTCTACTTGAACGTGCCAAGCTCACGAATAATCTAGTCAACCTTCAGTGCGCTGAACAGGGTAAGCACTTGGGATCCAGCTCTAGCTAGCATCCGCTTCTTCAAGACAACAGTACGGGATGCCATGTCGAAAACAGATTTTAAATCAAAGAAGACCGCGAATATATAACGTTTTTTTTATGTAGTGAGATAGTGATCTAAGAAGTACTTCACAAGCTGAGATAGTAGAGCGCCTACTCTTGAATGCTCTGCATAGAAGAACAACCTGCGCTGTCAGGAAATCTGTGAGGCTGCCTCTGAGTATGCTTGATAGCAGTTTATAGACACAGCTTTACCTTACGTTGGTCCCCACGTTGAAAACCACGGCGGGTTTTTATTTCTTTTGGACAGTACCTTGAGGAGGCACTCGTACCACTTGGCTTGGCAGAGTGTCCTCAGAGAGGCATCTGTTAAAAAGGAACTGCCGTTTAAAGCTCCACCAACGTTGCGATAAGTCGAATGCCAACACAAGTGCTTATAGTGTATCGTCGAGTAATGTACCTAGTTCGACGCTTGGAGGAGCGTGCCGTTAGACGACGCGGCCCTGGCTCTCACTGCACTCAAGCGGGCTTTTGCAATGTCATTATGGCACGAACACTGAACCGTCAAACTGCCTTTTGAACAGAGGAGTCACCCAATCATGTTACGAAAACACATTTTTCGACCCTCCTTTTCCTCGTGAGGTCGCTTTGGAACTCTTTTACGAGCTATCTCTACGACGTTTCTCCGCGTCTGGGGACAACGTCGGGTAAGATCAATTCTTTATTTGATATCGGCGGATGTTTCTGTATCTTAGATTCATGCTAGAACTCCAAGTCGAGCAACTGTTTCGTTGTCGTTATGGCGACGCCGCTGACTTCGCGCAGATTCGTTTTGCAGGTTTCAGCGCAGTCGCCTAGGCCCACTCCTCCCAATATGTGAGTTAACTTGGAGGAAAGCTTTGGCACAACGGAAGAATCTGCTGTGCCAACTAACTAGCTTTAACTAGTTTTGGCCCAACCCCGTGCTCATTTAAATTTAGCAAGCCATTTATCCAGGACAGCAGGAATATACTCGAGAGTAATGAAACACCCAGAAATTCCGAATCTTGAGAGATCAGCAGCATTCTCTACATCTTACTCTCGTTCAGTTCTAGTGAACTCATGGCCTAATATTCGCGAGCCCTATGTATTCTCACATGAGAAGCTATTTCTCAATGGTATCTTCTGCATAACGTGCTTTATCTTTATATATTGATATAAACGCTTTTCCAGCTTAGAAGTAGATAGTTTGCCCCAGACGTAACAAAACTAACAAACTACAAACAAGTGGCCTTAGTATTGAAGCATTCCGACGGGGCTTAATAAATGGCATAGCATCTCAATCCACTGGGGTTAAAACCCTTTAATCCCTCTATCCTTATCGTCGATATAAGCCTTGAGCAGACACACGAAGAGGAAGAAAATGATTAATAAAAATTAATGAAAACCTATTTGTGTAGAGTCTCCGTTGCCAAGCAAGTTGAATAGTAGAGATACAAATTAATCGACCTTCTAATTAGAGCTGCTACGGACATGTTACAGCAGCGTTCGCAGCACTTTACCCGCGTTCAGTTCCAATTAACTCATGGCCTAATATTCGCGAACTCTATGTATTCTGACATGAGTAGCTGTTATGCCTGTCGGTGCTGTTACGCCTAGTGATTGGAATTGTCGTCTAACCATAATGAATCAATATAGAATGAACACGGTAACATATGCAGCGTATTAGTAATAAACGATATGATAGGTTGTAAATGAAGGTTTAAAATTACCTAACTGCAGCAGATGTACAACAAAGTATATGAATATGTATACACCCACACCAACCTTCATCTAGGATAAATAGGAGATGATGGCTTACGTAAACATGCTACGCTTTCCTCTGACCAAGGGGAGACGTAGTTACGGTAGAGCAGTTAAAGCTGCCAGACGATGAATCATTATCGATATGCAGTTTCCCCCGCTGGTAAATCTCCATAGGGAGTGCAATGTCCACCGACGTAAGCATGTCAATTGGCGCTGGGTCGATTGCCCCTCTAAGTCTCTCGCAGAAAGAATCAGTCTGTAGGCTCCGCGTCAGCATTCCTTTCTCTGTTCAGTCACTTGCGAAGAGCCGGACCACCAGGCACTATGACACTTTGCATAGCAATTTTATCGTATAAAGCGCAACTAACTAGATTTATATATATATATATATATATATATATATATATAGAAGAGTGGGACATACGTTTGGGCCCTTAAGAACTTGTGTGTCGTGTCGGGACCCATTGTGGGGACCAGCTATCTCTCGAGCGTTCCGCCGCACAGAAGTCATACATCCAGTGACAAGCACTATCTAAGGAAATCCCCACTTTTATATATATATATATATATATATATATACACGAAAGCCGATCCGCAAGTTCTGGTACTTTGAATTTGGCCGCCAGACCGAATCCACCAAGGTTTTCAGTTCCGGCATACGCGCCATTCCTCAGCTACACAAAAGCCAAATTTTGCACTAATTGACGCTAACGCATAGCGAGCCAAAATTGAAGGATCAACGAATCTGCATCAATTGCTGCGTTAAAAACCAAATCACATGTTCTAAACTGGCGGAACTGTTACTGGTGGAATGGTGGGAACTGTTCATGGTAATCAAGCAGTGTCTCGAGACATTGAGTATACGTGGTACAGTCGATTTCGCGACGGTAAAGACACCGAAGATCGTCGCTGCTCAGGAAAGCTTTCGACGCCAATGACAGAAAAAAAACGTTGAAGAAGTTGTCTTGTTGATATTGCACTCAATACCACCGAATTAATATTAGGTGGTCGCCGAATTACTATCTAGGATATAACTAAGGAATTGGAGATTTTTTATTTATCAGTTGTAACAGTCTTTATCTATGTCGAAGACTGGCAGCGAAGTTCTTCCAAAAATATTGAGTTTCTAGCAAATTAACGCCAGTCGGGAAATGTCCAAATTTAACCTTCAGGCGCTCTCTTGGTTTGGAGAGTGATTACAGAGATACGTTCAAAACGTTTTGATCCGCTCTCGTATTTATATATATATATATATATATATATATATATATACATATATATAGTGTACGAAGTATCATATGTCTGCCGGTGACCAGTGGCGTTGAGTCCATTCTGGACCACCAGGCGGTCGCAAACTTCTGGTCTACGATGGAGCGGACTCAGAGTGACGCCACACCTGGATATATATATATATATATATATATGTTACTTTATAGACTATTCTATAAACATCCTATGCATGTATATATATATATATATATATATATATATATATAATTTTTATTATGTGCCCTAAGCCCAAAGGCTTCAAAACCGCCAATATTCGTGTGCACTCGTCGTCTAGGAGGGTACCCAGATGAGGGCTCGGGAGAATGTGCAATAATGTACTTTCACCTGGCAAACGCCCTGTAATCTCGCTTTGTCAACGGCCGATATTGTTCGGTCCCATAAGCCGCTCCATCGAACGTCGTTTGCCAGTTCTAACCACGCGTGCTGAAGAGAAGGGAGCCCCACTGAATGCCGTGGCGTCTCTCTGAGTCCGTAGACCAGAAGTTTGCGACCGCCTGGTGGTCCAGAATGGACTCAACGCCACTGGTCACCGGCAGACATATGATACTTCGTACACTATATATATATATATATATATAGGTAATTGGTCATTTAGAAAACGCAAATGCTTTTGACCGCTAGCCGTTAGTTAAAAGACGGCAGTCGTACTGCACAGCAAAAGCTATGTTCCACTATCACCAATGTGGCAACTGTCCAAAGGTGCCAAAAAGTCAATGGCTATCGGTGTCGTAAGATTATTAGAATGGCAAGTTCTTTTGGCAAAAAGAGCGAGACCGTGGCTTCTCTTAGGGAGTTAAGCATGAGGTAAGGGAGGCTACCAGTCATTATAGGAAAACCATCTATTTTCTTTCCAGTTATTATTATCATTATTTTTTATATTAGACTGGCAGCAGATATGGCTGTGATGGCACGATGGCTCACGAGGTCGAGCGACGCAGCTATTTCTAAAGGGCTCGCCAGGGTAGCGAACCGCCTGAACCGCTCCAATCGGCTTCGGATCTGGGCGCCAGGGTTGGTGTTATCCGTTTGGGGCCGCTCCATTTCCGAAACGCCCTCTCCGCCAGAAACGACCGAAACGATGCCCGATGCCTGCTACGATAGTAATAATACTGTACGAGGCGAAACGACAAGGAAAGGTCTGCCTGGATTGCTAATAACCGTCACGAGTAAGCGCGACTGGTCGATTCGAACGATACGCGGAGGTGTGGGAGCTCTCGTGTTCCTTCATCGGCCGAATCTCCGCCTGCCCCAATGGAAACTGGCAGCCGGCTCACTCGTTTCAAACCTACAGACATAGCTTGTAGCTCACGCCCACACC
This sequence comes from Dermanyssus gallinae, assembly GCA_003439945.1. NCBI lineage: Eukaryota > Metazoa > Arthropoda > Arachnida > Mesostigmata > Dermanyssidae > Dermanyssus > Dermanyssus gallinae. The sequence continues at coordinate 546,286 of QVRM01000142.1, read as the reverse complement.
AAAGCTCGTAGAAAACATTTTTTCGATCGAGTGCTCTAATCGGTCATATAAAATTAGCTAGGCAAGGCTTAGTGGAAATGCTAAACTGTGCAGTATGTTTCGAATTTCTGTTAAATCATCAAAGACGGGAACGTTTACAAATATAGCGCTTTTTATGTGACTGCCTCTTAATGTTAATGGTCTGGTATATTTTATCTCTATTTATATTTTAGCCACATCGCGCCGTAGTACGTTCTTTGATGTCTACCGATGGATTTAGCCAAAATAGCAGATAAAGGGTGGCCTAGCTCAAACGACCAGATTGGGGTCGACATTAAGATATACCTCTACTAATCTTGAGCGGTGGCTTGCATAGCAAAACTTAACGAGGCTCATTGGCTGTTAGTGTGAAAGCCTCGAATTCTTGTTTTTTCACCTGAAATGTGAAAAAATAAGCTAGATAAATATTGGTATTGGATGTAGGTTTAATTTGCTATGTACATGCCTTCTGCATAAGCATCAGTGACAAATCCTTTAAACAATAAATTTTAATTTAGAACGAAATTGATATATACCAGCTAGTAGTAATTGATATGCGGATAGCTTCGCTTTGATCGCATAGTAATATAAAGTTAATACCAAGGTTAAAACAGACAATGCAAATTAAGGTAGCTTGGGCAAAGCCTTAAAATACAACGATAGTAGTCGGCCGGAGTCGGCCCCTAACTGCGTGGCCCTATAGCGGCCGATCTGTGCACGATATTGACGTTAGCTCACCGTTCACCAGTCCGCTTATGAACTGAGCACCCCTAGCTCTCCTCTTTCGGAGGGTAAGACGTAGAATTACTAGGGATTGCCTTCAAGTTATTACGCACATGCATCAGCATAAGATCAGTTGTTTTGGATCGAGATATTTATTTGCTTGTGAATTGAGAAACCCGCAACGAACAACGTTGTCTACGGTACAAAGTGTTTTTGCGCAAACAATTGACTAAGGTCTTAACCAAAACTTCTTAAGATCAAAACATGCAAATTAAGTCTACTTTTTAGGCTCAATGGCCAGGTGCACAGTGAAGTGGTTACAGTTAAGCTTACACAAATAGAACGGCCCAAACTTGGCAGTCCGTTTGCTCTATTTTACAGCAAAATTATCTAGGCTGCAGTAATTAAACCTTCACATTGGTTTATATATGCTGCATTTCTTTCCAAAAAGTCATCTTTCTTAGTCAGTTACTTTAATTGGTTTTGTGGCCCTGGTTGACCTATATATAATAGAAGTACCCAGATTTAATACAGATTTCTAAAAGGCCGCCACGTCTACACAACAACGAATAGAATGCCGATGACGTTTACTGGCTACTTGAAGTTTGGTCTTATTAGGTAAGCCATTAGTTTAATAGAAAGCAAAGTTACCTAAAACGTTAACAGTTGCAATAATTGTAGCGCTATACGCCAAGAAAAACGGGATTTTGGAAAAAATACCTTTTGTTTTAAATTGAAAAAAAAAAACCAATTTGCCGCTTTCACGTTCGAGCTTAAACGTGTATGCAAAATCATAATATTGTTCATGGTAACTTTCTCATGTTCACGTACTTTTTTTACGGTTAACCTATCAAGATTTGCGATCCCATCCTTAAATTTGTGCTGTCAGTTAAATAGTTGCCGTGGAGGTTACCTGACAGTTGCAGTCTCCAAGCAAACATATTGTTAACACGTTACGTACGAGTAACTGTTTTAATTTATTGTTGTGTAGTGTTTTTACGAGTAGCTGTTTTTAATTGCAAAAAAAATAGTAAATATAGCAGACGAGAAGTGTTTTTAACTCGCGCTTAAATACAATCTAGACTGGAGGTCAATACTTGCATACTAACTAATGAGCCCCAGACTGCCCTCAGCCAACTGTAGAGGGCTTTTGTGGGCGCTGTTTCCTATAGGCGCGTCCAAAGTAGTGGCTCATACGTTTTGGGGTAAAAGGGATGGCAACCTTATTGATGGTTAGTTTTATAAGTGCAGATGTCCACTCTCATCAAGGTAAACTTAACCGTAACCGGTGGTAACGTACATATAATTGACTTAAACTTAGCATATTGCTGAGAAGTAACGTTATCTATACAGGTATTATTCCCACCTCTATAGGAGGACTCGTAGCGCAGGAATGGCAGAAACAAAGAATTTTAGGCAATCAGAAATTCTTCAATAAGCATTTCGTAATTTTCTATGTCACATGGGAGTGGGCCACTACCTTTGCCCCAGGCAGCGCCCTTGCTGACTAAAATAGCACGATGTCTATTTTACGAGTATTTATTACTAAACCGAAGCCATTAAACGTTGTTGAAAGTTTGTTGGTCCGAGTGGCAGAGCTACCAGTACCCCAGTAAGTATTAGGCAGATGACTACGAAGAAAGATCGTCGTATCCTCAGCACAGGCTAATGCTCTGCCGAGGCTGTCTTGCCGAATTTCCTATAGTATACAATTGAATAAGATTCAAACATAAAGTGATTAAGTACCGACTCTTGCGGGTCATTTCTCTTTCAAGAAGACAGGTTCCCAGTCCTGCTTTAATTATTGGCATTTAGCCATAAAGCCTTATATATATGGCCAGCTAGGCCTCCGTCATTGGTAAAGCCTGTAGAGATTGGCTGCCAATGAGAAAAATACAGAAAATGAGAAAGCATTGCTGCCTAATATAAAATATATTAACTTACCCATCAGTTAGCATAATACAGGGTAAGCTGTTGACCTCGGGCAAGAGGCTAATTAGTGAAATATAGCTTCAACATCGAAACCAGCCCCTTCGCTGGTTAAAGGGTGTATAATAATAGGTACTATATCTGTACTATATACATATACTACTATATATATGTATATATATATATATATATATATATATATATACATATATATATATATATATATATATATATGTGAAAGGTGATGGTGCTGCGTTACGTATTTGCCAAGTGACTAAGCTTTTTCGACAGTCATAGTTGTTATGTTTCACGTTGAAATTTTCACGTCCAGAACCGTAGCATTTTGCTAAGACGTTTCCGCCCCCTCTTTCCATTAGAAAAAAATATTCTCTTGCTGAGTTCTACCAAACCTCAAAATATGTACCTAACTTTCTCATACACCCTATGCAAGTATGCATGCCTTCGCTTTTGATATGACTGTCGAAAAAGCTTAGTCACTTGGCAAATACGTAACGCAGCACCATCACTTTGGTACGAATGTAGTGGGCATGAAATCTGCTATTACCTGAGAGTAGTCTTTTGGACGTGCATTTTTGGTCGTAATGGAAAAAATTACGATGTTGCAGAAAAAAGACAGAATAACTGCTTTTATAAATTTCATCCTCACTCCTAAACAAAACGTTTTCCCGGCTTCCACCCATTGGCAAAAATGATTTTCTCACCGAGTTTGACCATACCCTAGCGTTTTGGACACACAAATAGGAACACCCTGTATATATATATATATATATATATATATATATATATATATATATATATATATATAGCAGTCAGCTGCTAGCACTCACCCTGAGCGGTCGAATGCGATCTTCGCTCTGTGGAAAAACGGTGAAAAGTGAAAACCTGAGGTCCTAAACGGTCTGTTCAACGGCACTCGAGCAACCGCATCTAGTGAGAAATTCAGCACACTCCTTAAACACCTCACAGGTACTGTGCAAAATATAATTGCGTGTCAATTTCGGTATTAACTTTAGCAAAAATTTCGAATAGTCATCACTTCAATCGCTCGTACTTCGAACGCCAACTTGTTTACAATCAATGCTTCAAACAAATCAGCGGTTTTTAGAACATCAGCTGCTCTGTATGGCCAGCGTGTTTACATACAGTCTCTTCAAGCGTATATGTTGCATGAACACATAGGCAACGCGTATGAACATGCGGACGTGCAGGTCCGTACCCAGCGCATACATATACTGACATGACTGCACGGGCGCACATGCTATGTGTGCAGAGGTAGCGCTACACGTGCACATATTTGTAGGCGCACGAATACTTGGCGGGAGGTGCTGGTATATAGGCAAACGTCTCATTACACGTGAAACTCATAAATAATTGCGTGTGAATGCTTGTGCATATGGTGTGCGTACACATATGCGTAATGCTCATATTGTACGTTTAAGTGCATATACGTATAAAAAATTTCTAAAAAATATATTAATAATAATGATAATAACCTATATAAAAATATTATTGTTATTAAATAATATATATATAAAAAAAGGAAGAGAAAGTATGGACCCCTTTAAGAGTTTCAGGGACCCCGATCGGGCAATTGAAAAAAAGTCAAAATGACGACAAGAAAGAAATTTTAGAAGATAAAATAAAGAAACAGACGAGAGCGATGAATCAAAGAAGAACAAAACAACTCTGCATGAATACTCTAGCGGTAAAAACCACACAAACATGGGATTAGAAACTGATAAAGAGGTAGGAGTCGACCCCAGCTTCTCCGAGAACACCAGGCGAAAGCGGACGATGGCCGGATCTCCGGAAGACCTACCGCAGAAAGAGAGAGAGAGATGAAAAAGATGAAGAACATCAACGGACTGGCAACTCGGCTAAGAAAGCACGAGCTGAAGGTAAGACTCAACTGGAGGAACCGGACACAGAATATAAAGCTATGAAGAGCCTCCTGGAAGAGGCAGCTCAAAACACTGAAGGAAAAAAACATTACCACTAAAGGGGACATTAAAGTTGTTATAACCAGGCTTGAAAGTAGAGCCCTGCAGCTGCAGGTTGATGTGGAGGATAAGCTGGCGGCGCAAGCCGATACCTTGAGGCGGTTGCAGAAATGTGAGGACGAACTAAATGCGGTCCAAGACAACCGATTCAAAGAGGCCGAGGAATGGCAGAAAAAGACGACACAGACACATGAAGAGATAGTAAAATGGAAAGCAAAAGCAGAAGAACTACGGGCCGAAATCAAGAAGACAAGATCGACACGAACGTGCTCAAAATGCCAACAATAGAAAAAGAAAACAAACATAGGGACCTACAGAAGGGAAGATATATAAAGGCGAAAATTGCAGCCTTGTCCGCCCTAGAAGAGACAGCCAGATTAGTGGCGGAAGAATGGCCGGAGGAAATCTTCAAAGCCATTAGTCTCACAAAAGACAGCATAACAACCGACATTGAAACAAGGGCTATGCTCAATAAAGGTTCAGAGAAGGACTTAAACGTACTCAAGCAGACGCGAGCAAATGGAACTACAATAGTTGACGCGGGCACGGAAGATGCAGTGGAGCCCACTGCTGCTTCAGCCAGCAGCAACACAATACTACTTGTGATCGGTGTTGGAAGTACAGAGAATACTTCGGAACAGTTCCTGTCAAATCTCATCAAGGTCATACAAAGAAGTCATTCGGCAAGCAACAGCACCACTGTGGGTTTTTACATCTCCCCAGACTGGGAGGGACAGTCAATCAGGAGAGCAACGGAAGTCTGCGGAAGAAGGAGAAAAATAAAGATGGAGACTTAATTCTTAAAATCGCGGAAAAGGAATCGGAGGCGGCATGTCTTTTGCCAAAGCTCTGAGACAGGGAACAGGAATGGAAATAGACATCAGGGAAGCGACGGGTCCTACTCAAATTGTTGTGCTGAGGGACGTTTACCCTTTTATGCCACTAGATAAGATAGCAAAGGGATTGCGCAACTCGTTGAACCTGCATGAAACAACGAAGGTACGAGTAAAGACACCAAGGAGCAACAAAAGAGGAACATGGCAATGTTTAGTAACTTTGCCCAATCGGGATGCTAAGCGACTCGTTGCCAAAAAAAGTATCACCATCTCAGGGCGCCTATGCAGGGCTGAAGAGTGGTTTCAAATCCCAACATGCTATAGGTGCAACCTGATAGGGCATGTAGCAAGAGACTGCCAAAGTGAAGAGGCAACTGGTTGGAGGTGTTATAGATGCGGGAAGGAGGGGCACATAGCAAAGGAATGTAAGGAAACTGATTTCTCGTGCTACGTGTGCAATGAGAATGATCACAAACCGCGAAGTATGGCTTGCCAGCAGTACGCAAAACAACTTAAGAAAGGGAAACAAGCCGCAAGATCGAAGGCAGAAAAAAGAAAAGCCAAGGTCCGGGAATCAATTGCGGAGCAAAAAGAAAAGGAAGAGAAAAAAGCGGCCAGGGAACAGAGGAAGGAAGCTTAAAGAGACAAGCAAACATCAGATGGCTGGTTACAAAAAGGCTCTAGAGGGGCGGCCCGTTTTCAACATTTGGAAAACGAAGGACCAAGCTCTTCAAAACAACAATTAACAGGACCAAAGTAATACAAGTAAACTGCAACAGGAGTAGATACGCGCAAGACATGGTCGAAGAGATTGCCTCAAGAAGAGGAGCCAAGGTAGTAGCGGTGAGCGAACCAAATCAAGCAATGGCAACAAACAAAACAGAATGGTTTTCAGGTCAAACTAATAGTGCAGTAATCATAAATACCGGCTCTCTGCAAATCATAAGGCATGGAAGCAGGTACGTGTGTGTATTGGTTATTGGTGGAACTGCTAGGAGGATGGAGGCTGTACTTTTGTTACAGCAGCCCCAACGGCAGCCTGGACGAACTCGAAGACCTACTGAGTGAAATAGGTGCATCAATAAAAGAAGCCACAAACGGAAAGGGCGTGGTAGTGACAGGCATCGGAAACATGGAAGTCGCGGCGAGCGAACAAGAGAGTAATCATTTTGATTGAATGGGCAGCCAGCCTGGACCTGTATATACAAAACGATGGCAAATACCCGACCTTCCACAGAGCCTGACATCAGTCAACGGTCGATCTAATACTATGCAACGATACAATGGTTAATAAAATAACATAATGGATTGTGCTCACTGAGAAAGAAAACCTCAGCGATTACAATTGTATTGAGTTCACGGTGGAACTGCAGCAAAAACGATGCCTATAAGAATCAAAACGCACTTCAGAATTAAGGACGAAGAGGTCTTCAATAGAGAACTCAAGAAGGCAATCCTCAAAGCTCCCTCCCACACATCACAAGAACTCCACGAAACTGTCACCAGGGCCTGCACCAGGGCTACTAAGCCCCCTCAACCAAGAAGGGTTACCTGCCAGCCCAAATATTGGTGGAACAGCGTCATAGCGCAGAAACGGGCAGCTTGTAGCAAAGCCAAAGGAAGCTGAAGACACGCCATAAGACCCGGGAGGCCGAGATCCTCGCTTTAGACAATTATAGAAGATGTAGGGCGCTTTAAAAAAAAAGAAATAGCAGAAAGCAAAAAGCTTTGGTGGCGTCAAAAGATAAATGACATAAATGACGAACTATGGGGAAATCCCTACAAAATGATCAGGGGGATAGACGCGCCATCTTCTATCGGCCAACCAATAAGAACAGATCAGTTCTCAAAGCAATTCAACGAATAACAACCAAAGCTGACTAGCTGCACAGTTTGCCTATATACAAACAGAAACTTCTTGAAGCTGACCTTCTGGATGTCAAAAACGCGTTCAACAGTCTGCCGTTGAAAGATATTTTAGAAACGCTGGTGAGAAAAGTGGTCCCTCCGTTTCTTGTGAGGGTCGTCTCGGGATACATCGGGATCAATCCTGGGCCCCCTGCTCTGGAACATAACATATGACGACGTCTTGAGACAGAAAGGTCTCCCACAGGTACTAGAGATGATTGCGTACGCGGATGACTTGGCCGTTATTATTCAAGCAAAAACAGAGGAAGAGCTAGAGTTAACGACAAACATGGTTCTCCGGTCGACAAAGAGATGGATGGATAGAGCTGGGCTACAGCTGGCCCCGGAAAAGAGTGAAGCCATTCTTTTCACAGGAAGAAAAAGATGGGCTGCATAAAACTGATGGTGGCGGGCCAGGAGATCAAGCAAGTAACAGAAGCCAGATACCTTGGTGTCCTACTAGACAAGGGTCTCAGGGGCACAAGTTATATCAGGAAATGCACGGCCAAGGCGGCTAAAGCGGCTAACGCTATAGGCAAGATCCGTCCAAATGTATACGGGCCGCGGGAGCGTCGGCGACGACTATTTATGTCGGTTGCCAAATCAATTGCATTTTTCGCGGCCCCAGGCTGGCTGCAGAACACCCTAAAAAGGACGACGGCAAGAAAGGCCCTGAGAAATACGCAGAGAGTAGGGGCGCTAAGGATCCTGCAGGCCTACCGTACGGTTAGCACAAACGCAGCCCTGGTACTGGCTGGTTCCCCACTTTGGGACTTGATAGTAAATTATAGATAGATTTACTTCGCTCGCTCATCTCGAACATCAAAAAGTGGATAGACCGCCCGGCAGGGGAACTTAACTTTTCCTTACGCAGTGTCTCACTGGCCATGGTGACTTTCAAAGCTATCTTTTTCGTATAGCCAAAGCTCTCTCGGTAACCTGCGTGCACTGTGCGGACGGCGTTGACGATGACCCCGAGCACACTCTCCTGAAATGCAATGGACTAGAGCAGGCAAGGATAATTACCATAGCGCTGCTAAGATTGAAATAGTCCAGAGGAAAAGAAAAACGAGGAGCCAGAACGCCGGACCCGCCGAGAAGGAACATGAAAATGTTTGTGGAGTACATATGCAGCATAGCATCAGCATGGAAGCGAGGCGAGAAAATGGCAACTGCAATGATGAAAAAGAAAACCGAGCTCGGCAGGTACAGAAGAGAACGAATAGCGCTTACGACATCAACAGATGACGTGGCTTGTATTTAGACGGCTTCGCAGGTGTTGGGACAAGCACGTCGGAACGGTGGGGAAACCCGTGAGTGATCTCGGCCAAATGATCCGGTAGGCGCTCGCCACTTCTCCTAATGACCCATAGTACTGTTCTATGGATATCTGTATCAATAGAGAGTGAAGCTTAAGGGGAAGTATTGTTTAGTGGGTAGGGGTCTTGGCGGACCAACATCCAACTGCTACGGGCGAGTCCCACACTGCTCGAGAAGGGGGATACCCCGTACTCGTAGCGTGCGTAAAAGCATTCACCCTCCTCCGCAAAAAAAAAATATATATACGAGTATACATACATACTTTTTTTTGACAAATACAGCATTAATGCACTAATGCAGTCACGCAGTATTTTTACGAGTCTCTATCTAAAACAGCGTAGGACATGATCCTAACGGATGGATGTTACTCTTTTGAGACCCATACTCACTAAACGCATATCCCGCCTTAAGCTTTCTCTTAGATAGCCCAGATCTTTATAGAACAGTACTATGGCCTTCAAGGAGAAGTGGCGAACACTCTTTCAAAACAATTGGCTGGGGTTGCCCAAAGGTTCCCACACTTCTGCAAGACCGTTCTTCTTGAGCTGCGGCTGCTCTGGGATTAAGGAAGTGTCTATCTTTCTTTGTACGTTTTTGCCGTAGATGCTCCCAGTTCCTAGGCTTATTTACTGGAGACGATGTATTCTGCGAATTCTCTCAGCCTGATCCAAGTTGGATCGCTGATCTCGTGTGTGGATTTGTCTTAAACGTGTCGGCTTGCTTGTTACCGCGCAGCCTCCCAGGCCAAGCAATGTAACAGTGTATGACTTGAATTGTCTTCACGTGCCTTTTGGCAGAACACGCTTATTGCGGACGGAGTCTCTCCACTACGGAGCAAGTACGACTGGAAGTTCCCGTGTCCTGTGAGGATCTGGGTGAGGTGGTAGGTAAGGTCGCTCCCTGACCTTTCTGTTTTTGTCTTAATATCCGCCAGCAGTCCGCGGGGCTATCCTTCATGAACCCAGGGGGTCAGTGGACACATTTCCCTCTTTATCTTTTTCTTTCTGCGTAATAAGTCGCATAGTTGCTTTCTTTCAAGTGTCTTGAGATCCCAGGGGATAGATCCTGCAAGTACCAGAGCAGCATTCGTGTTGACTGTGCGGTACTCCTAGATTACCCTCATGGCTGCTACCCTCTAAGTCCTTCGTAGCACTTGCCTCGCATTCTTCGCCTTGAGAGTCGTCCTTACCTAAGCAGGCGCTCCGAATAATGCCATTGATTTCGCAGTCGTGAAGTCGCAAAGTCTTCACTATGAAACACGATGTCCTGGCTATTTCTGTCGTTGTCTTTTTTATTTGGCTGAAACCATACATCATTATGTCCAGTGTGACCCCAAGGCAGCGGGCATTCTTTACTCTTTTAGAGTGTTGGCCTTCAAGCTGTATTCTCTTTCTCCATACGAGGAATAGTGCTTTGTGCTGCGTTCATCCACTCTGACATAAGGTGTACAGCTTTGTTTATATTCAGTTCAAGTTTGTCGCTCAAGCCACAGGGCCGTCGGTATAGGCTACTGTGTTCCAAAGAAGTTCCAAAGAAGTAAGCCAAGTATAGACCCCTGTGGGAGCCCGACTGATACTCAGAAGCTGGCCTGAACGTTGACAAATGTTCTTGCCTTGAGGTAGGGGGAAATAACTTTTACCAGAAACTAAAGGACTTTTTTTCGTGTCTGCGTGTCCAGAATGGCCTTCCATAGTAAGCTGTTGAAAGCGCTCTCAACGTCTAGGAGAGCGACCAGAAAGCTTGGCACCGGGCGTTGCGTGTATGGTAGAGTTGCGTAGCAGATAGCAAACCGTGTTTCTCAACAAAGGGTCTAAGTCTTTCCTACTGCTTATTTCCAGCTTATATATTATATGGCCTCGCATCCTTTTGCCAGGGAGATCGGCCGATATCCCCCGTTTTTGTCGGAAATGAGGACGACTTCAGGTTGCTTCTAAGATAACTGAAAAGTGCCGCTCTTGAGCAATACGTTGAAAGCGCCCGCCACTGTTTTAGAGTACTCTATGAAAAAGAGTTACACTGCTTCGGGGACTGTCTGGTCACATCGTATGGCTGAACCGCCTTAATTTGCTGTTTGTCTAGGAAAACAGTTTTTTTGTTTTTTGTCCTTGACTATCTTGTACTGGTTTTCCAGGGGTTGTTCTCAGCCTCGCTGAGACATTTCCATTAGCCCATAGTCTTGCTGTCGGTCATAGCTTGTTTGCGTAAGGCGTGGTATCACCTATAAACTAGCAGTGCTTAAATGCGTGCGTCTTTTTTCGGTATTTTCGTTTGAAAGCACGCCTGAACGTGTGGACGCGTGAACGTGCAGTCACGGGTTCTGTAACCCAGGATTAGCCCAGTTCGACAATGTGCCCCAAACAGATGCTGGTTTTTCTCGCTGAATGTCGAGCGACAGCCTCTGATGCAACAAATCCGATGTTCTCGAGTCTCCCGTCAAAAAGTTAACTTTTGCCCACGCGCTGAATCATTTTCAGTGAAAGAGGGCCTGGTCCTTTTATTGTCTCAAAGGCCAACGGATTGGTGCGGATAACCAACGCCAGAGTACTTTCTGCATTTGTAAGCCTCTGCTAACCTGGAAAAATGACTCGCGTGGTCCGCACCTGCGCCGACTATAAAAGGGGCTAATGAGTCGGATCTTCTAGGTTGCAGCCTTTGGTGCCTGAATGTCGTTTCATATGTGGTGTCCATGAACGACACGCTGCCGTAGCGGTAGAACGTGGCTTTCTTGCCGTCACACTTGGAGTTACTTATGTACTTAGAGTTCGTGTGATGCCGCCTATTCTAACGGCATCCTGCCCCTTCCATCGGCTCGATGAGATTCCCAGACCTCTAACGCTAAGTAAAACCCCGGTTATTAGTACTCCGTTGTCGGGTCTTGTTTTGCGTATTCATTCCGCAAAGTCGTCTAGGAATCGCTCGAAATCCTCGTACAAGCACTTGGGACAGATGTAGGCAGAGTAGATTCTGCCAACCTCGTTTACATTAACTCAGCAGAACCCATTTTCGTATTTTCTCTTAAGCACCTGTACATTTCATTTAGTTACGAGCGCTGTATCCAGCGTCGGATCCTTCTCTCGGATTCTTTGGTTCTCTTTATGGTGGGTTCGGCGAGAGCCATTAAATTTATTTTTTATTATTAATATTAATTACCGTATTATTTTTTCTATTATATCATAAGCCGGCCTGCTCCTATTGGAGTAGGCCGGAATATATGCTTAAGTCGCCTTTCATTTTTGTACGGGCAAGCCACGCTAGAGCAGGTTTCTAGCTGCGCCCTTGGACCTCTGTGTTCTCTATTTTAAGGGACTCTTTAGAACCGTAGCAACGGCCCGCTGTTCGGTCATGGGCTCCACGTTTTCCTTAGAAGTTCCTGTCTTGTCCCTGCTGGCTCCTGCACCTTAGCCTTAAAAAGTTGGAGGTATTGGGAGCATGCTGTGTATCTGGCTCTGTAGTCCTCGTTGTTACATACATAGCTTCAAAGGGGTACCGCCTTACAGTCACGAGCGAGATGGTCTCCTGGCCCATAGCGGTAACATTTCTGCGTACCTGCCTTCTTATTTTTACAAGTAAAGGCCGTCTGCCCGATTTCGTGGCACTTGTTGATAATGGGAAGCGATATTCCTTCCTCAACTCTGCAGTTGCTTCCTCTGACGGTCACGATCTTCTTCAGCAGCATTTTTTGGGCTTCGCTCCCTGGTAATGTGAACAATCACTGCCAACTGTCTTTGTTCTCAGTGGCTCTGAGAGCTTCCATGCGAATCCTATTTTATCTCCCGGATGTCCTCTTCAATGGACTGCCCCGTGAGTAACGGGCTGATTTCACAAAGAACAACAGTTGCTGAGGGGCCGCTGCATTGCATACTTGTCGGCTTGTTTCCGGAGAATTGCTTGCTTTGCCCCCGTTTTTTCGTTGGATTTCTTCAGTTCCCATACCGCCTTATCTAGCCAGATGATGGCTGCCTTGATGTCTACCTAAGTGGTTTTGTGCGTATCATTTAGAACCTTGAGGTCATCTGTACTTGCCTCTTGGCTCTCTATCTTCCTTTTATCTTCCTTGTTTGAAATAGGCTTTCTCTCCTAAGAGGACTTCCTTGCGGCCTTGGTTCTGCTGGTCGTGCGGGCTCGGTCACACTCTGCCTCCCTCGGGTCTTCTGGCGTAGTCGCCATCTCTTTCGTTGTTCCCTTACTACTGCCGCATGTGCTCACCCTCGCCCTCGGTATCGATACCTCGCTCTGAGTCGCCATCTGGGACTGTGGCAGGTTTGTCCTTCGCCATCTCCACGGTATTAATCATGACTGCCTCCGCCCGCTATCCGCGTTCGGGAGGGTTTTCATCCGGGGGCATTGCTTAGACCCATAAGGGGGTCCATGCCTAATAATAATATGTTTTTAATAAGTATATAATTTTTTCTTAAATCAGTATACCCCTTTGGATCGCCCGGCCAAGATTGCCGCGCCTACGCAGGACACTATAGCGCACTATGGTAAAGACAAACTGATCTTCTTTTCCATTTTAAGTGAGTGTAAATCGACGATCTTTGGCAGAACCCGAATTATGGACGACCGGGGAACTTTCATGCACTTTTTGCCACATAATTCACTTTAGAAAGTACTGAAAACTTCAATTTCCTGGGAGCTCAAAGCATAGTTACATGGTCATGCACAACAGAAAGACCTTATATAAATATATATATATATATATATATATAGCAGCAAACAAGTTTCTGGCACCTGTCTTGATGTGCGTCGCATCGGAATCAAATTTACAACTCATGCTATAGGAGTCGCGAGTCATCACGCGTACCCGCTAGAATGTGAGATTATTTTTTAATGTTTACGCTATCTTGCTTAATTAACAAATGTGTGGTTTATGTACCGTACTACATTATTTGATATTATATGGTAGTATGTTCATTTGGCCTAGCGTACTGCAAAAATAGAAAGACAAATCATAGAGGTTGGATCTACGTCGGATATTATATTTTTTAAAATTAATCATTTGATAGATTTTCGAGTAGAAACCACAACCAGCAAATTTCATGATTAAATTGAAGTTATCAGTCTTAAAATGAAGAGCTTGCACTTATCACTAAATAATTTAAGTAATGTCTGCAATAAGAAGATTCATTTTGAAACTTAAATAATGCATGATAGTGGAGGAACGTCAGGAGAGATACTCTACAGAAGAAGAAAAATGTTTCTTAAGGATCACGACTATCTCACAGTTTTTTTGTATCAGTTGTAGTTTATTTATTAACCAAGGTATGCTCTGCATTACATGCGTATAGTCATCACTATAATTTATTCAACGATGACGCCTGGAGGCTGTTTTGCTGTAGGTGGTAAACGCCGCTCTTCTATTCGCAAAACCAACATTTGCATGCCAGCGACACTCGGTAAACACATTTTTGCATGGAGATCGTTGATTGCAAATCGAGTGATCAGATGTCGATGTTTCGAAACGAAGTTTCTTCTAGCCATCCCGTTATTTGCGTTGGATGTGTTATGCCGGATCCCTTTGAATCACTGTGCAGTTATACGTTTGCACAGTTTGAAATCTAGTAAGACCGACCGTATTCTCATGGTTTCATGCCGCCCTGTAATGATACCGCAGCAGCTGTCGACTTGGAAAACGCCAACATTACCTATCGCGCAGCCTCCTGTCTTTGAGAGGACGTTGAGCTCGTCATAACGGACACTCACAGGGACTTACACTTTTACATGAAGTATTTTACCCTGTGAAGCTCGTTAGAAGCCGGTTGTGCTGACGACGGCCGTTGCGGCATTATTATGTGCTACTAGTGAGCTAGTAAAGAAAGCCATCTGAACTTCTAAACTTCATGGTCACATTAGACACATATATATATATATATATATATATATATATATATATATATATATATATATATATATATATATATATATATATATATATAAAGCATAGTTAATATTGCTGCATACAGCATCCTGAAGCAACGAAAAGAACGTCAATGGCTGAATGTATACAAACGAAGCCGTGCAGAATCTAGCTAAGGAACTTGCTTACCCACGACTTGAAATGAGTTCATTATACACGACCATAAGATCAACATAGAGACGATAATTTTGCAAGTCCAAACTGTAAACAAGTATAAACGCTTTGTAGAAGGACGCTTGCTTCTGAGAGCATTACAAGAGCCGTACATGTGGCTACGTAATACCGTGCATGTACTTTATTTTTGATCATTTTTGTTTTGAATAAATGATAATGATTTTTTAGTGTCATTAGCAAACAATTATGAGGAATAAAAACACTTTCTACGGGATATCCGGAAGCCCTACGGCTGACCGAAGAGACCCTTTTACAGCGTTGCCGCGTTGAACCTTGATCGATATGTGCTGCAACAGGTGTTTGCTAGCACGAGGTCCGGAGTTCCAGCGATGACTTTCCGACTTAGTTTCATAATACATTTCATAGACTCTGGTCCGATCGGGCGAAGAATCTCTATGGCGATCGGCTAAACTATAAATTGCGACGCTAATTCCTGGCATTTCGCAAATTTTCGATTCTCGGTGCCAGCCAATTAATGAGAACTTCACCGTCCAGCAGGCAACAGAAACAATGAGACAATTGCCGCGGAGAAACACCTTTAAATTAGACGGGTTCTGCAATAAACAATTACAGTAGATCGCACTAACTCTTCATTAAAGTGCACTATCTAAAATGCTAGCCTACACGCTATCAGAGCCCTCAGAGCACGAAGACAACGTATTATGTCACTAACCACAAATATTTAGGAATTGCTAATCGAGCCTACTTTGTTGAGGAGAACCCTCGAATTAAAAATTAGCTTGCCCCTCCGACAGAACACCGTTGCGTATATATACATATATGCGGATTCTATCCAACTTGTTACGCGTGTAACAAATCATCATATGTGTATCCCAGTGTCTCAGTGAGCAAGAGCCTAAATTTGTCAACAAAGTTGCCTACTTAGGTGTCAAACTGACCGGGTAACGCCCGCATATCTAGGCGGCCGTTACCGGGTGAAACGCGTTCCACCGCGGGCCAAAGGGTGACTCGGAGGTACTCGCCGGCCTCGCTGGTCAATTTCCCTCTTTACCAGGGCTGCTTACACAGCCCTCAGGTACGGCGGCGGTGTTGCATACCACAGACACTTGTGAGTCCCTCGCTGAGCCTCCGGGTAACGGTGGCAAGAATCCGGGCAGACATGCCGCAAACAGGTCGGCTGCCCATGAGTGCGCGTAGATCCCCTTCACCGGCCCCGGCTGGACAAATGTCTCTCAGGGTCAGATTTGGAGAGAGCCGGACCTAAACCGACATAGTGAATGTGAATGTGTGAAACCGTGAGGCCGTTAGCAGCCTCATCAGGAATAATGACAGCGACGTCATTTTCCGACTACGGGGCACCACCCATGACCTCTGAGCTCAGTTGGCCGATGACATCAGCAAGGCAACTGGTCGCCAGACTGGCAGCCGAATGGCTGACGGCTTAAGAGAAGTGACCGTATGGGGCTTCTGGCTAGTGCTAGAAGGATAGAGGCGGACACCCGTCAGCTACTGACGGCCACCGAGGCGGTTCCTATAGCGGCTAGTGATCCACGCCGTGATCGCACTACGACCCACTGGCACACGTTGCTGAAGGTGACGGCCCTACAGCCCAGTGGCTTCAGGCTCAGCGACCAATCCTGATCGCGGGGAGCAGGTGCAGGCCGAGGTCTGCGAGAGATTGCCCACGTGCTTCAACTGCCAGAAACCCGGCCACAAGGCCTGCACGGCACCCAGGGCGGCCACCCGCTTCTGTCGTCGATGCGAATCGCCAGACCATGCGGCGGCTGCGTGTAAAGCCGAGACGACACACTGTATTGGGTGCGAGGTCTCGAGCCACAGAGCCGACAGTACGGCCTGCTCGTTATACCGCACACAGCTACAAGAATCACATAAGCTTAGAGAGCCTATTCTATCTGGAGAATTGATAACAGATGTCACGGCGCAGCCCAGGCCTGACGCCCTACCAGAAGCATACAGACCCGCTGAAATGCCGTTGGATCGAGCGCGGTCACAATTTTGCCGTAGGCCCTTCGCGCCGACGGAAGACTGGCAAAACGTGGGCAACGCCCTTCAAGATGAAACCCCCAAGGGAAAGTACTGATCAAGTTTCTCCAGGTGAACCTCAATCTTTGCCGGGCGGCCCACGACCTAATGGGCGAAATGGTGTGAAGAAAACAACTCAAAGAAGGGTCTTACGCTTTAGCAGAGAAGGGTACTACGTAGCCATGGATCGTGGTCTATCAGTATATGGAAAACCACTCAAATCAATTACCCAGTTTTTGCATTTAGGCGTCACACTAACCCCTAAAAAATAATTTTCGAGCTGACCCCAGCCAAGATTTAACGTCCACGGGACTGCTTTTCACATTGCTTAATAGACGTGTTCCCACAAATACAAATGTGCCACGGTGGGGCTCGAACCCGCGCATCTATGTGTCTCCTCCGGTCGCGAGGCGCAGGCGAATGCACCACGCAGCCGGGCTCGACACACTAACACGTAGGTTCTCTTTTAGCAGACATATCACGGGGAGACAGGCTAAAGCTACGTCTGCAGTGTTTTGTTAGGCAAGATGCATAATGTGGGCGTACAAACAGCTATAAATTGATTTAAAATCAAAATAACTGCCTTTCTACAATTGCACCATACCTGACCCTGAGCCGTTTAGAAAGTCTAGGCAAGCTTAAGACCTGCTATGATAAGCGTGTATTACGGCTTCCAAAGTGCGCATCGGCAACACTTGCCTTAAAGATATGCAGATAAAGGAGCCTTATTGAAGGCCTAGCACTAAATAACACACCATTTCACCAGCGCATGTTTTCGACTTATATCGAGCCTATAGAGAGAACAGAAATTTAAAATTTGTAGCTGAGAACAATACTGATGGCCCGGCCTAGACGAGCCATGCAAAGGAACCGCTCGCTAATCTGCCGAACAACTTGGCATGCGTACCACCATCACACATGCATGAATCCCTGCTGTTTTAATATTGGAGGATGTTTTTGTAGCTTTTGTGGAAAGTGTAATATTGAACACTGTCATATACCTGTGTGCAGAAAACTGCAGAACGTCCTCGTCATCCAATGTTACTTACATATTGTGAAAAAAAGTGTTACATCGTGACACCTTGGGAAACATGAATCAACTGTTCACCAATTATGTGGTTAAATAAATACTGAACTTACTTTAATTTTTCCTCACTAGCGTGTCATCTACGGAAGAGTGCTGAATGCGTTTCTGACGTCCAGAAGGATTGCAACAAATATTGTTCTGATGCATATGGTTGAACTATGTAAAAGGTTAGCCTTGGCGGTGAGCACTGACCGGCTTTTCCTGAATCCATATCAGGAGTCCGAAAGGAGACCACAAATGCCCTAAGCTTTTTTTAGCAATCGCTTCGAATCTCTTTGCCAGAGTATTCAG
This sequence comes from Dermanyssus gallinae, assembly GCA_003439945.1. Classification (NCBI taxonomy): domain Eukaryota; kingdom Metazoa; phylum Arthropoda; class Arachnida; order Mesostigmata; family Dermanyssidae; genus Dermanyssus; species Dermanyssus gallinae. The sequence continues at coordinate 528,058 of QVRM01000142.1, read as the reverse complement.
TAATCAAATGTGCCTAAAGCCTCTGTTGTCGTTAGCAATAAGGTGTAATTCTGGCCGTCTCCAGTTTGCGGATATTGTTACCATTCTAGTCGCTGTAGTGAACACCTGTGCAATCAGGTTAGTTCGTGTTGACGTCGTCTCTGTGCATGTTTCTGTCTTTATTGTTGGTCTAACTGTTCCTACTACCGCTATCAATGATAACTACTCATCGCTGTTGCTGTTGGGGGTTAATCGACAAATTGACGAATTTTGTTGTTCTTCTCTTTGATCATTTTATGTTAAACATAGTGCCGCTTAGTTTTGCTATGTTCGTTTCCATTAGCAGGTTTCTATCTGAACGGTATTCCTCGGCTACTCGATGGAATTGTCCTCTTTGGTATCTCATCTCTCTAGTTAGGGGACATACTGAAGTTCGCAAACGTTGCATCACAGCTGACACACCTTTTAATCTGCCAATATATTTTTGTATTTGAAAGTGTATCATGTCATCTGACCCACCTTTTGTCTCGTGTTACGGTTTTGTGGATATTGAACAGCTCGTTTTATATAACGCTTAAGAGTCATGTTTAAAAAAATCTTGTCTAATAAGGCAAAGCGCATTCAGCTTTGGTAAAGGAGCACTCCTCTGTTGGTTCATTGTTCGGCAAAGTGAACCGAAACATTTATACTTACTCTTATGAACAAGTGTTGATGTGACCAAATGCGTTTCTCGTTTGAAAGTAGGCTACCGTCAGGTAAGCTTGGTATGTTGAGAGAATAAAGTGAAACAAGGGATACAACATTTTTCCATTAGAAGTTCCGTGCGGTAAACTGTTAAGCAACGATATGCTGCTACAGCCGTAGAGCTTATATCTATTAATCAGAGTCTATTTTAACTCAATATTAGGTAAGTACAAAATAGAATTAAAACATTGGAGATGGCCGCAATTGTCTTACTAGTCAGATGGCTGCGCGGCGCTTGATACTATGACTCCTTGCACAAAACCTGACACAACATCCACAAATACAAGTGGCTGATGAAACCCCAGTCCCGGTAGAGTGTACGGTGATAACTACGAGTTGCCAATTACACTTTTCTATGTCAAGTTACGCTGTTTACTTCCTTGTAATCTGGGCTTAGCATTATCTAGCTGTGTATAACGCTGTATTAATGACAGCTATTTTCTTCTAATACTACTTAATAAATTGGATGTACGGAGCAATCTATAGTAGCGCGTCTATACTATCTGTACTATGAATATGAATATTAGTATACTAGCAAATTGAAGGTGCGAATATTTGCCTATATTCGTAAGCCTAATTAATACTAATGTTTATGCGGTGGAGTGCAGCTAGGTAAAAGACGCTAAGTTTACCTCACACGAGCCGAATGCTGCTTGATGCGAGTTGTGCTGTTTTCATATTGAATAGGGCTAACGTTCTCCTGAGTAAAAGCATCTGCGGTATCCCACGTTTCGTTAATGCGATCACTGCGCTCATTGTCTTCATTTTGTTGTGCGGTGAAAAATATTGACTATAGGGTAGTACAATGCCTAAGTATAAAAAGAACATATTTTAACGTCTGCTCTTGCAGCCTAAGTGAGTCGCTCTTTGCCAGCAAACCGGCGTAAATAAATGACATGGCTTCTGTATTTTCGCGTATTATTATCGAAGCCGATTTACCGGTATAATCTGTTGACGCAGCCAACCTATGCTAGTAAGACGTGCTGTCGCTGAAGTGTACTAAGTCGCCCACGTACGTCACAATCCTTAAGGCCTTCTGTATGCGGCTCGAAAAGGCCGCGATAGACAGCGCAAACCACAGAGGACTGAGACCGTTGCCCTGGGCAATCTTTCAAATACTTGAAAGCCTTTAAAATATCTGGCTAGGTTAAGGTAGTCCGTTATCATTTGGGGAACACGCTTTGGAACTTTAGTTTCGTTATATTTTAAGTGGAACACAGTTCTGGATCTCGAGCCGTACGCCGCACGAAATTCCACAGACAATGTTGTATAAAAATGCTTTTTTATGTCAATGTCTGTGTAATCTTTCCGACTAGGATTGTACATGCTATAAGTGTAGAATATAGAACGAAATCCGTGTTACGCATATGAGGGTACGTTTTTGTGGGAGGCAAATATATTCAAGCGGAGTACAAAAATGCTCTTCTTGACAATGCTTTAACAGGAGGCTGTCGCGAGTCTGTAGAACCTTCCCGGCAGGGTCTACCGCAATCATGGTATGCGGCCGCGTCATCTCAGAGACATTCTCGCCACTACTAACGCGATACGGGTACAGGTCATGCCGTTATGCAGCTAGTGGATGGCACCCGTTTCAAGTTAGATAAGGGACTATTTTGTGCACCACTTTTTTTAGGTCTTAGACGCGCCTTTGAAAACGTTCGTTCAGATATTCCCCTACTCATTTTCAAGCATCTGGGCTCTGACGATCACGCCATTAAACTGCTATTGGCGTACTTCCTCGGGCGTCACCAGCTTGTGGACGTGGGAGAACCCGGTCGAAACTGCTCCCAGTTTTGCTAGGTATACCTTAGGGCTCGTGCATTGGCCCACTAGCCTTTCTCTGCTTAATACATGATATGGAAAATATCGCACGAGGAGCGGCTATCTTTATGTTGATGACGGCACTTTTAAATATGTTGGGCAGCCTGATGAGGAGGTACGGTTGATGATGCAGGATGTTACTGCCCTCAACGCTTGGTGTGCAGCAAACCGTATTGCTATCAATGCAAACAAACTCAAGTGGTGGTCTTTGGCAAGGGTAACGCTATCCCTCGATTGCCACCTGTAATCATAAATGGCCACCTAATACAACCCAGCAACTGTGTCAAGGTCTTGGGTGTAACAGGTGTAACAGTGGATGCAAAACTTTCTGGCAGCGCGCATGTAGAGACCCTTATCCGTCGATTTGCTGTCATCACAAACTCAACAAGGTACATCAAGAACAAAATTGAAGCATCTTCGTGCAAACTGCCCTACAACGCATTTTTTTTAGCCACCGGATCGAAATTTTGGACCGCTTGCAGTAAGGGTTGGGCAACTAACCAACCCTGTGCCACAAAGTGTGGCACAGGGGCGCTTTCTTCGAATGATTCTGGGATCGGCCAGTCGAGAAAGAAAACAACACAATATATTATATAGATATAGAAAATACCATGCGCTATTTAACCTTGATAGTGATTTTTAAGAATATCCATGGAATTGGGCCGAAGATACTAGAGCTTGATCGCCTTGGAGGGGCGAGAGCGACCAGGGCATCTAATACGCTCGCACTGAAAATCCGCATGCATCGAAGCAGCAAGGGCAGCCAAGCTTTTGGCGTTCTAGCTGTCAGAGAGTGGAACACTCTTCCGGTTAGCTTGCGTTGTTTGAAATCCTTAAACAACTTTAAGGAGAATTTAAAGGCACACCTATTACCCCGTTAATGACGGGCACACTAGTCTTCTTAAATTAACTTTTGCATAGAGTTAAACAAAAGTAATTTCATTCCGGCTGCAACTTTTTACCAACACAATGGTAACTTCAGTAGATTTAGATTACTATAGACTCCTTGCAATGACGTAACTTAAAGTAATTCAAGTAAACTGCGATAGAAGCCGTTCCTCCCATCTAATGCTAGATGAGATTGCGACGAGAAGAGGAGCGGCTATCTCTCTTATAAGTGAGCCAAATGTTAAACTGGCCGAAAGAAACCTATCAACATAGATGGTAGACGACCGTAGAAACACGTGTATAATTCAAAACACGTTAAACTGCTACCGAGAAACGGGCAGAGGTGCGGCTTCATCTTTCTCGTGGATTGACATAGACGGGATTGACCGCTTTTGCTCATGGTATAGCAGCCCCAACGGAACGCTCGAGGACCTCGTAGGAATGCTACAAGACATGGAGTGGTCAGCTAAGAGCTGCTCACTGCCACTGGTAGTTTTTCTGGAGATTTTAATGCTGCTTCAACTACTTGGGGGTCTACCAACGCTAACAGAGGAGAGGAACAAGGACACCGAGGTAGAAGCCGCAATATAACAAAACGCTCCGGGCCAAGCTGACAAATATTTTAGACTCAAGAGGGAATCCCCAGTGCGCCCAGGACTTGCAAACAATTCTGCAAGAGGTCTGTAGCGAGCCGCTCAAACACCGCGGACACTCTATGCGCTACCGGTTTGTCTTACCAAAATACTGGTGGAAGGAGGAAATTGCGTTGGTCCGTAGACGCTGCATCTGGGCCAGAAGAAAAGCCACCAGGGCAAGGCGCAGCAACATAGATGAGGCTTGTGCCGTACACCTTTATTGTGATTTTAAGCGCCTCAGGGCTTCTCTACGCAAAGCTATAGCGGAGAGCAAATATCGCTGCTGGAGGGAGTTCTTATCAGAGCTAGAGGAGGACCCATGGGGCCGGCCCTACAAGCTGATACGTGGCATACCAGGAATCCTCCATTCGACCGGTTATTATGTGAAGTAGTAACGGCCGAGGATTATATCCCAGAGGTAACCCCGGCAGAGGTACTCGCTACGGGGGAAAGATTGAAAGCCGGTAAGGCACCCGGCCCAGATGGTATTCCGGTCTCGGCCATGAAAGTACTCTTTAAAGAATTTCCTGACGTAGTGGCCACTGTAGCCACCCAAATACTCCGCAGCGGCTCCTTCCCCATGGCCTGGAAGAAAGCGAATCTGGTACTCATCCGGAAAGGGATTGACTCCTATAGGCCAATCTGCCTGGTTAGCACGCTAGCCAAAGGCATAGAATCAATATTAGAGTCCCGCGTGCGGTGCTTTGCAGAAGAGCACGGCCTCCTCTCGCCAACATAATACGGATTCCGAAAGGGCCGATCAGTCCTATCAGCGATAGAGCAGGTGGTTGCTAAGGCGGAAGCCCTGCGCCAGTCCCCACCTCGTACTAGAGGCTTGTTACTGGTTGTTTTGCTGGACGTTAAAAACGCATTCAACAGCCTGCCCTGGAAGGTAATCTTGGATACACTACTCAAGAAGGGAGTCCCGCCCTACCTGCGCCGAGCAATCTCGTCCTACCTGAGCGAGAGGCGCATAGTCAGTGAGGGTTTCGAGTTCGACATGATGGCCGGGGTTCCCCGGGGCTCGATCCTAGAACCCTTTCTATGGAACCTGGCGTACGATGACGTCTTACGTTTAGACGAACTTACAGAAGGCACTGAACTGCCGGCATATGCGGACGACCTCGCAGTGGTGGTCTAGGCCCGCTCACCCCAGCAACTAGAACTGAGAGCCAATGACGCCCTGGCTGAGATCGCTGGCTGGATGAAGGGGGTTGGCCTGACACTGGCGCCGAATAAAAGCGAGGGCATCCTCCTAATCGGGCCAGGGAAGTGCACCTCCTTGAAACAAATCCTAGACGACCAGGAGATCAAGATTGTCAATACCGCCCGCTATCTTGGAATGCATCTAGACAGGGGAGTACGGGGCACACCTCACATACGTCTTGTAGCAGAAAAGGTTACTAATGTCTCACACAAGATAGCCCGGCTGATGCCAAACAACTATGGTCCACATGAGTCAAGAAGACGCCTTATTATGTCGGTAGCTGAGTCCATAGTTTTATTTGCAGCTCCAGTGTGGCCGTCAACCACACTGTTCACAGCCAACAATAGGGCAACGCTACGCAAAGCCCAAAGAGTGGCTGCTCTGCGTATTACGATGGCCTATAGAACAGTCAGCACAGCGGCCGTTCTTGTTCTGGCTAGCACAGTCCCCTGGGACCTGAAAGCGAATAAATGACGCCGCTTATGGGAAGACCCGGAAAAGGAAAAGGCGGAGGAGAGGAATATCACACTTGACATTTAGGCAGGTCGAATGGGATTCCATTCAGGACGGAGCGCCCGGGTACCGGGTAAAGACTCTGATCCCGGATATCAGGGCCTGGATGTACCGGCCAGGTGGCGAGTTGACGTTCTACAGTCACTCAGGTCGTTACAGGACACGGTGGTTTCCAGTCATACTTGTTCAGAATTGGGAAAACCACATCTCCATTCTGCTAAGTACTGCCAAAGCGAATCAGAGGATACGCCTGAACATACAATTTTGTGGTGCCCGGAATAGGCCGCTCAGCGTGCGGGTCTACCTAGGGCTGAAGACGGCACGCTTAGAGCGATCATACAGCTTATGATTAAGTCACGCGACGATTGGACCAGCATTGCAAGCATTATGGAAAACATCCTTCGCGCCAAGGAGAAGAACAACCGTTACTGCACGACATCATCCCGCGGGGCATCCCGGGATAGCTAAATGCTTAATCTACTCTCCCCCTTCGATCGTTTGAAGTTATGCTTATGCAGTTTCCGATCAATTGGAGGATTAGGACATGACTGTTTTTTAGTGGGTTGGAGCCCCACACTACCGGCCCACACTTGCAGACGAGTTTCCTGCGATGGTGTCCGCGTGTGCGTACCGCATTTCCCAGTTAGTCCTATTAAAAAAAAAGATTCCTTGCAAATATTTGTAAATGTATGGAACACACCGTTGTGAATGTGTATATAATAAATAAATGACTTTGTTAAAAAAAAAAAGAGACCGAGTTTGGGTCGGAGTTGCCGCATTGCGAAGCCTAATTTTGCTGACGTTTCGAGCTGTAGAGAACCCTACTACATCAATCGAATTGCGCGAGTGGAACGCACCCAAATGAGTCCGTGCCCGTCAAAGATGTTTTAATCGTACCATCACGCAGAATAAACTATGCACATTTAATCGACATTTGCGAATACCGTTGCAACAACAACAGGTACGACAGCAGTTCTGTTCAGGTTAACCATCTGTTAGTACTTGCTGAATAGACATAGACGGAAAGCTTTGCAGAGCCCAATTGTATATCAGAAGGAACACAACGATAATTCAGACAACAATTGCCATCAAAAAAATAATAAGCCGAGTTAAACTCAGAAACGCCATGATGCTACACAGTCCGCTGCCAGTAGCTTATTTAGAAGAAAAACACAGGTACAAAGAAAAATTAAGCAGAAAATGCGACTACTTGCTAGTTATGTCAGCGAAGACTAGCACAGAGGTCAGACACCAGACAAGATACGTGGAATTGACATTCGAATATGTACTTGCGAAGCATGAGAAATGATTTCATCGCTTTCCGTGAGGGTGCTAGTTTTGTTTGTGCTTAATGCTGTGCAAGTTTCGTTTGTGCCTAACACTGTGTGCCACATATGCCATTGCGAGGGGCACCTTACGATTTCCAAAATCTGCTCCTGCACCTACAAGACCACTGCAGTCACCACGGAGTGACACAACGACGCAACCTGATGTCAACAATGACATGGAGCCACGACGCAGAGCCGTTACGCCTGAAGTCACCTCGGCGTTCAAAACGGCGCTGCTGCAGCAACAGAGCCAGCCGACTCGAAGTCAACAAGTGGAAAGAAAACCACCGAGAGAGAGGACACGTTGTACAGTGACTGGACTTGAATAACAGAAACTGGAAGAGCGAGGAATGCTGAAAAAGACGATCAGTAGAATAAGTAAATGTTGCACATGTTGCTGGCACGGCAAAATATAGTTTTAGAGGCAAGCAAACATATTTTCAGCGCTGCTATGTATGCGGGCACGGCAAAATATAGTTTTAGAGGCAAGCAAACATATTTTCAGCGACAACAAAATACATGAGAGAGTTCGTCGCCTGTAATAACTACAGAAGACTCTAGGCGACCCTGAAAAATACATCAAACAAAAGTAAGTACACGTGTCGAAACGTTTTACAGGACTGAATAATATATGGTGAAGTCGATGTCATGTAAGACGATGTAAAAGAAGACCAGACGTGGCGTGATCGGCGCTCGATAATAGTTTGCCGTGGAAGGCCATATTATAAACTCATAGCCGAAAAATGATATCATCTTATTTGCTTTGCTCCATTCCAGGTAACTTAATAAAAAAGCCTTTAAAGTAACGGCGTAACCGTCCACAGCAACGACCCCGACAGCTGGGATCCCACAAGGATTTAAACTGAGACGGCTACTGTGAAGACTCGAATACGATTACCTTCTGCGGCTTAAGGACATATCATCAGGAGTCGACGTGATACCGTACTCGGGTAACCACTGCACAAGTACACGGTGCAATAGCCAATATACTTTATTGATACAAGATCGATCTAGCTCAAGCCACAAGTAAGGCCGTGCTCCTCGTAAAATGGCCTGGACCTTTCGGCATGTAAGATAGTTAACACCGTAACACCTGGGGTTATTTTTCAGGTGCGTACTCTAAGACACCCCTCATTTATGTATTGACTGTAATCACGAAGCAAAAACATTGCGCACGATGTGAGATGCTGGGATATGCCTTAGATTTTGTAAAAAGTGATGGGCTTCAAAGGAGAACGTAAAGGGCCCACATCGTCGGTCGCGGAATCTGCCATTGGAGCACTAGTAGATATATTGCTATTTAAAAAGTCTTTATCTACACGGCAGCAGATGACCGCATCTACGTGCTCTGATTCGAAATCCGAACAGCGCCACCAGAAAATACAAGAGAAACAATAAAATAGCTCCGAGTGAAGAAGTTATTAAGACATTAACACTGACAAATGATAACTAGTAATTAAGACAAGCAAAATGACGATCTGCTGCGGAAACATGGCGGCATGATGCAAGCACAACTGCAGCCGGGTAGGTCCGGCCCAAGGAAAGCACCAGTAAACCAGGAGGTGGTGCGTTGAAGCACTAAATGTGTATTGTGACTAGAAGGAATGCTCGATTGGAGTGACCCCAGTCCTATATATTCGGAAGAGAGCTTATCGGTTGGATATTCTCCACATATGGCGGTTCATGTTATAAGTTCGACAGAGAAAAATTTAAGCCGCCAATAATAAACTTAAATAAGTTTTAGTAGATATTCTGACGCTTACCCCAGTAGAGCCCAGCAGAGCTAAGTAAAACTTTTCCGTAATCTCGTCAATCTGCCTGAAAGCATTTCCTTATCAACAGCCAACTGCGTCCGGACGGCCTGTCTCTAGTTCCATGGAATGAAGGTTGCTGCCTCGTGTACGACGTCACCGTATCTTGCACGTTGGCCGCTTCGTATGCTCGCCATACCAGCCGGGAGGTCGGAGCAGCCGCTCGCCTCGCTAAAGATCGCAAGCTGGCAAAGTATCGTGAACTGGAGCAAAACTTACATCGTTCAAACAATCGCCTTCGAGACATTAGGTTCAATGGGAAAAATCACAAGGAGCTTTCTTACGAAGCTGGGATCTAGAGTCGCTGCGTCAACCGGCGATAGAAGGGAATGGCAGTTCTTGCTAAAAAGAATATCAGTTGAAATTCAACGCGGAAACGCCGCGTCGATAATTGGTTCATTACCTACGGGCAAGGAACTCCCCTTTCTGTTGTAGCCGAATCCGCGTCAAAAATGATATGTTCAGCTAATGGACTCAAATAAATTCTAAAGACCCCTTTCCTTATCAGCAAACAAGGAGCTCTACCACAGAACGCATATACTCTAACACAACTGTGCATATATGGCAACTATAGTTTGGACCTGCAATTGACACACATCTTGCGAACAAAAAACCTTAAGTTCCGCCCTTAATCTTCTAATTTGACCAATATTGACTTTAAGTATCCTACTTACTCAAAATGATTCTAAACGTATGATATTTAGTGCGGCCAACTGCATCGCACTCAAGTATAGTCTTATCCATTTTGCTGCATTTTTGTGGCTAGAAAAATATGCTTGTACAATAAATGCACATAAACGATGTATTTTTATTTTGTATAACTAAAAATAGGTTTTTCATATTTTAGATACAAGTCTGGTGGCCGATGTTGTACGTAACTAGACACATTGTACATAAGTAGATGTAGACGACCAGGCGCAAGCACAAAGCCGAGATGAGAAGTGTCAAACGCCTATCCAGATTAGAAGTAAAGATGCCAAAGAAAAATCAGCAAACGCGAAACCAAAAGTGTTAAGAGTCAAAGTAGACAGATTTAAGGTCCAGACAATTCTCGACAGTCGTTATCGCGACTTTTCATATCCTAATGCAACTCCGAGCTATGTCGGAGTTCTGGAATTATATTGGGATAACATTCAAAAACCGTTTCTGGGTTACTTTAAAGCTCTAATTAGAATTGAAAACTGGCAAACAGGGCATTTTTGCAGCGCAATGTGCAGTTAACGATCGCGACGAATACTAGTCAAGATAGTCAAGTGTTTAGATTTATAGGCAATAACGAGAGTGATTTCAGAAATTGTAATGTATATAGGTAGAAGAAATTTCATGTTTTGTCATAAAAAGAACAACGCTGCTCCAAATATGTATAAAAGAAGATTTTGCGAAAATGCAGGAGACAAACTAATTATAGAAGAGAAAAAGTATTAACAAAGTAGTTTTTTGAACAAAAAACAAATATATAATTGAACTTTTGCCAACAGTTTGGGGTTGTTGCAAAAACTGGTCTTTTTTATCTTTGTGTTTTGGTCTACAGCCAAAGGCCGAAAAACGCTAACTTAAAGCTTAGGAAACGCAATTTGAGTTGTGTACAAATAATATTATTTTAATTTTTTTTGCACAAGACAGCTTTCGTCAAACCTGTTAGCACCCTACCTATCCCAAACATGCTCATCATTGCACTGATGTTATTCCAATTCCCCTATACGCTTGATTATCTCCTGATCTTCTCATGATATACAATTTATAGTTTTAGAAACAAGGTACGGTAATTATTAGTAGTAAGAATATTGGTGGCATTAGTAGTTAATTGTTAGTGCGTTCTTAAGTTATTGTCTACAACAGGAAATAGATTTCCAGTGTACATACGAATGATATGTTTCCGTTTACAATTTCGACTACGACAAAGACAGTTATCCATATATGGTTTTATTACTATGTGGAAACTATGTGTTTTATATAGCTACTTGCACATGTTATCACCCGCGTGATTTGGGCTCTTGATTTTATAAGGAGAAGCCTCACTTCCAATCTGATTGCGCAGATACTGTACTAGAACTCGTAATAATAATTGCCTTAGCTTATCAAAATCAACGAAAATGTTATTAAACAGAAATGGTGAAAACAAAATACATATATTTTTGCAGTCATAAGGAACTGCTGAAAATTATCTGGGATGTTCTATGCCACACACATCTGATCCGACGCCATTAAAGTATTGCCCTTCCTGCTCTCTTTATGCAGATAACCTTGTATATCTGTGCTCTACTTGTATGTACTCTAAGGTCTGTGTTTTGTTAGCATATCTAGACAGCTTGGTAGAAGAGAAACACCAATAACACATACGTACGTCTATGTATGTATGACTCGTTCTTACCTGATTTGTTTTCGTTGTAGACGAAGAAAGACATTAAACACGCTGCTGCTAAAGGTTTCTGCTGGTCTTGCCTAAAGAATGCTTACACGTTAGATGTTCAACGCAAAACACACAAAGCTTAGCCAAATAGGTCGTCCATATTGTAGCAAAGTTTGAGGTAATTCAAAATATCGCAATGAACAGCGTCTGAGTCGCGGCTTGAACCACTCAGGTGTCGCCGCCATGTAGGCGTTTCTAGTATATAATTTACTATTAGCCATAGTACGGCCGTTTGAGATGGCTTCATTACCTAAGCTAAATTTAGATTTACCTATTTTAGAATGCTGTCAGGGTCTTCCTTGAACTACTATGGCCGTCCGCTCGTTATCATTTTTTAGTGTAAATTATGCATTCGTTTATCGCTCTACCTCGCGTCCTCTCCAGTTCGCATTACTCATGCAGCCAGAGTGCCGCAAGATATGTTGTATTTATATATTTTTTAGTATTATTATTTACTATATGTTAAACAATGTTACAGTTGTAAGGTCTGAACGTATTATTGCAAATTATTTATATAATTACTTCACTCCATGGCGCCCAAAATAGATGCTGCGTTCCCTCTGCAAACGGCCGAAGACAACGCTTGCCTCAAAAGTGACTCTCTCTTTGGTCGCTCGTGACCTCTTTTTATTATTATTATTATTATTATTATTATTATTATTATTATTATTATTATTATTATTATTATTATTATTATTATTATTATTAGTTTTTTTATCGTTTATTGCTGATCATACAATTGTGAGGTCTGAACATGTATTAATATATAATTAAATATCTCGGTAGCAGTCTCTTCCTCTCAAAACATTGACCCGATTATACAGGCAGCGTTACCTCTGCATACCGCCAGCGAGAGCAACTGCCGCAGGAACTCGCTCTCCTCGTCGGTCGCCTGTGTTCTCCTGTATCCGCTTGCCAAGCTCTTTAATGAATCTCCTTGTGCCTTTACTAGCGGGACCTAGTGTTTCCATAGCGATAGGCACGACGTGGTACCTGGGCTCTAAGTCCCTGTACTTTCGTCTTTTTTCTCGATCTGCATGTTCGGCGACCCAGCCGGCCTCAAGGGCACTGTGTCGCAGGTAGGACGGGGCAACAGTGCAGGATACTGTTGTATCCCATGCTAGACACTTACCGCAAGACCACAATGGAATATTGACTCCGTCGGGCCTCCTGTCACTGCTTGTATCGAGTCTGGGCTCCAGCGTACTCGGTATGCCTGCACGACGCAGGGCTCTCCTTATGATCGAGTTAAGTTCCGCGTGCCTAGCGGCTCTTCCTTGGCTTTTGATGCAGCTCAGGGGATGAAGGCCGTTACTCTCTACAGGCGTCCCACAGGCTAAGCAGGTGTATGACTCGCATATGGGAGCTCCAATTCGGAGCGCTGTCACCATGCGGAAGGGGGTATTGTCCAGCATGGTGCCCAGCTGCGGCGAGGGTAGAGCCCTTAGGTATCCGCTACTAAAGGTGTCTCGGGCGACTATAAAAACCTGCTCTCTCCGTGGGGGATTGCATGCTATCGAGAAGATTTCCGACCCACAATGTTGCACCTATAACCGTCAAGCGTATGCTGTGTAGGGCGCTCAGGCCAGCTCGTTGCTCGCAGGGGAGGTCCGCAGGATGTAATTCAACCTTGGCGAGCCTAAGCTATATCTCCAGAGGCAAAGAGCTGCCTGCGGGTGCATTGCGATGAGGCGGGGTTTAATCCGCATAAGCGCGTTGCGCTTAACTGTAATCGTCTCAAGAATTCTTCGAGCTCCAATCGGGGCACCTAGAATTTCCATGTCCGCCTGATCAACTCTCTTCGATCCGGGCAAGATGTTTTCGATGGTTCTGAACATTTCGCCCTGCTCGTGGGAATCTCCGCCTACGGCGATGATTTCGCATTTAGAAGGATTTAGTTCCAGTCCTCCTTCGTCTGCGGACCTTAGAACATTGAGAATGTCACCGACAACTGAGTTTACTGGGCCTCCCAAGGTGGCGTCGTCCAGATACCAAACGTTCAATGGACTGTCCATACGGGCCACTATCTCAGAGATTCCAATACTGAACAGAGCGGGGCCGAGCGGATCGCCCTGTTGTACACCGTTGGATGAAAGGAGAGGTTCCTTATCGGCCCAAGATAGTAGCGATGGCTTGCTGTAGCTCTGCAATGTAAATGGGAAAAGCTGGGGCACTTTCGATTTCACTTCATTGAGAATTACGTCGCGTCGGATGGTGTTAAAGGCATTTCGAAAATCGAGCTTTACCACCACGCGTGGGGGACCGTCCGCCTCTATGAATACTCGAACCGCGTGTGCTGCAGCCTCGGCCCCACCTTTTACTGAAACACCAACTTGCTTTGGCGTAACGGCACTACTAATTGCTCTTCGATTTACCACGATTGCAACTTTTGCAGCCAGGTTCCGCAAGGTGAGGCCGCATGCTATGGGCCTAATGGTGCCGTCTTTCTTTTTTAGTGCTGTCAGTTCGGTTTCGTAAAAAATCGGAAGGCAAAAAGATGGTAGTTTACCGTTCAAAGCCAATTTAACCAGGGAACACAATTCCGTCAGTAATCTCTCGGAAGAGGGCACCATACAATCCAGCATATCGCGTAGGGTGACGAGGCCGGAGTCCGTCAAGTCCAGGGCCGGATGCCAGCGCAAAAGATCGTACAGCGTCGGCTATTAGTTTCTCCTGCGCAACACATGTTTCCTGAGGATTCGGTGCTGGAAGATTATCGATACTTGCGCTGGTCGGCGGGGTGCTTGTTTATGAGCTCCTGATAGGTATGGTCATCTGGTGGTGCAAAGGTGTCAACGGACAGGAGCGTGTGAGCCGCCGAACGGATATCTCCCTCTGCCAACTTGCGTTCTGCCATCGTGGCTCTGTGACGATCAAGGTGATGCTTTTTGGAGATCCTGTATGTTGTCGCTGTGATGCTCTGCGACAACATTCTCTAGCACCCTCCACTGAGAATCGGCAAGGTTTTTCCTAATAATTTGGCATAGTGTATTGTCTTTGCCTTTTCGCTCGGGAACTTTCAGCATGAGTAATGGCAGGGTGATTAGACTGTGTCAAGAGGGGTAATCCTGCCTTAAGTTAAAATTAGCGAGGGCCTCTGCATACGCCGCGGAACAAATTTCCCTGACTCCTCTAGGGATTATCCTCACTAGCCTGATGGTTTTGCGAGCATTGGACAGGGTTCGGATGAGAATCTTTGGGTCGTGATTTGGTATCGTTGAAATCGGGTCGGCGTGATCTTGGGATTCTGTGCTCCTTGCACTGTCAAAAGGGAGTCTGCTGGGTGGAGTGTGGGCCCTATGCACACGGGTCTTATGCATGCGTAGGCCGCGGAGAGATTTCACTGCTTTTCTACAAATGTCGCAAATAAATAATTGTTGAGAAAGCATTGGCGGGTGATCGGGACTTGCGGGGGGTGGTTGAGTACTCATTATTTGGCTGCGGTCGCTTCTGAATTATCCTTATACAAGCCGGTCAAGATCGATGTGTCTCCCTCGTTACTTCCTTCAAAAACAGAGATCAAGAAAACTTTTCGTCCCTCTGATTCGAGGAACTCTAGCACCTTTGCAATGAGAGGGTTTTCTTTCAGCCATGAAGGTAGTAGACCTTTGACGAGCTTCCAAATTTTTATAATGCCATCGACAATATAAGATGCTTGTGGCGGAGCAGGACATATTTCGTGCTTCTGCGGTAGAGTGCTGCTTTGCTGAGTTTTTGGTCTACTCAGAGTGGTGGCGGGCGACTTTTTAAGGAGAGTCGGCGGTGGAAGGTGGCAGAGTACCTTACCCTCTTTGTCACAGACTTGTTTCGGGGCTTGACTTTTTAGTAATGTCCGCGTATGACCTCCCAGGTTCCATTTGTGTTTCTACGCAACTCGTTGACGTATGCACCGGCGTGGAGAATGAAGGAAAGTCTTCCGCAATGTTCTCAAATCGGGTGGCGACTCTTGAATACAATTTTTGCTTCTCTGCCTCTGCATAAACTCTTTTGACACCACATCTTCCATCGGTTGCTGCGTGAGGCTCACCACAATTCGCACATCGGGCTTTGCTTTGGCAGGTTCACATCTGATGACCCGGTTTACCGCATTTCCTGCAGGTGGGATTACCCCTTTTTGTGCATTCAGATGACTTGTGTCCGAACTGATGACACGAAAGACATTGCAATGGTGAACCGGGACATAGGATAACGTTGAACTTCTCATCAACTATTGTCACTTCGGCCAGGGGGGGTTTGTCGAATCTTATGCGTACACGGCTTGAGGGTTTTATTACTTTCACGTTCTCTTTATTTTTCCCCAGGCCGGTAGTGGCGTACATCTCTCTGCGAACTTCTACTACCCCTTTATCCCGAAGACATTCTAATAAATCTTTCTCGGAAAATTGCGGGTTTACACCTGTGATTCGTCCCCACAACTCCAAGTTGTCGGCGACTAGACGTATAGGTAGACCACACACTACTTGCAGGGCCCTGGCATGGTCAATCTGATTAGGCTGAGCTACACGGATTGCCAGTTTACCGTGATTGGTGATCCGTGCGTGGGCACCCGGAATAGTTTTTCTTATTTCTTCGTAAATCTTTAAAACACTTACACCCTTTAAGGAATCTGGTGCGTCAGGGCATTCGAAAAATATCTCGGAAGCGCTGTTATCGGCGCCGCCCGGTGTGCTCTGTCCCATTGCCTTGGCCACTTTTTGTTGAGCAGCGCTGATGGCACGTTCGGCTCTTGTATTCACATATGTCCAGCCGGAGCTGTCAGTTGCACTGTTATTGTTATCAACGTTCGATTGCTCTCTGGGTGGAGGAGAATCAGCTGTCGTGGTGGGGTCTTCCCCCTCTCCACCTCGGTCGGTATCCATTAGCCCGTCCAAAATTTGTTCTCTACGGAGAGTTTGCTTAGCTGCCAGCGTAGCTTGCGCAGTTGGTCTTTGGGAACGATGACACTTCACAGAGCAGCGATGTTCGACGTCTGTCTCTGCTTTTCTACACGTAGCCCACGGCGAGGGTGAACGCGTGCCGGCGGAACGTGGAAGTGGAGGCAACGTCGCGGGAGAGAGCGGCCGTGCACGTTCCGTGTCGTGTGGCTCTCTGTTCATAGGACTGGCCGATCGAGAACCACCACTAAAATGGAACACTTGGCCGTCCTGTTGTTGATCGGTCACGATTTTCTTTTTTTATTCCGACACCGATGATTAGAGTTATCCGGCACAAAATCAAGTCACTAGAAGTATGCCCTACCTTGAGGGCGACAATGTATAGGGATTTCAATTGTTAGCACTCACTTAAACACTTACTAAAGTCACAAATTTACGGAGCTCACACAGAACACGACTGCACTCGCCTGCACGTAGCAGACGAAAAAAACGTATTATTATTATTATGTCGCTGGATGTGCAACGGGGCAATGCGGCCTCGGTTCGGGGCACTCTCCAGAAATGGCTGGTCCCTACACTGGACCCCCCGTAACGGTGCACACGTTCGCAGGGACTCAAATGTCATGTTCCCACCTTGAACGATTGATTACATTGAATAAATGCATTATATATATATATATATATATTTATATATATTATTATTATTATTTCTTCTTCTTCTGCATTCTTAATGCAAATTTCCTATTTATTAGCCCTGCTCCATAGGATTTGCCTAACACATTTTAACGAAACCTCTAGGAAATATGTGATACTTCGTTGAGTGCACTTCCCACGAAATTATGATATGCTAATGAACTATTTGCAAGGGCTGCTTACGTGTGAGCCTATGCATAACCCACGATGTGACTAGACGTAATTGGTTCACGCGGGCCCATCATGTAACGATCATCGACATAAAATGGGATGAATTGATACGGCGTCGACTATAATAGACATATACGCTAAACACGTCACTTGTCCACTAGGTTTCTGCCTCAAATACTAGGATTGAAAAGGTAAATTACAAAGACCAAAAGAACATTAGATCAAAATTCCCTACAACTTAACGTAGTATTCGCAGACTATATATTATATATTATTATTACATTAAATTTAGCCCTTCCAAGCAGGATAATCGGGACTAGAATAAAAGGCAAAATTGATTGTCTTATTAGTTGTACTGCTTTGATTATAGATTGTATATCACATGAAAGGTGCTGTGCCATAGTGTAGACACAAACAACATTAGCATATGAAGTGCATTAAACACAAATTATATTATGTGTTTGTTTGAATCTGGTTTTGAATTACCTGCTTAGAATAGAATCAAACAGAAAACTCTTATTTAACGAATAAGGAATGGAAGGAGTCTGGTAGGCGGTGAAACCCACGAAACTGCCTTGTCGTGCGATTCTCTGGCTACACGCCAGGCAAACATATTATTGATTGTTTCAGGTCTTGCAATACATTTAGTAAAAACTTTATTCGACTTCAACGATTTTTAATTGTCACATCGATATAAACAGTCAGTAAGATCAGTGTCGTTATTTTTAAAAGTAAACCCCATAGCGATGGAAGGTTTACCGCATTCGACCTAATATCACATCTTTTACAAAGCTTTTTTAGGAATCTTCCTTGAACACCTTCAATCATTCCTACGTGGTTGCACAAGTACGGGCTCCAGTCGGGTGAGCAATCTTAAAGTCTGGGTGGCGTAATTGCTGCATGCGAATATACACATTTATGTCATTGATAATAAAACAACAAAACAGCATGTTCACAAGTATAGATGTTGATTTGACTAGATCTCTAAAATGTGCAGAAATTGTAAGATCCGTTGACATTAATACTCCGAAGTCTCGTGCAACATTTGCGGCGGGCAATGTCGTTCTGTTGAGCTGATATTACAGACCGAAGAAGCCATGATCCAAGACTTTTTTTTAATATTAGGGTTTTATTTATATAACCATATTCCAGCGGTACACTTTCGTTTTACATCACTGAAAAATGAAGATTTCACTTGCTATCCTCCTTTATGCTTTTCCTCGTTCGGCGCTACCCGCTGGCTGTGGACGTCTCTTGCCGTCGGCTCGCGGCTACCCGTGCTCGCTCCAGTTCGTTCTTCAACCTCATTACGCCTTCTACCAGGTCCACCCCGTGCTTCCATTTCTCCTCGTTTTCAAGCATGGCGTTAACCAGGTCGGTTACCGTCATGCGCGGGGCCGCCACTGCGCTCCTACCTGCTCGTGCGGCAGTGGAAAACAGTGCGCGCAACATCGTCAACCTCGCCCGTGCCGCAAGTAACGCACGTAGGCTCCGCGACTTTACCCATTCTGTGCAAGTACTTTTGGAAGCATCCATGCCCCGTTAGCACCTGCGTCAGATAATAGGTGACGTGGCCATGCTTTCTCTTAAACCATTTCATGAGGTCGGGGATAACCTGGCGGGTCCAGGCTTTTGAGGTCTCCGTTGGCAGTTGGCTCCATTCCCGTTGCCAGTTCTCGAGCGTTTGCTGTCGAGCTACCGCTTTCTTCTGGCGTTCTCGTCTTAGCCGCACTCGCTCCTCGATTAGCCTAGGCTACGGAATGAGCCTGGCGATCGCGATCACCGCTGTTGTTTCGGCCGTGCGATACGCTCTAGCGACTCTTATCGCGAGCTTGCGCTGGGTCTTCAGAAGCTTGTTTCTATTCCTCTTTAGCTTCATCGCGCTGGGAACCCACGTAGGTGCGGCGTAAAGCACGGTGGACTCTGCCACAGAGGCAAGAAGTCTTCTCCTGCCCTCAGTCGCGCCACGTGTCCTTGGCAGAATTTTAGCCAGGCTGTTGACGATCTTTTCTGCCTTGGTGGTCACCTTATCTATATGTGTGTGTTGCCATTGAGGGCTTTGTCAATGGTCAGTCCCAGGTATCGGGCTGACTTCGATAGCCACTCCCTCCAGTGCTAGCCGGACATCTCCGTGCCTCTTCCGTCCTGTAAGAAGCACAGCCTCACCCTTCTCAGGGGCCAGCCGGAGCTCGTGCCCTACCATCCAGTCGTTTATTACTTCTATGGCACGCTGGGCCCGCCCCTGAAGTGCGTCCGCATTGCGCGCCGTGACAAGGACAGCCAAGTCATCGGCATACGCAATGGTCTGGACGCCCTCCATGTCGCAGAGCCGCAGCACATCATCGTACGCCATATTCCACAGCGTGGGCCCTAGGACAGAGCCTTGTGGGACTCCTGCTGTCATGGCGAACTCCCTGTCTGTATGCACGACTTTTCGGTTGCTGAGATAGGAGGCTATTACCCTCTGCAGATACGGAGAGACACCCTTCTCAGCCATAACCTTTAGGATTACTTTCCAGCTCAGTGAGTTGAAGGCGTTGCGGACGTCCAGAAGGACGACCATGCAAAGCTCCCTTGACCACTGATTCCTTTGTCGCTGCCTTTCGGCTTCCTCTAGCACCAGTTTGATGGCCATTTCTGTCGAGCGCCTACGTCGGAAGCCAAACTGGCTGTCGGACAGCGCTCGTTTATCCTCCAGTTCAGCACTCAGCCTGTAGTTGAGTATCGTCTCAAATGTTTTCCCGATGGTATCTAGGAGACATATCGGGCGATACCCACCTGGGTCTGTCGGTAACTTTCCTGGTTTCCTTATCAGAACCAGGTCTGCTGTCTTCCACTCTGTTGGATAGACCCCTTCCTCGAGGATCTTGTCTGCCATCCGCCTGAACACTTCTGGCTGCTCCTGTAGGAGGATCTTCACCGCCTCTGCTGGTACTCCATCGGAGCCGGGGGCCTTGCCTTTCGGCGAGCGATCCGCAGCGGCCATTATCTCACAATCCTCAATGGGTGGCACGCCCGCCTCTGGAACCTCAATCTCTGGCCGAGCGGGGTCAGCGCGACTCGGAAAAAGTCATTCCACCGCGCTCTTCACAAGACCGTGCGGAAGTGCCGGGCGAGACCCTCTTAATTTGTCCATGACAATTTTATAGGGTTTCCCCCATATATTGTCATTCACCTCTTCGCACAATTATTTCAATTTTCTCTATATGCTGCTCCTGATGGCTCTTTTAAAGGCCCTTCTTGCAGCTTGTAGAATCTGCCAGGTTACTCCTATGCCGATCCTCTTTCTTCTGGCCCTCGTGTATTTTCTCCGGGCTGCGTTGCTTGCCTTTCTGAGGTTAGCAATTTCTGCTGTCCACCAGTATTTAGGCGGCGGGTGCCGACGCGTTCCGGTCGATCTCTGGGTGGATGCTGCTGCGCATGACCGCCGCAGAAGATCTAAAACGTCGCCGGGCAAAATCTCCTCCTTCTCTCTGAGAAGTCTTTGGCTTCTCTCGCTTCAGCTCCGTACGAAGCCGTTCCATGTCCATCTTATCGGCACGCCATGCTAAGCGACGGATGTTTCCCTCTTGCTGGGCAGTGTTCGCGCCGTACTCAAATTGAATATACCGGAAAATCTTCTTCTGAAATCTTCCACCCCGTCACCAAATTTACCGTAGCTTCATTACCGAACGTTAGATCGATAAACGAAGACTGTACCCTTCGTTCAAACGTAGGCCGCAGGCCATCGTTGAAGAGGGTCATGCCCAATTGGGCCAACCACTCTGAGAGCTCACAACCTCTTCCGTTCGAGCGTCGGCTTCCCCATTCCACTGCGGCCGCATTAAAGTCTCCCCCAATAAGGGTGGTCTTATTTCTTGCCGCACATCGCCTGATCTCTTCCGCGAGGTTGTCCAGAAAATCGGTGAATTTCTGCCGTCGCGTGTTTGGCGATATGTAGCAGCTGAACACTGTCGGTCCTTGGTCGAGTTCCGCCCATGTCCAGCCCTTTCCCGCTCCTTGCGCCTTAACGGGTACTGTGGGTTGGACCCAGAGCACTGCGTCGCCGTTTTCATCCTAAAGCAATCCTTGCCCGGCCCGTCATTAAGCCATCTCCTATTGGATTCAGTAATCAGCGCCAGCTGCACATCATCTTTCTGCATCTTTGCGTCCAGCATTGCTTGGGCCTCGTTGGACCGGCCCAAGTTAATCTGTATACATTGCAGTTTGTTCGGCGTCGTTTTGGATGGTGTTCGCGGCCCTATCTCTCGGGTTTTTTATCGTCTTTTTATAAGGGACGAAGCCGTCGTCGTCTTGTTTGGCGCTTGACGTTTGTTCGTCTCCAGCAATGGCGGCCTCCATGATGCTGTCCTCTGTTGAAGTGGATTGCTCGTTAGCGTTGGGCTGGAGCTGGACTGTTTTGGGTCCTTGTTTAGAGTCCGTGCCTTTTACCTCGCTCTTTTGGTCCCTTGTATTTCGAATACATTGCCTGTAGGCCGGGCACTCCATGGAGTTGGCCGCGTGTCCGGTGTCATCCTCTTTGCAGTTGTAGCATTTAGGGTTTTTGTCGCAGGTCTTGGCCGCATGGCCAATTGTTCCGCATTTGTGGCATCCTATGTCTGCCACTTTTGACTCCTTGCATTCGCGTTCTCAATGCCCAGTTTTCTGGCATTTAAGGCAGCACGAGGGTACTACCCATTCGATTAGAGGATACGACACCTACCCGATTGTCAGCCTCCCCTTGGCCAGCAGTGCTTCTGCTTTCCGTTTTTCTAGCAGGACGGTGGCCCCCCACTTGCCCATCTTGTTTTGTCGGGGTTCTTTGATGACTATGGCCTCCGAGTTGGCAAGATTGAGGGCTTTTCGAACAGCCTGTTCGATGGTATCCTTACTAACCTCGTTGTTTATTCCCAGCACACGAATCTTCATGCTCGGCTGGCTTTCTGTGGCCTGCAGAGACGTTTTGTTCCTAATGCTGTCTAGAAAGCTTGTGGTTGCTCCTTTTTGGTTTTCCCTATAAAGTATTTTGATACCACCCTCTCTGGGATATACGATGTTTGTTACCGTGACTCTAGCTCGGGTTGTGTCCACATCACGCTGTAGAATGCTGGACCATTCTGCTTGTGTTTTATCACCTGTTGTATTGATGATAATTGACCCGGTCTTAGGTTTTTGTGGACCTCGCGTTCGTCTCTCTGTTCGGGGGGCCTTCTTTTTAGGCACAGATCAATCTCGCCTTCGAATCTTTGCAGCCAGTATTCTGTCGCTTTTCTGGCGAGTTCGGGGTTAGTTCCTTCTGTGGTGTGCAGAGCTCCTCTTCTTCTGCTTTCGTCTGACTTCGATTCTCTGTTAATGACCTTACTCATTTTGTCAATTACCATTTCTATTGTTTTGAGAACGGCTTTAGGGTTTTCTTCTTCCCCGATTTTGCCTACTACCAGGGTTCGTGTTGAGTGTGACGACGCGTCCCTTGTAGCGGTCGTTGGTTCACCCAGATCGATTTCTTCTTGGCTAATCTTTAGCATGCCAACTTTGCCCACGGTCAGCTCAGCCAGTTTTGGGGCTGCGGGGAAATACTATGTTAACCTCTTAATCACTTCCATATCCTTGGCGTTCTTATCCTGTACTAAGAGTGCTCTCACCTCTCTATCACCTAGGATACTAGATTTTGCTATTCGAGTTTGACGGTGGGCTTTTTGCGGCCATTCCTTTGCTAGCTCGTTTATCGCCTGGTCTGCGTTTTCTACCTTTTGCAGATTGTTTCAGATTTCTTGGCACCTCTCCTCTTCCATGGCCTGTTTAGTTTCCTCAGGCGTTCGTCGCTGTTTTACAGCTTCTTCGAGCTGTTTAATATGCTCTTGTAGCTGTTTATTTAATTCTTCTCACTCTAACAATTGATGGTAAAGCAATTTGTTAATGTTTTCTTTTTCGTTTAGCTCCACTCGGAGCTTATCCAGGTGTCTATCGTTGTCGCTACTGTTTGAGAGCTTTCTTTTGTTTTCTAGTGCTATCAGGCTGCTTTCGAGAGCCTTTATTGCACCTTTAACGTTGTCCTTTGTATTTGCTGGGATAGTCTGTTTTACAAGGCTATGCGCGCAATTGAGCAACTCGTCAAACTCTTTGCACCCCCATATCGTTGTTGTCGCATCCTCTTGCGTTTTGGACGTTTCATCGTCTTGCTTTCGCTTTTTACCTTCTACCTTGGTGTAGCTGCACAGCGAATCATTGCGTGCAGCTGCCTCCGTGCTCATTAATGTTGCTGACTCCGTGGGTTTCTTTGCTTTTCTTGGGACCGCAAAATTGGGTTCCAAAGTTGTCCTCGTCAGTAGTCCGGACAGGGATGTCACCATACTCTGGTGCTCTTCCTGTTTTTTCTCCATTTCTTTATCCATATTTAGCGAGGAAGGCCTTTCGCCCCCCTCACTAGTGTCTACGTAAGCCCTGCAGGTAATAAAAAATGGCATTTTTTTAATAAAATCAAAATTTCGCGTTTTTAACACACTAGCAGGGAATTTAGCTCATTGTTATGCTTCTTATCAAACGCGCTTTCTGAATCAGTGTCTTTGCTGATCTTGCCGCAGCGGTGTTGATATCACCTGATCAGCTGATCTCTGTTGGTCTTCGAAATACAAACTTTTTGCCAAAACGGTCTCTTAGCACGTAACCACCGTATATAGGCCGTTTAACCCATCTATCGAGTCCTTGCGAAGAGAGCTGTCCAATTGTATAAACGGTATTAGCGGTTTTCGAGGTTTCTTTTGCTCTTCTGTTTGCGTCACCAAAAACGCAACTTTTTCGGCTTAATTCGAGATCTCGGGATCTTGCGGCCCAATCGAAGTGGCCGACACAGATTTGTAGTAGCCGTTAAATTCTCAATCTGTACACAGCACTTTCGAGGCTCCAAACGTTGGTTCGTTTTTAGGCCTGCGTTTGTTTACGTCCGTTAAGATTCGAATTCAGCGCTCGATTTGGCGACTGAAAGTTTGTCACTATCGTTTTTCACTGTTTTTCGACTGTTTCACTCACCGAAAACTGCACCTATGTGATCACTGGGTCGAGGGCGGTCGTTGGTCCGCAGATTTCCCAGATTTTCCGCGCTTGAACTAGGTTCTACGGTACTTATCCGGGAGCGCGATCGAACGTGACTCACCCCGCTGACGCCGGCACCAACACTATGATTCAAGACTAAGCATTTTGAAATGAATAGCTCCATCCCATTGTCGAGTCACCACTGGCAGATGCCGTCGATAGCAGACTGTAACGCAGTATGGGCTGAGGGAGAGCGCAAGGGAGTAAATACTGCTAGGTCGTCAGCGTACATTAGGTATTTGACACTCAACGAAATGTTTCATGTCTAAAACAAATACTGTGTACAGCAGAGGAGAGACACAGCTCCTCTGTGGAACGCCGGACGCAGCCAGTCGTTGCTCACCAAGAGCTTCACTGCATTTAACCCGAAACGACCGATTGTGCAAAAAGCTTACAAGCCTATAAATTGACATGAAGTCTTCTGATCGAAATATATACAATAAAAGTCCTTGTTGGAAGTTATGTACAAGGCTTAATCATTTGTCACTTCTAATAGTTGCGTGTACGTCGAGCAACGAGGCACAACTTCGTGTTGGAACGTGTCAAAAACTTATTCGCAGACCTAAAAATATGTATTTGACTAAAATCCTTTCACAAGTTGTGCAGGCAATCCAAATCTGAATGGTATCTGCATTCGCATTCCATCAAAGTGCCATCGACCCAGACAGTTGGTCTTAAATCCGTCGTCAGACTGCAACTTAGGTAGGTACTTCAGGGAAGGCAGAAAAGAGACTTTTTGGGATTCGGCAATATAGATTCCTTCCATACCATTGGTCCGAGAGTGTCATGGTGTGTACCTAATTGCTTGGTCATTGCAAAACTTCTTGGAAATGCTGCATTTTATGTGAGCCTTCTCTTAAAACAAAATGCATGTGACGGCGTGGAGCGAGCAGACGCAGAACCCAAATAGGCCACCGAAATATTTTATATACATATTTTGTCTAACGCGTTACATAACACACATGTTCGAACTCAAGAAACAGATTCTACAGCCGGAATCGGATCTGCAATCGAACACACCAAAAGCCAAGAAAGCATTGCGACTTAGCTACCAAGGCTACTATGCTATTTTGCGTTGAAAGTTAACTGGCTTTAATACACCGACATATAGTCAGGCAAGTATCGCTGCCCCCCAATTCAACGCAATAAGTCTATTTGTTATAGCCTTGCATAGTCACTGCGGCCAACCACCGCCTATAACGTAACGTCCGAAGCGCAACAGCTGACAATCAAATTCACTTATTCCAGTTAAATTATGTGAATTTAATTCAAATTGAATGTAATATGTATTTCAAGTGCAACGATTTATACCCCAGTGCCGCACATTCTACTGCATGGTACTTGGCACACCCCTGCAGGAAGAACCGGCAGGTGTGTAATGGCGCCTTAAACATGTCCGGTTGTAATAACCGTGCATTATACATCATGGCGTATACGTGGCACCTGTCACATGCAGGACCAGACCAAAAGAGTAAGACATTGAAGACGTCCAAATCCGGACCTCCAGTCTGGCCTATTCGACCTTAACTTCCCACTGCGAGGATAAAGCATTTGTAGGGTACAGTACACAGTATCTTCGGTCTCAGTGAGATTATTTCTACCCGGGAACAACCCTAAGAACGCCTTTGCTGAGAATACGGATAGTCTCCCAAAGACAAGAACCGCCCCTACTGTTTTGATTATATGCATTGTGAACGTCGCTCCTGTATAACGTTTATCTCAAGTTCCGTCGAAACAGGTACGCCACTATCATCTAGATAATGCGCTTGATGACACGTGCGTTACGATCATTTGCATACATCGCCACTACGACTTTTTGATACTCCTGTCCGACGTAGCCAACAAGGTGAGCGAGGGGAAAATAAACGAGACGCGATTTAGCGGATCGGCTTGCGGAGTTCCCTTGTTTTGCTTAATCTTCAATAGCCCATGCCCATCGTCTACCAACAAAGTGTCCTCACTAAATAATCTGGCCATTACACTTAGGAGGAAGTCCTCCACGCCTGTCCGTTGAAATGATTTAATTAGCCAAATTCACCTATTCATTAGCATTTATCATTGTAAGGAGTCTTCCCCACATGATAATAGGCCCTAATGAAATGTTTTATGGGTTTACGTGATCGCCGCGTCTGGCTGCCAACTACGACAGGTCGAACTTCTTAACGCAATAGATGACGGCCCCCAATCACATGCACCCTCACTTGCATACAACAGATATGTTATCACAAACATCACACGCATATAGGCGTGCACTAACACATAATTAAACACAGTTAAGTGATGTAAACATGATAGCGTTTAAAAGACTGTGTACAAATACCAATAGGCGTCCACTCGTCGAGCGATGTAGCATTGTCGGACATAAATGAGAATTCTAGTGTCGCCGTGCCTGCAGATAGTTATCGCTAATGGTCCACTGATAGTCAGAAATATTTGACGATGCAGTTTGTCAAGAATAGGACGAACGGTGAATGACTGCTCTCCAGGAAAGCTATCGCTCCGATCGCAGGATCCATCGCTCGGTTATTCTAATTTAGTGAAATAATGAGTGTGTATCCAGGTAACGAGATTATGATTTTAGCTCATAACGGACGGCGATGGATGGGAAAATCTTGTTCACGTGTTCATCGGTTTTTACAAGCGAAATAGAAGATTCTTGCCCGGATTCGTGTTTCTTTTGTGAAGAGTACAATTGAATGGTATCCCAATGGCGCTAAACTCAAAACATCTGTTCAAAACAGTCAATTATAGCTTGGCGATAAAAAACTTTTAATATTCTATTGTTTTCAACGAAACTTGTTTGAGGCGATGGTTTCTACCAGTCTATGCGCAAGTAATCTCTTTAGAACAAGGAGAAAAACATACTATGTGTTCGGCGTTGCTATCCACTAAATGCAGACGTATTTGTTTATTTATTTCTGGCCACCATGAAACAAACCTATTTAGTTTGTCCCAGCATGGCGAGGCTTGAACTTGATTAACCCCTCTTGTCCCTGTTTTCATTTTCTCAGCGGACAGTAATTTGCTGCTTAGTTTAGGTTAGTTTGGAAGAATATCCCCTTTAGGTGACTGCATGTCGTCTGATGAAGTGTGGAAGGGTAGCATTAAGCATACACCCTACGTGATACCTAGACATACTGGGGAGCAGGAGGAATAAAAGAAAAGAAGAAAATCAAAGTAGTATTGCGGAAATGTTGTTGCTGTTGTTGTTGTTGTTGTTGTTGTTTTTGTCGTTGTTCTTTGTTTGTGTCGTGATGTTGTGGTGCCTGCTGCTGCTGTTGTTATTGCTGTTGTTGTTGTTGCTGCTGCGATTGTTGTAGCTATTGTTTTGGCCGAATCCGTCACTGGCCTACGTAGCAGTATAGCTACTCGTCTAGAGACGGGAGCCATTTGCCAAATACTTTCGTTGCAGGCAAAACACCCATTTGGCGAAGTGCGGTAATGCTTAGGGGCACTTGGTTTGCGCAATCACCTTGTGTCTCGGCCCGCGCTCTTCGGCGGCTTCCGCTGTCCTGTTGGGGCTTGCTCCATTTCTTCGCCGCTTCGAATGGATCCCCGAAAAGCTTCCTTTGCTACTAGCTAAAAGATCCGGTAGAGCTCCCCAGCCTTTAGACACTTACAAAAAAGATCTCTCCTTCACTTTCTTTCTTTTTACCACCCTTCCTTCCTCCTGTATTTCTCGTGCTATTTCTTCTGCTAAGTCTTTCTATTTCCCATATTTTCTCTATCCTTGGTTTTTCCTTGCTTTTCCTCTTCTTTTCTCTCATTGTCGACTGCTGCCCTTGTTCTCAACGGCTCTGCCAGACACCTTAAAACTGCACCTTGCCCTCGCACACCCTACACAACATACAAACATACCGATGGATTGCGATCTTTCTCCCGTTGTGCCAGCTCTTTCTGTCGTTCCTCTGGATTGGTCTGTTTAAGTATATGCCTTTTCGTTTTGTCCATCCCCTTTAACTCCCCGTCGGGCGTGTCGTGTCGTTCACTTCGCTTTCCAGACAATAGGAAAGAAAGGCTTGAGGGCAGGACCAGCGTTGGCTGGTGGTGTAGAGAGCACCACACAGCAGTGTTCCTGCCCTATTTCGCACATTCACGGTTGTAGGAAAACGACGCATGTAGTAGTGCTATAGAACTTCGAATTGTAGTCGTTGGTTGTCCGGAGGTGCAGTAGCAAATGCGGTAGACAGAAGCGGCCGTAGTAGACGGACGTAGTGACGTCGTGTTTGTAGCAGTGATAGTGTTAGTAGACCCGGCAGTAACAACAGTCATAGTGGTTGTGATAGTCATCAATTTCGTCGTCGTTGCCGTTGTCGACAAGCGCAGAGGCTGGGCTGGTCTGGACTGAGCTGAGCGTACGGCGGCGGGACGAGCAAGCGGAAGAGTAAGAAGCCATTGCCGAATGAAGGACGTTCCTTCGTTTGCTTCTCTACCCCACTACTTCCCTCCCCCCCCCCGCCTCCCCTCCACCAATTCAAAGAAACCGGATCGTGTCAGACGCTGCTTCTCACTTTATTGCGCAATTTGCACGCTAGATGGTACGGTGGATGGAAGGACGCAGAACATGCGCACATGTGTGCGGCCTATAGCCCACTCGGACGCTCAGCGCCATATACCAGCCGAGCAATTCCGTCTGCGACGTACTCCGACTGACGAGAGACGATCGTCCGAACGAACCGCAATAGCACCATCACCTCACCGTGTGCCAGCCGCCCGTAGATAGGATGTTCAGCTAGCAACGAATAGTACATATAGGGTAGGGGGGTCCGCACGCCAAGGTGGCCATGGTGAAGCTATGCCGAACGACCGTTGCGCACCCTCCGATCACATGACGTCGTCTGAACGTGTCACCATGGGAGGGGCAGAGTAGAATAGAAACGCATTTACTAGCAGGATTAGCAAAGAGGCTCACTGTAAAAATGTTACAAGAAGAAAGAGGCATTAGACAGAGGTAAGATAGCTTCTTGCCAAATCTGTATAATAACGTAGTGATCTAAATTTGCAAGATGTTTTTTTTTTCATTACAACTATATTTTCATTACAACTATATTTTTAGAGGCGTTTAGCGTCTATCCAATAGAGAAAATGCAAATATTTCTAATTGCATGATTCTAATTGTTTCAACTGCTGGCCCGCAGCCTAGAAATACGTAAATGAATCGGCTCCGTGCCGCATGCGGTGGACAGGCAATCCATTTCATGTATACTGAAAACCACCTATCGGGTTGTGCAAAGTTTGTCAGTGAAAGATGTTGCCAGACCCTACAAGGCTATATGTCAGCATTAGTACAATTTTACACTCAAAGAGTCGCACTGCAATACCCAGCGACAGCCTTCAAACAGCTCTCATCTCTGTTTCTGCCTGGCATCTATCTGCGATGGGCTGCGAAAAGGTTGTTCCCATATAGTCGACCCTGAGACCCAAATATGGAGGAGTTAACAAACTCCAGCGGTTGGCCAGTACGGGCAATGTTATCTGCCACGGCCGATCGACCTCTTCGGCGTAGCTTGAGACGCTCTCCGGTGTAATTAGAGGCATTCCAGAGGGCATTCCATAGACACTCTCACAATCAAGAACCATCTTGGCGATAGCTTTTTGATTGTGTCCCGAAGCCTCAGAGAAATCCTCGCGATTCCACAGCGGTTGATAGGATCATTCATGAGCTAAGCCCTTTCGATCAGTAATTTCACCACCGTCGGAAACTTGCGTCAGTCGGCCAGAAAGAGCTTTCAAAAATGTTGCCATATGGATTGTTATTGACAGCAACAGATAACACGGAACCTGCCCTAGGTTCCCTAAGTTTCTAAACGGCACGCACCCCAGCTTGTCTCCCGGCCAGCTAACCACGCATTTGCGCCCCCGATGTTGATCGGCTGAATCTCCCCCTCCACACGAAGGGCCCATATCGGTGACACACACAATTTTTACACACTATTCGCTTATCTAGATTTATATGCGCATTTGTCGTGTTTGTAGTAACTGTCGTTTCCTTTTCACGCGTGCGCTGCCTTTTAGTTCCTTCGGCGCTTGCCTGCTCAGGGAAAGGCCTGCCTACCTTTCCTTCTAGCCTTTGCTATTCATATCGCGCTGTCGACGGACTTTCGCTTTTTGTGACGGCGGCCTGTCACGCGGCGATGAAGGCGCGCGGCGATCATCACACTTCATCGCAACGGCAGTGGTGCAGCTGCTCTTCAGCTGACACAAACAAGCTCCGTTAGCTGACGGCTTCAACTGAGCTCCTTTGAACCGCTGCTCTGCCGTTTGTTGACTATTTGTGCCAACACTGAGGCGTCGGGTCGAGCGTCGCGACGTCATCTGATGGCGCCGGTTTGCCTTCAGCAGCAGCAGCAGCAGAAGCAGAAGGACTGACGTCTCACGTCTCTGCCGTTGCGGTGGTGCTGGTGCTGTAGCTGTATCTTTTCGGATTTTCGCTCGACAAGCAGGGTAAATGTTGCCGACACTAGATCACTATTACCGGTGGGTTGTCGAGTCTGTGGCGTTTTTTAATTGGTAACCCCTCTTAGTGCGACGAGAGTCGAGCTGAGAGAGGGAGGGAGAGAGAGAGAGTGTGTCATGTCTACTTCTGCGGAACGAATCGCGCTGCCAGCGGCAAACAGTGTGAATCCTACCGACACTGGGCCACCTTTAACCAGTGGACATGTCGAGCCCGGTCGGTGGCGTGGGGCATTCGCCTGCGTCTCGCGGCCGAAGTAGACACATAGCAGGTGCGCGGGTTTCGAGCCCCTCCGTTGCACATTTGTATTTATGGGGTCCGTCTATTAAACAAAGCGAAAAGCAGTCCCGTGGACGTTAAATCTTGGCTGGGGGTCAGCCCGAAACGTTATTTTTTTTTAATTGATGGACATACAGGGCACTGAAAGGGCGTTGCGGGTCGCTTCATCGGAGCTCGGTGATACACATGACAAATTGACAAAATCCCCAACACAAGCTTAGGGCTGCTAAATCCAAGATACAGCGTTACTTAACGAAAGAATGCATAGAGATGTACGGACGAAAATGTATCATGAAAAGAAAAACTCGATAATTTTTAACTACCAGTATGCCGGCAAGAAATTAATGGCTGATTCGTGCAATTTATGGTCGATGTAACCGGCTTTGTATAAACGCCATTCGTGAACTTAAGCCAAATTCACAGCCCAGGTTCAACGTATTATGCTGAGCCATGAAAAACCACGCAGCGTTCGTTGGGCCAAAAATATCGGCGCTGTGGTAGACAGCGTGGAACGCTATCCGGAAACATTTGTGTGGCGACGTACCGTCTAATGATTGAGCCTGAAAAAAGACGCAAGAGTTCAAGGTTACGGATCATTAGGAGCGGGCTAACTTCGCCAGTTCGGCTTTCGAGATGATGCAGCATATGCATGCTGGTCTTGTAAAGAAAATTACCCTCCCGGCGAAGTCCAGTTTTATCTAAATTAAAGCGTGAACCTCACGTAATTAACGAAGAGCCGGTACTTGTGGTGCCGTCAGATTTTCCCAGTGGTTTTTTTTTAAGAGTTAAGGGTACGCTAATAATCCTACTATCATCAGTGAACTAAATACAACCATTACAGTGTGCATGATTGTAATGGAGCGTGTCTTTTCTGAAAAGGTGCTAAACAATTGGGTATCCGGCGTAAAAAACCGAAGCAGGTCAATACCCCACCACTTCATTAGACATAGCGTTCTATCCGTATTAGAATCAGGGCAATAAGTTTAAAAGTGTTTAAACTTTTTTTAATATTATCTTAAAGATTGCAGACTATTTTTTCGAACACCCTCTACTAGTAAGCTCCTTAAGGATAGCACGAATTTAACCTTGGTGCCCACGCATATAGAGTGTAAAAATCGATATATATATATATATATATATATATATATATATATATATATATATATATATATATATATATATATATATTATATAACACTTGGCTATCCTTCCGTAAGAACCGCCACAATTGATTTAAAGCTAAACTTAGCCTGCGTGAGGTCTGGTATGAGTTTCTTGGTGCGAGGCTTGAACATCAAAGCTTCATTGCAAGCATGCCTTCTCGTTGATGAAAGGTAATCTTTTTGGATCAGATAACTGAACTCTCACTCTTGAGAAATAGAGTACAAGGTATTTATTCATCTGAGTAATCTTGACTAGCCTGACAAATGACAAGAATCGTTCGTGCAGTCAGCAAAACGCAGGTTGGGGTGATGCAAGTGATCAAACGTTATTTAAAAAGCAGCGCCCTCTTGACAGCTTCCTTAACTCAGCTGCCTTAGGCTACCCGATAAGTTTTCTAGTGATTCGTGGGCAAGCAAACGGCGCAAAAAGGCTTTTGGAATCCATTGTTTGCAGTAAGGCCATTGACACGGAATTAACGTTCTGCAATGACTATACATAGCATACCGTGAATAATTCTACGTCTAATTCAACGCATCCAACAAGACAAAAAAAAATTACAGCATTATGTTCAAACAAAGCGATATTTTCATTTACGAACACTAATTTGGCGGCGTTATATGAATATACAAATATTTTCATTGTAGGCATGTTCATAGGCATGTAGATACTTTTTACGTTTTCTATTTTATATAGCAGGCTTTTTAAGGGTTTATTTGTACCTATATGCTGTTGGTTAGATGGATTCAAATAGAAAACGCGTAACTAGTATTATATGCAGCCATTAAATACACGCATGCCCAAGTGTAAGAACAAAACACGATATCTTCTAACGGCTTTACGGAAAAGCATTGTCTTTGCTGTTCTCTGTATATTTCATACAATACCAAGTATCAATCACTATGGCATGAGCGAGTTCCGTTCACATATATTCTATCGCAATAAAATAAGACGTGTGGCTATGCATTGCCTGAGACTAATAAAACAGCCAGCTTTGGACCACGTTCAGTCAACGCAAGCACATGGAGGTCTCCGGAGAACGCTCTACGACCTATCTTGTTCTGGTCGCAGTGTCACGTCGGTCGCTAGACTCACATCGCCTACTTTGTTCAGACGGGCCTAAGAATACGGAGAGTTCCACCCAACGGCCCCTGGGGAGCCTCGATTTTTCACAAATTTCCTTCTTTGCCTTTTGCTTTGATGTCTGACGTTCTAAGCTGAGCTAGACCTGATATTTCTTAGCGTTAGCCGCGAGAAATTCGCTTAGGGAAAGGCCAGTCGAGGCCGAACGGTAAGGATAAAATCAGTCTCACCGAATGCTAATGAGGGAACCGCAGAGAAAATCGAAGACAAGGCTGCGTTGTACGCGCTCTGAAGTTATTTATTAGTCTTGTCTTGTCTGTCGGAACGAAATATCCAATACACTTATAGAGAAGCAAACGTGAGTTCTGGTAGTTATTTCTTGTTAAAAATTTAGCACGGGCGTAGCAGCGATTGCTAGCTGTGGTAAAGTAGCGAATAGATGTCCTACACTTTCGAATATCATGGCGAAATGTGGCTTTAGTAGACCACTACAAGTCCCTGTTGTATAAATATAGAATAAACAACTAAACTATGTATATATATAATATATATATATATATATATATATATTTTTTTTTTAATCGAAATGTATTTATTTAGTCTCAAGGTGCATAATCTCTATGAATAAATACAGCACAATTGTTCATGCGAAGCGCAAAACACTATACACAAGGCCTTTGTTCTCTTCTTATAGAAATACGTAGTTACACACTCTGTTTTGTAAAAACAGAGTCTATAGCATAGACGTAAATTCACATAGTAATAAGCCTACTGCCGACGATTCAAAAGAAGCGCGATTGTGTCGACAGAACGGTGTGACTGAAAGAGCCGACGGCCATTTTGACGCGATATACTATTATCGCCTAATATGAATTATTGTTAACGTAAATCGGCAGGTCTTAAGAAAATCTCGCTGTGGCGAAAGGCATGATTTAGCGTCTGGATGGAACCACTTTCACCACCCGCGAGTCACGTATCCTACGTTTAGACGTGTTGACGTTGACAGCCGATACATTTTTGTTAGAGAAAGTATCGAATGCGGCACAACAAAAAAAAAACGTTTTCTATTCGTTAGTTGCGGATATTTTATCTGGAACGTTTCGTCGTATGTTCACCATTTGGAACCCAGTCAGAAAACGCGCCACATTGCGGAGAAAGAGAGAGACAAGCAAAACAAAAACCGAGTTATAATAGATCGGCAGCAACTTTAAGCCAACGACTGGCAGCAAAACTTGGAAGACCTGTCCTAATACAGCCCCAAGGCATCTTATTAGTAGCAAAATGTCGTTCATCCATTCGCATGTATAGGGAGTAGGTTGCACTCGTACCGGCTTCTCGGAAAATAGCAAATATTTATAAGTCCGTGTAGCAGAGGAAACTTGTCGCTAAATGACAATTGTGCGCCCAGCATGCTAGAGCCAGACAGAAAACATTTAACGTACACGGGACTGTTTTAGTATTGTTTCTAAAGACGGCCAATACCCGTAAACACAGACGGTAAAAAGACCCGTAAATAAAATGCGCAACGGTGGGGACCAGCTAGACCATTAATTGTTATGCCTAAAATGCAGCAAGAGATGGCAGTGCTTAACGAAAAATTAACGGTGGTGGCCGAAAAGATCTAACTGGTTGACCAAACGGTATTCGAAACGATGTATAACTTCTGCAGCAAATGATCCACACGGCGAAACTGGCCTAGACGACGCCAGTAACGCAAGGCCACTTATGAAGGGCAGGGACAAAAAATGTGCTCAACTCCGCCGGCCGAGCCAGAGAACCACCAGCTACCCGCGTGCAATTAGTTAATCAGCTGATTGTTGCGGTTGGCCTGGATAACATCAACATTGGGAACGCTTCACAAAAGTTCTACACCAGGCCGAGCAGCGCCATCATCGTCGAAGCTAACACCGTCAAGCTAACGCACGGAGAGCAATCATTGGCATCGGCTATAGGAACAGGCCGCTTACAACTCGGACCGTTTTCCCTAACAAGAACACCACCAGCAAAAATTGTATCAATTTTAAAAAACATGTGGTGACTTAAAGAAGATATACAATGTCATCTTTCGAACCAACGCCCACAATTGTAAGGCATACATAAAGTTTAGGAGATGGAAATAAAAAGCAAATAAGACATGCGAACGAACTAAAAACATATAAGGTTTGACATAAACATAAAAACACTACTTAGCTAATGCGCAGGCGGCCAAAATGAAACGAGCAGAAAAACAATTAATTAAGACGACTAAACAAACAGACGATATCTGAGACTATATATATATATATATATATATATATATATATATACAGATAGTGTTAGTATTGATCTATGAAACTTTGGGCTATCAGAGAGTGAAGCTTAAGGGGGAATTGCGTTTAGTGGGTATGGGTCTCAACGAAGTAACATCCAACCGTTTGGGGGCGATTCCCACACTGCTTGAGTGCGTAACTACATTTATAATACCTTATCCACAAAAAAAACAGAATATATATATGTATATTCTTTTTTTACGAGGTGCTCCCAGTGCCTGCCGTGGTGAACACAGACGGGTATGCGCAACAGCTCACCGAGATCCTACAGGCGTGCGCACAACCGCCTCCCGACAGAAGAAACAAGAAGCACAGGCCATTGTTTTACCACCACTGCCGTCTCACCCGGAGAGCGCAAATTGGCTTCAGGCTTCTCGCAGAGGAGCAACCGGCATTTCGCGCGCTGGCCTCAGTCTTCAGGACGATCTGCCGGAAGACACACGAAATGCAGCGGAAGAAGTACCATGAGCTCCTGGAGAACCGGCTGATGGCCAAGGCAGATGGCCAGCCATACAAATGGCTATCGAACTGTTTCAGGACAGCGGCCTGCCCGATAAGCTCTGCTTCCCTCATCGATCACTTCTCGGACATGTTCGCGTCGTCTGACACAATACCTCGCGCGGTTCCACACTTTGCTTCCGTGTGGGATGAGGAGACTGAAGAGGGTCGTGATATTCTTGAGAGGGAGTTCACAGTCCCAGAGCTAATGCAGGGCCAGGATAGCTTACGAAACAAAAAGCCGGCCGGTCCCGACAATGTCTGCAACGAGCACCTAAAAAACGGCTTTGTGTTGGCACCGTGCATCGTGGCACCGTTGGCTGGACAGCCCAAATCAACGAATGCTTGCGCGCTGGGACTCTTCCAACTCAATAGAGAGACGCCACCCTACTCGTAACCCCCAAAGGCAAGGGCGACCCGACAGCCCCCTCGTCATGGCGAGGCATTGCGAAGAAGAGCGTTTGTTATAAGCTACTTTCTGCTCTCCTGACGAGGAGACTAGACAGCTTTCTTGAAGGTGTTCATGCCATACCAATGGAACAACATGGGTTTCGGAGAGAGCGATCTACAGAAACAGCGTGTACGATTCTGCTGGCAGATATCAAGTCAGCACTGGCTAAGCCACGTAACCCGCTGTATGCGGTATTCGTGGATTTCAAGGCGGCCCCTGACTCGGCCCCTCAAGAGAAGGCTTTGCGCACACTGGCTGAGGCAGGGGTCCCAATGAAGGTGCTGAAGCTTCTCGCACAAATTCTCCAGGAGAATAGGATCACCATCGACGACGGGGAGCAGGAGCTCCAGCCTTTCATACAGACAACGGGTTTGGCGCAGGGCGATAACCTAAACCCACTCCTATTCTCCGTACTCCTAAAAGACCTCCCGAGTCATATAAAGAGACCCAGTAACCTGGTAGAGGTCATCTTGTATGCGGACGATCTAGAAATTTACGGGCCTAGTAGGTTGCAGGTGCAACAAGCACTAGCCCGTCTTTACAATGCGGTCACCGGTTTAGGCCTGACAATTTTCTTTTCCAAAACCGTGGCCATAAAGTTCAGAAGAGGGGGAAGGACAGCAGCCGAGGACACGCTACGCCTCAACAGAACGCCTCTTAAGTATGTCAACAGCTTCCCATACTTAGGAGTAATTTTCTCTGTCACCGGTACTTTCTGCTCCGCGCACATATCTGAGAGGTGCAGGAAGGCACTGGCGGCGGCATGGGCGATCAAATCTCCGAACAGCCTATCACTGAAGACGGCATCAGACTGTTCGAACTCAAGATAGCTCCGATCCCGACCTATGGGGTGAGAGTCACCTGGGACCACCTCACGGCAGAGAACCTCGAACAATTAAACCGCGTCAAGGCCTCCTCCCTTAAACGAGCTCTGGGTCTACATCTGACGGCTCGGAACCGCTACGTATATCGCGGTCACGCTGCTGCTCTCTGAGAACCTGCCGCGTCACTTCAATCTACCCTTGACGAAGGCCTTCTATTTATTCTTGCAAACCGCAGGGATTGGGAGGACAAAGTGGCGGACAATGACGTAGAGTACCTTAACACGGGGGCAATGAGAAATAGTGGGTGGAAAGGAACACATAGGCTAAACAGATATGTTGTGACTCGATTCGCCATTCATGGTTTTCACCACAAGCTCTGTGCGGAGTGGGGTTTCCATGACCCGTGCGATAGTTGTAAATGCTCTAGATGTAGGAGTTTCTGTGATAGATACCACGCGGATAACTGTCCCCCTAGTTCAATCGCCGGGAAGCCCGGCAGCTGATTTGGCTGAAATGTTTTTATTCCTGAAATGACTCTAGTCTTGTGTTGTTACCCTTGTATATGTACATTTTTTTACTAAGTATTTGACTGCTACCTACAAAGGTGTATAAATGAAATTGATTGATATATTCTTTTTTTGTGGAGAAGAGAAGAATAAATGCAGTTACGCACTCAAGCAGTGTGGGAACCGCCCCTAACGATTGGATGTTACTTCGTTGGATAAGTATATGTATATATTTATTCTTAGATCACCTATTCGATTAGCGTATTATTTATAATGTATTTATTAACGACTAACTTCTGGAACATATTTATGTAGAAGTATACATTTTGAAGTTTGAGGATGTTATTATGATACTGCAATACAATGTGTCAGTTCGAACAACTGGTATTTACCAATTGTTAATACTTTTCATGTCTTTTCTGAGACCGGTCACATACACATGGAAGCAAACTACGAAAATGTGGCATATTTTTTATATATCTACAAAAGGAGGCCAGTAGAATATATAGGGAATATTTATCACATATTAGAAGCTTATCAGCCAATTTGGCGCTGTGTCTGGGTATGCTCTCTCAGCTACCAAGCTACGACGCTCTGGTCCGCACGGAAGTGTGAGTTTGCCAGGATCATATGTGTGCCCTTAGCATCAACGGCTACTCTGGGCACTTCTTGCCCGAAAGTAAAAAATAGCAGGCGAAGTTGCAATATTTGTTAAGAGCAAGTCAAGAAGGTACACAAGTACAGGTGGATATTGAAAATGCAGTCGTATGTACAGTATCAATATCATCCGGGAACACAACTATACGACCTAAAGATATTTACCGATTACAAAGCAACACTTATTTTATATCAGGTCTCTTTATTTATGAGCTACAGAACATACGCAAAGCCAGTGAATCACTGAACAAACTTATCGTCTTATGTTGCCAATATTGATGCAAGATCAGCAAAACACAGACACTAGCCAATATATTAATGTATTGTCAGAGGAGGGTTTCGCGCGTTTAAAGACAAGATAAACTAGTAAAACTTCTACACATAGACCGCATAATCGCCAACAGCAGGACAATTGGCATACAAGAAGTCGCAGCACAGGCCTCCTGGGGAATATCAGATCACCACGCCATCGCCCTAACAAATGAGATGAGACACCGTGCATCTTTGTACCATGTTATCTAAATCATATACCTAACATCATAGAATAAAATTAAAATAATCAAAACGAATATTTTTTAATTCACTCAGAATGACCGAAGACCGAAGAT
This sequence comes from Dermanyssus gallinae, assembly GCA_003439945.1. Classification (NCBI taxonomy): domain Eukaryota; kingdom Metazoa; phylum Arthropoda; class Arachnida; order Mesostigmata; family Dermanyssidae; genus Dermanyssus; species Dermanyssus gallinae. Next base: position 489,086 of record QVRM01000142.1, on the reverse strand, counting down.
GCACCCAAATTCGTCGGCGGCAAAAAATATTGGGTGAGACAACAAATACACAAAATGCGTTGGCGTTCTAACAAAGTCGACCCAACTAAACTAAGAACTCGTGCAAACTTAACAATGCTGAACAAAAAAGTGCATTTTGTTAACATGCTATTTACCTTAGATAATGAAGTGCTCGGCTTGCTGAGTGAATTTACAAAAGATGACAAAAACCTTCCAACCTATACATATTCAGGGTTCATTTGGTAACTGTCCCCGGTAGAAAATATAAGAGACTGAAGAAACACTTAGACAAAGTAGCAATGACAAATCAACTGGAGAGGAGGGAGGACAAAGTGACAAACAAGATAATTAAGCTAAGCAGTGCCACCGTCACGGGTATTGTCTGGAGACTAGCAAATTCACTATTTACGCAAGGCCGCTTGCCCAATAGACTTAAAATATAAGAACATATTCGTATATATAAATTGATGCACAAAAACAATATTAGCAAATTAGACCAATCTTCCGCGATACTCTTCAGCAATTTAGGCAAACTAATCGACAAGCCATTTGTAAAACGCCGCCTTTCACATACATTGCAATGGCGTAAAAAGGTATTAACCGTATTAGAAACATATCTAAACAGACGTACCCGTTCAACAAAAGGTTCTCTGAACTTCTGTTTTGTAAGGAAGTGTGATAGGTCTCCTTCTAAACATCGTATATTGCAACGATTTATCTCAGATACAGAACTGCTCTGTCAAGTAAAGTGCACGGTTAGCACAGAGCTTATCTATACATTACATGTTTTTTTCAGAATACGCAGTTCATCGAACGAAGTTTAAGTTTATTTTAAGACTGAAGACAGGCGTACTCGTTTAACAACAAGTTCTCCGAACTTTCCTGTTTCAAGGAAGTGTAATGGATCTCCTTCTAAACATCGAATATTGCTATAATTTTTCCAGATACAAAAATGCTTAATTAAATAAATGTGCACAGCGCTCATTTGTACACGACATTTTTCTTCAGAATACGCAGCACATCGAACAAAGATTTACGTGTTTTTCAGAATGACAATATTTCCATAAACGAGCCTTTGAGTATGCGTTAACGTCCAATTTTGCACTTTCCGCAATATTTACGTACGAACTCGTCAATTTTGTAACAAGTTTAGGTAGCATCGAGGCTTGGATGAAAACGGCCTTGTAATAGGTAACAATCACAGCAGAACTAAGTTTATACAGTTTAAGCTCCAAAGTCGTCCGGCTATAATATGTATAAATTCTACTCAACCATATCAATATCACCAGCTCCACACTTGTCAATGCCTCTCATTCAAACGAACCAATACATTTTTTTGGCATTCACACGTCAACTATGTTGCAAAAAAAATGAAAAACGACATTGCAATACTATGTCAAATAATAAACTCAGCAAAAACAACACTTGAGTTGGATATATTGTGCACTTGTGGAGTGTTACTATCGATATAGTGGTTAGTATCCGACGACAACTCAGCCATTGATTGCCCTGCAGAAGAAAGCCATAGTTGGTCTGCAGTGCTGGCATGCTACATAGTGAGCGCATTCGATTCGAATAATACTCATTCAATAATACTCAATTCAACAATGAATGTTAATTAAAACCTATATATATATATATATATATTTATATATATATATATATATATACCTATATATATATATATATATATATATATATATTATATATATATATATATATATATATATATATATATAAACGTAGTTCCTTTAACGAAACTGCATTTAGCAATGCTTAAGTTCTCCGTAAATAAAAATGGTTACAAAATATGTCAAACACAGAGACAGAAGTCACACTCAACAATATTTCAAAGAATGCTCAGCATAAGCTCATTACACAGTACGTAATCACAATAAGTATCTTCACAAGTATTTCTATACAGCGTTTGTTACAATGCAGATCAATAAGTAAGGCAACACGCTCTTACATATACGCGCAAATGAATTGATACACTCATACTGCATCTACATAGTAAGCAACGACGTCAGGTAAAAACACACTGAAAAATTAAAAACGATTTAATTCTGGGTAGGTGTTCTCTGATACAAAGCACTAATAATTCCGATTTAGGATATAACTAGATCACCGGCCTGATTCAGATTGTGTTTTTTTTTTTTTTTTTTTTTTTAAAGATTTTTTTTCCGTAAGGCAATTGCCCGTGTACGGTTTATTCATGTCATGGCTAATTTTAATCCACTCCGGCATTTACCTTGTCTAAATTGGAAACCATGCAAACCAATTTAAGAGTGGCCGGTCTGGGTCTTGAACCCAATCCTCCCGAATGTAAGGCAAAGGCTTTGCCACTAAGCCATCTTGCTCGGTAAATTAGAAGCCATGTTTAGTTCGCGAGCAAAGAGGTGCTTCGGTGTGAAGTATCTAATATTTTTAGGAATGTAAGTCCAAGGTTCGGGCAGACGGCATGCAAACGAGTGTTGACTGGACTTCAATAATTCTGAGGGCACTGCAAAAGTTGTTGCATGCCTAGTCGATGTTCGATATGAGGTATGAATTAGTAAAAACGCAATATCCGCGGGTACAATACCTCGCGAAATTTGATATAGTAGCATAGAAGCCCACAGCGTGTGATTTTTTCCACCTTAAGCAGGTTATATCGAGTAAATGAATCTTGGATCGAATCTCTTCGTCTCCTAGAAAAAATGGCTCTGAGCGCATTATTCTGTATTGCTCTGACTCTCCGGAGAATTCCGTAATATCCACCATCCCAGAGAAGCATTCCATAGCATAGCACTGGTAAGAACACAGCCTTGTACACCAGAAGTAAGATCTCTGTGTAGACCATAATCAATTCCATTCTGCGCCGCGTCTATATCACGGCATAGCACTTGGGTGCTATGTGGGGATGCCACCTCATATTTTCTTGAACGAGTTCCAGGCTGTCTTTTTTTTTATCTGGGAGGTTTCGGGAATGCATGATACACATGCGCCACTAGCAGCATGCGTAACATGTGGGCGATCACCTCCCTGATGGGTCGGCCTCTCACAGCGGCTGGTTTTGCGTCCCGCGCTTCCCTGAGTGCATCACACCGCAAAACAGTATGGTCCACGGTGTCCTCCTCTCTAGAGTTACAGAATACGGGGCACCTGGCTGTCTGCGGGACCTCAATGTTCCGTAGCTCGAGTAGTTGGTTATAAGACAATGCCAGTTGCCTCGGCGATGAGCGAAATATTACAAAATTTGTTTTATCAGCATTCACAAATAGACCGAAAGTATTAAAAATGCCAATTGTATTGTCAACATTTAAAAGAGACTGGTGCAAGTCTGCATCAAAATTTCGATTGGTAACTCTAAAGAGTAGCGTCGCGTTATTAGCAAAACCTATAGTAGAACCAAGATTTAGCCCCTGAATTTTTAATAGAATAAATTTCAGAAAAATAAGAAACATAAAAGTCTCGAGAACCGAGCCTTGAGGGGTACCAATATCAACATGTAACACACACAACATGTAACCAATAACAACAGACTCTCCAAGATGGCGGCGTTTATGCGGACGGATTTCTTATGCGCTCTTGCATTAATCTACTTTGTGACCCAGAACTGTGCCCCGAAACTCGAAAGATCGAGCGCAAGTGGTCAACGTTACTCATCCGGAGCAGATGAAGCTTACAAGTGTACTGCAAACAATCTGCAAAGTGCGGTGAGTGTTTATTTGAACATACCTCGGCGCCGGTACACGAAGAGTCAGCTGCTGCGCTCATCTGCGCTAGTGCTGCTTCTTCTGCTGAGTGCGCTAGTGCTGCAATGCAACGATGCGAGCAGCTGACCTACGCTCAACCCAACAGGTCAAGCAACATCAACAACAACAGCAACGGCGGGAGAACGGCCAACGTGCCACATCAACATCACACTACACGCCACGTCGTCTTGGCTTCAACGGCGATCCACGCAAGAATGTGAACACACCAAAGAACGGACGAGCGAGACACGACAACATGTGGAACATTGTAGGAAAGCGCGGACGGGTTGTGCACGTAACGACGGGCACCAACAAGATGACGGACTTGCAAGTCGTAAACGATCGTGACGTGCCCGAACGGCCAAGGTTAAAAGCATTATTCCTAACACGCATCGCACTCTCACACTCGAGCGAAGAACTACAGCAATATGTCACTCGTATCGTAGGCCCCGACGGTGAAGTAAAAGTAACAAAACTGACTGGGTTGAACCAGGCATATTACAACAGTTTTCATGTTTAGGTCAGAGAGGAGAAATTCCAGGAGATACTTGATCCCGCGGTTTGGCCAGAAGGCAGCCGCTTCTGCCCCTATCGTGGCCAACTAAAACCATATAGAATATACAACGTAAGAGAAGGGGGGTCGGGCATAGGAGAAAAACGGAGCAGGCTAGACGAGTCCTTGCAGCACACTCCGATGTGACTGGACTCCCGATTAAATAACTCGCCAAGACAAAGAGGTCGGTCGAGGTGCCTCTTATGGAACGTAGAGTCGTTGGCATCACTGTACGAGACGTCAGGTGAAAACGAATTTAGTAAGCCAGATATTATGTTTTTAACAGAGACTTTTTTAACCGACATGACACGCATAACATTTCCAAATCATAAGGCGTTCCACGGGCTAGCGCTGAAATCACAGGGATATGGACGACCAAAATGGGGTGTGACAATAGCAGTTCGGACATCAGAGTGGGCTCGCCAAGTTAAATGCACCGCCCGCCAGGTCATTGTGACTATTATTTAGTGTGTATATATAGCCCACCCGACAAGAAGACTGTCGAGATAATACAAGATATTGGTGATTGTCTAAGTTATTGCAAAGACTCGCGTAAAAACGTTATAATAGCAGGAGACCTAAACGTCAACTTGTTAAGAGATGACGTGCGCCAAACGGGGTTTATAGTAGGTATAAATGAAATTGGATTGAACATAGAGAATACCCTTACAGACCCAACTTACATTTGCTGGAACGGCCACAGCATAGTAGATGTTGTACTATCTACAAGCCGCCAGCCAGGAACAATAATACGCAATTTTAGGTCCACTGCAAAGTGACATTCGACCTATTACGCCCCGAACCTCACAATACAATTAAAGATCAACAACAGCTTACTCGAATACTGAACACAAACGCACTAAAACAGGCCCTTAAATCGCTACAATATACAGGTGATATCAACAACGCTGAATATAATCTTAGATGGGCAATTTTCCAAGCAGCCAGGCCCAGAAAGGAAATGAAACCGCGGTTACACAAACCCTGGTTTGATGAAGAATGCAAGTACATGAAACATATTATATGTACACATAATGACATGAGCCAATTAGGTTTACAAGTGTTAGCTCACCTAAAACGAGTATTTAAGGCCATTAAGAAAGCAAAGAGGCTTCGATACGAAGAAAAACAGAGAATGCGTCTCAAACAAGACAGCGTATACAGGCTGTGGCTTCTCCTCCCGACACGTCCGGCCACAGGTAATCCACTAATTAATGACATCGAATGGACGACACATTTCACAAATCTTCTTAGCGGTGAGACGACTCTCCCAATAAGAGACCCCGGATCTGAGTTCATCCCTTTTACGGAAGCCGAAGTAAGACTAGCAGTTACATCAAAGCAAAACAACAGGTCAGCGGGGCCAGACCAAATCGTGTACGAGCACTTAAAGCGCAACATAAGTATGTTATGCTCCCCATTAACAAAACTATACAATATGTGCCTACGCGAGGGTAAAATACCAGATGAGTGGAGAAAAAGCTACCTGCAACCTATATATAAGGCCAAAGGAGATGCTACAGACCCAACATCATACCGAGGCATCTCCTTAACAAGCGTGATATTTAAAGTGCTCACTTCGCTCATCGCCTCGAGGCTCTATGAGCGCACAATCGATGAACTCCCAACAGAACAACACGGATTTCTTCGAAAACGCTCAACTGCAGACGCTTTGAAGTTTGTACTGGACCATGTAGAAGAACGTATGACTCAAGGGGAAATGACCTACGCAGCATTTGTTGACTTTAAAACCGCCTTTGACTGCGTACCCAGGGATCGCCTTTTGCAAGTCATTCACAGCAGATACGCAATTACGGGCCCGATGTACAACCTCTTACATGACATGTTAGCTTATAACCACATCTTTATTAAAAATGGCGACCATTACGTCAGGGACCCAATCATACAGAGAACCGGTGTCGCTCAGGGAGACTCTATAAGTCCGTTCCTATTCATCCTATACGTGGCAGGTCTGACGGAAATTCTACGAAAAGTAAAAGCACCACATGCATTCTATGCTGATGACCTGGTCGTTCTCGCAAAATCCCGAGACCACTTACAGTTTTACCTCAGCGAATCGGCAAAGTGGTGCAGTGAGAATAGACTGACAATAAATATAAACAAGACAAAGGTCCTACGTTTCAGTCGCGGAGGAGCATATGCTACCGCAGATCGCCGTATAAAGATAAACGGCTCCCCTGTAGAGTTAGTAAGTTACTTCCCATACTTGGGAGTGACGCTAACTTCAAGACTCTCGTTTGGAAGGCACATAGAAGAAAAACGGGCCAAAGCAACGGCAGCTACGATGCTTATTGGAGAACTTCGTGACACTGATCTAAAAATCGCCGTCAACCTTTTTAGAATAAAAATTGCACCAATAGTTCGATATAGCTTACAAGTGATTGCGCCTCACCTTAAGCTGACAGACCTCAAAAACATCGACCGAGTTAAAAACTGCTTTATACAACGTGCACTTGGACTACCTAGGAATGCATCGGCAACACTAGCGTTAGAACTGTGTCGAGAGAGAACCTTTACGGAGGACCTCATATCTGACGGAATACCATTCAGTGCAGATGCCTTGGGCCAATACCTAGTGTTTAGAGAAGAAAGGAATATTAATTTCTACAGAACTACAGAACTATACAGAGGGACCAGCGTTTTCCACAGATAAGTGGAAAAAGGCTCTACAAACAAATCGGACACTGTTGTGTAGGATAACCTGGCATGGTTATCACCATTATATATGTCTAAAAAGAGCGTGTTATGAAATTGACGAATGTGTGTGCAAATTTTGTGGAGAATGTAACATCAACCGCTATCACTTGACCCGATGCGAGTCAATCGACGCACAATCACTGCAGGAACGTGTGAAATACCTGCTTAGTTGTAACAGTGAATTATAAGACATGCAAACCACTTGTAACTACCAATGATATGGTGAATAAACTGAATTGATTGAAAAAAAATCAACATGTTCCACGATGATTCGATTTGCCCAGCCAAACCACTTGTCTCCGTCCTGAGAGATAGGACCTAAACCGAAAAAGACAGATGACGCGGAGCAGCCGAGCTGAGCGAGCATCTGGAACAGGAAGGTATGGCCAGGACAGTTAAAAACAGCCGACACGTCAAGGAAGACCACAAGACAAACCTTGTTTGCCTCCACCGAATCAGACACTTGCTGCCATAAGTGGGCCAGCGCTAGGTCAGTCGACCTACCCGTGCGAAAGCCGAACTGGTTAGGTGATAAGAACTTATTCGACTCTAAGTGTCGATTTAGCCTGAACAACACCAATTTCTCAATGACCTTTGAGATATAGTCAACGATAGATATCGGCCTGTAATTTGCTGCGCGGTTTCGTTCACCTTTTTTCATAAATAAAGGAAACACCGCCGTAGCCTTCAACCGTGCTGGGAACTTTCCTGACTCAAACGAACGCTTTATAATGGAAGTCAGACTGCGCCATGTCGCCTGCTACAGGGTCCGTTGATGAATTGCCCGAGTTTAGCGGAGTCGTCACGGAAGAATTCGAAACGATTTCGACAGAATGCTGTCTTCAAAGCGCGGATTGCATTGAGGTAGCGGCGACGGCTGTTTAAATAGGCGGTCTGTGTGTGTGTCCGCACATTTCTTTACGATGTCTGCGGTGCAGCTTATTTACCCTTCAGCGCAGCTGCCGTAAACCTGGAGAGCAGGAAACTGACCTGCCCCACCCGAACTGTCAGAGTCAGGAAGGTCTACGAGGTCGAATGACTTTTCGTATGTAAAAAGCAGGATATTACTGAAGGCGTCTAATGCAGAATTTACATTGACTGCATCATAAACCGTTAACCACGAGACATCTTATAAGCGCCATAGGAATGTATCAATGTTAGCCTTTGTATGACATTTACATACATATTGTTTATTTCGCAATATCTTTGAATTTCAAGATGGTACATAATTACAATACAATCATAATTATATACAATTTTAACACTTCAGCGACCGTCCTACCGGGCAAAAAAGTGCAAAGACCGCCGATGCGACTGGCAGCTCGCTGCGTGGTATTTAGCGCATATCTGCGAGCAGAACCGGCAACGACATTGATCGTCAACTTGGTGAAATCTTTGGGTCTAACACACCAAGTGATGATAGCCATGCACAAAGTGCCTTGTGTACACGTGCCGGATAGTGCATGCCATTTCATCCCAAAGCTCCCTGGTGAGGTACACATCTAGCTGCGCTACCTCAGCCGAGGCCTCGGTCACTTTTCCCTGCCACTCTAACAAAAATTGCTCAAGTGGCTTTGTAATAGGTGACTTAAGCCTCACTCTGATTCTTTCTACTGCCGGTCCCCAACCCGCTAGCAGGTACACAAAGCGATTCCTTGCCGTCCGCGGCAAGCAGAGAACGCGCTTCATATATATTGTGAAGCATCTTTCTAGATGCGCAAAATTTGCTGCGGAAAGATGGCCCCACACCCTGCCAAGGCTGTAGCTCAACATTGGCACAATCTTAAGCTCAAAAAGACGCAATGCGGCACTCAGAGACAGTCGTCGAAGGTCTCTCACCATTTGTATGACATTTACGTGGGCTTAGAGCCGATTGGGACAACGGCTTAGAAGTCGCGGAGTTGTCAGAGAGAGCAAGGAAAACCGGGTAATGATCAGAGAAAAGCAAAGTTTCAAGAACCGCAGGCTGGATGATTTATTGATGACGCATTCAATTCACTCAGCTGGCAAGTAATTCTGGATATCATGGCCGAGTAGGATGTCTCTCCGTACCTACAGAGAGTCATTGCCTCTTATCTCAGCAGCCGTTCGGTCGTTCACGGAGATAAAAGTTTGACATGACAACGGGTGTCCCACAAGGGTTCGCCCTGGGTCACCTGCTGTGGAATATAGCGTACGATGATGTGCTGGAGTTCTGCAACATGGAAAGCGTGCGGACAATTGCGTACGCCGACGACCTGGCCGTCCTGGTCACGGCTCGTAAGGCAGACGTACTCCAGGAACGGGCCCAGTTTGCTATCGAAATAGTGAACGACTGGATGGTGGGGCACGGGCTAAGGCTGGCGCCCGAGAAAAGTGAGACTGTGCTTCTCACAGGACGGAAAAGACAAGGTGAGATCCAACTGGCACTAAATGGGGTGGGTATTGAGATATTTGAGATATTGAGATATATATGAGAAACTCTGCCCGATATCTGGACATGACCATCATCAAAGCCCTCACTGGCAATGAGCACATGAAAAGATGACCGCCAAGGCAGATAAAATTGCCAACAGCCTGGCCAAGATTCTGCCGAGAACACGGGGAGCAGCGGAGGGCAAAAGAAGGCTTCATCCGTGGCAGAGTCGACCGTGCTCTACGCTGCTCCTACGTGGGGCCCGAGCGCGATGAAGCTAAAGAAGAACCGGAAGAAACTTCTAAACGCGCAGCAAAAGCTGGAGGTTAGAATCGCCAACGCATACCGCACGGTTGACACGATGGCAGTCATTGCAATAGCCAGACTTATTCCATGGCCTAGACTGATTAAAGAGCAGATCCGGCGGAGGCGAGAACGGCAGAAGAAGGTGGCGGCGAGAAAGTAAACGATCAAAGAATGGCAACAAGAATGGAGTCGAATGCCATCGAAGGCGCCGGAAGAATAGAGCCGCCAGGGCATTCCGGACTTCAAGAAATGGTATAACAGAGAACACGGAAGCGTCACCTATCACCTGACGCAGGTGATAACGGGGCATGGGTGCCTCCAGAAGTACCTGCACAAAATAGACAAAGCTCCAAACCCTGCGTGCGTCATGTGCGACGGCGAGGTTGATCGATGTTACCACACCATGTTCTTTGCCAGACAGACGACGCACGTACGGATTCCCGGTAGTGGCTGCTTTGCGTTCTCGAGACACGGCGATTGTGCATGCTTGAGGACACCACATAGATTAGGAGTGAGTCTCTGGACAGGTCCTAAGAGAAATAACGACTGGAAACGAACGGTGCGCGACACGCCGCAAGAAGCGCCAGGTAGGCGGCCAAAATTAGCGTCGCGAAGTACGAACATGAAAACCACATGTTTTTACGAGTAAGAGCAGCGGTTCTTTCAGAATGGTTGTACACATTTACAATAAAAAAAGGCTATGATTGGATATAGTAAAATCGAGCATCGAAACGTATGTGGTCCTACATAGGAGTCGTTCTAGATAAACATAATTCCAATCATGTTTAAAATCCCCGACAACCACTTTTCCACGAGATTCAGAGTTTCATTCTTGAGTAGAATCCGCGCGTGACTGAAACTAGGCATGACAGCACCTTACCTCTTCATGATGGAAAACGCTTTCCACCGAGATATTCTCAATGTCAAAGAGGAAAAATCAGAGGGGGCCAGGTCTGAGAAAGAGTGTTCAGTTCGACCTCAGTTGGCCAGTTTGCCATGTGCGGACTTGTGTGCGGAGCTTGCCCTGTGAAACGGGAACCTCTTCTGCAAAGCGGCCGTTTCAACGAGCTACGGCAGTCCAAATCGATAATTTCTCTGTGATCGTTTTACAGCTTCAGTAGTGACCGGCTTATTCTCGTGTGGTCTTAAAACGTAGCCACCGTTCCGGTCAATGCGTTGCCGCACTCTGTCGGAGGTCTCATCAGTGCAACCATTGGCAAGATGTTCTGGGTCTCGGAGTGTAGTGATGAACCGGTTTCACGCGGTCGAATGCACCAAAAATCCACAATTGTTCGACATTTGCAATTCGCGTAAGCGAAACAGGCGGTCTTTTGGCTTAGGTATCGGCAGCATTTGCTCTATCCATCTTAGTTTCGTGAGATAAAAGCATAGAAACTTAACCACTTATGTTCATTCGTATCGGCAATAATTTCGCACTCTCACGTTTCCTAAGTTGCGTTTTTTGGCCTCTTGGGCGTAGTTCATCCGCGTGCTCCGCGACTCTTTTTAACACATAACAGTTGGAAAATGGCAAACATGGGAGGTCACTTACCGTCTACTAATTTTTACTTGGTCGCATTCCATCTTGAAATAAAAATGCTTGATACCACCGATCTTTTTTCTCATTTTAAAATCACGCGAACTTGCACGGGAAACAATCAAACAACGAAGGCCATCACCATAAATATGAATAGCAGCGAAATAGTTCTTTACGTGAAACGTCCAAAATTCGAATAAAAGCATCTAACTACCGACACCGACGCGCGTCTGGTTATGCGATCCACTACAAGGGTTGAATAGGTCTCTAACGGAAAAGATTGATGAATAATTGCTAGATTGCGGAACTGTAGCATTGTAATATAGAAGTAGATTAATATTTGCATCGCCGATAACAATGACAGGGGTGGACGTACATTTCGGCAACATCTTGTCCAGTGTATTTAGTAGGGTATTCTTGCACGACACATGATTGGAATAAAACCCTACAATAAAACATTCAAGACTTGTCAGTTTTTTAAATGCACACGTACCACCTGGACATTACCATCATGACTAGAAACTGAGCGAGAGGATAAAATACTGCAGATGAAACGCGCGTAGATGCCGACGGCGCCGCCTAATTTTCCCTGCCCTCTGTTTGACGTAACTAGTTTGAAACCACCTATGGAGTGACATGCCTGATCACAATGCTTTAGCCAAAATTCACTAACTACTGGGGTATCAAACATAGCCTCTTCTTCCTCTAAAAAATGGCTTAATAATTCTAGTCGGCCTGATTTTTTAGCTCTCCAGTGCCAGCATTTAGGTGGATAAAAGCCAGATTTAGACTAACGTTGTTCGAAAGTTGGCATGCCTTAACGTTAAGCATGCTGTTTTGGTTAATATAGTTTACGCAATGCATTAGCAGGAAGAGATGAATGTACGAACACCAAGATGATGGGAACCTAGTAAAAAGAGAGGTTAGGTTAGCATCGAGAGGGTTGACAACAACGGGGTGAGAACCTCAATCATTTTCTTAGACGTATTGCCGCTTTCGGGAAAACGATTTTTAAAACCTTCGTGATGTGTTTTAAAGATGTGGTTATGCCGGAGTCACGTCCCTTCGATTTGTGAGTGGTAGAGTGCGCGATGACTTCAGTGAGAGAGGCTTGCGAAGGGTATTCGTAGCAGACTTCTTCAAGGTGCAAATCGGCTTCTTGGGGAAGGATGTTGATCCCAGTAGATTTACGCGAATCTCAGGGTCAGTCGAACTCTCCACGATCAGTGACCTTACTACGGCAGCATAGGTGGGTGGCGCAGACGTGGATGATCCAGGCGCATTATTCCCTAGGGGATGAGGAGTCGGGTGCGGTAGCCGGCTGCGGCGAGTCAACTACTTTAATTTGTGTTGCCTCAGGATGTTCTGATCCGACCTGTTGCAACAAGCGACACTCCATCAAAGCTTTGCGTTTCTCTATTTCGCATAGTCGGATAGGATAGGACAGAGAAAACGACACGTGGGGGCCTCTACAGTTCACACATTTTGCCTGGTGCTTGCAGTTTTGAGCCAGGTAACCAGCTTGTTCACATATTTTGCATGTTACTTCGTTTTGGCAATATTTCGCAATGTGGCCTAAACTCAAGCACTTATAACATGAGACTGGCGTTTCAGCATGCATAGCGACTTTATGAAACCTAGAAGCAAGGAACACGTCAGTCGGTGGAACCATATTAAACTGGAGCATGACCCTGTCAGTAGATATTGAAGTGGCGGTGGATACTGATCTTCTAATAATGTTCTTCCTTTTAGCTGAGACGACCCCAACATTCTTGAAGGCAGACAGAATACCTTCGTCAGTAAATCCTCAATCAACTCCGTTTATTCTGGCGCGGTATGCATCCAAATCGCTGCATTTAGCCACTATCGGGATGTCGAGGAGCGTCGTTAACTGGTGCCGCGTTTGCTTCAACAATGCTGTTAAACCAGACATAAATAATGCCAGCTTTTGACTCTAGTTTGGCGTTTGGGTAGAGTCTGTGTACTTTACTACATAAGAGAAGTAGCCTATGAATGAACGGCTCGTTTGTAGAAACACTCAACCCTCAATAGATCAATAGATTTTACACCTCTTCGCGCAATAACTACACGAAAAAGGCCTTTAGGCTGACTGAACGACTTAGACCGGATAGCGCTGATTTGGTCTTTCAGCTTTTGGATACGTTTGGTAGTGTTTTTGGAGACCACCACCTTCCAATCATTGTTCACCGAATCTGCAACTTCACTCTCTTGAGCACAGTCGGTTTCAGCATTGCAGTTCGTTACAACATAATTTTCTGGGGACGGCACACCCACAGAAACTTCATTCACGACTATCGGTTTCAATGCAGATAACTCTGTTTCATTTCCACCAGCTGACTCTTCTTTTGATGCAGTCAGCTTGTTATGAGCCAGCGCAGCTAACTTCGCTTTCCGGTCTTTTGAATCGACGGTAGTCTTGAGTGTACAACTCACGCCGGCCCTTCCCTTCTTCTCGACCACCATCTTCCCGTTAACCGTTGTCCATGTGGAAGAATATGATTTCCTGCTGACAACCGAATTTGTCGGCCACTAGATGCGGCTAGTGACACAAACGATTGTATCCAAGTAGGTTACTAATGATGACTAGATTCGTCGGAGAGCGGAGAGCTACTGTTTGACAGTGCAGCAAGGCGGCCGCCCCCCAGCCAGAACAGCACCAGATACGGTTGGTTTCCCAAACCAACACTCAGCACACGATCAATGCCAACGATCGAAAACGTGAAAAAAGCAGGCGTACACCATGCATCGGGTCTCAGCATCGGGACCGATTAGGACAGACACAACAGAAGATCTGCCCCATGCTCAACACGACACAAGGCAAGACACGAGTCACACAAAATCACCAATCTCAGACGGAGATCACTACACCCGATGCACAATCGACGGAAGACGGTAGCAGACTGTGTATATATATATAAGCGGCAGGCGGAGGTACCCTAACGGTCGATGGACGTGGCCCCGTGTGCATGAACATGTGTAGGCTTCTAAATATGCACTAAACTGACTGGAGGAAGTATTGTTAAGCTCAGCTGACAGAATGAAATTAGATATTTTTGGTTAGTACATTGCAAATTGTCATATGATTATATTCATTCAGTTTATTCACCATATAATTGGTAGTTACAAGTAATTTGCATGTCTTATAATTTGCTGTTACAACTAAGCAGGTAATTCACACGTTTCTGCAGTGATTGTGCGTCGATTGACGCGCACCGTGTCAAGTGGTAGAGCTTGATGTTACATTCTTCACAAAATTTGCACACACATTCGTTAATTACATAACACGCACCTTTCAGACATATATAATGGTGATAACCATGCTAGGTTATCCTACACAACAGGGTCCGATTTGTTTGTAGAGCTTTTTCCACTTATCTGTGGAGAACGCTGGTCTATCTGTATAGTTCTGCATTACAAAATTAATAGTTCTTTCTTCTCTAAACACTAGGTATTGGTCCAAGGCATCTGCAGTAAATGGTATTCTGTCAGATTTGAGGTCCTCCGTAAAGGTTCTCTCTCGACATGGTGCTAACGCTAGTATCGCCGATGCATTCCTAGGTAGTCCAAGTGCACGTTGAATAAAGCAGTTCCTAACTCGGTCGATGTTTTTGAGGTCTGTCAGCTTAAGGTAAAACGCAATCATTTGTAAGCTATATGGATCTATAAGTGCAATTTTGATTTTAAACAATTGGCGGCAATTGGGTCAGTGTCACGAAGTTCTCCAAGAAGCATTATAGCTGCCGTTGCTTTGGCCCGTTTTTCTTCTATGTGCCTTCCAAACGAGAGTCTTAAAGTTAGCGTCCTTCCCAAGTATGGGAAGTAACTTACTAGCTCTACAGCGGCGCCGTTTATCTTTATATGGCGATCTGCGGTGGCATATGCTCCTCCGCGACTGAAACGTAGAATTTTGTCTTGTTGATATTTATTGTCAGTCTATTTTCATAGCACCACTTTGCCGATTCGCTGAGATAAAAATCGGTCTCGGGATTTTGCGAAAACGACCATGTCATCAGCATAGAATGCATGTGATGCTTTTACTTTTCGTAGAACTTCCGTCAGACCTGCCAAGTATAGGATGAAAAGAAACGGACTTATAGAGTCTTCCCTAGGGCGACACCGGTTCTCTGTATGATTAGGGTCCCTGACGTAATAGGTCGCCGTTGTTAATAAAGATGTGGTTATAAACTAGCATATCATGCAAGAGGTTATACATCAGGCCCGTAATTGCGTATCTGCTGTGAATGACTTGCAAAAGGCGATCCCTGGGTATCGCAGTCAAGGGCGTATGACTATGAGGAGCAAATGTTGCACATTTGCACAAAAAGGAAACGTTATCAAACACTGGATATTTGAAATAAGTATGAGTACATTTTTTATTGGGGTTAGCATATAATAGGCCTAAATTATGTGTCACAATCCTGGCTTCGTTAAGTATATTTAGGTATAAACATGTGAAGTGCGTGTGCTTACAGACAATATATTATTTCTTGGTCGATGATTGGATGTATCAGTGCAAAACCGTACACGGGCATTAGCCTTACGGAAAAACAAATAAGTTATGGTGATCGCACATGCTATCAATAAAACGCACTTAAAAAAAGTTATATGTATATATATATATATACGAGGTGTGCTCAAATAGTATCGCGACTTATGTGTTTTTTCAAAATTATTCATTATTCATGAATATCTATTTTGTTCCCTTCAAAGTAATCCCCATGAGATATTATACACTTGTGCCAACGGTTTTTCCAATCTTCGAAGCACTTCAAAAAAACATTTTTTTTTATCTTGTTCAGCTCCTCCTTCGATGCCGTCTTTATCTCGTCAAGCGTAGCGTAACGTCGTCCTTTCATGGGTCTCTTCAGTTTAGGGAACAAGAAAAAGTCACAGGGGGCCAGATCTGGGGAATACGGTGGCTGCGGCATCATTAGTGTGTTGTTTTTGGCCAAAAACTCGCGCACAAGCAACGATGTGTGAGCAGGGGCGTTATCGTGGTGCAAAAGCCAATTTTTGTTCTTCCACAAATCCGGGCGTTTCTGGCGGATTGCTTCGCGCAAATTGCGCATAACTTGCAGGCAATATTCCTTATTGACCGTTCTACCCTGTGGCAAGAACTCATGATGCACCACGCCCCTGCAATCGAAGAAAACTGTCAGCAAAACTTTCACATTCGACCGAACTTGGCGCGCTTTTTTCGGTCTTGGTTCGTGCGGCAGCTTCAATTGAGATGATTGAGCTTTGGTTTCCACGTCATAACCATAAACCCACGATTCGTCACCAGTTATGACCCTCTGGAGCAAATTTGGGTCGTCGCGGACAGAGTCCAACATCTCATTAGCAATGTTCATGCGATGCTGTTTTGGTCGCAATTGAGCAATTTTGGTACGAATTTCGCGGCGACCCGTCTCATGCCCAAATCATTGATAAAAATCGAATGGCACGAGCCAATCGATATGTTTAGGTCCTCAGCAACTTCTCTAACGGTGATTCGACGATTGGCCAATACCATTTTCTCCACTTCATTAATTTTTTCGTCTCTTGTTGAAGTGCTCGGGCGTCCGGCACGCTCTTCGTCGTTCACATCTTCTCGGCCTTCTGAGAACATTTTGTACCACCGATAAACGTTGCTTCGGTCCAAGGTAGCTTCTCCGTATGCCACAGTCAACATTCGGAATGCATCCGCCGCACTTAATTTCGTTTTTCACTACAAATTTGTACAGGTTCTTTGATCCATTTTTTGAATAGTAAAACATTCGAAGACGATCCAAAACACGTGCAAGCAAAGCAGCTGTCAACAATTAAGTGAACATTCAAAATGGCCGAGCTTGTCGGCATAAGTGAGAGACATGAGTACCAACATAACGCCACAAAAAATCGAAATTCGAATATACGTAACCCGCGAAAATTCAAAAGTCGCGATACTTTTTGAACACACCTCGTATATATATACACACATACGTACATACATATACATAAAAGAAAGCTGCAACCTATACAGGGTCATTCGTATTAAAAAGTACTTGTTTCGAGGTTTGATAAAGTTCGGCAAGAAAATAATTATTCCCTATGGAGGGAGGACGCGGAAACGTCTTGTTTAGGGAAGAGAGTGAAGTTTATAAAAGTAGTTATTGTGCTTTTTTCTCTTACATAGTTGTGCGAAATCTACGTTTGCGGGAGAACCAGTCAACGCATGTAGGAACCAATCATACCGGCGTGTTCGGAGGAAAATTTGTTTTCACTAGCTTGAAGACACTTCACTAGCTTGCGTAGCGAAAAGCGAATAACCAGATTAAGGATAGTCATAAGAAGTCGATATGTTACGTTAACGCCTTTTTAATGAAAAATCGTATTTTTTTTCTATTGCGAGCAAAAATGTACATTCAAAAGCCCATTCTCACGCAATAGCAAATTTAATGCCCACCATTTTCGTACTAAGGTGATGGTGCTGCGTTACGTAGTTGTCAAGTAACTAAACGTTTTTTGACAGTCATAGTTGTTATGTTTTACGTGCAAGTTTTCACGTTCAGAACCGTAAAAATTTGCCAAGACGTTTCCACTTCTTCCTTCCACTAGGAAAAATTATTCTTTTGCTGAGTTCTACCAAACCTCAAAATATGTACCTAACTTTCTCATACGCTCTATGCAAATATGCATGCCTTCGCTTTCGATATGGCTATCAAAAAAGCTTAGTGTCTTGACAACTACGTAACGCAGCACCATCACCTTGGTACGAAAGTGGTGGGCATTAAATTTGCTATTGCGTGAGACTGGTCTTTTGAACATACATTTTCGGTCGTAATGGAAACATTTTACGATTTTTCACGAAAAAGCGTTTACGATAGACATAACAACATATCGACTTTTTATGACTTTCCTCAACCTGGGTATTCACTTTTTTCTACGCAAGCTAGTGAAAAGTTCCATTGTGCAAAATTTTCCTCTGAACACGCCGGTATAATCGGTTTCCTTCATGCGTTAACTGGCTCTCCTGCATACGTAGATTTCGCAAAACTATGTTGGAAAAGAAACGGCAGAATAACGACTTTTATAAATTTCATCCTCACTCCTAAACAAAACGTTTTCGCGTCCTCCTCTCCATAGGGAAAAATTATTTTCTTGCCGAGTTCTATCAAACTTCGAAAGAAGTACATTTTGATACGAATGACCCTGTATATGTATGAAATAAAAGATGCTGACACCAGCTCTCGCTTCTCTGACTACAATTTTGTAAGGACTCCACATCGACGTTCCGGCCGAGCGTTCAACAAGCGCTTTCACTATTGCAGCGCATTATTCATCGTGCAAATAGGGGACGTTATGAGCATGAACTTTCTAAACTGGCAAAGCAACGCGCAAGCGTGAAATCCTATTGTTGGTGTGGACTAGACTGAGTAGAAGCTGTGACATGACATTTTCTTTGCTGAACCCTTAAAATGATAGTTCAGCACAGTACAGTATGTGCAGAAACCGCTACCTGAATATACTGCAACGGTGTCAACTCGTAAAGTAAGGTTTACTCACGACAAGCCCGTTTTTGCAAGATCAATGTCCAGATATTTCAAAGAGCTGCGATAAATATTAAACTCAGTAGTTTGTTAGTTTATGTTTTATTGCTATCGGCGGAAATTAAAAAATGGCAAACATTGATTCTATGTCTCTCTACATTTTGTGCTTTGTTTAAAACAGACCTGAAGATGAAGCTTGATGTAGGGCTGGGGAGCAAAATCGGGCCAAATCATCAAACACATCAAGCAGGATGTACGAAGATGTGATACGGACAGCGGTTACAACGGTTGAAGCCAAAGAACCGAACCAAAATAAGCGTTTTCAAAGTAGGGACGGTTGCATCTTCTACAACATTCGTTAGAAATTTTGCCACGGTATTTCTGTAAGCTACTGATGCTACTGGCGCCAACGCTAAAATGCCGAGTTACACTCCGACACAGAGCGGTTGAACGCAGCGTGAAAACGTTTAGTCCTTATAACTTGCACAACTTCTGTGCTGCATAATTGTTACTGTTAAGTCCTCTATTTCCGAGTGCTGTGTTTTTGCATTTATGCGTACGGGTTTTTCCTGTTTTAGTTCACGCTTCATGCTTATATATATATATATATATATATATATATATATATTTACAAGAAATATTTTTAGACTGTTCCGTTTTACCGATGTTTAGCATTGTAAAGCAAATAGGCATCTTCAGATTGACTGGGAGTATGAAGGGAAGCTTAGTTTGTCTATTCACTAGCATTATCGCAAATATTCCTTACATTAACATGTTGAATGGTTGGGCAACAGCCATATTGTGTGTATTTACACAAAATCGAGATGAGTTTTCTCGCAACATATGTCGTCCTTTACAAGCATGCATCGCAACATTGCTATGCGAAACCGTATGAATGTAGGGCCACCTTAACAACACCGAACGATTGCGCATAGTAGCAATGCCAATTATGAAAGGGCTCATCAGTCAGGATACAAAGCAACCTTCTGCGAATTTCGGAGATTGTTGCGGTATGAGCTGCGGTTATTGCGTACGTGATGCTTGCTTATCAATGAAGAACTGCTTCATTGGATACTCGGGTTCACCGAGTTCGAGGCTTTGCGGCGTACTACCAAACAACAAACATGACCACGTCGGTTTTTGCAGAAGGAAGAAACCATCGACTTTAGATTGACACGTGTCACTAGCAATTAATTTGTGCCGCTCCCTCGACGGGTAACAAAATCCTATATCTTCTGCAATGTAACCATATGTCCAACATACAACAAGGGAGATTCGAGTAACCCACGCAACAAGCGTTCTGCATCCATGACATCTGTGTCGTTTTCCTTCGAGAGCGTGTTCTCTAAAACCATCTGTAATAACTGCAAACTAAAAAATTTTGAATACAAATGAGCAAATTAATGCATATTCGTGTTAAGTACTCAACAACAATAACACTTTTAGGCTTCCAAAAATGTTAGGCAACGTTCTATAGTGAGAGTACACTAATGGATATTTACACTTATGTTTTAAAACTGCATTTAAATCGGTTATCCATTAGAGGCTTCTCTATTCTAGGCATAATTTTCAGGTGCATCGTAAGAGTCCAAATACTGCGGAACTGATGTGCGTCCTTTTTCCCACAAACCGAACAATTGATCAACGACGCCCTGTATCGTTATTGCGTATAACGTCTGCCCGTCTACAAACGGAACCATTATATGCATGTATATATATATATATATATATATATAATTTTTTCTCCGTTTTTACACTATGTATATGCTGTACATACACAAAGGATTAGCTAAGCCGATGTGCCTACCGGATATCTATATAAATTGTGCACCGACACCTAACGGTCATTTGGGCCCTCTTAGTGTGCGTCAGAATCTACGCAGAAACGTGAATATGTACGCCACTATCAGTAGGAGTGTAAAATACGTCTAATCCCAAGGTATGTTGAATAACGTTTAGCCGTGGATCAGGCATCGCAGTCCGCTTTAAAGCTGCCCATGCATAAACTGTGGGTTCGTACATTGTGATCATTCAAACCCGACCCACACTACTCGCGCCCTCAATGGGGTAGCTGCCACCACTCTAATCATTGTATTATATCTAAGTGCATATAAACTTTTACCCCTTCTAAGACGGTCAAGTACAGCAACCCCGTGACTAACTTGGTCATTTGTTTTAAAAACAGCATACGTGAAACTACACAACAAGTGGGTTACCCTCCTACCTGACGATTTGTGCACCTCTGATGAAAACAATCCTGTCTAGCAACAGACAGAAAACGTAAGCGCAGAATACACCAATCGTGTTACATACGTTGAGTCATACGACCAATCAGATACACATTGGGATGACAACCAACTTTACTTCTTTGAGTGCTAGAGTAGTGTCGACAGTGTGAGATGCGCTGCCATACGTAATGTGCGAACGAAAAATAACCTTACAGACCTATTTATAATTCCAGAAGAGTTCAATGGCGGAATAATTAAGTCACGCCTTCTCGGGGGAATTTTACCATAGTTGTTAGGTGGACGTTCCAGAATGTATTCGTTCGAGAATGTGGCTGGACCTGTTAACCGCATTAGGCTATTGCTGACAAGAAAATGCGTACAGTCGATACTAAAGTAAGAAGCATGCAGGGAACGACCGATGGCTTACTAAAGAACTAAAAAAGTTTACGTAGTGACCAAGCTAAGCTTGTTCAAATCAACGTCCATGTCCTGAGCCCCATCTTCAGTAAAGGCAATATTATGCCGCCTCGTTCCCGGAACAATGGGTGGGTATCATCAAGGAGATCTACCCAAGGATTTCAGAGAAGGTACGTGGACACCATGGCCACCGAGAAGCTGTACATATTTCCATAGGTAGCGCACTAACTGATCAGGTTAGCACTGAAGCAACATCTAAAAATATACACACGATCATCTCAAAGTGGCGTGCTTGCGTCTTAGAGCCAGAAAAAAGATGCAGTTATTAAATGAGATAGAGACTATAATGATAACTGGATTTCAAAGTCTTCTCGTTATCGACACGCAAAAAAAGTATTCTGTTTATCAATTGTGCTCGGTTCAATGAATAATGGTATGTTACATATAGTAGGGACTGTTGGAAGGTTTGTGATACGTACTCTGTTTATGTACTTTTCTGTAAATATGTATATACAGACCGTGCAAACCAATGTAGACGGGAGCTCATCGAGTAATGTCTCCACATCCTGGCTATCGTTTTACTAACCTAATTTTGTTTGCAGTATGCTCTCTTTAAATCATGTGGATTACAACAATAAGTAATGTATGTTATTCCATTTTACGTTTACCTGGATGAAAACTTGTCTCGTAAAAGACAAGAATTTAAAAAATATATGATTGGCTATATTTACGTTTTTACCGTAATACCGTAGGACTCAAAATACTGTATGAATACGTAAGTATTCATTTTTCGTGTACTCTTTTCATTATCATAAGTCCATTTCTCTAGTCTAGTCACCTTACACCAGCGCTCTAATGTCGGTAGGTAGTGGTTCGTCGTAATTATATGCTACTGGTGTCTTCTCTCTCTCGTCTCTCTCAGGATCACCAAACAACTGTGTTCGCCTAAAGTTGAGAAATTGTGCTTATTGGGATTACTTACAATCATACTACTTCTACTTGTGAGGATAGCAGTTCATCTTGTTCAGTTTGTTCCACTCATTATTCTTCCGGCCAGAAGCCATTTCCAAATGTCTTACCTCTCTGTTTGAAAGAGTCACACAATAAACGAATGTGTAATATAGAGATGAAACGAGCAAACGAGTGGTGCGGAAAAGGGCGCAGAACCGAGCGAGAATAGATAGCGGAGAAGGAATATATAACTAGAGAAATAGCAGGAAAGTTAGACAGCGAACAAGAGAAATCGAAAGCTGGATAGAGCCAGATGGAAACGATATGACGTACGAGAGGGGATAAGAATGGGCGATATGTACGGGCGTATGTGGGGGCTTATGAGCATTTGCCTCGGGTTCGACACGGGCACAGTAGGCCTACTATAGAGCGCAGGACTGTGTACTGAGTGTTGCCCTAGGCAAAACTGCCAACATCCAACGCCATCTAAAGGTGAAATTGGCCTGATAGACAGGCGGGTGGCTGGCTGGGCTGAAGGGATGTTTGAACGTCGACCGCGGAGCACGGCCGGAATAGACCAAGGCACACGTATCCAATTTCAGCCATCGAACGAACGGAACCAGCCGAGTTCCGCCGCTAAAATAGCTGAACTGGTCCGACCTTCAAAGGTATTGCTGAAGGCCGAAGCCCGCCAAATCCATCTCGCTATTGAAAAGGCAACGGTGACGACAATGGCAGTGATGCCAGTGACTAAGTGGCGCTGGCAAGTTGTCAAGCGATGCCAAATCTTCATCGATATAGCCTCTTTACACGCTGAGATGCACCAAATGTGGATTACTAGTAATTTGTTGCTTCACTGAAGTACGTATGCCAATAATATGCCCCAATTCTATAAGGTTACGGCGGCACATACTTTTTTTATGAAAGCAGGCCTATATATGAAGGAGTAAAGCTGCCGTGTTCGAGGGAAATCATGAAGTCTCTTAAAGTGGCCCTCGCAAAAGAAAAGTGGGGCTACTAATATTAATTAACAATGATAATCACAAGACGTATTAGCACTATTATATTATTAAGAGTACATCCTGACTCTGTCGACCGTTGCAGTCCAGTTAAAAAGATAGATATCTGGACCATTTAACTGAAGAATATAGATTTTCAGTTTGCTGTATGTAAGTTGCCCAGTGAATTCGATTTTAACTAGTGGCTAGTGGTACAGCTTACGGTGTTACCGTTCCGGAGTGTGATTATGTGTTCGTTCAATTGCTGCATATTAAATGAGCGCATTTTTGGCACCTGTTTCCGTGTGCAGCGTATGTACGTCCGGGCAAAGAATTATCATTTTGCAAGGATCATTATAGACGATGTCAGATCAAGATTCCATATTTTGAATAGATATACGTTTAATAAGATAGGTGCAGTAAATGTCGTAATGTCTTGTATGTCCGTCATCTTTTAGTAGCCTGGTTGGCTTTTGAGTGCATGGCGTGCCAACCGAACGCAGAGTTTGAACAATAGTTTCGGTGATGGCTGCACGTCTTGGGTTTCGGTCCACTGCAAGCTTACAAGAGATTGTGCCGATCAAAGCCTCTAAGGGCTCACAACAACCACATTATGGTTTCGCGAGTCCATCGCGGAAAGGGCAACGCGTACTGTTGGGTACCGACTGCGCTTGAACGCAAGACTTAGGGCCGCTTTGACATTTAAAAAAAGCAAAATACTTTACCTTTCGGTGTGCTCGTTCGCAGCCGCTGAGGAGAGCGATTAGAATTGTTTTCGTGAGCTTCTGTACTCCACAGCGCCTAAAGTTATGGCCTATCGAGCTGCTGTGTCCAGAGACGGCAGTGAAGCTGGCCCAGAGCAACTCTCGAGTAGCGACGAAAGGGATCTGAGACTCGTTAGGTTAAAACCGATAAACCGAACTGTCTGACCTGTACATTAAATATGTTTAAAATGTTACTACCGCTCATAGCCAAGTCATGTGACGACTGGACTAATTTTGATTGTACTATTAAATACGTCCTGCGTGCCATAAAGGATAAAACGCTTTTTATATGACAAGGTTTTGCGGGCCATCCGGGACAGCTAAGATCTTAAATAACGACTCCCTCATTCCCCTCGATCATTTGAGGTTACGCTTTTGCAGTTCCCAATCGTATGCAGGGCTGAAAAGATGACTCATTTCTAGTGGGACGGAGCCCCACACTATCGGTCTAGACTTGCACACTTGTTTCCTGCAGTGGTGTCCGTATGTGCGTACCGCATATTCCAGTTAGACCTATTTTTCGAAGTATCCTCTACTATGCGTTGCTATACGGTTAAATTGCATTCTCCTCGGATGGTATTGATTCTTAGTCCTGGATCGTGAATCTGGTTGAGTTCTATTCTGCTGCTACAGTTTTTCGCAAGAGACAGCCCGTGTCAACGCAGTATGGCTTGGCTATATGTCTAGAATCCCCTCGTTCAATCAACATACCTCAAAGAAATGGCCACGGCCATACCCAGAGAAGTCACGTGGATGCTAAAAGCTTTACGCGGGATGTTTTATTATCCTTAGACCTTTACCAAACTCTAGAGAGTTAACGGAAACAAGCAAACGCTACTAAGTCGAATGGACATCTACACTATTCCATAGATGTACTACTAGAAGACTCAACAAGAACCCAAAACTGAATGTCATTCGTGCTTGTGTTTGTGCACCGTAACATCGGTGCAAAAGTAGAACTGTTTAGAAAAAAAAACACAAAACAAAAATATATAATAATACATTTATGTAAAACCGTGCAAATGACACTAATTAAAATACGACTTTAAGAGGTTACGGTTGCAGGTATCCAGCCGGCGGCGGTAAGTCGTTTACTGCCTGCTGGCGCTGATCGACGGGCTAGCATCACGGTGGCAGCAAGATTAGAAACACAGAAAACCAGCTCAAGGACGATGAGAACTCGTTTCGCCTTCGGTTCGTCTCGGCATCGCAATCTTCCCCTCGGCCCCGTCCCGTATTTCCCCTGAGTTTTTCTCTCCGTTGCTGGCCCCGTGCTGTCCACAGAGTGCGTAGGAGAAGCAGCAGTAGCAGCGGCAGTTGCGGCGGACATCGTCGGGACCTCCGGCGTTCGCGGGCTCAGCCTTGTTGGTTTCTTCGGGCCCGGTCGGGTACTGTCGGCTACTGCGCTCCGTTCATCCGGCTCTCAGACGCTTCTTTTCCCTCGCCCTTTTCCTGGCTCGTTCCGGGCTTTCTTCGATTCGGCCTTCAGTTTCTTCTCGCCGTCTTGTCTTCCCCCGACGACCGTCTTGCCGACTGAGCTTCATCGTCGCACGCCGACGTCGGCCAGCCGAAGAGTGATGAGCCAGTCATCAGCAGTAGCAGCATCAGCAGCGCCAGCGGGATCATGCCGGACCGACGACTTCCACACCCGCTCATCCTCTGATGCGGGGGCCCCCGGCGTGCAGCCGAACAGGCAGAGAGCCAGCGTGAAAGAAGGACCCGCGCTTCCGGGAGAAAGGGTCCCGGAGTCGGAAGAACTGCTTGGGTCGGTGGGTGTTTGGGAGCGTGTTGGCGTGCGCCTGTGTGCATGCGTTTAGTTTTATTCTGGCGGCAATACGCCTCGGCCTTCTCGTAATGATGCTGCTGTTATTGATGTTGTTGTTGTTATTGATGACCATGATGCTGATGATGATAGCAAGGATGATAGCCGTGCCCATGATAGCAGGAGAGGGCCAATTGCTTTGCTCTCTACCATGCCCAACTTGGCTCAGCCGAAGCGCATACATCGCCTTTCGAACACACATAAGCGCAGAGGCGCAAGCCCCGCTGGCACATGGGCACGTTTGACGTGGCAATGACTATGCACGTTCATTTGTTGCGTTGTTCACGCCTATACAAAAAAAAGCTTCGCATTCGTTTGCACATTAGCGCACATGCGCTGCGCGTCCTGCGCGACCAGCCGCTAGAAGTTACGCTCTCTGTCTGCCCACTGGTTAGTTTTCTGGTAACTGACTGACTGCCTGGTCAGAGGCGTCGCGCAAACCGATGCCTATACATGTGATGACCTACGTGCGGAAATCGACATTAGAAGATTTGCTATTAACACGAGCCTAATCCTGGCATCTCGGCGTCTCATCCTCACTGTCCGAGAGAATTTGCCGTCCTCATGGCCCGTCATCG
The DNA here is from genome assembly GCA_003439945.1 of Dermanyssus gallinae. NCBI lineage: Eukaryota > Metazoa > Arthropoda > Arachnida > Mesostigmata > Dermanyssidae > Dermanyssus > Dermanyssus gallinae. The sequence continues at coordinate 462,553 of QVRM01000142.1, read as the reverse complement.
GCCAGCTTGTCTCTCTCCGAATTCCTCCACTGTCGTCTTGGCCCACGTTCGCTGTTGCTATTACTACTACTACTACTACTACTACAACATTTACAACAACCACTATTACAACAACCGCCAATGGTTGCTGTTGTTGTTCTTGTTATTGTTTGCTGCTGCTGCCACTGTTGTTGTTGTTGCTGTTGCGGCCGCCCCCGCCTCCACCATTGGCTTCATCCGGTGCTTTTAGCCTCCCTCCTATTGCGTTCCGTTGCCTTTGGGCAGAGTACACGCCTGTCGACTTAGCAGTGCTCGAAGCGTAGCCGAACGAAGCTCTATTTGTTTTCCTGGAAGGGATCTCTTCGGTGGCGGCAGCAGTGGTGGTGGTGGTGGAAGCGGCATGAGCGAGCGGCAAACAGCTGCTGCTGGTGCTGCGCTAGCCCATGTGTTTCGAGCAGACGGACCTCTTTGCTGACCGACCCTCTGCTGATCTGTTGTACTTTTTCTTCTTCTTTTCTCGTTCGCCTTTGCCCGATCTGAGCGAGTCTGCTCGTTCTCGTTACAACAGCTCCGATATCAATTGTCGGGGCTTCGGCAAACACAACTCTGACGACGACGACGACGGGCTCGCGTCCAACCGATCGCAACTTCGATGTTACACAACGTCGTCGTCGTCGCCGCCGCCGTCGCGGCCGCCGCAGACTTTCCTGCGCGTTTCTGCCGCCGAACGTACAGAAGCAGAAGCGTTGCGACCGCTGCAGACGGCGACCGATCGACCGCCAAACAAACGGGTGACTAACTGACTGACTTCCAGCGACCCAGCCGGACGCCCGTTTCATTCCGCTCGACTCCGCGATCCGAAGACTCTCCTCGCCTCGTACAATGTCTTTTTGCTTTGCGTCAAACGCATACGTGCATACGTCGACTTTGCATCCGGCACCTAGCGTATTCGCTATCCGTGATGAGATTGTGGCACCCCCAAAAATAAAATACAAACTGAATAATATAAGGCGTAATTAACGCCTGACGACATAAACCAATACGTCGATCTGTCTGAATGTCCCCGATCCGACGACATACAGACGTCTGCCTCGGCTGCCTCAAATGGAGAGTGGTGTGATTGGACAGACGCAACGAGACGACGTAAAACATTCGCAGAGCTGACTTGAAGATTGTCCCTAAGAATTGTAGTCCCAATATGAGGGCTATAGTGGGCTGTGTTGTGTTAGTCTTCGAAAAACTGCAGCTTCCTTAAAGCGATGCCATTTGCAGCAGAGCCGGTGTAACGGCTACCTATAATTTTAACACACGTTCCGTCCCTAACAGCGCCTGCTGCTCAACCTAACTCCACATTATGAATTCCGCCTCAGGCTTGTTGCGTTCCGTGCAATTAAGCACTAGACAGGGCCGTATCGCCTGCTTACTCGTGTCCGTTCTAATTACACCCTACGCTACCGAACTGATCGTCTTACACACCTGACTGCCGATCCACCCTATAACGTCGAAGACACTCATTTAAAGAAGAATCCTTACTGTGGAATTGTTAATTCTTTATATGCACTACTTGTAGCGTTCTATGCTTCTGCCATATATTTTCTGTGCAATACATTTTATGTAATGCTTGTCAACTTGTTGTTGCTTTTTCCACAAACCCTGCAATTGTATTTGTAGAAACAGTAACGCTTTCACAGATATGTCAAGTATGGTGGTAGCCACGTTGTGTGGTACGACATAGCAGCATTCTTCTAAAACGAACGTTCTATTAGTCAGACTTGAATTTCGTTTTATCAAAGGTAAAAACTTGGATTACCTCTATCCACCTATCTACCTATGATAAACTTACTATTAGTACTGATATTATCCATATACTCCTCTACCTGTTCGAATTGCGACTACCTCGAAAAGGAAAAAAGCCACGTTTAATGCTTAGGGGTCTGTAATTTACAACCGTGGTTGTGCATTAGGTACGAAGGTGCAGTGTGCCCTTACATGCTGAGCGATTGTGCCAACAAGGTGGGTATATTGTGGCAGCGACGGCGACCTGGGCGTCAACCACACCGTTCAAAATGCGGTGTTGCCATGAAAATATACACAGTTGTTGTAAACTAACTTACAGATCGACAAAAATGCCTCGACCCAACGCCGTCGTTCTGACGGCAAAAAGCATGCCGCAAGCCTAGGCGGCTATGTTGGCCGAGGCCTGTTGTGCCCACAGTGCCATAAATAACGTTGTGCAAGGCCTACGTGATAGGTACCAAGCCAGCGTAATTATAAAGGCACACCTGAAGCAAAACGCAAAAACACCCGCAACTACCAGGTCAGTAGCCTAACGGCAAACATCGGCAGCGGAGGAAGCGTTGCAGAAGACACTTCGAAGATGATAGCATTTGCAACTGAAACTCGGCGTGGCCAAAGATCGTTGCCAAACATTCGAAGCACAACTTAACGCACTGAATGTCAATGTGGTTGGAACAGTGACGGAAAATGGCGGAGTGCTAGGCGTGCAGCAAAGTTAGCCGGAGGAACCGCACGACCACATTCAACTTGCATTATTATAGCGGGTGACAAATCGCGAGGACAACTGAGTCAAGGTCGTGGTGAAGGCTGCATGGATTCTGCATGTATTGTGAGCCTTCGGAGACTAGAAGGCACGGCCAGCGGCGACAATCAATAACCGTTACGAAATGACAAGGTGCCCTAAGGGCAACGTCGATTCCGAGAACCTGTAAGTTGTTAACGATTGAAATAAAATCGTTCCATGGTGCAGAAACCTTGAAAAGTTTGCAGGACGCAAAATGAGTTTGGTAAGACTTGTGTCTTTCCTTGCGTCGTGTTGAGCATGGGGCATACCTTCTGACCTGTCTGGAATCTCTATCAGGACCGATGGTAAGGACCACTGCATTGTGTACGATTCTGTTTTCACGTTTTTGATCGTTGGCATTGACTGCGTCAATTGTTTGACCGATTCGACACGCCAATCGTATAATAATGCTGTTCTGGCTCGTAGCGAACGCTTTGTTCTGCTGTTGAACCGTTGTTCTACGCGCTCTGTTGTTTCTAGTCTTCCATAGTCAGCATTCACCTACTTGCATACAACCGTTTTGACTCATTAGCCTCATATAGTGGCCGACTATTTGGGTGTCTGCAGGGAATCATTGTCTTCAATGTAACCAGTGATTAACTAGACGAGACTGGTCGAGAAGAGAGGAAGGGCCGACTTGAGTTGTACACTCAAGGCTACCGCCGAATCGATTGGTCGAAACGCGAGGTTAACTGCGTTGGCTCACAAGAGGAGGACTGCGTATAAAGCGGCACCAGCTGGTGGAAGTCTAACGGAATGATCTGCTTCGGAACCGATAATTGTGGATGCAGTTGTTGTAGATGGGCCGTCTCCTAGCAAGCGATACTTCTGCGCACTGCAGTGTTGGAACGAAGTGTGCTGATAAGAACGAAATGCAAATTCGGTGAACTATGATTAGAAGGTGGTGGTCTCCAAAAACACTGCCAAGCGTCTTCAAAAGCTGAAACAACAAATCAGCGCTATCTAATCTAAGTCCTTCAGTCAGGCAAATAGTCTCACTCTCGTGTAGTTACTATGCGAAGAGGTGACAAAATTAGAAAAGGGCAACTATTGCTGCAAGTGAGCCTCTCCAAAATAAACTACATTTATTACGCAATGAGACGCACAGACTTAACCCCCTTCGCTAAAGTGGAGTCGAGAGTTTGCATCGGTTTAATAATACTGTGAAGCAAACGCGGCGGTGCAGTTATCGACTTTTCCCGACATTTCGGTGGTGGCTAAATGCAACAATCTGGATGCGTACCGTGCAAAAATAAACGTAGTTAATAAATGTTTTACTGACGAAGACTTTATATCTGCTTTTAAGTAGGTTGCTGTCGTCTCGGCGAAAAGAGAGAACATTATTAAGAGAGCTGAGTCGACCGTCACATCGTATCTTTCTGACAGGGCCATGCTCCAATTTAATAGGATCCCACCAAATTGTCTTTCCTAATTTGAGAGTGCTATGTTGGCGTGCCCTGGTGGTATGTTGGTGACTTAATATTTGTCTTTCTTGTGTCTCACGATTAACGTGTGCCTCTTTTAGGAGAAAATGTAAGAGCACTGATGCTGCGTAACAATGTCGGAACGGCAAAACATTTAAACTGTGCATAAGCGCTGCCTTATGCAATATTGAATATTTGTATAATAAATAAATCACCATCAATACAATAACTTGACGCTGCGGTCAGCACCGCAGACCAATCTTATGAGAGCTTGAGAGTGCCAAGTAGAAGTTTATTCGTCATCATCACTCCCAGGTAGTTGACCGTATTGGTTCGTTCGATTGAGGGGCAGTGACGATGCATTGGGCTCGTTATATCGATACTGTTGTGTAGTTGTATAGAATTTATGGACGCTATAGCCGGACTACTTCGGAGATCAAAGTGTATAAAGGTAGTTTTGCTGTTCATTTATCATAATATAGATGCGCAAGAGACGTATAGAAGCGCTGTGTCATCCGCGTACATGCATTTAATGGAGCAGTCTTGTATTTACAGGAAAGAGTTGCAATACAAGATGTACAGAAGAGGACTCATCACACTGCCTTGCGGGAGGAATGAAAGTTATCAAGAGTTAGCCTGGGAGGACTCGTTGTTGATTTATTAAGGTATGTTATTATGGTTAGCGCCTTTGCAGTCATCCCTATACGTTGCACTTGATTTGATAAGCGGTTGTGTAGAATGCTGTCGGAAACCTTATACATTTCTAAAAACACAATTACTACTCTGTCACTCTTGCCGATCTCTTTGCTACTAGTGCTTCATGCACAGGTCTCAACGCCGACTGTGTGTTATACTTTTCCTGAATCCAAACTTTTTTTTAAGGGATCATCTTCCCAAATTAATATTTATTTATCCAAACTTGTTATTATGTAATATGTTGTTGTCGTTTTATTCGTTTTACAATTAACTTCTCGATCAGTTTGCCTAAGTTAGTGAGGCATGAGATTGGCCTAACGTAACAAATATTGTCGTTGTGCCCTTGTTTATATATTAGTATAAGTTCCGATCGTTTAAGTGCACTGGCAAAATGACCGCGCGTAAAAATATTGAATTTGATTATACCTGTAAAATGTTACTGTTTAGCTTAGTTATATTGATTGTTTCTTTGTCCTCTTCAGGTTATTTGTAATTGCAAATTTGTGTAATTGTCTCTTGCATTCCTTATTTTCTACCGGTGGTAGTGACCGTAGGGTCTTCGATATCTATATATTTTTTTAAGATTTTCGGTAAGGCTAATTCCCGTGCCACGGTTTTTCATGTCATGGCTAATTTTTAATGTTTTCGTCATCTTGCGTCATTACACTCGACAGACTAAGCATTTAACTAGCTGTGGTGAAGTCATGTTAACAAAATGCACAATTTCCTTTAGGGATGCTAAGTTTGCACAGGTTCCCAGTTTAGTTGGGCCAACTTTGCCAGTACGCTGAACACTTCTTATATATTTGTTGATTGCCATCCAATTATTTTTGTCACCGCCGAATTTGAATGCATATAATGCGTTTTTGGCCTTTCGGAATTATGATTTTTTTTCTCACTGTTCAATGCTGTCTGGCGATATTAGGTTTACTCTTGAGTTTTTCGAGCAATTTGTCTCCCTCTCTAATTTCTTTTTAGGAATTGGTTTTGTAATCCATACCTTTAGCATAGTGCTTCTTGCGCATGTGTGAGTTTTTTTGTTATGTTGACTTATTCACACATGTGTTGGAGTGTTGTTATGATGTCGACGCACAGTGTTTCCGGGTCATCTAGGTGTTTTAATTTACTGCTCCAGTTTGTGTTTCTGATTTTATTGGCGATCTTCTAGAATTGATTTTTTGTTAAGTGTGCTTGTAGATATATCGTCAATGTGTGTATGTGTTTGTCTCATCTCTTTGGTTAGGGTAATGGCATGGTGGTCTGATATCCCCCTGAGAGAGGACTGTGTTGCAATTTCTCGTATGTCAATTGTCCTGATGTTGACGAACATGTGGTCTTTGCTGGTAGAACTTTTTACGAGTTTAGCTTGTTGCTTGCCTTCAAAACTGTGAAATCCTCCTCTGCCAACGTGTTTAGATATTCGAGGCTACTTTCTGTTGTCTTGCTGACATTAATATTGGCACCTGTGAGGATAAGTTTGTTCGGTACTTCACTGGTTGCGCATATGTTTTGTAGCTCATGAATGAACTGTCCTGATGTTGAATAAATGTTGTTTCGTTATCGGTAAATACCTACAAGTGGTTTAGTTGTGTTCTCTACTTATATTGCATACTGTATATACGTCTGTATTTTTCATAACTACCTGTGATTGTGTACCTCCATGCTTGTTCTTGACAAATATTGCAATTCCGCCTGCTCGGCTTTTACTTTCTGGCGAGGAGAACTCGGAGCAGCCGTCGATGGTAAAGCCACACATCTAGTCCTGGTTTCGAACAAAGTAGACGTGTTTGGTGTGGCGGCCGGGTGAAGTTGTAAAATCTAAGTACGGAATTGATGTCAACTCGACATTTCGACCCTGCTATAACAGCGTGGCGTAGTGCATACCTATGCATATTCCGTAGAAAGTTTTGACGAAAGAACAGGTATTACTGTCCTTGTTAAGTTATCGTATCTGTACGGAGTCCACCCTGTTACAAGAACAGCGGATCCGGCATATGTTGCGGCGAATGCCGACTTGTGTGTGGTGGTGTTATTGTTGTTGAGCGGTCAGTTAACGCTACAGTCGTCACCATTATTCTAGCGGCCGTATCAGCACTGTTACGGGCGCTGGAACAGTGCACATCTTTAGTATTGACGTTATCTATTGGGCGATCATTGTAGTCGTACTGTTATCTTTACAAAACCAGCTAGTGACTGATATTCGTGCGCGTACTTCCAAGCAGTGTACGTAGAATTAAGGGCTAAGAATAAGAAGGCTAGACGTAAAAACATTTTTTAGGTTCTCCTTAAAAAAAATTAATTCTAGCCTTGTGGTACCGTCCCTGCCTTGAAAAGACAGGACCGTATCAAAACCGAGTTCAAATCCCGGCTGCAATTTTGTCTTACTTCTTGTTGATTTTTTTTGTTAATTTATTTGTTGTTGGTCAATCAGACCAGCAGAACAACCATCGTCTCTAAGTAGAGAGATGTTGAGCAACATACCCCCCCCCCGGAAAGAACCAGACAAGGCCTGCACGCAGGACCCTGCAGCTGCCCCCGAGCATAAAGTTGCCCGCCGTTTATTCAAATAACGAGCTGCGTACATCTACCTATCCAGGCACTGGCGGACAAACTCCGAACTGCGGTGAAGAAGGCCCGCAAAAAGTGCCGGGCAGCTCGACACGCGCCTGCTTAAACCGCTCAATTGAAGGCACAAGGAGACGCAAACCGTATCAACGGCCTCATAAATGAGTACCAAGATAAGGCAAACATCTCGAGTCTCATCAACCAGGATTGTATGGACCCGGTGAACTAAAGGGTCTCTGTGCAAGCATTCTGAGGAACCACCTACGTAGAATCCTAATAGCCAACGAAGACGACTTATCGGACAGCGTAACATGGAGGAATATGGCCTCTCAATTCCGAGGTATCTCCATGGAGGCCGCTTCTGCCGTGGGCAAAGTGTTCACGCGCCAGATTACAGGAATCCGGCGTTAATCGCTCTACGGTACCCAAAGGACTCGGACATGGAGCGTTCCTCTGGCCTTCTCGACCAGGTCGCGTCTAAGGCTTCCCTACTTAAGTTAAAGTTCAAACTTGCCGAGTCCATCGAGCAGCAGAGGTATGGGGGTGGACTCTTCATACCCTGCTGCTAAGCAGGACGAGAGTCGAAAATATCGTAAGCTTCCTGAGTGCCTTGCACGGAAGCACAATATTCACAATGCAGCAGGTCCGATTAAGTCTGCTCAAAGTAAGCAACTAGTCGGTGCACCAAAGCGTGCTTCCAATTTCACAACTTCTATCGTAATCAAGAAAACTGGGTCAGGGTCTTATGCGGACACGCTTGAAGACCTCGGCCTTAAGGTGAACCCAGAGCAATTAAATGTTAAAATTGCACGGGTTCAGAAACTGTCCAGTGGGAATGTGCGACTTTTAGTTGCAGAAGGGGGGACTACCTCTTTTCTTAAAGGTCTCAAGAACGCCGGAGGAGCAGACTTCTCGTTGGACCGTTCCTCCCTAAAACAAGTGATTGTCCGTGACCTCGTCGAAGGCACCACGAGCGCCAATCTGGAAGTGGCTTTTTGTTAGTTAGTCCGGCAGGACCTATCCGCGTCGACTCGCCCCAAGTGGGTGCGACCGGACGATGGACGGCAATCGTGTGGCTTACTGCAGCCGATCACGCTAGGGCCCTGCAAGCCAAGCGAATCTAGATCGGATGGTCGGCCTGTGTAATCTCAGATTAGATAACGGTCCCCACATGTCAACGCTGCCAATGAGTGTGCCAGACCGCACATTCTTGCTTCTTTGATTCAGTCACTGAGAAACGCTGCCATAAAAGCGGCGGTTTCGGTCATACAGCAGAGAGGTGTAGCGCTGCGCTCCCCTGCTACAACTTCGGGACTCCAGGCCATGCAGCAAACTCGGCCGCCTACCCCGCTTTCCGACAGAAGATTGAGGATGTTCGACGCCAGCGGTCGAGTGAGAGATCACCACAAGCACCACAGGTGAATACGCCGAGTTCTTTCCCAGACGAGAGCACACGGCCATCGACACACCTGTCTCCTGGTGCTAACATTGACAAAGACGGTTTTAGACCTTTGACCGGGAATGCACGGAAGAGAGCCATCCGGTCACCCGCAACTAACGAGAAGGCTGCCAAATCTCTTAACGCAAATGACCAGACATCTTAGAGTAGCCCAGCTGAACTGCAATAGAAGCCCATGACAAATGAGTCCATGACATGCTAGACATTTTAACAGCCAGGAGACAAACGGATCTCTGTCTTCTCAGTGAACCAAACGTACGACTTGCGGAACGACGGGCCCCAGCATAGGTTTTAGATTCAGACCGTTCAACCTGTATCATTCTTAACGATCATATCCCTTTCCACGCTCAAGCGTCGGGCTCGGGAAATGGGTTTTCATGGGTCGAAATAGAGGAAGTAGGCCGCTTTTTTTTTCTGTTATTCTAGCCCCAATAGATCCGTATCTCTTAGACTATGCGACGCCTCATTTATAGTAATCACAGGCGATTTAAATGCAGCCTTGACAACTTGGGGATCCCCGGCAACTACGGCTCGTGGGACTTCCCTTTTAAAGTGGCTCGTCGCTGAACCTCGTCGTGTGCAACACAGGGGATACGTCAACATATCGCAAAGTCGGTAGAGGCTCCGTAATTGACATGACAAACTGTCGCCGTGGTCAAGCAGGTCGGCTAGCAAGGTGGGCAGTTCTAAGTGATAAGGCAATCCTCAGTGACCACTACTGTCTGAAGTTTGATATCCTCCTGAATCCTGTTTTTCTCCAACGAACACGGCTTCACCCTCACGGCCAATGCTAAAGCGACAAAGACCAGAAGCGTGACTGACCCCCTGGGACGTAAGCGCTGCCGGCCTTTGCAGACTGTGCTTGAGGGGCATGCCATCAGCGTGTCCAACTCCGTCCGATACGTCGGAGTCTTCTTGGAGAAATACCTCAAGGGCCATTCTCTCCTACAGCACGCATGCGGAAAAGCACTCAAGGCGGCTAACAACCTCGAGCGTCTAATGCCCACTCCCACGGCCCGCGCGAATCCAGACGCCGTCTTCTGATGTCGGTAGCCGAGTCCATCGTTTTATACGGCGCTCCAGCCTGGCAGCAGGCTACGCTGGCAATGGTCTCACGGAGATGCATGCTTCAAAGAGCGCAACGGGTTGCGGCCCTGCGTATTATTAGCGCGTGCCAAACGGTGAGCACGGGAGCGGCCCTGTTGCTAGCTAGTACCGTACCATGGGATCTTAAGGCCGAGGAACGACGTCTACTCTGAAAAGATCCGATGCGCTTTTGCAAAGCGTGTCGAATAAACGGTCCCTTGGCAGACAACCGAAAGCAGTTTGAAAATCAATCAACGCACCGTACGTAATTTCCTTGTTAGAAAAGCGGTGTGACATGGCTTAAAACAAATTCAACTGCATCTGACGTCAATCGCCTTTTAAAAAAAAACGGCAGAAAGCGTATTGTTCTGCGGATATTTTGTTTTCTACGCAAGAGTACAATCGGCCACCGATGAGCGACGTTAATACCTTGAAAAAGACGCTCGCAAGTGCTATGCCTCTATTTCCTTGGGTCAGTTGCATCACCCTTTTGCTTAAATATAAGCTTTTCCGCCACTTATTAGGGATTTTGCCTTATCGAACACATGCATTGTCTAGTTCTGTCAAAATAGGGCACATATCGTCGATATTGGACTTTAGATGTTATTAAAAATAGGGTCAAGTCCTGCTGATTTGCCGTTTTGCTTCGATACAATTGCGCGTCTGACCTCGCCTTCAGTAAAATTAAATTTTTTTTCTAAAAGGTCCTGATCTGGCAATATGACGTCTCTCGTTGATACGTTTGTAAAGTGGGCTACCCACACTTCGTCACTTTTCAGTGGGCATGAAGGCACTGGTCTCTTTGGAAGAAGTAGCCATGGTTTCTGCATGCTTGTCAAAATGAGCCTAGTCCAAAAGCATCAGTACTTGCACCCACACCGCAGACGCCTAGTTAGACCCAAGTACTGGTGGATCGAGGCCGTTGCTGATCGTCGCCGTGCATGCATCGGCGCCTGGCGCCAGCTAACCCGGGCCAAGTGTAGTCATGCACCGGAGGACATAATAATCGACCTCTTAAAGAGGTACAAGGAGGCACGCACTCTTTTAAAGCAAGAGATTGCTAGAAGTAAGACTTCATCCTGAAAGGTTTCCTTAGATGATATTGAAGATGACCCGTGGAGCCGCCCCTATCGGCTTATTAAACGAGTTCCGGGCCTTTGAAGAAAAGATACGCCTTTGGACGAGGAGCGGGCGAGAACTATTTCAGCGTTGTTTCCTAGCCATCCCACATTCGACCGCTCTCGCTATCTAGGAGACGCCACAGACCAAGTTTCGGCCGTCACCAGGCTGGAGATAGTCAGCGCCGTAGCACGGATTGAGGTGGGGAAGGCCCCCGGACCCGACGGAGTCCCGGCCGCTGCCACGAAGGCCCTCCATTTAAAACTCCCGGAGGAGACTGCTGCGGTATTCACCCGAAATCTGCAGGAGGGGATCATTCCCGCCACGTGAAAGTAGTCCCGTGTCATCCTTATCCCGAAAGGGAATGAATCGTATAGACCCATAGGCCTACTCGGCACGGTGGCAAAGGCGTTCGAGGCCATCCTAGAAAAGCGCCTTCGCGATTTTGCAGTGGAGCATGGACTTCTCTCGGATTCCCAGTACGGATTCCAACGCGGCCGCGCGGCTCCCGGAGCTATGAACAAGGGCCGAGCTGCTGCAGCAGGTAGCGCCCAGGGCTCGCGGGCTTCTGCTCGCAGTTCTCCTAGACGTTAAAAACGCGTTTAACAGTCTGGCATGGAGTACCGTTTTTGAGGTGCTCTACAAGCGCAAGGTACCAGTTTACCTCTGCCGCCTTATTTCTAATTACCTAGACGAACGGACTACTACGTGTCAAGGCTTTAAATTCAGTATGACGGCTGGAGCGCCGCAGGGCTCTATTCTCGAACCATTACTCTGGAACGTGACATATGACGAAGTGCTCCGTCTACAAGGCCTCCCACCTGGAGTCGAGCTTCTTGCTTTTGCAGACGATCTTCTTGTTTTTATCTAGGCAAGATCGGCTGACGAGCTTGAGCGTCATACAAGCGAAATCCTCGAGGACGTGGCCTTCTGGATGAAATCAGCGGGACTGACCCTCGCGCCGACTAAGAGTGAAGCAATACTTCTGGGACGTAAGCGCTACAGGCCTTTGCAAGTCGTGCTTGAGGGGCATGCCATCAACGTATCTAATTCCGTCCGATACCTTGAAGTCGTCTTAGAAAAAAGCCTTAAGGGGCATTCTCTGTTACAGCATGCATGCAGGAAAGCCCTCTATGCGGCTAACAACGTTGGTCGCGTAATGCGCAACTCCTACGGCCCGCGCCAGTCTAGACGCCGTCTTCTGATGTCGGTAGCCGAGTCCATCGTTCTATACGGTGCTTCAGTTTGACCAAAGGCCACGCTGGCAACGGCCTCACGGAGATGCATGCTTCGAAGAGCGCAACGGGTCCCGGCTCTGCGTATTATCAGCGCGTACCGAACGGTGAGCACGGAAGCGGCCTTGTTGCTAGCTAGCACCGTGTCATGGGATCTTAAGGCTGAGTAACGACGTCGACTCTGGGAAGATCCGACACGAAGCAAGGACGTCGAGCGACAGGCAACACTAGACCGCTGGCAAGAAGAGTGGAACAATATCCAGAGCGGACGCCCCGGGGCGCGAACAATGGCTCTCCTCCCAGATATAAGGGCATGGATTGATCGCCCTAGAGGGAAAGTGGACTACTACATCACACAAGTGCTCACGGGACATAGGGAGTTTCGCTCTTACCTTCACTAAATTGGCAAGGCAGTGAGTCCAACATGTCTCCACTGCAGCCAATCAGTGGACGACACACCCGAGCATACTGCCTTATTCTGTCCCGCCTGGCAGGCCCAGCGCCGACTCTTGCAGAACCTACACGGCTTTTTTTTTTTTTTTTTTTGTTCTGGGAGGTTTCGGTAATGCATGATGCACATGCGCCACTAGCAGCCTGCGTGACTAGTGTGAGACTCGCAAACCCACTAAACCCGGATTCCTCCCCACCCCCCCAGGCTCGGTATTACTTTGGCATTACATCGAAACCGTGGGAGAGGCGTCCCTGCCGTTCTCCTTCAATCAGCTCTATCCCTGACTATCATCCCGCATGTCTACCTGCGGTTGGATAGGGGGATGCCATTTTGTAATCCGTCCTGTGAGGGTGCGTCGAGACCATGAGGGCCTGGCTGCTCCCCACCCCCTCCCCCCTCCCTCGGCTCCTCGTCTCGACCACTCTCCCGAGAGACCCGCTCAAACCTCTCCCGCCTGGCCGTTTCCTTGGCTGTCTTGAGTGTCAAAACAGCGTCGAACAAGTTCGTCGCCTCCCTCCATGCCTCCGCCGAAGTCATCATATGGGAGACCACCTCCTTGATGGGTCGGCCCCTCACAGCGGTTGGTGCTGCGTCCCGTGCTTCCCTGAGAGCATCACACCGCAGAACAGTATGCTCTACGTTGTCCGTTTCTCCAGAGTCGCACAGTACGCAGATATCGCTGATGGCCTTCTTGATCCTTGACAGGTAGCTCTGGAACTGGCCGTGTCCGGTCAGAACCTGAGTCGTCCAGTAGGAAAGCTCTCCGTGTCGGCGGTCATACCATACCCTGAGGTCCGGTATCAGACTCTTGGTCCATCTCCCTGTGGTCACACCGGGTCTTACCTGCGCCCATTCCTCATGCCAGGCCGATATGGTGGCACTCCTGGCCCTGGTGAGATCCAGACCTTCGTCTAGATACATTTTACTTCGTTCAGCCACTAGGAGGTCCCATGGCAGCATTTTGGCTAGGACCAGGAGAGCTTCGGTCGAGACTGTTCGATACGCCCGGCTTACCCTGATTGCCAGCGTTCGTTGGGTCGACCTTAGTGCCCCCCTATTTTTCGCCGTCCGCATTGCCATGTCCCCCCAGACTGGGGCTGCGTATAGCGCCGTTGATTCGGCCCCCGAGGCCAGGAGCCTTCTTTTCACCTCAGCCACCCCACCGACCCTAGGCATGATCCGCGCCAGGTTCAGGGAGACCCTTTGGGCCTTTTCGGCCACGTACTTAACGTGTGCCGATCCGGTCAGTCCGGTGTCTAGCATGACCCCAAGGTACTTTACCTTCTTTCTGATTTCTATCGGGTGGCCCGCCATCACGAGGTTAATGCCGGTCGTCCTCTTTCTGCCTGTTAGGTACATCGCTTCCGTCTTGTCGGGTGCCAGTTTCAAGTGATGGGACTCCATCCACTCGGACACCATTGACAAGGCCTCATTGGCGGCGCTCTCCAGGGCTCTTTCGGTCCTGGCCGTTATCATGAGTGCAAGGTCATCGGCGTACGCCAACGTCTCCACCCCATACGGGAGACCTGGGATCTTGAGCACCCCGTCGTAAGCTATGTTCCAGAGCACGGGTCCTAGAATCGAGCCCTGTGGGACTCCGGCAGTAACCTCGTACTCCTGCCCCCCTGCAACCAAGCCTCTGTCATCCAGGTAGGATGAAATCATTCGACGGAGGTAGAGGGAAAAGCCCTTCCTCTTCATCGCCTCCACAATTACTTTCCAATTCATTGTGTTGAAGGCATTTTTGACATCCAGGAGGATCAGGAGCACGAATCCCCTTGTTTTAGGGGTCTTCATAGTCTCCTCACCCGCCCGTTTCAGAACCTTCTTTAGAGCCCCTAATGCGGATCTGCCCTTCCGGAAGCCGTACTGGGCATCTGATAGGGCGTTCTTTTCCTGAATCTCGTCGTTTAGTCTCTTGACTATAACGTTCTCCAGGAGCTTACCCATGGCGTCAATGAGGCATATGGGCCGGTAAGCCGAAGGCCCCGTCTTCCTCCCGGGTTTGGGGATTAGAACCAGGCTTGCCCTTTTCCACAGCCTCGGGAATCTCCCCTCTCTCAAAAGCTTGTTGGCAAGGTCTTGGAAGACCTTAGGCCACCTTTTAACCAGTAGCCTCGCTACCTCTGGGGGAATTCCGTCTAGGCCGGGCGCTTTACCAGTTGCCAACCGATTCCGGGCTTGTTCGACCTCCTCCAGCGTCACCTCCGGAATGTTTTCCGGGGTGACCGAGAACTCCTCGTTTTCTCTCCGCGGCTGTGCCGGAAAAAGACCGGTTACAGTCTCCCGCAGCACATCCGGGGGGAGTTTCGGGGGAGGTCTCCGGAGTTTGGCCATAACTATTCGGTACGGCAGGCCCCATACGTCGCTCTCCACCGCGTCTATCAGCTCTTTCTCCGCTCGGGCTTTACTTTTGGCGATGAGTCCTCGGAGTCTCAATCGAGCAGCCTTGTACTCCGTCAATTGGGATTCAGCTCTTGCGGTCTCTCGCTCCCCGTAAAATCCCACCCGTCGTTTTCTTTGCGTTAACCAGCTGCGTGTTCTCGTGAAAATCCTATTTAGCCTAATGCAAGCCCTGCGGGCAGCTGCGATCCCTTTGTTCCACCAGTAATTAGGAGGGTGGCGGCTCCCATGGTGTTGTGAGGGAGCAGCTTTCTCGCATGCTGTAGAGAGTATGCTAATTATTTGATATTCATCCCCCACCGTGTCTCCCAGTTGTTTGCAACCCTCGTCTATTTCAGCCACTAGAATCTTGGCGTCAAGTTTCCGCATCTGCCATCTCTTACTAGGGGGCAGGGCGAGGGCCACCTCGGGGGTACTGATGGTGAAACAGATGTATCTGTGGTCACTCATGGTCTCCTCCGTCTCCCTCACCCTCCACTCTACCACCAGTGGAAAGGCCGCCTCATTGACCATTGTTAGGTCAATGAAGGCCGTCTGGCTCCCTCTGGAAAAGGTGGGGACCCTTCCGTCATTAAGAACCATTAGACTTTTTTCAGCCATCCACTCCTGTAAAGTTTGGGCCCATCTAGTTGTTGTTCGGCTACCCCATGCTATGCTGGCTGCGTTAAAATCCCCGGTGATCACTACCCTCTTACCTGCATGTGCCCCCGCGCTCTGGGCAAGTTCCTCGAGGAATTCCTCGAATTCCTCCTCCTCCCTGTTGGGAGAGAAGTAGCAGCTATAGATGACCCCTACCCGGTCAATCTCCAGCCAGGAGAACCCCCTCCCCGACCCCCCCGCCCCTAATCGCGAGGTTTCTCTCGGAACCCGTCCACCAGATTGCGGTATCCGCCTCTGCGTCAGATACCCAGTCTGCCTTCCGCTTGGTGATCGCTATGTTTGGCTCGGAAAGCAGGCAGAGACCTATAGACTCTCTGCGTACTATCTCATCGAGCATGTCATGCGCCGCCCTGCAGCGGTTAAGGTTTACCTGAAGTATCTTTAACATTGGTCGGATAAAGGGCCCCTACCTACTAAGTTCCAATCACCCTTTCCGTCCTCTGCTGGGATAACGGTTTTCTTCTTATTTTTAGCCCCCTTGTCTTTATTCCCCTTTTTATTGCTCTTCTTGGTTATTTGGGCTTCTACTTGGGTCTCCTTGCCATCTACCTGTCCCTTGGCGACGCCCCTTCGGGCCTCCCGCCGCTGCTCGACTTGCTCCCTATAGGCCGGGCAAGACATCCTATCCGCTCGGTGCCCCTCTATTCCGCAGACCAGACACTTTGGTGTCGTTGCTTTGCAATTGGCTACCAGGTGGTCAGGTTCACCACATTTGTGGCATACCCGAGGCACCTGGCTCTCTGCTTTGCAGTCTTGGGCCTTATGGCCCGGCCTATGACACTTGTAGCAGTTGGGGAGCCTAATCCACTCCTCAGGTCTGCACCACCTCGAGCCCAGCTTAAGGGTCTTGCGGGAGCATATGGCTCTTGCCGCCGCCGGGGACGCCGTGACCAGTGCGTACCAAACTTCAGCTCTTCCGAGCCTTGGCTCGGTAGCTGTGATCTTGGCGCCGGCCGGAAGCTGCAAGGCCTTTTGCAGTTCGCTTTCGACCTGCTCCCCGTCCAAGAGTGGGTCAATCCCCCACAGGGCGATGGTCTGCCCCTGGTTAAGCTCTCGGCAGTCGGCCTGCATCTTCGCAGATTCCCGAATGGCCGCCGCCATTTTTTCTCCTGCGCCCTTTTCACTCTCCTCTATTCTAATTATAAGGTCACCCTCCTTACTTTTAACTACCCCCCTAACCGTTATCCCGGCGCCTTCTTGCTGCCTGACTTGTTCTCTAACACCCCGGAGAGTGTCGGCGAAGGTTTTTCCCTCTTCGACCTTAACCCTGAGGGTGCTCCTTGCTCCCTGCTCCGCCCGGGTGGTAGTCTCCGGTTTGGCTCCGGTCTTCCTTGTTTGTCTCGAACAAACCTCTAGGAGGCCACTGCCGTCGCCGGTCTTACGGCAGCAGATTTCCAGAGCCTGTAGAAGCGTCTGTGTACGGCGCTCCCTTGTGACGTGCATCAACGGGGGTTTCTCCCCGCCAGCCAGCCCCAGCGCTTTTCCCACGACAGCTTGGAGCACCCCCAGGGTCGTGGTCCCTAGTTCTTCTTCCGGATTTATCACTCCCACTACCAAGTACCGTTGAGAGGCCGCTTGGTTTCCTGAACCCTCTAAGAATTCGACGGCGTCGCTATTTTTAAGAACAGCAGCCGTCCCTGCGCTCATGTCAGCCACCGCTGCTAGCGTGGGAAACTGTGCCGCCAGCCCCTCTATTAAACCCTTATCCGAATCTGACCCTTTAGTGATAACCGCTACCCTAACCTCCCTCTGAGTGGTGAGGGCGTCAGTGGTGACCTTTAAGTGTTTAATCACCCTCTCAGGCCAGTGTCCCTTGACGGCTCTCACCAGCTCTTCCGGAGTGCTTGCCCTTTCTATACTATTTTCTATCTCCGTGGCCTCTGTTTCTAGTTCCAGCTCCTTGGCCCTATCTTTATCTAGCTCCCCGTGACAACGTGCGCATAGGAGTTCGAGGCCTTTTACCCGCTCGCTTATCTTGTCTCGTTGGATGTCTTCCCTATTCTCCTGTACCCCGTTTTCTCTTAGACCCTCGAGCTCTACCCTCAGTCTGCACTCGTTTGTTCGTAGAGTTTCGACTTCCCCTCTAAGCTGTTCTATCTCTTCCTCATCAGCTGACCTAACTTCTCGGTAGGCCTTCCCTCTGTCCTCCAAGACCTTTTCTAGACGTTCCAGGGTCCTGGGGAGCTTTTGAGACAGCTCCTTGAGCTCGATCTTCGTGTTACTGGCCTTACACAGATTAGGCGTTTGCCCGATTTGTTGCCGCATCACTTGAAGGACCTCTTGGAGCTGCTTTTCTCTCACAGCCTCCCCATCCCTGGCACACTTGGCGGCTTCTCCCCTTTTTGGAGATTCAATAGCCACCCTCTTCCTATTCCCTTCGACGCCCTGCGTCTCCGTTCTGTCCTCCTCGTCCATCCCCTTACTGTTTAATCTAAATAATTAGTATATCTCTATATAATATATCATACATATAACATACCGTAATATATCATATATACAATATTCTTACCATATAATATACTATACTATAGCATACCACACAATATATATTAATGTATCCTATTACGCACACACACCCATAAATGCATACACAGATATGCGCATCAGAACCTACACGGCTGCACTTCGTTGACTTCACCTGGTCTTCCTGCTCTAGTAACAAGGATGACAACTTCACTTGGTGATTGGTGCACAATCGCGACCGTCATCAGGCGTGTTTTAACCGAGAAACAGAGGGTTAACCACATGCGCATGTCGACGCCCTCTCTGGCTACAGGAAGCCGGCGCGACCAGTAAACTGGGCTATTACACCCCCTCAGAAGTTTGTAGTAATGCTAACAGCACTTCCCTGCGGGGGGGGGGGAGAAGGAGGATACGACTGTTTTTTGTGGGTTGGAGCCCCACACTACCGGCCCACACTTGCAGTTGAGGACAATTCTGCAGTGGTGACCGTTTGTGCGTTCCACATTTTCCAGTTAGACCTCTTTAAAAAAGAAGAGCTGAGACAGCATACCCAAAAACAGCGCCAAATTGACTCAAAGCTTCTAATATTCAATACATTTAATCTCTATATTCTATTGTTTTCTCTTTTGTAAATAAATTAGATAAGTAGTGTTTTACGTGTTCAGAGTTTTTTCGTGCGTATGTGACCACCCTTGGAAAGAGACGACAAAATATTAAAATTGAGTGAGCACCAATAATTGGGACTGACTCACTATATTGCAGTATCATTTAACATATTTAAACCCCAAAATATCTACATCCACATAATTATAATTAGAAACATAATAGCTTTATTAACCGATGGTTGGTTTACAATATTGCGCGTACAGGGAAAGCACACATTTACATATACGTATATTCATCAGAGTTCTAAAAATCGAGTCAACGAAACTGCTCTATCGCATTGTTGAAGGTGATATAGGTCACACTGTCTTCCGCAGAGTTTGCACAAGCATAACATCAACATAATTATGTTCTAGGAGTTAGTAGATAATAAATATACTATAAGTAAGTAATCACACGCTTATCGAAAAAGTGCCCTAGAAGTAAACAGGTGTGCATTGATAAACACATATCATATTCTGTTACTTCTTTACTAAGCTATCGCGCCTCTTTGCCTCCGCTGTCTGTTTGTTTGGTTGGCGTAGTTTCTTGTTTTACTTTGGCCGCCTGCGCAACCGTTGATAATTGCTTTCATTTTACATGTTTCTTATATCATCTACCAACATTTGTATTTATTATTTAATTCCATGGTTACAGGGAAATGTGAGTAAGTAACTTCACCAGGGCTTGTGAGGAGTGCTACCAGTCGAGTTTATCCTCGAGGCAGCCCCTTATTGTGCCCATAATTGCTGCCGCATTGCCGCGTTGAACTGCCAGAGATAGCCGCTAAAGTAGAAAGTCAAAAGCTCTTTTTCCCCTGTCGCCTGTTCGATTTGTTTGCCAATCTTCTGTAGAAGCGACCATGCCTCAGGGCCAGCCCCCCCCCCGAGTGCCTCAAATACTAGCGGCACGAAAATAAACTCGTTGGCGAGCTGGGCATATTTCTTGTTCTTAAGACGTTCTGCCTTGCGTGCCGCGGAGCCAGGCGGCAGATGCGCTGGTCTCCAGGTTTGCGGGGGCGAGCGTGTCGGTGATCGTAGCATCCCAAATAAGCGTCTTTCCCCTTTCAAAGGGGTTAAGGGTGAATAATTGTGTATTTTTATTTATATAATTTCACTATGTTAGCACTTTGGAGTGGACAATTGTCTCCGCGCGAACGTGTGATCACGGGTTCTCTAACCCAGGATTAGCCCAGTTCAACAATGTGCCCCGAACAGACGCTGCGTTTCCTTGTTGAATGTCGAGCGACAGCCTCTGACGCAAGAATTCGGATGCCCTCGAGTCTCCTGTCGAAAGATTGAGGCTTTTACCGACCCGCTGAATCAGCTTGAGCGTAAGGGGGCGTTTAAGGGGGTAACGGACAAATTTCGTGCGGGTAATCGACGCTTGAGTATTTTCTGCATTGGAGGCATGACCTGCTCGGTCCGCACCTGCACCGACCATCGAAGGGGCTAATGAGTCAGTTACAGTTGCGTCCCAAACAAGCATGCGGCCACGCTCAAAGGGCGTCAAAGTCAGACCGTCAGGTCTTTTTCCATCATCCCTCGAAAGACCCGGGGGCTCTAGAACGCACGGGAAGCCGGCGGACCTAAGTGCGCGGCTAAAGGTGTCATTTAAAGCGGAGTGTCGCGCTCGTCGACCTGCGCTCAACGCGCATGATAGACCATGATGGGCCAAGGCGTCCACGAAATCACCACAACGACATCGGTGGGGCACGACTAGGTCAACATCAAGTCGCAGCCCTGCGCTTATACGCGTCGACTCGTCGTCTAACGGAGTCCTACTTCGCGGGCAGGGTAGAACCTGTAACCCAGCCCCTTGACTGCTAACAGCTCGAAGCCTGGCTCTATCAGCAACAGAAGGTGCTCTATTAATCAGGCCTGCTAGAGGGTGAATAATCTAATATTTGGTTAGATCATTATATTTTTATTTGCTTTTCTGTCCCTCCCCTGAACTTTATGTATATCGTACAATTGTGAAAGTTGGTTCGAAATATGGTAATGATGCCATAGTCGCTATTCTTGCCGCTGCCGCTGCTGGTGATGCTCTTGTTAGGGAAAATGGTCTGAGTTGTGAGCGGCCTGTTCCTATCGCCGATGCGAATGATTGCTCTCCGTGCGTTTTCTTCGATGTCAGCTCTGACGATGATGGCACTGTTCGACTTGGTGTACACCTTCTGTGAAGCTTTCCTGATGTTGATGTTATCCAGGCCAGCCGCAGCAATCAGCTGATTGACTAATTGCATGGGGGTAGCTGCTGGTTCTCTGGCTGGGCCAGGGATGTCGAGCAAAGTCACACATTAGTTTTTGATTTATCATACGTAGCTTTGCTTTATCATACGTAGCTTTGCTTTATCATACGTAGCTTTGCTTTATCATACGTAGCTTTGCTTGATCATACGTAGCTTTGCTTTATCATACGTAGCTTTGGCTTACTGGGGCCGTCTAGGCCAACTCCATCTTCTGAATCATGCAGAAGTTGCACATCGTTTCGAATAGTGTGAATTTGTTAGACCTTTTCAGCCACCGTCGTTAGTCTTTCGTTTAGCACTGCCATATCTTGCTGCGTTTTAAGCATACCGAATATTGGAGTTGATTTTGCTCAACTGGTCCCGAATATTCGTCAGTGCGCTGAACATGGCTTCTTGAGTGGGCGATTTAGCCGTGCCAAGGCAAATTTCACAGGTCTACTTGCCAGGAGGTGGCAGTTAAACCTTTTCCGCTGGCCCCAGCATTCTGGGTGCACAGTGATCTTACAAATCTTGCAGAACGCTACTTTGTTATAAATAGTACGTTTCTCATAGCACAGTTGACACAACAACACCTTTTTAAAGATTAGCTTTCTCTACTTTACAGAGTTAGAAATTAGCGATTGGACTTACAAATTTCGCTCATTTCCCGAGAAGCAGGTAGTAGTACTAGTACGACATACTTGCATCACATGCATTTTCGATGTCCTTGTGATAACATCAATTGTGATTATCTGTTGTCCATAGTGCTTATACCAAGGATTCCTCGGATTTTGTCGAGTACGATTTTCTGCCGCGTTGTTTAATTTAGTGTTTCAACAGTTTTTATTAGGCGAGAACTTTAGCGTTGTAAAATGTAGTTTCCTTGAAACCTAAACCAAATAAACCACGTTTCAAATTAAGAAATGTAGTCGACGACCTCCCTGATGATAGAGAGGCTCCTCGCGGCGGTGTAACTTGCGTCCCATATAGCTCTGAGAGTCCCGCAGCGCAGAACTTACGCTCTACGTCGTTTGACTAGCCAGAACCGCACGCCACACAGATGTAATTGCTAACTCTATTTAATCCTCATCTAGTAGCTCTAGAACCGACCGTGTCCTGTCAGATCAGAACCTGCGTTGGACAGTAGGATAACTTGCCGTTCAGGCAGCCGTACCACACGCCGTTATCTATTATTAATCAGCCGTTGACCACCCGCCCATTCTACTTGCCAGGTCGCTATGGTGACGCTCCTTGCCATGGTCAGTTCTAAAACTCCGTTTAGGAAGCGCTTGTTTTTCTCCCTCGCAAGCATGGTATCACGTTGGCTAGGCGGAGTAGGGCCTCGGTGGAAACCGTCCGTATGCGCCGCTTACCCTGATCGCCATCGTCCTTTCAACATTCCACTGGCCCTACGCAAGCACGCGCTAGGTCCAGGGAGACCTTTTTAATTTCTATAAATGGCCCGCCGTTACGAGTTTTCTCCCTCATGTGCTCTTTCGACCTGTCGGCACATTGCTTCTGTCTTGTCGGATGCGAGATTGAGGTGGTGGCATTTAATCCCCTCGTTCATCTGAACCAAGGGCTTTTCTTCTACGACGGCGCTTTCTAGAGCTGCTTTTGCCCTAGCAGTCTCCATGAGTGCGAGATCGTCAGCGCTCTGCAGTGTAATTCTGAATTCCACAACTACTTTCCAGCTCATTGTGTTAAACGCATTTTTGAAATTCAGGCAGAGGGCAAGCACGAAGGGGCATTCCCTTACTTTAAAGGTTTTCGTGGTCTCTCCGTCTGCTCGTTGCAGTATCTTTTAAAAGCTCCGTGCGTCGATCGGCTTTTCCGAAATTCGTACTGAGCCTCCAATTCGATCTCCTCGGTTATTTAATTGCGGTAGGCGCCTCTGCCATCTTGCCTAAAGAGTCCAGTAGGCTAATAGGCCAAAACGCCGAGGCTCCCCTCTTCTCGGCTATTCACTGTCTTTTTAACCAACTCAGGGCTAGCCCGTTTCCAAATTCTTAAGAATCTGCCCTCTCTCAGAAGCGCGGTCCCAGTCTGGCAATGATCTTACCGGTGGACTCCCTAAGATAATTGACAAATACCCTTACGGCGTGAACCTCTATTCTGCCTTTTCAGCTGAAACCTAGTTGTAAAAAATGATCAATTAAATTGAGGATTCTTTGCATGCACTTACTTCCCATGATGTTACCGACAAGTCTTTGGAGAATAAGATCCACCGCAATGGGCCGTACTCTCCTGTCCTTATTGCTGGCCGATGAGTGAGGCTTCGTAGAAACTCGAAAAAACGTAGCTGAGCAGCTTTGCGCTGACAGCTGGACCAAAAAATTGGACAAACTCGGGAGAAGTCTGCTCTTTGTTTCGTCTCTACTGATGAGTTTTCTATGTGTCGGGAACAAGTCCGTCCGGGAGCTAAAGAAACGTCCCATCTCAGTGTGAGTTTACATTGCACCAAATTGGTCATTAATAAGTTACTGGGATGACCAGTCGGTAGCCCACTGGGGCTTAAGTAGGCGTGTAGTTTCGGAGTCCCGGCGCGAAAGCGATTAAGATTTCCGCGAATCACCGAAGTGAGGGTCCTATCGCGCTACTTGTTACGTGGGATACAGAAGACAGCCGTTGGCTATTAAAATAGGTTTGTCCAGTTATCTCTACTGGGGGTTGAACATGCTCCACCGATTTGAAGGACAGGTTACTTCGACCGCCAGGGGGATGCATACGACCATTTTAGACAATTTCTTAAATTTATAAGACCGATGACAGGGGCAGGTCTACTCATCAGAAACACAAGCACTGGGTCTGCCGAGCTGGATTGAGTCAGCTCGGAATTGTTGGAGGAGGGAGTGTCTCGCCTGACATGTATATTTGATTGGGACATTTTTAGGGAGCGAAGGCAGGTTTCAACGGGCTTCTGCCGTAACTACCTTTAGACAATGTCACGACAGCAAGGCATTATTAATACTATTAGACTGATCTGACTCACAAGCTCGAGGCAGGGCCGAATAAGTGGCATTGAGTCACGAAGGATACTGCTATTATTTTCTTGATGACGGTCAGCAAACAACTGTCTACCATGTTTGTTGTTGTAAAATTATGGTTACTATGAGTCTTTGGCGAGGATTGATGACAGCCAGACGAAGTCTCTGTAGGAATCGCTAGAACTTCAATCTTGTTTTGAACGACGGGATAAAGGCGACAGCTGCAAACAAACGTATGAAGTACGATGTCGACAGCTGAATGTCCGAAACCGGTGCGACTACTTTACGGGACGCGTCACGTCGTTTTGCTGAATGCTGCGGGGCGCCGACCCCCTCATCTCCTTCAATCGGTTGAGGTAAAGGTAGCCTCATGCTTTTGCAACGTTTTTGGAACGAACCCTGTTATTCCAAGAGCATTTTTGATGGTGGCCTGCAATATGTGGAATTACTACAGATGCTGTAATATGTTCAGAGGTACATGAAAGCTGCAGTCGGTGGATTGACACTATCTTGCTCATCAAAAAGAAAAAAAAATGTATATATATATTAAATATATATATATATATATATATATTTTTTTTTATATATATATATATATATATATATATATATATATATAAATATATATCGTCAAAATCTCTCTGTTTATTTAGGAATTTAATATATACATGTGAATGTTTAAATCCACGGCACCGATGGCTCACTCCTCATCTATCACTCGTGTCCGAGTGGGAGTCTTGCCCGAGCCCTGACGCGAAGACGCGGGTCCATCCAGTCTTTCATAGTAGTCTTTCATATATGCACTTAATGCATAGGAAATATATTTAAATAATGCAACTGCCTTTATCTACACACCCACCATATATGCATGGAAGAGAAATTGTCAGCAAAGGTCAGCTGTGTTTTTATTTCGCTTATTTGGCTAACAGCGGTCGGTCGCATAGATGCCTGGCAAAGCTTCATGAGCTCTTGCTGGAGTCGCCACCTGGTAGATATTGGTTTTCAGTCATCGGCTGTCGCTGGCTAAAGCACCCAACGGTCGTTATCCGGATCACTTCGCATGGAGTCGAAATGTCTCATACAATCTGTCCTAATCAGAACAAGACGGCTCAATCAATACACGACATCCGGAACAGGCGACCTTCATCGGCCCAAGGTGACTTGGCAAAGGGTAGGCAGCCGTTACCAATGTATTGGCAGATGCTGTACGTCTCCAAAAGATGGTATCGCACGTTGATCGCTTAAAGAGTTCTAGGTGATGACTCTAATATATGACTTCTACCGGGACTACTGCTATTACTCCCCCACGTCATGGTCACCCGATTTGCTGTTGATGTGTATTGTTACGTGGTGCCATTATTGAAAAAATACTGCTTCTCAGAAACATCATAAGCAAACGTCCTATGCCTTTGCTTACAACTATTTGGAGTATTCTTAAAAAGATGTTCCCTTACTGAATTCATGTATATCCTGATACAACAACTCGATAAACTATAGACAATCATTAAAGAAAAAACGATACTCTTATCATCCCATCCTCAGTGTTTCTTTAACCCAAATTATAGGGCGCAAATGTTCTGTCATAAGGGCTGGGTTATTAATGCGTACATATCAGCGAAATTACTGGTCAAATCGGCTAAACTGATAGGGCGAGATACCCGCCACGGGCAAACCGTTTTTGTCCCTAACCCTCCGTCTATGCCATCTGCTGTTTCTCTCGGCAGAAGAATTTACACTCGTTTTTGGTTAGTGCAGCTATCGAATAAAGCGGCCACGTACTTACGGCGCTACCAAGGCGATAGGCATAATGTTATATATTATACCTATCATTTAAGCCTAGATTGTAATAATTCGTGTTATCATTGGATATAATGATCAAAATCATGAGTGGAATGCGGAAAACACCGTTTCTGCGGCGGATCCTCTAAGGTCATATGATATATAGTGCTCGTTTTGTAGATATGGGATAATATAGTGATGTCATGCTTTTTTCACGTTGCTGTCATTTTAAACATATTAATATATTGCCGTCTGATTATTTTTATTAGCTATCGCATGTTGAGTAAATATATTAGCTATCGCATTTTAAGTCATTTTAACTTTCCATTCTGCCAATGTATAATTTGGACTGCGCTTGTTTTTACTTAAACTTAATTTGAACGTACTTTCTTTAAGTGCATGATGCTACGACATAATATACTCGTATAATGTGTTTATATTTTCGCGCTTTGCAAAATACTACAACGTGCTCTATCATTCCAGGTTCCTTCCTATATTTCAGAAATTGAATATGTTATTTTGGTCTTTATGGCCGCTACAGTATCGAGTAAGGAGCATTCCTGCTCAGGCGTTCGAAGTCAATATTGATTTCCCGCATTCGTTGCTGTTGATGTACGCATGTTTCCCTGCTCAGTCTACAATCATTCTATTCACTTTGAAGCTTCATTGAGCCAACATAAGCACTTGCATACGTTGTCTTGCGGAAATTTGATTAAATACGTTGACCGACGTGTCATTTTTTTAGTTTTTGCTAAACAGATCTAGCCATGGGTGTCCTAAGACCTCTCCATCCATATGTGTTTACATCGGCACAGATTCCTAAAATTGTTAATCCTCATGTACCACTTTGATTTGTATTGCAATGTCGTCATCAATTCCAGTTGAAGAGAGACCCCTCACTCCTACCCTGTAGCAGTGCTGGCTTGGCTCGCTATCGTATAGTTTTTAAAAACGGGGCGTTGACATGCTTAGGGTCAAATCCTGTGCGTAGGGACTTAGATGCGTAGGGATTAACCATTTAGTTGAATATTGTCCAAGTGTTATATTATTCTGCTGCAAAAGCCAAATAAGTCGAGAATGAGTACGGTATATATGTGGCTAAAGGTAGCCACAAAGTGATGGCATGTGGTGGTATAATACCAACTAACGCTAGGACTAAGCGCCTTCGATGATGCGTATTTTTACCTAAGTCGCGCGCAATTTTTTTATACTTTACTTTGTTAAACTGAGCACGGCCGCGACCAAAATTCAGTGTAGTTTAAAACTCTCGAATCTGTACTTCTACAAGGATTGCGCGTGTAGCTGCCCTGCAGCTCCCACTGCTTTGTCTTTCTATGCGTTTGCTATATATAGGTGGCTATACAATAGGTATATGTTGTAAGCCATAATGTAGGACAAATATAATGTACTAATATGAATAGGCGCTGCAGTTTTTTCTCTTGGATATCCAACCGTCATCCTTCGGCTTTTAAGCACAGCCTACGTTGGCATCAAAAAATGAAGTCTACTGCTCGAGTTACCAAATTGCAACTGCAAATCACTTAAAACTGTTATACTATTCAGTTTACGAGGTCCGACACTTAGGTTATATATCCGTGTATCCTTAGCTTTCAAACAACCCGAGATATCGTTCACATAAGCCCATTTAGTCAAATAGAGCGTTCAGACGACGTGCACTGGTCGTCACACCTCTTTGATAATTGATGTTCTTAGAGATAGCCGTTCACGGCTGAGCTATATATATATATATATATATATATATAATATATGCGCTAAATTGTATTTGATGAATCAATCACACAAAAACAATACCATCAGTTGTAGTGCTGATATGAAGGTAGCTCAACACAGCTATAATGAACAGCATCATTTCGTGCTTGCGCACAACTGCAAATACTCAAACACATTTTGTCTCCATGCTTTCGACCGATAGGGCGTACATATCGAAATCAAACGTAAAGCAACGCCCGTTTCCGCCCAAGAACACAAACTCGCTGAGGAAGGCACAGGTTATTCGGTATAGCCAAAATGAAGTTGAGAACAGAGCACACTGCCTGCACACACATAGGTTGCCGGGTCTGTTATTTAGCCCGTGTGCACGATAACAAGGAAATCTGATTAAGACTTTGTCTTCTTTTTCCCGCAGCCTGCAGTCCTGCAACGGTGTTGGACGTTGCTGATGCCCGTCTCACACCCGCTCTATCCTTATTTCTCACTATCTCTCGCCCTTTCTCACTCTCTCTCTCTCGTTCGAGCCGTTTTCGTTGGCTAGTGGAATCGCATTGCAGCGCCATCGTTTCTTCTGCACTGCTCCACTGAGTACTGTGGGGGGGGGGGAGGTTCGGCTTGGTTTCTAATCTCGTTTGTAGCAGAATGAGAGAGAGAACTCACAGTCGCCGCCTGGCGTTTATCGAGTAGCAACAGCAGCTGCAAGAACCTACTGCCATCACCAGAGAAGCACCACCACGTTGGTCTCAATGCAGCTGGCTGCTATTGCCACAGTCACTAAATCCACGGCGGCGTGGAAACAAGCAAGGGATGTGGTAGTTAGTAGTATAGCGTATAGGGGGACATTGATAGGCAGTGGGCTAGGCCATAGTGAGGATTCATCTCAATTGAAAGCCACGCCTTATCCTATTATGTACGTATGTCTGCCTATGCAGAAATAGACTCAGTGATTTCTCTCAGCCAAAGCGTGTCTACTTAGTCGTTTTCGCTAGGCTACAACATACGTGAAGATGGACTGTACGTAGGTTACACTATACACCTGT
The DNA here is from genome assembly GCA_003439945.1 of Dermanyssus gallinae. Lineage (NCBI taxonomy): Eukaryota > Metazoa > Arthropoda > Arachnida > Mesostigmata > Dermanyssidae > Dermanyssus > Dermanyssus gallinae. Next base: position 434,023 of record QVRM01000142.1, on the reverse strand, counting down.
GATGTGTGCCGTTGTGGCTTGCTAATTGGCCGTCACTTATTTGTCTTGGTGCTCTGACCGTGTCGACAATATAATTTAGCAATCTGATTTGCGGAAGTTTGCCTGGTTACAAAACCTGGTCAGCTCAGACTCAACTGGTTAACCAATATCGCACTCTGCCGTTTAGATTGCAAAAGGCACCCACGCTCGAAACAGGAAGAATCGACATTGTACGAGCAGTTACTTTCTGCCATTGCGTACGCCCTATCAGAGAAATTGACCATATGCGCGATTAGAAAGGTTATGTTCATTGTCTGGAAACCGACATATCTCTGTTAGCTATCTTCGACGTATGTACACTAGACGGCCCCCAGCCTAGATAAGCAAATACCTGCACAAGTAAAACACTGTTGAGATAAGGAAACGCATACAAATCCGAGGGCTTGAGGTATCTCATAAACAGGCGCACACCAATCGGTTGTGCTGACGCACCATCTATGCCTTCCCCGATTGGCTTGGCAACGTTGCGTTACTGTGTACGATTGTGCACAATTGTGTACGTGTGGAGATATATGCGTCTGCTCAATTTGCGAAGAAGAAAAACGCTCTATCAAATAAATTGAGCCGGACTGTCGCACACACAAATGCAAAGAATATTGGTATTGGCAAATATTGACATTCCTTAAACACAGTTTAGTTACTCCCTAAGCTTTATTTACATGTTTCAGTTAAAATGAATTAAAACTATAAACAGTTAGAATCAAAACATGACATATGAAACCGCTTTTGCAATGCTTTCATATGTAACCGTTTTTCATTTCCGTTGTGTCTATGGACAGCCCAAAACTGCTAAGAATCGTAGTTATATTCGCAAGAAATACAGATGACAAATCAGAACAACCAGTCCTTGTGATAGAGATTCCTACGATATATATCTCTAAGAAAATATCTCTAATAATAATAGCTAAATGTTAATAATAAATTCAAGCGTTTGCTTTTGTTATCATCGTAAGGTCAATTTGGAGAGAGTCGCTTAGAAACTGTAAGCTACATGGGGGCCTTGATGATTGTTGGATTCATATTTCGGTGATTCATGCCAAATAAAAATAAAGACATTTAAGACTAACTAATACTGTTTTTAGACTATCCTACGCTACAAATATCGTCAATGCACCGCGGGCAGTTTCCCCAGATGTATCAATATGTCGTATTGAGCGCACCCTACTTCTCAGCTGCACAAGCACAATTGATCGGCAGAAAGAGCCCTACAATTCTCAGAGCTGCCTCTGATACGGCGGCTTAGGTAATAAAATTGAACAGATTTACATAAAGTCAAACAACTATTCAACAATGAGAGCTTGTTGAACATTGCATGGATGCTCTACTCTAACTAAATCTCATAGAAAAAAACTACCAAGACACGCCGTTTTCGTTGACTTTAGGGCGTTATATGTCATGGTACTAACCTTCCAAGGTAGCTGCTCGTAGTTAGAGTTAAAGTACTTGCTGTTACTTGCATTCTGGATATTTGTACTGGCGATTTTGCTTTGTACATTTATTAAAGGCACTGTACATTTGTTTCGTTCATTAAACAGTCAATTTCATTAGCGAGTCAAAGCCACATCTGCAACATACTGCAAATGGCTCTACACGGTGGAAATAATGTGGAGAGACTAAATATATATATATATATATATATATATATATATCGTGTCTAATGCATTCCATGCAGCGTGAAACGAGTTAGAGGCCTGTATATACATGGCAGGTGCACAACGGGGTCCATTCACACTTTCTCTGGACTGACTAGCTTTCCTTCCAAAGCACCAAGAGAAAGCGTAGTGGGTGACAATGGAACGTCGCGAGTACGAGAAGGCAACTGACTACATGGGAGAGGCCCGAGGCAGTTGGCTGCCTGGGGCTTCTTCTCCCATCCGCTTTTGACGCCCTTTTGTCTCCCGTCTCTATTTCGACAGGAAGTCAGTACGGCCGTTGTAGCCACAGTAGCGGAGGCGTTCGATCGGTGAGACCGCCGATTCCGCTAGCGCCGGTCATGCCTGCTTGAGCTACCGTGAGGGCAGGTGCCGACATGGGAAAACGGAAGGAGGAACAACAGACCCAGAGCAGCAAAGCGATCGTAGGCAGAGCGTCGCCGCATCGACATCGACGGCGACGACGACAACGGCGATCAATGAATGCCCTCGATGACGCGGTCTTGCCTAACGGTTGTTCGGCGTACCATTGAGGTGCGCTTTTTGTGACGTCGACGACTTGCCTTTTGACAAGCGGGTCCGACGAGCATCCTGTATGCGCTCGAATGGATGCCCGGGCCCGGGCCCATACAATTCTTCCGTTTTCGCCCCCTGGCAGCCGTCCACGTTCCGCCGTTTACTGGGCGGCTCGCTCTTCGGGGCCCGATCGTCATCGGCAACCTATCGTTCGTTAGTCAGCCCTCTACCGCTAACCCTACACACTTCTAATGACAACCAAGTCCAGTTTTGGCGCCTTTCGTAGCTTGATGACGAGATGCATCATACATCAGAGCGATGTTAACGCGACGGTGGTCCTGTCATCCCCGCCCACTGGTGATTGCTTCCCTGAAACTAAATGTTGGCTTAATTTGGGCCAACCTAAATTCTGCGCTACGTGCCATTTAATCGAAGCGACCGTCTTTAACGTAACTTGATTTATACTTTTGAAATGTTCACTCTGGGCTGGTCATTCGCCTCTATATGATCCGGTTGCTACAACAACGCAGTAAGCACTACACGTTTGGGTAAGTGACTAATAGTAGGATAAAACAAACTTTAACAAAACAAGAGCAAGTTTGTTAATCTGACGCGATAGGAAGACTAACCTAGCTGCATTTTTTAGTAAAGCTTCGTGCAATCTAGAAACCACGGACGATAAAATTTGAAAATGGCCTCTTACCCTAAAACATAATAAGAACTCTGCACCTCTATAGAGCTACCAAGTAAACACGATATCATTAGAAAGGCCTTAGACGACCTTAAACACTCTGCACGTTTATGTCCATCGGCCGTAAGGAGTATTCGATTGCTCTATGCAGTAGAACGGTATAAGAGAGTCGATTGTGCTTATAGTACTCAAAGGAGCTTTATTGTGCTTAATGTGTTTGCTCTAGTTAATAATCATAATTAATGAATTAGTGACTATTTAATTAATCTGTCTGGGCCCAGCCATTAGTGGTAACGCGGGGCACCGCAAAAGTCAAAATTGAAAACGATCAAGGTTGTCAATACCGCCCGTTATATTGGAATGTACCTAGACAGGGGACTACGGGGCACATCCCACATACGTCTTGTAGCAGAAAAGGCTACTAAGGTCTCACACAAGATAGCCCGGCTGATGTCAGACAACTATGGCCCACGGGAGTCAAGAAGGCGCCTTATTATGTCGGTGGCTGAGTTCATAGTTTTATTTGCAGCTCCGATGTAGCCGTCAACCGCACTATCCAACAACAGGGCAATGCTATGCAAAGCCCAAAGAGTGGCTGCTCTACGTATCACAATGGACTATAGAACAGTCAGCTTAGCGGCCGTCCTTGTCCTGGCTAGTACAGTTCTCTAGGACTTAAAGCCAATGAACGACACGGCTTGTGGGAAGACCCGGAAAAGGAGAAAGCGGAGAAAGGGAATATGGCCCTCGACATTTGTTAGGGCGAATAGGACTCCATTCAGGACGGAGCGCCCGGGTATAGGTAAGGACTCTGATCCCGGATATCAAGGCTTGGATGTACCGACCAGGTGGCGAGTTGACATTCTACATCACTCAGTACCTTACCGGACAGGGTGATTTCCAGTCATACTTGTTCAGAATTGGGAAAACCACATCTCCATTCTGCAAGTACTGCCAAAGCGAAACAGAGGACACGCCCGAACATACAATTTTGTGGTGCCTGCAATGAACCTCTCAGCGTGCGGGTCTACCTAGGGCTGACGACGGCACCCTTGAAACGCTCATACAGCTTATGATTAAATCACGCGACGACTGGACCAGCATTGCCCGCACCATGGAGAACATCCCGCGCGCCAAGGAAAAGAAAAACCGTTACTGCATGACAACATCCCGCGGGGCATCCCAGGATAGCTAAATTCTTAAACTACTCCCCCCTCCAATCGTTAAAATTCATCTTTATGCAGTTCCTGATCGGTTGCGGAGATTAGGGCATGACTGGTCTTTAGTGGGTTGGAGCCCCACACTACCGGCCCACACTTGCAGACGAGTTCCCTGCGATGGTGTCGGCGTGTGCGTACCGCATTTTCCAGTTAGTCGTTTAAAAAAAGAAGTCAAAGTTGAGTCAAACTGCCGACTTGATTAAAACCGCAACATGGCATTGCGCTAGTGGTATTAAGAGTCGCTGGACAGTAGAAGAAGCCGTTGTAGACCATTTTAGCCGCGTCCACACAACTTACCTCTATAAAGATATACAACATATGCTAAATAGGGAGTATAGTAGGCTTTACAGTTACCGCGTAGCCGCAAGTCTTAGTGACCTGACCCCATCGTCATCAGTGGCCTAAAGTTAAAGCTTAGGAGGGCAGCTTCAAAGCAGTAAACGCTTGCTGCCGCGTTGGTGTTAACTACCAGCAGGTAGTTAACCCTCCTCAGGGGATCCTCTCAGTTGCCGGGCTCTATTCTTACTCATCACAGATCGAGCCCGCTGTGTGCGGGATGAGTCATCATGTGTGCAGATGACAAAATAGTTATTCACCGGAACCGCGGTGCCACTCGTCAAATTATGGACGACGTAGAAACAAATTTTCATCGTAAGGGCCTGCAAAGAAATTCGCGAAAGACAAAGCCATTAAGTTCCGCCGTGGGAGTCGATTGGCTGCAGCAGACGTCACACCCTGGCCAACAGCTAGAGCTTGTCAACTCCCTCTCGTATCTGGGTCTGAAGCTGCACTCTATAGAAACGACTTTACCCACACATTGTCAACAGATGTTAAGCGTTTATTACCTCCATTCACTTAAAGATGAGAGACCTCCGAAGACAGCCTCTGAATGCGGCACTCTTTACACATTTAAACATATTTTTTAGCTTAAGATTGTACCAACTTTTGCGCGCTAGAAAGATGCTTCACAACATATATGAAGTATGTTCGTTGCTTGCCGCGGACGATAACAAACTGCTTTATGTACCTGCTAGTAAACTGCCTCGGCAGAGGTAGCTCAGCTAGATGTGTATCTCACCAGGGGGCTTTGAGATGGAATGGCATGCACTGGTCGGCACGTGTACACAGCGAACATTGTACGTGGCTATTATCACTTGGTGTGTTTAAGATTTCACCAGGTTGGCGATCAATGTCTCTGCCAATTCTACTTGCAGACGTGCGCTAATACCGCGCAGCGAGCTGCCAGGTCCATCGGCGGTCTCTGAACTTTTTCGCCCGGTGGGTCACTGAAGTGTTTAAATTGTATATGTTGAACATATTATATTAATAATGATATGCTATTTGGCAATGCAGACTGGTTGCAAAATAGACGCTGAACGACGGACAGTTTATAATAAACAGTACGCGTAAGTAGTAAATATCAGTGTGAATAATAATAGTAATAATAATATGCGAGGTCAATAAGATCGCCTTGTAGTGACGCATGCTGCCGTGTTAATGTTGTCTGTACGTATGGTATATATGCACAGCTAAAAATTGTGATCAACAATACAAGCTTCTTTGGCGCCAGCTATTGATAGGCATTGTAAACGTTTTTTAAACATTCTAGTCTTCGTTTACTAAATTATAATTTCAACATCCGGTTAGACGGCATAGTTCTGAAAAAAAACGAGTATTCAAAAGACCAAATCACATGTTGTGCCACTATTGATGCATGAATGCCAGGTGTGGAACCTACCAAGACTTGGTTATCTTGGATTACTAGAAAGAATGCAGCGTCGCTTTCTCAGAAGGGTTGAAAAGCGGTGTCGGATGGAAAGGCACGCCCTTCAACTTAAATCCGTGACCGAGCTGTTTAAGATAAGCTTCCTAAGACAACTGCGCCGCTTGATTAAGAACGAGGACCTCTTTGACGTAATGTTTGAGATACAAACTACGTCGAGTCGGGCTGGGTTTGTCATTAGGCCTCCAACCCAGACTACCAATGTCAAAGTGTCGCACCTGTATCCATGGAGACTCGTGAAGCAACTGAACGAATGAGAACTAAAATTATTGTAAAGCAAATATGTGCAATCGAAATAATTTGTGTACATGTTGCAAAGTAAATGTGTGCACTTTAAAATATTTGTGTACATGTTGTGAATGGTATTATATCCCTTTTATGATCAATAAAAAAGCGCTTTAATCAGTCAGAGACAATATTGGTCAGCCGCTTCGCGTCCAGAAGTTTTCCTTAGCGGACGATGCTCTGAGAAGTAAAGAGTATAATATACATTCCTTGAACGTATTCTTTACCTAAAATGTTAATCTGACATTCGTATATAATCAACTCAATATAGTCTATTTCGTAGCAGTGTATGTAAATAGATCTATTAATGTCGCATTTTCTTATTGATCAAGCATCACGTATGTATCCCTTCAGGCAGCCTAAACTGTCGCAAAGCTTTCCAAACATTGTGTTTGCAACCACCTCGTATGAATACTTTCACGATTGATACTACTACTATTACTACCCCAATATTTTCTACCTCTAGATTGTTCTAACGCTGATGTATGATATTGACAGCGCATGAGAACACCTCACTCGGGCAAAATTTGGTTTGCTTGAAAGGTGTTTCCGTAGGGACATATACTGACACGTGACTGCTGTTTGCAAACCCGGTGTGGCTTCGAGACAGTATTAATGACTGCACTTGGTGCAAAGCGGTGGTAATGTGACATAGGATAACTTCCTGTGCACCCGTAAAAAAAAGTTTTTTACAATGTACATAAAGCGAGTACTTTGCCTGTCAATGCGGGCAAGGAGCCGCTTTGTGTACCTAATATCAGGCCGTGCACCGGTTGTTGAGATTATTCGATTGAGATTGAAGACGCCGCGTACAGTACCATTCGAGAGCTTTATATCGAAATGGGGAAATAGAGTTGAATAAGTCCGACGAGAGGTTGGAGACCTGGATATTTTCAGCGCCTCTCACCTCTGGTCTGGCCTTGCATCTGACAATCGCACGTCTATACCAGAGCCCATTGCTATCATCACCTGGTCTGTTCAAACACAAGTTTCCACCAGGAGTATACCGAGTGCATCTGCCGACTGCGCTTTCAGGTGTGTACGAAGTTTCATGCGTTTGCCTGCCTGATCCTTGCGAAGAGATCACTGCACTGCCTCTCTCGAATAACATGCCGCGAGCAGCTGGCTGTATATTTGTATAACCTGTATAATTATCTATGTTATATGCATACTCAATATGAGTAAAATAAATATGATGATGAGTGCTACTAGTACTATTACGACTGTTTTTTAATAGAAATATTGCGCAATTTTTATTAATTTTGAAGTATGTTCCTTTCCTAGCCTTCTGATGATCAAACATATGTAGACATTAGCCTAACGTAAAATGTGCAATCGGTTATAAAAGCAGCCTCGGGAGTTTCTAAGGTATAATTTCTGTAGTAATACAATACAATCATATTTCTGTGAGGTAGCAGAACGGCGCTAATCGGGAAAGTTGTGAAGTTTCAAAGGTGGTCAAAGCGTGCACTCTCTTGAACACAATGCTTTAACTGATGGACCGTGTAGCAGGTAAGTGAGTATAAGAGCTACTGTTTCTCCAAATGCCTGGCCCTAAATCCTGGCGCTTAACCGAGTGACTATGTTAGCCACATTTATTTCCGTATACAATATTTTTCTCGCAGCAGTTTAGTCAGTAGGCGTCCGCTTTCTTGACGCAGCGATGTCGCTCGCGGCAATCGGTTCAACACTCGCCGCCGCCGCCGTAAAGCCGTTCTTAGGACTCGCAGATACTCTACGCGTCATCGCTTTCAAAATGCATTCAAGGTGCTCTCCTGTCGTTTCCATATTCCGGGGAGGCCTCCAGACGGCAACCCAGCGATTGCAGCTTCTCTGCCGGAAACGCAAGCGGCGCCCGAGAAGCCAGAAACTGACCTGGGGAGAGCGCTCGTGGTTCGTCTGCTGTCCCCGGTAGCCTCGTTATGTGTCGCTGATTGATGATCGCCGCCGCTTCATACATTATTGCTTTTTAATTGATTAACTTTAACTGTTATTCTTTAGTTGTTTTCCTGAAGCAGTTTTTCATGATGCCGATGAGTCTTTCGCAACACCCATCCCACCAGGGAGCCCATGGGATGGTAACTGCATCGTAATTAGACCGAAATAATCGATGCCGGTAGTCTTAAACGGTCGAAACGACATCTTAACTCGTGTCGAGATTTAGTTTTGACCGTTTAAGCCGGGAGCGCCGTTTAAGCCCGACCGACTAATGCCGGAAGCGCCGCTTCATTGGCTAACGCTGGCTTGGCTCTGTCACGAAGACATCTTGCACACTTGTAAATTGTGGATTTGACCACCTGCCGCTCTAATGCTCTTCTCGCAACAAGTTCATGACGACTTCCGTCTTTGGATACTTCAGAAGCCCTCATGGGCGTCCATAATAATCATTCGTGTTAGCGGGCCGTCGGCGAGTTATATCGAGCGACACACTTCAACCGGTTCGTTCGCGAACTGTAGACTCTCGCCTAACCTGAGGAGCCCGTCCTGGTCCACGAACGGCTTGAACTCGGCCAGCCCCGCTTTGCGCGACTCGGCGTGTGAGGTGTTCGCGACGGCCTCCACAAGCAGCCAGCACCTGCTAGGCCTAACGCAGTAGGTGCTGTTTCGCCCCAGCGAGCTTACTCGGCATCAGTGGACCGCTCGCATCCTGCCGTCGGAAAGCTCTTCGGGGTTACAAGTCGGAGTCTCCTTCGGTATAGTCAAACATCCCAGTTATTGAATGGATAAAAAAATTTTGCGTTTGCCACGACTGGTCTACGACGCGGGTGCTATTTTCGACTGCCTTGAGGTGCACTGTAGCGACATACGCCTTGTTGCTGGAGTTCAACTTCAGGCCTTAGGGTCCTATAGCCTTGCGCAGGCTCCCATCAGGGTGCGCACCGTCGGTGCCTTTTCCGCCACGAAAGCGAGCATTGTTCGGAAATCTAACATAAGCGCAGCGTGCCACCTCCTCCACGTTGCCAAACGCTTGACGCAACTCTTGGCTGTTATGCTGGACCTTCTTCAAAACCACGTCTGCGTCGCCGAGAATCTTATCCATCGCGTGCCAATGTAGCTGGGCCTCGCCAACTGTCGATAAACGTTCGTACTTCTCGGATGTAAACTTCCAATAGTGCAGATTCCGTGGCAACAACTTCGTAGCAAGAACTTCATTCTTGTCGACCATGGCTACGACCATGGTTCGGCTTCAAATTCAATGCCGCTTGATATCAGCCACGTTTGCATCGCTCAATGCTATTAAAGAGATTTTTCGAAACTTACTTTTTCTTGGGCGGCAGCCGAGTATCCGCTACGGGGCGGAAATGATTGCCGACGCGATCCCTTGGACTACTCGCGCCACGAAAGCTATCGGCTCGCCGGACTGCGCCAGTAACTCAAACCGAACAATAATAACGACTGGGCAGCCGCCAGTCGGCTAGTTACAAATGCGCGCTGTAAGCCACGACATGCCCCCTGTTCTCGTCAGTACATCAACGTGCTTCGTCGGTTACAATGAACGCGAACCTCAACTTCTATCGCTGGCACGTTAGCGGTCGCTCATGTTTGGTACATAACAGTTGCAAGTGGGAAGGCTTACACAATCTATATACAATATGTCTGTTGAAAGCCCGCAGCCAGTGGCCGGGTTGCAGACGCTTTCTGAATCTATTATCTAAATGGAGATATCTGCCCGGCATGCATTAGACCTCTGACTACTTCCACAAACCAAACAATTTGCGTTACCCTGTATCGGTCCGACGTCGGTTTGGTAGACCAGGTTATCCTCTGATCGTTGCGTATGTCCGACAGAAGCTTGCGCCTTTTAAAAATGACTTGCCTCAATCCACGAGACGTAACCTTTTCTGCTAAAAAGGCAAGTAGTTTCTAAAATCGTTTTCCCCAATAATCCCCAAGGTATCGACAACCTTCGCAATCAACTAAGGCCGCTCGGGAAGTGGGGGGGGGGGGGTGTTCAGCATCTACGATCAGTATAAGCTCGATCATTAAAACCTGAGGTAAGACCCTCATTTTGACGGTATACAGCACTGCCCTGAGCTGTCAAATTTGACCTATCAAAGTCAAGCATTTTCAGTGCTACCACAGCATTGTTGAGATTGACTGAAATCTGCGTAGACCCTGATTATCAGCATCGCGCGTCACCGTACGCATATCTAATAATGTTATGCACATATCACACACTTTGGCTACAACTCAAATATTTGTAACGAATATCTCAGGTGTGTAGCTGGTCTCGATCAACGGCATTCCTCCCACTGACCTTGCTGCTTTCCCCTGAAGTACATCACAACGTATCTTGTGGTATTACAGATTCGAAAGCCCTTCCTTTATTTTGGATGGACGAGGCTTAGAAATTTGTCGATGAATGGGGTACCCTCGCGCCCCGATAGCCTCTCCGTTAATGATGCTACGGCCACCGCCCAATGAGCAGCGGTTTTAGGGGCGCCCGATGGCGTGGCGAAGCCTGGAATGCTACCTTGTTTGCAGCCCGTTAGACTAGCCCGGAAGCCGCTCAACGTATCCGCATAATTGGCTGACCTACCTGCCTCTAGATCAAGTTTTTCATTGCTAAGAGCGTCCGCTTGGGCCAAATGACGCGTATCTAACTCATCTAACCTACGTTTGAGGTCGTCTGCCTTCAGCAACCAGTAGTAAACATCTAATTTAACGTTATGCGTTTACTGAGGGGGCTCGTTATACCTCATTACGAGAAAACAACTTAACGATCAAATTTTGATATTCCTACTTGCCCCCTTCTGTGCATGCTTTTTTGCGTTGGACCTAACGTCTCACCTAACATCAAATATCTTGAATTTGCAAATACTTAAAATGTTATTATCATATTTGATCAAAAGACTTTTATGGTGTTCTGTAATCGGCTCGCGTGACATATATTACGCCTGGTTTTGATGTTAGCCTCCACCCAAGGTTATGTAGGCATCATACTCCCATTAATACCCATTATCCGCTGCTTCATTCTAATGCCTTGTATGGTTACATTCGCCTTTATATATATATATATATATATATATATATCGGTGTTTGGCGCCAAGGAGTACGGACGTGTGTATACGGAGCTCCAAGTGGTTACGCTTGCTTGTGTAAATGCAAGAAAGAAAACGCAGAGAGTGGCATACCGTCATTTCGGTGTATTGCGTGTGGCCGTGCGACGAAGGGGTAAGGAGTTAGACCGCAGTAAAGTTTAGTTAAGCCCATTACATCAGAGCGAAGCAAAACGAAACCACCCACGCAGCCGTCGAGAGTCTAGGAGCGGTCCGGCGCGCATTCAAATTAAAACTATAACGGCTGCCCAGCTAAAGTGAGTTAGTACAGTGTTCAGGCGTCTTTAGGTGAGTGCGCAAACTCCAATATGGAAAGTGATGCTGGATCATCGCCAGGTGGGATTGGGTCAACGAACCCAATGGATTCAACTATGAATCTCCCAGGCCAAACGCGCAGTGGCACCTTAAGATATGTGCCGGCCAGTTCATTGTCAGTATGCAATTGTGGAGGAGTATTAGAGAAGAGGTGGCCTGTGAACTGAAACCGCGACTGACAGCGGAGATAGAGCTGGCGAAGAACAGCGTTAAGACATGGTGCGATATAGCACAAGCAATTCAGGATCGCTGGCAAAGCATTATAACAGATGTACAGCAGAGGTTAAAAAGAATCGAAGAGAGAGAGGCTCAAGTTGAGGAGAAGGAGAAGCGCGCAGTGGTCTTACAGCAAGGAACTGGCTGTAATGATCAAAGAAATAAAGCAAAATGTGAACGCAAATGAAAGGCAACGGCATATTGGCGACAGCAATTAAATAGTGATTGAACTGAAAGAAAGGCTGGCTGCTGTTGAGGAGACAACGTTAACAGTAGCGGCAAATGTTGAAGAAATGGAAAAATGAATCCGGGAAAAAAGAATGAAGACGAGAGGTGCGCCGTTGAAGAGGATACAGTAGTGTTAGACACAGTGGCAAAGAGAAAGAAGAAATACATGACGAAGAGGGCGGTGCGATGGAGGCGCAAGGATGCAGGAGACGACAACAACACAGGAACAGAAACGAGATCGCCAGAGGCGATGAGCGGATACGAGTGGAGAAGAGAAAGGAGGAGGCTAGTCAGCGAAAGGAAGAAGGATTGTGCTAGCGGTCGAGAAACAGGAGCAGCAACATCAAACGCTACAACAACAACAACAACAACAAAAGCAGACATCTCGGATAAGTTCAACCGATCGAACAGGAGAGGCGGTGGCTATTAGACCAATGGGAAAACGGGTGGTAGTTGCTGGAGATTCCAACGTATGCAGAATGGAGGAACAGGTTAATCGGGTGGCCACTAATACAGGGGGGTTCATTTTATCTCTATGAGGGACCAAGGAGTGAGGGATATTGTGGAAGCAACTAAGCAAGCTATTAAACTGTACAATAATGTAGAACATAGGCTGGTGTTTCATAAGGGGACTGGTAGATGTTTTGCAGGTCCGGGATATGGAAAGTGATGTGAATACGGTTAGCACACAGGTACAAGACCTCATAGAATTTTGCAAGCGGCAAAACTTAGTGTTGACAGTGTGTTCGCTTCCAATGGTGGATGCTAAAGAAGGACGGGACTATCGGGGTACGTGAAGGGCAGTGAATAGGAAGATAATGCAGTTGGTCAGGGCAGCAAATTACGAATACTTGTCTCTTGAATACATTCAAGACAATCCATGGAGTGCACTACGGAGAGGTAGGTGCTGTACTAGCGGCACGGCCAATTGGCAAGAGGGCGTGCGATTGGCACAATGTTAGGCCTATAATAATTAAAGTAATCAATGCGCAAGTAGGACATACGGGAACGGAACACGGTAGGGGGACGCAGACGTGGACAACAAAATCGCGGCAGCGCAAACTTTTCAGGCACGCGGTATGGGCATTTAAACGAGGGGGGAACCGTAGGGTACAGTCACAGACACACAGGATGGGGCAACAGATACAGGGACAAAAGAGAGAGGAGGGGTCAATATGGATACAGGGAAGAGAGGGACAACAGGTACAGGGGGAATCAAGACAACGGGAGCTACTTTTCGAGGGAGGGGGAACACATAGGAGCAGTGGAGATCAAGGGGGCATTGGAAGTCATCAAACGGTTGGCCATCAGTGGCATACAGAGGAGGAGATAAAGACTGACGTAAGATCCAAAAGGGGAAGCAGGGCAAAAGGAAAGCGTAGGAGCAATGTCCCATTTGAACGGGTTGCCATGTTAACATGAGAGGAGGGAGGCGAAGAGGAAAGTGGGAAGAACTGTATAAGTTACTAAAAATAAGGTCTGTCGATATCATGATAGTAACGGAAACGCATTTGTGCGGGATAGAAGTGCCGCCGGGTTTAAAGGGATACAATTGGTATGGTACCAATCGGAATACGGACAATGGGGAAAACAGATTTGGGGGAGCGAGCAAAGCGGTTTTGGGACTATGTCAGACAGGAAAATACAAGAATGGCAAATAACGTCCAGGATAGAACATACACAACAGATTAAATGGACACCGCGTTACAAGCACTATTTTTCACGACTGGCGTGAACAGTGTAGAAAGAACAAGAACTAGCACGGAGATAACAACCACAACAGATGAGACCGAAGGCGTGATAAAAAAAATATTCCAAAAACGGCGTGTGATCTTGACGGGATTTCGGTTAGAATTATCCAGGCGTTGGGAAAAAAGTACGTGTATTATCTAACGAAGCAATTTAATAATATATTTAGAGGGGACAGAATCCCGGAGGGCTGGCGCAAGGGAAGAGTTTCTCTTCTTCCCAAGAAGGGGGTAGATAATGACACTTTAAAAAACAGGCGACCATTTACAATTACACCTATAGCGTATCGAATATTTATGCAGGTGTTTAAGAGTAGAGTGCAGAGTATTCTGGAGACAAATGAGAAAATAGGAGAATGGCAGTGCGGACTTAGGAAAGGGTATAGGCTAGATGATCATCTTTTTTTATTAAGTCAGGTTGTGGAAACATCGAGATTGCAGGGACGAGGATGTGTGGCAGGATTTTTAGATCTTAAAAACATATGATATGGTGGACAGAACAAAGTTGTATCAAATTATGTTAGAGGAGGGTTTGGAGACAAGCTGGGTGGAGCTACTAGAAGAAATTTACTGGAACTGAGCATAGCGCTTATAAAAAAAGAGCGCAGTTTTAGTATTTAATGGGACTAGGGGGGCAAAGAGGCTTGTAGTACAGGGAAAATAATTTGATTATAGAAGTCAGTACAAGTATCTTGGGGTGACAATGACTACAGGGGATGATTATTTAGAGGAAGAAGAGATAATAAGGAGGAAGAAGGCTGGAAGAGGAAGAAATGCAGCAAGGTGTAAGGGCACCTGGGGGTTTAATAAATATATAGTAACAAGGAATATATGGAAGGACTTGTATGTGCCAGGATTGACCTTTGCTAATGCCTCTCTGGTCCACAGCGCAGGGCTGAGAAAGAAGTTGGAAACAATACAAAGAGAGGTGATAAGATTTGCATTGGGTTGCCGTTTTAATTGCGCGAGGAATTCCTTGAGGGGGCAAAGGGAATGTCAACATTTATACAAAGGGAAGTTCAAAGTAAGCTTAGATTTAGTAGTAGGATTGAAAATGTCACAAATAAAATATGGGTTAAACGGATGCAGCTGGTAAACACAACACTTAGGATTAAAACGAAGTGGGATCGCAGAGTAGAGTTTGCAGCTAGGGAGATTGGGTACAATTGTCAGCAATGGGCAAGAGCGAGGGTATCAGAGAAAATGGTGAAATTGAAGGTAAACAAGTCATATACAGACAAATCGAAACTGGCGATGGGCTCCAAATCAAGTTTGGCAACTATGTATAGAAAGGAAAAGCGGGAAAGGGGCGGGGTAGAATGGATATACGATAATTCAAGAGCGAGGGGGCTATTGGCAGATGCTAGGGCAGAGATGTTGGATACAAGGATACATAGAGCTAAATATAAGGAGGGGCAAAGTACAGAATGTTGAGCATGTGGGCTAGAGAATGAGTCAATCGAACATAGTATTAAAGAATGTATAGACTTAGAAAGGAGCAGAGATATAGAGCTGTCGGAGGCCCTAGCTCTAGGAACCAAATGTTAGAAATGACCTGGTCGATATTATAAAAAAGAGGTTGTCACAATGGAAAGCAAGTACTCAGTAGGTATTGAAGTAGACATGGATTATATGGATGCGTAGGTAAATATATACTGCCGCTCTAAGCGCCCCTGATATAAAAGGGTGACATGTGTTTTTAGGTATACATGTCAAGCGAACAATAAATCAATCAATATCTTGTTCCTCCCAAATTTACATATTGTACTCCTGTCTTGGAGCTCCATTTGACCAAATATAGATAATTAGTGTAAGGCGTCTAAGGCACGTTCCGGAGGTGCTCTCTAAGCGTGTCAGCTGATATGATTTCTAGCATAGACCCACTTTTCGAGAAAGGCAAAATATCTGCTCTACATCAACTAACAAAATAAAAATTGCCTAGGATCTCTCTTTGGTGTGCGCTCCAATAATTTATGGACTTAGCGAAACATCACTTCAAAAGCCGACTAAAACATTCAATTAACACAGCGTCCTGCGCTACGTTGGGCGCCAATATGCGGCTAACGGAACCGTAGTAGAAAGACAGTCAAATTGCGCGAGTTCTACTCTGGTGCTTATTTATTGCTTACAGGTATTGTTGGCAAGTTGATATTTCCGCAGCATTTCAGCCGTTTCACCAGGCAGTAGCTTTTTCGAGAACTAAAACCACCGGTTCTTCTTCACCGAGACCATTGCATCTGTCACATGCCATCTCTGTATCATCGAGACGTTAGATCTTTTCGAACGGATGCCTCGAACCGCCTTTCGTGCTTCCGTCTACAAAATGTGGTTTTCGCGGGTCTTCGTCAGATAACCGTTGCCTTTGTTCATGGAACAGAAACACAGTAGACTTGCCTTGTGCTCGTTCGAGGGTGGTATATGGATGAATGCTCACCGACGGCGTATTGTAATTCGTGTTCTTTGGCATATATATATATATATATATATGTATGTTCGTCTTTTCTCTCGGTCATGCTATTCGTCTCCCTATATATATATATATATATATATATATTCGTAGGCCGATCGTCGTTCCCATCGAGAGAACAAAAAAGCAGCAAAGCAAAAGTCATCTTCCGCCGTTGTGGAGCGGATAATCGCTACTTTGACCTCTGCGAAGTGTCAGCCGTACGGAGGCGAAGCGCGTAACGCCTGAAGGACCGCCGAGTCCCTTCAGGCGGCGCGGTCCGCCCTCCCCGTTCTCCTTTCTCTAAATGAACAACCAGCCAGCCGGGCGGATATTGGCTGTCGATATCGAGATGATGTCGCTGATCACTACTGCTGGTCGACCAGGCCGTCGCGGGCGACGCGTAAAGCAGATAGACGGCGCAACATCCGGGCGCCGGCCTGCCTACGACTCAATATGCCTACACATGCTCTGTATCTGTCTTCCTCCTTCCCTGGGACATTTGCTCGGCGCCACTCGGCGACAGGGGGCCTATTTTCTTCGACGAGAAGCACAGTATATATCTGCTTTTCTCTCTTTCTCTCGCGATATATATATATATATATATATATATATATATATATATATATATATATATATATATATATATATATATATATAGATATATATCTACACATTCACCCGTCTATCTATCGGTGTAGCCAATCTTCCACGAATGGTCTGCTAGCTTCAGGCGGGCAGGTCGTGAAGGGGGATCATAAGAGCTACTCGGAGAGAATGCGTATTCTGCCGACGGCGAACTCGAAGCAGCTGAATGGTCGTTGCCATTGGAATTGGAGAGATATGGCGGTAGTTAAGATGTTAGGCCAGGCATCATTGTCTAACTGACTAGCACTGTCAAGAGAGCAGCAGACTCCAACGCAACTGTGTGACGCCTTGGTGAAATAAGCATCTGCAATCAATATGCAGATCAATGATAGGTACCCATCAAAAAGCGCTCTAAAGTGTTTTATAGCTCAAAGCATTGAAACTGTATGAAGGCTCTACTACTGTGCTACTGCGACGTCATTTTCGGCGCCATTGGTGTGAAAAATAAAAGAACACTTGGCGCGCTATAGAGTAGAACGTCCTTTTGCAAAAAAATTAACTAGACATTGGACCAGAATGGCATAAGTATAAATGCACACAATGCAAGGAACTGGGATTTAAAAAAAATCGCAATGTTTCAGTTATCGGGCCGACGAGTAATAGCAAGAACAAAGTCACAACGAGATGGTTCAAATGACTGAAGCCTACTCTGATACAACAGTGCGATTTGATACCTTGCAAACAAGCAGTTTGCATAATGCTAAAATAATGATACACCTTATAGATAGGTAAAACATTTATACTCACAGAACTGCACTTCATGTTGTCCATGATTACGCCCAATAAATGAAACTGTGATTTGTGGCGAATTGACCGTAGAAAAAAGCGGTGGAACGTTGCGTACATTATGCATGGCTGATAAGATATTCGGGTACCAGAGTGCAGCGCGAAAACAAAATGTCCTTTCTGGCATAAGCAAATAAACTGGCTACTGGTACAGTTATTGCCATAAGCCCAACTTGTAACGGCGCGGCGATGATCGTTCAGTCCCTTATGTGGAATTCTGTTTCTTATGTTCTCGATGATAAACTTCGGCTGCTGAACTTAACTTTTGTGCTTATCAGTCTGTCACAAACATTTGTTGATAAAAGGGCTTGTTTAAAATACGACATTTCCAAACAGATATAAACAAAATCCTGATGATATTTGCTCTGATCTTCTGAAGTTTACCCTAAGGTGTAATCTTGAAGAGACACACACCGGAAAGAGTCCGACTGTGATTAGTGGTGGTGAAAAAGTTACAAAACCACCTAGCAGCTGGTTTAATGGAATACTATTCGAACTAGCTCTGGTTCTTTAATATAGAACTAAAAGTATGTTTGCTGCTCTAAACACCGCTGATATAAAATGGTAGCATGGTTATTTAGGCACATTTAAGCAAATAGAAAAGCAATCTATATATTGTTGATAAAAAAAATGCAATACATTTTTGTTTTGAGCCCATCATCTTTTTTAATGAAGATTGCACACTCTACTGTGTATGAACAGCTAGGATCGTATCGAAGTTCTGATATCTCAACAATCATCTGTGTCACGAGAGACAAATACTATTAGCTTATTCGACTATACATTTAATTGGCTCGACTGATTGTTAGAGTCACACCGATGAAATTGCTCTACAAAGGTGGGCCAGTTAATTATTGCCGCATTTCAAGGATAAAGAAAACTTGCTTAATAGGTCCTGCCAAAAGGTGTCCGACTGCATCGACAAGAGGGCGAGACTTTGGGTCGTGAATATTTTGTCTAGTGTGCCCACATGAACAAAAACTGGCGGATTTGCTAGGACCGGAACAACCGGACAGTCACAAGCTGATCCGGCCGCGCTTGGATCGGTTCGATTGCGGCGATAGAACACAAATAACAAATCCACATGAAGCGCACGCAGAAAGAAACCAAGCAAAGACGTAGGGGAAAAAACAGGCAGGGAAGTAGCGGAGCCGTCCCGACGCCTAGCGGTAACGACTTATAGTCCCCACAGCGTTGTTGTGTGGCGCGTGCGCTTTCGCACTATTTGCACTGACACTGTTGCTTGCCCGGCGACCACCACCAACAGTAGCAGCAGCAGTAAGGTAAGGGAGGCGGGAAAGAGAAAGGAATACGGCGCAAAGAAAGACATAGCACTAAGACAGCAGAGCGGAGAAGGGACAGTGCTAGTCGTGGCAGCAGCAGCAACAGCAGCAGTTTCTGTCTTACCGGCTACTTACTGGTTCCGCGGTCCTGCTTTGTTCCTGGGCGGGATAGGAGGGGGCGGTCCAGGACGGTCCAGGACGATGGCGAGCGTTGCTATCTCGTCCGTGCTGTCTCGTGTGTTGTCCAAATAAAAGTGCTCAAAAACCGACGAACCGGAAGAAGCTCTCGAGAGTCACCGTTCTCATCCCCGTGGTCGTCGTCGTCGTCGTCGTCGTCATCGTCTTACGGCCGATGCATGCTTACACTGCTCAGAAGGCCTAGCGACGAAATAAAAGCTTGAAAGGAAACGTAGGCTTTTCTGAGCTCGTACAGTACTTGGCTCTCTCTTCCTCGGCCTTCGCCACTACGGCAGCAGCAGCAGCAACACTGGCAGACCACTAGCGGCTAGTGTAACAAACCGCCTCTGTCACTTACAACAACAACAGCAGCAGCAACAACAACAGCAGAAGCAATGCAATCGGCTACATAGCTTCCGCACCCACATCGCAGCTACCCGTCCGCAATTCAGCCACGCCAAAGCCCTCCGCTTCCGACCCCTCATGACTTCGCTGGCTTTTCTTGTTATTCTATTTCGTCTTTTTCGTTGCCTTGCTTAGCTAGCGCAGCCTTCACTGCTGCTGCTATGCCTACACCGCTTGCCACAGTGTGCTAGGTGGCGTATCGTCACCAGCCTGTGTGTGGGACGGTGGCATTTCACGACATTGTAAACTTGCCCACGACTATCCTACAGGTAGCGCGGCAAGAGACACTGGGCAACACAAGACAAAAACAGAAGGCAACTCGAACGCTGTTGCTTGAATTGATGACGGTTACTCGTGAAATCGTTTATGGAAGATCGAGACACGAGCTCGTCGCATAGATACACAGCGAGCGGTGTGACAACGAAATACAGGTAGTTCAACAGGTTCTTAAAATGAGCTTTTCAAAATTCGAATTTTGGCGCGCTTTCATCGCTTTTAGAAACGGCAACTTTTCGACTGCTAGCAGTCAAAATATGATGGTGATTGGCCGTTGCAATTTCGTTTGATCGAACGTATCGGCGTAATTTTGAAAAATTAAGAAAAAAACGTTTCGAGTGGTTATCAAGCATTTTTATTTGAAAGGTTGGAATGCGACTCAAGTGAAAACTGAGTTAGACGAGGTGTACGGTGACTCTGCGCCATGTTTTGCCACTGTTTCCAACTGGATTAATGAGTTAAAAAGAGGTCGCAGGAGCACCGAGGATGAACTACGTTCAGGACGCCCGAAAACGGCAGCTAATGAGGAAAACGTGGAAAAAGTGCGGAAAATCGTTGCCGCAGATAAGCGAGTGAACATTAGGAAGATAGCGGAGGCCTTGAAGATCAGTTTAGGTAGTGTGCATTTCATCCTGCACGAGAACTTGAGGATGAAAAAGCTTAGAGCAAAATAGGTGCCGCATTTGCTCAATCAAGGCCAAAAAGACGCGCGTGTTTCCGCTTAACAGCGAAATTTGGCCAAGATGTCGAAAAATCCGTCGGATTTTTGGCGCAGATTCGTGACCGTCGATGAAAGCTGGGTCCATCACTACACTCCCGAGACCCAAGAAGCATCTCGCCAATGGTGTGCACCTGGTGAAGGACCTCCGAAGAGGGTGCGGACAACGGCATCGGCCGGAAAGATGATGGCTACGGTTTTTTGAAACCAACGTGGAATAATTCTGGTCGACTACCTTGAAAGCAATAAAACGATCACGGGAGAATATTATGCAAGACTGTTGGACTGCCTGAAGCAAGAACTCATCGTGAAACGGCCCGCTTTGCAGAAGAAGGTTGTCCTGTTTCACCAGGACAATGCTCCTGCACACGCCATCCGCCACAAATAAAAAAAATATGTTACTTGCGCAATCTGTCTTGGCAATTTTGTTTAACGATATTGTATTACCGCTTCTACGCTTGTTTGAGCGGATGTTAAAATATTTGCATACATCTGATGAGTTCAACACAACAATTACATCTCAACGACGAAGCAATTTCATTTATACATTTTCTTCAATGTGTCTATCTAAATAAAGCCGCCAAACCTCAGAACAATACTTACATTTCGGAACAACCAGACTACAATAGAGTCGTATGTAAAGACTGTAATCATTTATTAAAACACTGCGAAATGTGGTAGTTCATCTTAGATTAGGTTAGGTAATTTGTGTGATATGAATGCTAAAACCATAATCACGATAACCCCAAGGTGTTTATTGCTATTTGAGACAAGAATAGCCTCCCTATGTAGCAGTAATGGGCCTCCTTTAAGCACAGTAGGTTGAGGTCTCTTGAAGGTTGAGTGTGTAAATTGCAAACCACTAAAACTATAAAAAAAATCTAGAATTGCGGTAGACAGTCCTCATAAACAGAGCCATGTTTAGTACACCATCAGCTTTTTCTAATAGTTTTACAAAATTATGAAGCAATAGGTAGACCTGATTGAGCATGTGTACCCATTCGGCATTATTAGCGTTGGTTTCTTCCTGCTTCGCTCGACCAGGGACCATTTTAGTACCTCGAGCCGTTGCCCTAATTCCTATTTACCGCATACTTGATAAGACGTTTTATAACGGAAACCAGAAAACTTGATATATGAAACCAAATATTAAATATTTTATTTTGAAATTGAAATTAAACATTAATCATAAACGTCTATTTCGCAATAAGTCTGTATTTTAAGGTGGCATACTATTATAATTATAATATTGTCATTATATACAATATGAACATTTTAGCAACCGTGCCACCGAGCGAAAAAGTGCAGAGACCGCCGATGTGTCTCGCAGCTCGCTGGTATTTCGTGCACGTGTGCGAGTAGAACCGGCAACGGCATTGATCGCCAACCTCATGAAATCCCTGAGCCGAGCACACCAAGTGTCGATAGCTATGCACAATATACATTGGCTGCACGTGCCGACGAGTGCACGCCATTCCATGTCAAAGCTCCCTGGCGAGGTACACATCTAACTGCGCTACACCTCTGGCATCAACGATTACTGCTTAAGAGATGTTGTAAAATAAAATGATAATATTGTCAACAGAAAGTATTTAGGCTTTAGAATACGAATCATGAAGACGTAAAAATGTTTAAACATTGATTAAAGCGTAGACATCAACACTTAGGGTGCACGTGCGCTAGTCATAGTTGTCATCCATCGGGGTGTCGCCAGTTCAGTCTCCGTTGTTGATCGAATTTCCTTTGAGCGATGCTCATTCAGAATAGACGTAAACCCTACCGCTAAGAGCCAGCGGCCTTGCTGCCGCAAGGACTGTTGGGGAAACCCTAGCTATCTTAACATGTCGGGCCCTCGGTGAATTTAAGATATGTCTCACGGCGACTCCAAGCCCGTAGAGGGCGGATAAAAGTGTAAGTGGCCAGCCACCGAACAATGCATCTGTTAGCGCGGCCAGTGCATCAAGCGCATCCTGCCGCTTATACGCGGCTGTCAAAAGCAGCTGCTGACGGAATTAACGCACAATTCATTAGGTCATGTTGAAGTAGAACCTCATCTGGTTAAATTTGTTTCCGAATCTGGACTCCGTCTTACCGGACAAGTTTAAAAAAGATGCACAAGACAGCCGAACCGCAAACCATTGGAGTTATAATAGATCGACTTATTCCAATTGGCGATGGCTCCTTTTTTCGACAAATACGACAGGCTGGAACAGTAATATGAGTCACATAGTCGTTCGAAACCGCAGGCAAACAACTGGGTCTTTACATGCGTGCTATGATCCAAATTATGTGTACGAAAATGACATGATACTTCGGCCTAAGCGACTCGGTGTGTGGTGTGTGGGTCAGATACGCTCGAAGGAGCCTTCACTGGGCCAAGTTGAATAAAAGTAGAATCCAAAATAGTGTTTTTTTCTATAAGCAGTCTTAAAACAAAGCCGTCATTTTGAGAGTTTGTAGAATTTGTTAACACAAGCATTTTTGCTTGCTATACCATTCCCAATAGTATAGGAAGCAGAAATGTTTGGTCACATCCAGCATTCTAACAAAGTCTATCCATAGCCAGTGAAAGAGAAAAACTCTTACTGAGAAAAGTTCATAGAAATAAAGGTAATGTGGTATTTTTAAGCTGCACCTTCGTAATCAGTAGGCCGCATAGCTTGAACTTTCTAAAACCGGTACAGATATAATTCTTCATCGATGAGTACATTATACATGGCCCACGACTTTGATTTCTTGACATTCGTAAACTGGCCTGTCACGAGGTACGTAGTAGAGCCTACACGCCGTACTATATATATATATATATATATATATATAGAAATACACACACAGGTCCAATCTGTTGGACAGCTGGCGTTAAAAACAGGGCCTTTTCGTTGTCTGGTTTCGATATGCTGCAAGGGATTCTTGTCTCAATCCGCATGGCGGTCGCTCTTCATGCAGAAACCATACAATAATAATAATAAAATTTCATGTGATTCTAAAAGTAACACGAGTTATTCGTGAAACAAGGCAAATCACAAACTTACCTTTATGTATGCACACCTTTCCGACGTATCTACCAAAAACCTCAGACATTTCCTCTTAATTCTAACCACTTGCCGCGGACCTCGCTCCAACGCCCTGGTTGTTAGGTTTTTTTTTGCGTGAGGTTTGGAAAAGATGCTTTATGCACAAATAGCGCTGATGTGGAAGAACGCGTGGGTAGTGTGGGACTCCCCGATGGTATGGGGTTACCCACTAAAAACCCCTAATCCTCACGTTTACCCCCCCAGGGTTTTAGTTTGTTGGACTCCTAAGAAACATTTAACATTACTGGCAAAAGCCGATGTTAAATTTCTGTCTACGTCCCAGAAGCACTTTTTACACCACCTAAAAATAAATCGAACCACATGTTACTGTACACGAAGCGCGTGCCGTTACTGATTGCAGGGGCAAAAACAGAGCGCCGGCCCAGACATCAACATCTTAAACATGCGATGTTGCCGATGGCACAAATCTTAGCAATGCTTATTAACGACTGCTTAGGCGAGAAAAATTTCCGGAAAACTACTGAAAAAATAGTACAACCGATTTCTAAATACAAGGGAGATGATTCGAAGCCACGTTATTATTAAGACATTGTATTGAATAGCTCAACATACAGAAATACTGACCACGCTAATACCTTTACGGCAAATGCGAGCTAATTTTACCTACAGAACAACATTGTTTCCTACCAGGAAGACCTACTGGAACAGCTTAAGGAGAGGTTACGAAGAAATTCGAGAAGAGATTCAGCGAGAATCGGATAACCTATACGGCCCTCATAGATTTTATAACCGTATCTGACTACTGCCTTCTCCAGAATATATTCCTAGCATATATTAATCTTATTGTGTTAATATATGCTAGGAATATATTCTGGGAAATATACAATCCCTTTTGCAATATTCTATGTTGCACTAATATATACAGAAAAAACGTATTGACTAGGATATTAAACAAACCATCGGCAAGGCACATCGCAA
The DNA here is from genome assembly GCA_003439945.1 of Dermanyssus gallinae. Classification (NCBI taxonomy): domain Eukaryota; kingdom Metazoa; phylum Arthropoda; class Arachnida; order Mesostigmata; family Dermanyssidae; genus Dermanyssus; species Dermanyssus gallinae. The sequence continues at coordinate 409,518 of QVRM01000142.1, read as the reverse complement.
GCCTATTTTTAGTTTATAGTATTTATATTATTTATATCACGAAGAAAGATATATTCAAGTTTGTATAGGGTGTACGTATAATTGAGAACTGGCACATTCTAGAAGTACCTGCTCTATTTGTTATATGCATACTCAATATGAGTGAAATAAATATGATGATGATGCATGTGACAATCGCCACGTTTATACCAGAAGTACCTGCTCTCTCTCTTCACTAATAGTAATAACACACTCTTCACTCTCTTCACTGTCGGATCTAGCGATATATCTATATAAGATACAGCTAACGCCAGAGTTTATGCGTAAGAACCATCAGGACTGGCTAATCTTCGCCAATTGTAACCCTAGATGATGCCGACTTCGTAAAGGAAACGGTACTCTCCGTTACGTTCTCAGATACAAAGTTTATATCTATCTGAATAGAGGCGTAAATAAATAAAGCTACCGCATTTATATCGCACACCACCAAAAATAAATCTTTTCTCTCTAAAAATGAATCATTTGACCCAATTTTTTCTCTCTCCGCGGTGAATGGCGAGCGCTATTGCGGTATGATCCTTGAATGTCTTTGGGCGGAATCAATGCGAGTAAACTCTGGTTTCTCCAACAAATTAGCTGCGCTTTCCCGTGTGAATAATTGTGTACGACAGGAGGGTTACCAGAAGGTGTACGCGCAGTGGGTTTAGTCGAGGCTCAGCGAATCTCAAAAGGAACTGCAGAACTGGTGTTCAGGTTAGAATGACCTGTTCTGGTATCATAAAAACCCCGCTCTTTTTGGAGCAGATCGTCACCGGTAACGAGCGTTGGAGCCATCTGGATCACTGAAAGACCATTAATAGTGACGTGTAGTCTGAGACACTGTGCAGCCTACACAACTAGATCAAGAGCAAGCGGCCTGGGCTGCTCATGTAGGAAGTGAATCTGCTCCACGAAAACGCACGTCCACAGGTATACAGGGTCACGCAAAATAAACTGGCCAAGTTCATGTGCGAGCAATAGCATCCGCTCTATAGCCCCGACATGACACTTTGCAACTTCACCAGTTTCGCCCGTAAAAACCATCTCCAAAGAAAACGAAATTCTATATACAAAAAATCTTTTACCTCGTGAAATAGTGGAATAGTTGTGTTATAGCCTCTGGTGATTTTATACTAACATATACCTGTATATGTACAAAAGTTTTTCCAAGCAAGATATCACGTCTGCACTTAAAGATGTCTGTGTAACAATGACGAAATAAGAAACTTACACAAAGAAGCGCGGCGAGGAGACTATTGTGGTACCTACGGCCAGCGTAATCTTGCAGTTTAATAACCGCCCCCCGACCATTCAAGGTTGTAAGGTTGTCCTTCACTCCGGAACTCCTACTACCTGTGATAATTGCCTGAGGCCTGAGTACACGGCCGCTAACTGTTGAAACAGTCTATTGTGTAAGCGGTGTGATCTACCTGGCCATATTGTGGCTTGTTGCATGAACGCACTTCGGTGTGTAAACTGTAAAGGGCCGCATCCGTCTTAATCAGAGGTTGAAGCAAAATTGAAAAAAAGGAAAGTTCTTATGAACTGTAGGCTTACACATGAAGTCAATGTGGAGCTTCCTGACGCTAAATCATTAAATGTCCTGGACACGGTGGGGTCATGCCCTCCAAGTAAGCCTCAAGACATTTCTTCTAGTCAAACGGGCCCCGCTAAGGCCTCCTACGCAGCTGTGGTTCGGTGTCTAGTTGTGGAGACTTCTTCAGATCCCGAAATTTGTAAGAATCTGCCGGGAATCTCTGAGATCTCCTTGAAAAAACCCATGCCATCGAAGAAGAAACCAACTAACTCCAATAAACAGACGTCATCTCTGCTGGGAGGGCCACAAAAACTTAAGAACACTGTACCCACAAAGATCAAGCAACTTCCTGCAATTGTTTAACCCGTTTTTAATTTTTTTAAGACCATCTGTCCGAAGGCTGCGACCAGTCTGTGTAGATTCTTTGTGGCGATCTCTCCGCTTTTATCAGCATTTTCAATCTAAGGGAACGAATCTCATCGGCCTGAAATGACTCTCTCCTACTCTTTTTAATGCTAGATTTTATACTCTCTAATCCACGAAGCTGTCCTAATATTTCTGGCTGCGAGGACTGGCACGACCTCCCCCCCCCCCCTGACTAGCTCGTTTACAACATTGCATCTCAATGCTGGCACAGAGGGATTAAAAAATCGGGGCAACACGAGCACCTGAGCAGCGTACTCTGTAATGAGTGGTCATCCGTTGATGTAGCAGTTACAAGTGAGACTTGGCTTAAAGATATCAATGCCGTTCTGTTTGCTATTGACGCCTTTAGCTTAGTGACATTCAATCGTAAAACGCTTAAGCTTGGAGACGGTTTCTATGTTCGTACCACCTGTGTCATTGTATCCATGCTAGCGCTTGGTGGATTTGATGGGTGCGTTCGAGCTCTTCGTATATATCTTCAGAAAGGGGTCGAGTTCGATGGTTATATCATGGGGTTTTACTGGAGTAGTTTGCTACATAAGGATACTCTTCTTGATCTATCAGACGATATTCTACTATCTAATTATTTACTTCCGTGTCTGCTCCATGGTGACTCAAATGTAAGCTTGCTCGCTAGCCCCCCACCGTTGAACTATATATCCTTCTTCACTAGCAACGACCTAATGCATTTCATTCGTGGTCGTGTCACGAGACCTCGTTCTAGAACTTGCCTTAATCATATTGCAGTTAGGGGCTGTTCTACACATTCTAAAGTTTAACCAGCGGTTCTAAACACGTTGTCATTCTCGGACCACTAGTGTCGTCTCCTTGCTCAAATGACGAGAAACATCGACGACGCTTCAGACTGCTACTTCCAACTTCACCTGGGTTCACGACGCTGCTGGTGTGGCTACCTTCTTGAATCACCTAGGCTGCATTTCTTGAAGCGATGTCTAAGATTCAATTCTCATGATGTTAATTTAGCGTTCGAGAATTTCCAACAAACTTTTCGGGGTATTTATAGCACATCAATCGGTCCACGTCGCATTAAGCGTGCGGATGCGTTAAAAAGGTGACACGTTTGTGTTCTCGCCAGGACTGCGCCGCCTAAGACGTCATGCTAACAAAATGTACATTAGGCACAGAAGGATTAACTCCCCAGAAAGTAAACGTGCTTGTCTGGTTAGGCAGAGAAGGTACAAAGCGGCTGTTCGCATTGCTCGTTCAGCCTTCTACAAGAAGCGGTTTGATACCTTACGTGGAGATGCCTGCCGTCTCTAGCGGTTCATTAACAGATCCGGTGGTAAACATAAATGCTCTGCCAAGTTGCTTTCTGCTCTCGTCACCTCCTCTGGAAAAACTTCCACAGATTCTGTTATACTAGCCGGTGAATTTAACCGCTACTTCGTGTCGGTCGGTTTGGACACGGTCTCTTCATTGAGTTTTAGGGGCGATATTAAATCGCGATTAAGAAACCCTTGGCCCTGTAATGACGTTTTCTTCAGCTTTTGCGCTGTAACAGTAACTGAGGTGGCCTCGATATTACTTAGGCAGAAACGGAGCTGGAGCTGCGCTGCAACAGGACTTCCTGCTCAACTATCAAAACTTGGTACTCCATACATTGCTGGGTCTTTTACGCACATAGCGAACATTTCACTCGTATCTGGAGTGTTTCCAACTGTCCTTAAGGCCTGTTTGGTTGCACCTGTTTACAAATAGAAGGGCGATGCTGCGGAGCTTAAAAGCTACTAACCCATCACCCTGACTGCTGACTGAATTTCAAATCTATTCGAGAAGCTTGCTCTCTTGCAGCTGGAGCGCTTCCTCGAATCTTGCGGCTTTCTATTGCATAATCAACTTGAATTCACGAACCTGGCACTCGCGCACCTATGGCAGTTTGTGACCGACTCAGTTGAATCGACAATAAGCCTATCTAAAAGTCTTTCTGGACGTTCTTCGGACATTCTTCAGATCTTGCAGGGCCTTGCAAGTACAGTCAAGTAGTTAAATGCATTTCTGTCCTACAGATTGCAGACGTTCCATATAGGACAAGTCGTTTCCTCGTAGATATCTGTCAATATTGGAACTCCACAAAAATCGGTAATAGGACCGTTTCTCTTCTTGATTCCAATTAATTCATTCTGTTTAATATTGATAAACCGATAGCTTTTGCCGACGACGTTTCACTTTTATTCAGGGTTGACTCCCCAGCACTCGATATAACGCGCTTACTATTCCAAGCGAAAGATGTAATCAAAATCGTCAATTATTTCGGCCTCGCTGTTAATGCTATCAAGATTAGCCTCATTCTGTTTTGCTTTCCTGAACTAAAGTTGCAGGCGAATCCTAATCTGCTTTCTTCAGAATTCTGTCCGAGGTTTTCGTCAACTACTAAATGTTTGGACCTCACACTACACGAAGGGTAAGTTGGCATGCTTATATTGATCATATCACACCCAAATGTTATGCAGTTATATCGCCCTTACGCCGTTTTGGTCGTAGAGGAGTTTCGTTGTTATGGTCTGATATTGATCTACAAAACGCTGTTTGTGTCGGTACTCACGTACGGCATTCTCTTGTGGGGAGGTGGTCATGATCACGTGCTCCATCGGGCTCAGGTAATGCAAAACGGTGCTCTGAGGGCTATATTTGGGATGAGACTTAGCCAATCTGTTATATATATAGATATATATATATATATATATATATAGTGCTTAGAAGATCCGATCCATCGATTCGCTAAGAAGCTACTTTCGGGTTCAAGATCAGTCGTAGTTTAGTACCTGCTGAGGTTGCCTTCCCTTTAGTCCCTCAGAGGCGGAAAACCTTGCGACGGGCCACGACTGTTGTGATACCTAGCGTACAGAAAAGATCTAGCATCCAATCTCTTATAAACAGACTGTGTGTCGTATGGGAGAGTATCCCACTTAAAACCCGTTACTCGAAATCCCTGTCTTACTCGAGACGTCAAAGTATGACTTTTAAATCGCAATACATGGGTGACAAAGAGAATTTATTTAGGGCGATGGTCTAACATTTGGTTTTAAGTTGTCATTTTGATTTATATTGCCTATCAAGTTAGAGCTCAGTGTGCTTTTATGCCTTGTGTGTCGGTATCGCCAATACAGTGTAGGTATTTACCTCTGTTTTTATTAACTTCTTTTTCTTTGTTCATCCTCAAATTCTTGTATCACTTTTCATAACGAGAAATTAAGCATGTATATGTATGCAGTTTCGTAATGTAACTATGTCTGAATTGAAAATGGAATATATATATATATACATAGTTTAATAAAACTTGCAGTAATACAGTAGCACAGTAACGTAATAGTGGAAATAGAGTGTGGAAAATATTAGTGCTGATGGGACGTTAAGCCGATAACATCACTAAAAGTATATAGATAAATTAGACTGTGAACGCATGCAGAGATGCATAGACACATTTTACGAATGGACGCAGAAATAAGACTTAAAACTGTCGATCCCAAAGTGTAAAGTAATTCACTTTGGAAGAAGAAATCATTACTTTGTATATTAAATCAACAATGTTCCACTCGAAAATGTAACTGCTCTGAGGGACTTAGGTATAATTATAATACTCATTATTATTACGATCATATAAATAAGACTTGTATAATTGAGTTTGATCAGTTCCAGGATCTTTTAAGTTGTGGGTCATTAGGCAGCTTATGAAACAGTCGCTCATGCGATGATGCCAATGTCAATACGGTCAACGATATGAAAGTTCTAATATTATATCTTCAGAATGCATTCTTAAAAATGTGCTATAGACAGGCCAATACAATATCAGAGAACTCTACTCGGTACACATACACCAGGTTGAAATCCCCCAGGCAGAGTAATGATCAAGTTTCTCCAGGTAAATCTCAATCGGTGCCGGGCGGCCCACGACATGCTGGGCGCATACACCACAAAGCACCAGGTGGGTCTCTGTCTCGTAACAGAACCAAATGTGCACATATCCCGTTCCACACCTAACATGTACACTGATGACCAAAGTAACGTGGCCATTTGGTGGACACGTCAAGACGTGACGCTCTCCCTCACCGATTGGGGTCATGCGAAAGGCTTTGTGTGGACGTACCTTCCACGTAGCAATCTCGTTGTATATTCGTGTTACTTTTCACCTAATAAAACTCTGCAAGACCTGGAGGACTACCTGGATAGGCTATCGGTGTCAATAACATCTCACCGATACCCTAAAACACTCACTGCTCATCACGGGAGACTTTAACGCAGTGCAGGGGGGGTCGCCGCGCCACCGACAATGACGTGACTGGATGTCCGAGCACAACATGGCCCTGGCCAACCACGGCGATGTTCCTACGTTTGCGCGCCGAGGTCAAACATCGTTCTTAGACCTCACCTTTGCGGACCCGACCGCTCTGCGGCAGATACAAAACTGGAAAGCGTGTACGGCGTTATCTGCGTACCCGGATAGCTCACCGTTCACCCTACGGGCATCTACCGCGCAGGCGATCGTCACACACATGGTCGATTTGACGACTAACTGGGGAGCTGGCCTAAAGTACCTCGATGGGCTCATGCGCGAAGAGATCCGGCTAGAGAATATTCGTCGGGCGCGATTCGTCGCCCGGAACCTCCAAGATTTAACCCAGCAGGACCTACCTGCTCGGGTCGCACCCACAGACTATGGAGAGGGTTGAAGCGTGAGACTCCCCTCTCCTGGTCTCGAAGTAATGGTTCACAATTCCAAACCAGGAGGGGGTTCTTGGGGGTGGTTTTTAGTGGGTAGTGCGCTGGAATTAGATTGAGTCATGTACTCTCTCTCCTGCGTCTAGTCTCACACTACCCGCCAAAACATCGGCGAGTGTGCGTAAATGCATTTTTCACCCCCCTCAAAGAAAAAAAAAATTACAGAAGACCTACGAGACAAAATGTGGCTATATCCATCTAGGCTGAGGTTGAAATATAAGGCTGGTTGGGTGGGGGGAGTAACACGACATTGAAACCTGGAAAAACTAAGATATCCAGCTTATATATATATATATATATATATATATAGCGAATTACATTATTTTGGGCGACATGCAGTCGAAAAATCCATAAAAACGCAACGTTTCTGATAAAACCTGGAGGACTCCACAAAAGATCGAAAATGGCTGAAATCTTTGCACCGTGCAATTAATTGCGTGGGAAGTTCTATAGGCAATAGCCAGAAAACTCACTCTCTATAGTTCTCTAAAGTACTTACATTATGCAGTTCTGTGTGGTTACACTCCGGAGAGAGTCGTGCTGTAGTAAACTGGAAAGAATCCATGATAAGGCGATACAGTTAACATAGGGCTCAAAAAAACATAACTATCAGTAAACGATCCAGTATTTTTTTGCCGAACGTATAATGAGACCAAATATATACAAGTTTCATAAAGCTTTTCTTTTAAATGTCAGAAGCACGAGAGAAAGGAAACTGATTCTGGCTTTAGTAATCTTTGCCGATCGATCTGCAAAGAAACCGGCCCTTACCATGCAAGATGACAAAGCACGGGAACCGACAATATAGAAGCCGATTTTATGCATCATGTTTTTATGTATTCGATTTTATGTGCACACCACTGTGTATTGTGGAAGAACAAATGTGCATGAAAAGATGTTAAACGGTGCGGTAATACGCAACCACAGTTGGCAGTCCGTGCGCAATTAATGATACTTTAAAATTCACGAGCGGTACAAGCAAATGTAGTTATACTGCCAATCGTATTGTAACGATATTAACAATAACTATACCATTTTATTGCCCAAAAATGGCAACTCCTATTGCGAGACAACGAACTTTATAGCGTTAGATTTAAATGTATTATCAGTGCAATAGATTGTTTCGTTAAAAGGCTGATGATGTAAGTAGGACCGTCAAGTAATATTTAACAAACTTTAGTCGCAACAACTTGAGTATTTCTCCACCTTGTATATTGTTAATTAATTATATTTTATTTTTGCACTTAATGAAGCACCTTGGCGATTAGCGCTTCTACGTTGATAACGACGTTAAAACGGTTGTGTCGGAGTGATTAGCAAGCGGCAGACGTTTTTGACATATGGATGGAACCCATATGCTGCTCGTACAACATGATGAGCGTTTTAATGGAGGTATACATTCTGTTGCTCGGTAATTTAATGTATATGCTTTACTTTAGGCGTTAAAGTATTGTCTTTATTTATAATGGAAAACATACTCAAAAAACCATATACGAATACGCATATGAACGTCAAATCTGTGAGGCTTAGCGGATCTGGCGACGAGCGAAATGGTGATGCTCGTTCGTTTATGAAGGCCTAAAATCGGCGTTCCTTGTAATTTACCTGTTTAATTTGCAAGTTTCGAAATAGCATGCAGCACCACACTTCTTCCTTAGCTACATTAAACGTTTTGACTAATTCTCGTTTTAAGACTACAGTTTTATTAAAATGATTTAATTAATGAGTTATGGGGGGCGTGTTCTAATGAAAACGGATTTGCAAAATATGTCAGCCTCTGTGTTCTAGTATGCTGTCGCCGTTTGGCACGTTTTTGAAGCCGTCTTGCTTCCTCAGAATTGTGCTGGAGGCGTACAAGGACCACTACTATTGTTGTGCTTCTCCAAAATTGCAGAATATGACCACTTAATTCGCAAAAAAACTGTTGAGTATACTGCAGCACGTTTGCGCGCCAACAAACGCTTTACATAGTCAGTAGCACATGTTATTTATTAGGCACCGTCTGTAGGCGAATCTTCCTTACAGTCAGTATCTTGAGATTTTAGTAATTTTCCCTTCCATCCGGCGATAACGAGGGAATGCGTTCAGAACTCTGCACAATTGGTAGCCCTGTTGGTGTATTTAGTTGTATCTGCTGTTTTCGTTTCGGCGGTCGTGCGTTCTATATTTGATCACAATTTCATTGTGCTCACAGCTATTCGTCGGCATAATCCTTATATTCTTGTTACCTAGTTGCGCTGAGTACTCTAGTGGCTCTCTGACTGCGGCAAAGGTGGCTGCGTTGTTTGCTTTGTGGCTACAGTCGTGCCAGAGCGAGCAGCAACGCGCAATTTTTCCGCCGCGTTTCCTCCCCTTTCCGCGACACTCGAGCTACAGTATTACGCATAAAAGGGACCTAGTAGCGAGGTCTCCAACCCCTCCAGCTGCGTGTTATTTGACGTGTGCCTCAACGTATGCCGAATGTGTGCCAAATGCACAAATGAAAGGCCGCTACGCGCGAACTTGGCCTAAACTGCTCTTCCTTTATCGGATAGCTGACGGCCGGGCCGACAGCTCGAATCTCCAGCCGCCACCACCACCACCACCTAAGCCGCAACTACGTGTGGAATTCGAGTGACGAGGTTCGTCGGTAGACATTCCGCTCAAGGCACGCATACACGTTTTGATAAGGCAGCAGCAGCAGCAGTGCGCTATTTCCATAGCCGAGGCGCCGGCGGTAGTAGCGTAAGTAGACGCTCACTAGTTGTTATCAAAAGGCCCACAAAGGTTTATTGGGGAAAACAGGGGCATCATACCCGTGCTGGCAGCTCTGTAATGGTTACATCTGGTTACGTGCCGTGCACGATTCGCTCCCAGGCAAGTATTCCTGGTGACATTGGCTTGTCTCCCGCTCAAACTGCACTTGCATTCCTTCAAACAATCACGAACGTACGTCTGCCAATTGTGATTCTAGACGCTCCTCTAAGCCTCATACGAAAAATCATCGGTTTTTATTTTGCTCGTACCGTTGTCTTGAGTATGTGGCCCTAATGGCTTGTATGCGGTGGCCTTCTAGTAATCCACTAAAAATGTCGTGCAGCGATCGATATTGGCTAGATCTGGTGTTTTGATCTGGTAGTTTGAACTAGAACGGGTTGGGCTGCATCATTCCAATCGGCGAGAAGAGGCTGTCGCTAGGCAGCCCTTACAGCAGCAATGTGTCACAGCGTGGTGGTGTGATCGTACTTCTCATCTTGCAGTCGACGCAGGTGCGGCTAGAAACCTTGTTCCTTCTAAAGAAGTACGCCTGCCGTGTCCAGTGAGCAACTGTGTGGTATGATAGCTAAGTCTCCCACCTGGTCGTTTAAGCCAATCCATAATATGTACTTAAATCAATCTTCTCAGCCGGGCCTCCGGTATCCATTCCTTATCTACACCAGCCGTTGGGTCCTCCCACTGCTGGCATCGCTCCTTCGCTTTTAGATCTGACGAAATGGTTCCTGCAAGGCCTAGCGGGTGCTAACGGTTCAGAAGGTCATCACTATGCAACAACGGATTGTACCGGTCGTTCCCAACGGCTTGGAAGTTATGCTTTTATTAGGAATGAAAGTTTGCAACAGTGTTCGTCATCGCCTCTGTTGTCCAACTAAGAGAAAACGAAAGACAAATTGAGTTGCCTGTAAAAGAGGTAAAAATAGGCATGGATTAACGACTGCAATACCACACAGAGTCCAAACGGTACAGGTTGGTTGCATTGCGGCGTCATTGTTAAACGCTTTTAGAGCCTTTTTCTCTCTGGCTATATTCGACGTATCCTCATTATCACAATTGGGGTCGTGCACGTGCACACAGTCGTTAACCCCATCCTTGGAGATAGATAGCCCGATAGATACTTTTGCACGAAAGAAGTTCCGTTTTTAATCGGTGCATAGTGCCAACATAACAAACCAGCAACACTAAAAGTGAATGTAAGATTAAATAACGCTCGACCAACTTTGCATTCATCATTCTAGCACTGCCCTGCCGTTTGTGTGCTATTCTTGTAAGCCATCACATTTGCGTTTCTTCTCCGATCGGCCAATGATAAAATATAGAAGTTTGCCTATTGCTCTAACAACGCGTGCCGCAACATTATCGTTCATCATCTGGCTCGAAAGAAAGTGGCAATTACTGCTGACTGTGGACGGGCTGACTACTTTTTGACTCGACAAAAGATGGCCGGAGTAGGGAACATTCATTGTTGTTGTTCAAAGTAATCTCCTATCGGAGCGGAGTGCGCTTGTATTTTATTTATAGGCACGAAGTCCTCTATTCATACCTCTCCCACTCCTGCCTAGCTACCACAGCTACGATTGCTACAACAACTGCGAAAAAGGGATCATGGACATGAGTTTTCCGGCCGTTGTCGACCGGCGCTATCGCGTAAGTCTCTCGAAGTTCTGCAAACAGCGGACCGCTGATCCCAGATGCACGAATGAGGTGCTCCTTTTTCCAACATTTGTAGTAGCTGTAGTTGTAGTAGTAGTAGCTATTGTAGTTATAGAAGGTTATGAGCTGCCCTTACATCCCTAACGCTGGCCTTCAAGATAGCCTTCAGGGGTCGGCGCACAGCAACAGCAACACTCAACTCCATCACGCGTGCATCCAGCGCGTGTCTATATGTATATATATATATATATATATATATATACACACACATATATATATACACATATATATATATATACACATATATATATATATATATATATATATATATATATATACACATATATATACGCATGTGTTTACAGTGTACATACAGATACATGCCTCTACATACATCCTAGCCTAGTCATCAAGCCAGCCTATACAGAGATACGGCAGGGCGCTAATGCCATGCAGAAGCTAAGCTTAGTGTTTCAAGGTGTCAGTCTGCGAGCTAACCCGACGGTTTGGGTGGTTAGGTGGCCTCCTTCCATTGTTTCGTTCGTCGCTGGCCATTTTCGTTCATCTATAGGACAGGGAGAGAAAGCCCCGAGAAGAGCCTGAGAGAAAGAATATTTATGTGTAGCGCGTTTGCAGAAATAATCCCCGTATGAGACTGAAATAACGCTCACCCCACTGGCCCGCGCACTCAATACATACAGTCAGTCCGGATGCGATCCCGGCTCTCCGCATCGGCGTCGCTGGCGCTCGGAGATATCGCCGTCTTTGGCCGCACGGGCAAACCGTTTCGAAGCGGAACGTTATGACGTCGCTAGTAGCCATTAGCTAAATCCTGCCGCGCCCCACTAGCTGCCGCTGCTGAATTTTACCGACTAATCGACTAATAATTCGGACGACGCCCGTTATCCTATTCGTGTCCATACATACGTACTTGCATAGCAGAATTGGCAGCCGTGCCAGGGCAGTAGGAGCAGATAACCGTGTAAGTGCAAAACAAGACGATTGGACGTTTGATCGACCTATATATATATATATATATATATATATATATATATATATATATATATATATATATATATATATAGTGATGATTTATTAATCATTTACAATACGTTTGCATACTCGGCAGTGCTCGCCTTAATAAAAATGGTGGTAAAAAGGTGTCACGTGAGGTTAAGAATCAGCTGTCCGTGTCCTTGCTTGATGGTAGCCCCCGCTCTTATGGACCCGATTCGAGCGGTATATCCTCAAGGTTCCTTACAACGTTGAAACGGTAAGATTCATAAAATTCCTCTTCGTGACGCCGAGCCCCAAGAGCGTCCTCGCAGATTCGGAGTCCCATACACCACTCATAGAGATAGTGATGGCTCCGAATCTGCGAGGTTTTTGCGGGTCGGGGAGCGCCGCTCTTAGGAACTCGACGTCATATTTGGTGATCTTGTCCTGCCGCGCTTTTGCCAGGTCCCGGTTCGGGCCGCAAACCTCGGCATCTAAAACCCAGACCTCGGTAGGTGTTGTTATTTTGAGGTCGGGCTTTAGACCCGGTGCGCCCGGTCGACAGAATACTCGCTCACGAACCACCTCATGACCCCTCTCGCGGAGAAGACGCGCCACGCGATCACAGACGTCGTCATGTCTCTTTATAGTTTGTTTGCGTGTTGTATCGCACATCTGAGCGACATGAGCCAAAGTCTCAGGCGCATGACACCCGCACGAAACGTTAGTTGTAACCCGGGCGTCCCCTGGCCAATCTGGCACACGTTGGTAGTGCGTTGATCCTGAGCTTTAGTAGGTTTAAATACTCCTTACCAGATAGGTAGGGCATACCCTTAATCCAGTAATGTACAAAGGGCGTTTCGTGTGCTTTTTTAAAATGTGCCCCATCGAACGTGTTGTGTAGTTGTTGAGACCAGTAATCGGTCTCTTGTGTAGCGGTCTCAATGGGGTTCCCAAGCGCTCGCAAAGAAGTCTTGTTTTCGCAAGGTCTTTTTTGAAGTGCTCGGTGGTTAGCATCCATTGGACCCCAAGGTGCGTGGAGTATTGTAGTGCTGTCAGGCGGGAGAGGCGGAGTCTAGGGATGAATGTTTAGAGGCAGGGGATGTCCAGACCGCCGTGTGCTGTGTGCGTGTACAGGTAGGCGTTCGGCACCGAGTTTTCGAGCTTAAGCCATTTCGACTTAATAACCTTTCTGATCTCTTTATCTAGGTCGCTAAGGAGTGCGCAAGATGGTCTGGGATCGGAACCCAGTTCATATAGGAGGCGGGGAATGAGAAAGTCTTTCAAAAATATGAGCCTTTGGTGGGGTTTAAGGGGAGCTATCGTGAGTCTGTTGAGTAAATCAAGGAGTATATCCTTGGTGGAGTCAACTCTGCCATTGCTGTCAAAGTCGACTCCAAGATATCTCCATCGATCGCTCATACCTTTAGCTGGCAATTGCCGATCTTCAACGTTAAATTCTGGTAGGGTATTAATAAAACCTTTACCTTCCTTCCTATTAAATAGGTGGGAGATAGTAAAGCTTTTATTAGTATTAATTTCAAGGCCTCGGGATTTCAAAAGGGGGTCTGCAATTCTAAGGAGCCGTTGGAGAGTAGAAAAAAAAACAATATATATATAAATATATATATATATATATATATATATATATATATATATATATATATATATATATATATATATATATATATATATATATATATATATATATATATATATATATATATATATATATATATATATATATATATATACAGGATCTCTCAGAAATATTTAGAAAGCGGCATACGGAATTGTAGAGCTCGTTAAAGTAAATAAAGGAAAATGGTCTCTAAAATGTCTTGCGTCGGAGTGAAAGTGACATTACTCAAATCTATGACACGGGTGTTGTTGTTCGACATATGAGCACAAAATGTGCGATTGTGAAACAACCACGCACAAACGGTGCGATGGCGTGTTAGCCTCTACGCCCAATACCTCAAAATCGTAACCCTACAATTATTCGCAACGCTCAAAACCAACACATTCAAGCGCATTTCACGACGATCATTTTAGTGCCAAATATATGGCAATGCGAGTGGTGTAATTGCGGAGAAATTAAGATTTTTTGTCCCTTTATACAAAAACTTAGCACATCGTCGTATTCGTAAGAAAATTCTACTTCTTCTAAAGAACAAATAGCGCCGGCCAGATGACGCAACATTATCATCTAGAACAGAATTTGCAAAAAAAAACAGTTTTTTATTAGCCTTCAAGCCCAATACCTCATAATCATAACCCTACAATCATTCGCAGTGCTCAAAACCAACACAGTCAGGCGCATTTTATGACGATCATTTTAGTGCCAAATCTATGACAATGTCAGTGAAGTGATTGCGGAGTAATTAAGATTTTTGTGGGTCATGTCGAAAGTGAGTGCATGCATAAATGATCTAGAGAGATTTTGTCAGATATACGAGGTAATTTATGCATGTATTCAATCGACCCTCGACATGACCGCGGGAAACCTTAATTGCTCCGCAACCACGGATCGCCTTAGATTTTGTACCAAAACGATCGCTGTGTGTGTATATCTGGGCGCTGCGAATGGACGTAATAAAATAACTTACTTTTTGCGAACTCTTTTCTAAACTACTATGTCGCATCTTTTGGCCGGCGTTTTGTGCTTTTCAGAAAAAGTAGAACTGTCTCACGAACACGATGATGTGATTTTTAAACAAGGTTCTGTTAAGGAGGACTGGTTGTCTCGGATTTGCACATGTTTTCCTCCTCCTGTCATGTAGCAGCACTATTGTTACGGATTTAGTAATATCACTCTCACTTCAAAACGAAGCCTCTCAGAGACCATGTTCTATTGAAAAAAAGATGTATATATATATAAACGTTTCACTGAAACGTTATACGTTAGTTCAGGGGTGTCTTCATACTTTGTTTTTTTTTTGTACGAGAATGTATCACTCACAATTTCAGTTTTATTCACAGAGTTGTTTGCAAGCCTATAAAAATTGCACAATCGGTGCAAATTTATTTTGAAGACTGTACAGGAAATGCGCCTCTGTGATGGGCCTAAATGAGCGTCGGGGGGAAATACAATTAACTTCCTGTGTATTGAGTGTAATTGTGTGTAAAATTTTATATCTGCATACTGTTTTATAAATAAAATGAATGTGCCCTCTAATAGCATATTCCCATTGTTTTTGTTTTGACCAATATTAAAAGCATGCGCAGCTATTTCATGGTACCGCCTAATGAGGGACCTATTTAGTTAAATATGTAATTGATTTATATTATGTTGTTAGCACTTTAAAGTAAATCATTGTCTCCGCACGAACGCGTAGTCACAGGTTCGTCAACTCAGGACTAGCCCAGTTTAACAATGTGTCCCGAAGAGATGCTGCATTTCCTCATTAAATGTCGAGCGACAGCCTCTAACGCAAGCACGTGGACGCTCTCGAGTTTCGCGTCGAAAGGTTAAGGCTTCTCCCACGGGCAAAATCATGTTGAGTATAAGGAGGTCTAGACCTCCCATTGTTTTGAACGCCAAGAGACAACATTGGTGCGGATAACCAACGCCAGAGTAGTTTTTGCATTTGTTAGCCTCTGCTAGCCTGGAGGCTCTACCTGCTCGGTCCGCACCTGCACCGATTATCGAATAGGGCTAATGAGTCGGTTGCAGTTGCTTTCCAAACAAGCATGCGACCACGTGTAAATTCCTGAATAGACCCATGAGTTCCGCTACACACGGAAAGCTGGCAGTTGCTCGACGTCCAAAAACGTCAGAGCTCAGACAATGCGGGCAGGTTACAACCTCTGGGCAAGTCTGTTAACCTGTCTTGGCTGAAAGGCAAGCTCTAAGGAGAAACGGGCCGCAGTGGCCTCCTATTGGGGTTAGTCTGTCTAGGGCAAAATCAAGTTTGTTCTTCCGGGTGGCTAATGCCTTTGCAATACCGACTGGCAACAAGGGTATTCCTCCTCCAACAAGGGTATAGCTGCTCTCGGTTAACTTGCTCCACTACGCGATAGCCAGAAAGTAGGCCAAGAAGGTAAATCTAATGGTTCGACTTCTTTGTGAGCTGTGACACATACTTCACATTTATCACACACCTTCACACCGGGGTCAGGGTCAGGCCGCTAATCAAACTAAAGTCCGGATATCGTCAAGTACGGTCAAGAGGTCTCCACCAAGAACGCGGTCCTCCAGGTACCAGGCATTAAAGGGGGGCCGCAACGAGTTTACCATAAACCAGGTTTGTCTAGTGATGTCTAGTGAACAGTACGGATACCTACGACTTGTTGGCTCGAAGCAGGTGGTCTCTCAGGGCCCTATTAAAAGTGTTTCGGAAGTCTAGTTTGACCAGTACTGCCGGCATTTTGTGCTTGTGCGATTGCAAAAATGCGCGGGTACAGTGGAGTACATTTGTACCCCCAGGGGTAGCAAATCTTATTATTATTATTATTATTATTATTATTATTATCATTATCATTATCATTATTATTTGCGCTTTAGGAAGCACAAATTTAAAATGATTTAAATAGAAAATGTGTATGAGCGGAGACTTGTTGTAATCACTTTAATATTTTATGCCGAGATGAGAATATTCATGATAGCTTAATCATAAAGGTGTGCTACTGATTATTTTGATATACTCTCTGTCCACGTGCAGTTTGATCAGTCAATTTGCTCCGGAGCTCTCATCATTCCGACCATACAGTTCCAGCAGATCTATGAAGTTGTTTTCTTTAGCCTGAACGCTATACGCTGATATGAACGCTATAGCAATATGCCAGGGGAAGGCCAGCCAAATTGTCTACTCTGACACAATTCTTAGTGAATAAGCGCACTCACCTAGTGACAAAACCTTTATTGGCGAGCTCCTGCGCTCACACAAAGCCGACGACATTGAGAAGACCGAATATTTTACCGCACCACTGTACCAAGAATGCCTTTTTATCCTACTTGGCCAGATAGGCAGTGATGGCCAGTGGCAACCTTTCCCACAAAAACAAATGTGGCAAATTGTCAAAAACATTAAAAAAAAACTGCAGAACCTGATTTGATCATTGATGAGAATCTAAACACTTATAGACCCTTGTCTTAACAGTTTTGTGTAACAAGTGCTTTGTCTAAGGAGAGGTAGTAGACTATTGTACTTACAGGCGTTTTATATAAAAGGTTGGCATCACTTGTTTTCGGCTCTATGGGAAACGTCGCGATTAACTGAAGAGGCTCTGACTCACATCACCTTATACATTGAGGCTCCCTTCCCGGAAACCCCAAAGGGCATACGCCGCCGTTATTGATTTCAAGATCACCCTTGGTTATTTCCACATCAGAAGAATATGTACAACCTTATTAAGAAAATACTGTCTGGCAGGTATATTAGATTAAAAATAGGATGTACTTTGTCAAAGAAGAAGTCTACGAAGCGATCGGTGTTGTCTAGGGGTAACAGTTACTCCGTTTCTATTTACTCTGTACGCTTCAGGATTCGACTACGCCTTGAGGTGAAGTCAAAACGCCCCATGTGTTCTAGGCTGACGACTTATAGGGCCAAGCCAGAAAAATATCTGCAATTTAGTTTAATGAAACATATCATTAGTGTAACGACAGTATCGAATCATGATGTTTAATACAGATTGTTTCTATGTCCAAGTTTATGAATCTTATTATAATATTTTATTATTCATTTTATTTATATATACATATTTTATTGAAACAATAAAGTTTGACAATAATGATGAATAAATTGCACAGAAATGACTTAATTTTTTTCCTGCTTAGTCATATGTTTGGAAACTGATCGACACAACAGTTTGCCGTAAAGACAATGGTCGCGTAGTATAAGTCGTGATTAAAGCGATAACTGCAGCGTTATTATGGATATCAGGCTAGACCGTACAGAAGTTCTCTATGATAGTAACAACTTAAAAACTGATCATTAATTCTTCAGATCTCAAAGACACACGCGCGCAAATGCACAACGCAGAAGCCTGCATTGTGCACCTGCGTTAGGGTGTATCTGTTTTGAAAGTGGTGAGACTCCCACCTGTCTTACTTTAGAATGGCCGTGACTCTGACCATATGGTTCTCGCAACTCAAGTGTTGGCTAGCGTGTTGTTGGTTTCCAGCTTGTCTAAATTTGCATTTTTGAAGCAAATATAATTTTAGAAGCGAATCATACCTACAATGCCAGTCTTAGGTTCAAGTAGATTTTAAGCCGGTTACCAGTCTAATTTTTTGTTGATCCAGGCCACCGTCCGTTATACCAAAGGTATTGCAACGTCAACTCGGGACATCTTATTGGGCTGGCGAGCGACAGCCTCGTTAGTGTAGTACGTGCAGAACTTGGCACGAGGGAGACGCAAGGAGACGGGTCCTTGACAACTTTGAGCTCTGCCCCAGGCTATCGCGTAGTACTTCATTCCCGCATCCCCTTCAATGTCGCTCACTGTGCGAGTGGGTAATTAACGGTGATACATTATTTCAGTGCAGAAACGCTGACTTTCCCAGCTGACCAGAGGAGATCTCAAAGAAACGGCACAAAATATTACTTATATCGGCATACGACGCTTCCTGTGGAACGCCAGGGGTCGAATCAAATCTTGGTCATGTATGAATATTTGACCTCGTCTGATTCAAGGGGTCCGTGCTTCAAATAGGACGCGGTGTCCACCAGCGACATACGCAGGAATAGCATCAGTACACTTGTCCTTTAATAATGCCGCAGCTGGTCGATGTACTGGCAAGAGGTCATGATGTGGAGATAATGTCAGCCATAAGGAGAAAGGTAGACTCTTAGTTATTGTTGGGCTTGGTTAGTAATTGCATCCCGGAAACCTGAGCCAGTCACAACCAAAAATGCAGTTGGAAGACGAGGTGCGCGCGCACTACGCTAACTAACTTGATAGAAATGAGTGTGCATGTTTGCACCCCTTGCCGATGCGGGGTTTGCGTTGGCTAGTTCGGTGGCCGCTATGTTTTCTGCTCTCGGTGCCGCCGCATGCTACCTGCTTATGTGGCATGACAAAGCGCTTACTCTCTAACTGTCTACCGTAACTCCTATGATACAATTTATGCCTGTCTTAGCTTTATCCAAATTGGAGCATACTATAGTTATAGTAGAACCAGAGCCATTTTGCATAAAAGTGCGAGATATGGCAGGGCAGCATCGACATTCTATGGCAGTCGGTATGACATAGCAATAGTCGTCTGTTGCAAGGTAATCGTTTGTAGCACGCGAAACACGAGCACTCTGTATGAGTCTCAGTTGTTCTAAGAACACGACAAATATCATCTGGATTGCAGACAGTATTGCAGTACAAGCCACTAGATAAGCAGCGGTATGTGTGAACTAAGCACGATTTTTTTCCCAAGTATAACCATCAAGTAGTTAGCACTGTTCAAGCCATAACGTTAAGCAAGCTAGATACTTAGTCAAAATATAACGAGAGACCGTTATCCCGATTCGAACAAAACGGAAATGTGTAGATACATTTTTTAAAACCGAGCATCCACCATCACGGTCAGGACGAGTATTCCACAGCATAACTTGTAAACGGATAGTTACCAAGGTTTGCACACGTATCCGGAGAAATATCGGTAAATGCATTTTGTATCGGCGCATGGACGCTTTCTAAATCCGGTTGTTCAATGTAACCTCGAAGTGGATGAAAACAGTGATTATGCTGAATCCATCAGTTAGTTTGTAAGCCTTCACTTTATGGCAGACCGTACACATAAGACCCTGCATGTACAAAAATACGAATAAATGTATAAAATGTACAAAAAATACGAATTAATAGTCCGTACAAATCATATGTTTGCAATACAAATAAACGGTTCGCTGACATCGAAACATTTGTGAAATCATGAACTCCTGCATGAGGCAGAGATTCCGTCCGAACGTCCTATATAGTGCTATATTCCGTAAAGACTCATATGTTCAGTTTATGTTTAGTTAGTTCTTCTCATACATAATTAAGTTATTATAATAAGTGCTCACCACGCTATATCATACGCCCTCAGTGAAGTTCGTCAATCTTCTACGGCGGCTGCTAACGACACACTTGAAAGGGCCCTGAGGACGGCAGGCTATACAAGCACGTTGGAACCCACTGGACTAATCAGGAACGACAGCAAACGTCCCGACTGAATGACCCACATCCCCTTCGAACGGGACTGGATCTAATATGGAACGCCATCGTAACTGACTCACTTTCTCCCACAATAGTCGGCTTCGGTTCACTTAGAGCTGGTCACACCGCAACCCTTGCACAAAACAACAAGCCAAACAAATACGTCGAATTGGCAGAGCCTGTAACTTCAGTGGCCTTCAAGATCTTGAGACCACCGGGCTCTCTGGCAGAGAGACTACTTACTATGCCGGGCAAACGTTTAAGTAAGAGTATGATGAAAACCAGGGTTATTCTAAGCTGAAAGTAGACACGTTCACTTAGAGGACATTTATTATGAATCGATGTTCAGTTTATAAAGCAATACTTGTGTTCGTAATATACTCGTAATATACTGAATGCAGCATAAAACCTATTGATTTTTGAACATTTGCTGTGTAAATCCCGGCGCCTCGATTCTACTCGGTAGTACCCGGTAGAGGTTGCTTTAAAAATTACATTTACTTTATAAACTACAAACAGATCTGCAATTTTTTAGTCTGCGAACGCTTTTGTTTTGGGTGTTCGGAGGGTTTCGATGGCCTACGTTTAGAGTGGGTTAATGTCATAGTAAAATAAGGAATCTGGTAGTATGAAAGATTTAAAAGATTTTTTTATCATCATCTTAATTATTTCACTCTTATTGAGTATGCATATAACATAGATAATTATACAGCTAAAAAATGAAATATGTTTAATGCTATCACATGCCGCTGTGTATGTTTCACATTCATAATTTGATCCAGTCATGTGTATTTTACATTTATAAGTTGAAACCAAGCGTTTACATGTTTGTCTTTGTTATAGCCAACAGTCCATAATTCTGGAGATGGCAGGGACCTGGCCGAAGGCGATTTCTGTACCCCCTTCTATTTGCCTACATTTTGGCTAAAAACATTTAGCTAAAATTTGACGCCAGGCATCACAAATTGATTTGCTGACTCAAGTGGCGTTTTAACATCATCGACGACCAAAATTGAGATTATTGCGGCCGTAATAGTAAACCTACCTTCGTGCCGCTTTAAACTGGCAGATTGCAGGAAACTCGTCTGCAAAAGTGGGTCATTAGTAAGGGACTTCAACCCACTACAACTGTGTCGTCTTCTCATTCCCTACCCAACCGGGAATCGCTTACGCAATTTTTTTAAGCAATCGGAGGGGTGAAAGCCTACTCCTGGCGAGGTTCTTTCCCATATGCCTGGGGACGCATATTTTGCTTGGCACTCCTATATTGACTTGTAGATATTAAGTTTGTTGCTCTTGTTGAGAACGTCGCGGAGGCGCGCTGTTCTGCCAATGTTCTATACTTCAGAATCGTGTGTGCTGCGGTATCCCCAGATCCATTACCGCGGTAGACCATCTGGGGCTGGAAGCCTCCCCGAACCTGAATAGGTAGGGCTGGAAGTCCCTGTAACCCGTCAGGACATGAGTGGTGTGGAAGGTCAGTTTTTTCCCGGGCCGAATTAGCCACGCTTCCAAGTTTGGTATACGTTTTCGAAAACTAGTATCTGGAGCACTTGCTTACAGTCCCACTGCTATAGGGTGATGCTACGCCTCCGCTCATCTTTCTTTTTGAGTGTGGGGTCTTCCCACAGACGGCAGCGTGCCTCCGCTTTTAGATCCCAGGAAACCACTCCGGTGAGTAGAAGAGCCGTCGCTGTGCTCACCATATAAAATCACTCTAAGGGCACCTACCCCTTGAGCCGGACGCAGGCGATTTCGGTTTGTTGCGGCTGTTAAAGTGTCAGAAGACCAGGCCGGCGCCCGTAAAGGGCACTTAGATATGCAGTTCAGGCGTCACGTGTTATTTGAAGTAGACGGGAATCGAAATGATACCAGCCATATTGTGTGGCTCTGAAAATACGGCGATAAAATTCGCCGTCTGCGGGCATACGAATCAAGACCAGCAGGACTCAAACATCTCGTCAAAATTAAACTTGTAAAAGTGTACACAAGCCTTGGCACCTTTTGCCGAAGAGGCCAACTCCATCGTACCCATTATTCAATGGCAAAGACTGGATTTGCCAGATGACGGCCAGATTAAGACTGGATAAAATGGAAGGTACTCATTGTAAGGCTATACCTCACTTATAGATTAGTGAGTGCAATAGAGCATTGTTATCTTGCTGGATCCCTCTGGTTGTTATTGTTACCTCGTTTTAAAGTAAGCAATAAGCTTACAAATATTTACACAAGGGAACGCGAGAACACAAGCTGGTTGCTTGAGTCTTGAGAGTTGTTGTTATTTTGTTATCTACCTATTGTCAGTTGGTCAATTTACAGATCCGGCCTCATTGTCTATACATACACCAGTTTCTTTAGACCTCCCCTCGCAATCTTGCCAAGAATCATTCTTACATTTCCGCGCTGTTCAACTTCTCGATGATTTAGCCAATTATCCGCGTTATAGCCATAACCTCTATCCGCCTAACGTATCAATGATGAATGGACCGATGGTGTGCTCATTCCCTAAAGCTTCGAGGGTTGTCCCTCTCTGCTTTGAGTGCAATCCTGACCTCCGTGCCTAAGTGTTTCAAATCGACACGCCCCGTAGCAGCAGCTTCTTATGGCCTCGGGGGTCAGGGTCACGCCGTCTGGTCTAATGTTTTTACATAGATGTGTCTGCTCGAGGTGTAAAGCCAGCCAATCTCAATGCTCAAACGAGCACGTCGATTGCGGCGTTGTTACATGCCTGCATCATGGGTGTCGCCTCCTTGCAGCGCAGCTTATGGTGACTCTTCGCATTAGCCAGGACCTAGGCGGAGGCTGCATACGGTCCTCAAGTCCGAGTTTCACCGTACGATGCCAAGGTTGTCATTTGGTTAAACATCCAGCGAAATACCGCTTCCTGGTGTGGGTAAAAAGGGCTTGGTCTGTCTGGCTTCAAGCGGGACTTGCGCCAGGGAAATTTGACACGACGCCATTGCTTGCCCCTATCTACCTTTCCTGGCCCTAAGTCGCCAAAGGTGAGCTGCCACTCCTAAATAGCTTCCTCTTGGTAAGCGAGTGGAGAATCCTGTCCGAGAGAGGCCGAACGTTAGTGAGGCAAAATCCAGGTAGTGCTGAAGGAGAGAAATGCTCAGACACACCTCCGCACTGGACTTACTCTCAGAAAGTACATGACCCTTTGCACACCAAGAATGGCGTAGCAAGAAGATAGCCGCGTGAACGCTAACCAAGAGCAGGCGTGCATCCGCAAGAGACGAGACGCCATACGACAGATAAAGCTAGGTGCTCCCTAAGAAATGCCCGGGATAAAAGGTATGCCCGCGAGCTGGCTGTAAACTTCAGCGATATCCTGCAGTCTCGCTGCGGCTCCGAAACCTTGTAGGAATAGCTCGCATCTAGATAAAGAGCTGTAACCAGCTCTGCCCCAATATCAGTGACCCTATCTGCCATAGCTGCAGGTAGTTTTTGTATATTGATCTGGGGAAGTAGTGTCTTCGCGGCCAGTCTACGCATAGTGCATTGAAAGGCTATGAGTCGGCCGTGTATGACGTTTCTTACAGTCTTCGGAACTTGCTCATTACGTATGATGTCGCACACCTTGGCAAGTGTGATGAGCACGTCGCTGTGGTTTTTATTGCCAGAGAGAAGGCATTGTATAAGATCAGGCGTAAGGCCATCGGTAACATCACGTAACATCACGTCCCCTGCAGGAGCAGAATGATGCCTTGCCATCTTCTAACTAATTGACTTCTTCGTTACGGGTGCAATTGTGTTATCGGAGGACAAGATTCTAATGAGTTTTCGCACATGGAGAGCTTGTGAGCAACGATCTGCATGCGAGCTTTAATCGTCATTACACGATTGGGTATAATGACGTTTGCCTCGACCCTCTGCCTCCACACGAGTGAGAGCGGCATCTCCGAAAAGGGCCATCTTCTCCCTGAGCACGGTTCTGCTTTTTTGGGCTTCTTGGACGAGGTGAAGGATTTTTGGGGCGAGGTTGAGCCATCCAGTCCAGCTCGCTTCGTCATTATTTTCCACGACATCATTGAACAGACGGTGGAAAAGTCCGCGTAGAGGGATTCCCGCTTGAGACCCTGCGCAGCACCTTGCATGTCATCCGGTCGTTGGCGAGTAACCGGAGATGAGAGGGCTGCTGGTGTTGGCACAGTAACGGTTCTCCATTAGCTGAAGCCTGGCTGGCGGGGTGAGGAGAGGTTTCTTCTAGTGGAGCGCGCAAAGACGGCAGCAGTTGTGAAATGCTGCTAGTAAAGGCAGCGCCTCGTTGAACTAGGCTCAGTTATCTTCTTCTTCCTGCGTGAATCTGGACACCCCTCTTTGTAGGAAAGCGCACTGAACGCCATGGACATTGAAGCTCGTAATAATATCATGTGACAATCCACAAAGAAGAAGTCATAAGATCTTTAGAGTAGCAACAACGGTACGGATTTTTTCTTTAAAAGGGGCAGGCGTAAGAACGGCAGTCATATATTTTAGAAAATAATTCCATATGGCGAAGCTGTAAGTGGCGAGAACTATTCTCCAGAAAACGCCCTGTATGTCTGGAAGTGATAGTGAAAGCCTCTCGTGTCATAGGGTATATGAGGGAGTTGTGGTAGTGGACACCTGGAAGGTGTCATTGGGCAAAGCGAGACGACGTAACACTTCAAATGCGTAGACAGTGCCTCTGAAATATGCAAGGTTGACATTTAAACAGCCATGTTTTACTAAGAGACTACCAATAGATTCTCTAGATTTATAATGAAAAAAACGCGAGCGACTTTATGCCCTAGGGCCCGTAGTGCGTTTATAATATTACTGTACGTTTCGCCTCAGACTATGTTGCGATAGCACAGGTGGGCTGAACAAAAGCTAGGGCTTTTTATACCATGATGAAGACTGACGCCCATGCTGTCAAAAAAAGCCAGCACAGTTACTGGCGGCGCAAACTTATATTGAATCAAGTTAGTGTAATTCGCCCAGGTCGTCCACTAATGATAAACAAGGCATATTGGTAAGGCAATAGCAAAGTTAGCTGTGTGCGACATGGGTGTTGTTCGCGTTTATTAGCATTCGCAGACACGAGCAAGCTTCACAAAGTATAAGCAGTGATGAAGTAGCAGTATAAAAAGTTTGTATAATTGTATATATATATATATATATATAATATAAAAAATGACGAGATAAGCCCCTATAACTTTGGTGCGAGCGCAACCAGCGGCGAGCGGGTTTATCCAGCCCGATGTCGTAAATATAGTCCCAAAAAAATCAAGATTGACGTAGTCGAACGCCTTACTGATAGACGAATGAATCTCTTATTTGCTTGACATGTATACTTAAGTTAACATACCACCCTTTTATACCAAGAGCGGTAGCAAATGTGGACATGTTAGGATAGCTAACGTTTCCCTTAATAGTTGGTGTGACAGCATGGTCGGCGTCTTTCAGCGGCATAGTTTATCATCTATTCCTAATCAGCATTGCTCAAAAAAATCTGTTCATCAACAGGGATCGAACCGGCGACACCCCAATAGATAGCAACTATGATTAGTGCACTAGTCTCCTAGACCACGCCGCCACTGATACGTGCAGCCATGGCGAGAGATGCGCCACCATGTTCAACTTCTTCAGGTATGTTTTGGTGTATAGAACCATTAGCTGTCACAGTAGACCGCTTCGCCGTGAAGCCAAGCTGGTGCAGAAATACAAGGTGAATGACGTCTACATCGGCAGATAGCTGTAGCAATCCACAGCGCTCACACATCTTAGTAAGGAACGGGGTATGACTAATTGGCCTATATCCATCTATTATGGGTAATATTGTATTAGGCAAGAAGACCTTTTGTTTTTATATATATATATATATATATATATATATGGATTGTTTTATACCTTCTTTTGATAAAAACTTCGAGGCTCGGTAGCAGACCCTGAATCACTTACTGTAGAGTTCAAGCGTCGTTCGTGATGCGAGGCCTTCTTGTTTCAGGATGCGCAGCGACCCTGCCTTTCTGCCAGCCCGACCATCTCCGACCAGGCCCAGCCTGGCTCTGAAAGACCAGCGGGCGGTTCCTGCCACCGCTTCGTTCCATTCAACCTGCAGTCGAAGCCTCGAATGGCTTCAGACAGGCACAGCTAGCTGTGCAGTGCAGCGACGGACGAGTAGAGACGCGTCGTGATGCGTCAGTGAAGAGTCGCTCGAAGGCTCTGCCTCTTCGCTGCTGCGTTCAGCGCCACCACTAGTAGTGCTCGGCGGATTGCGCGTGCAACTGAATGCTGACTGAAGAGCGTTGCCGGCTTTCGATTGCAGCCCCGCCAAAATACTACGACTGCAGCAGCTACACTATTCGGATGTCGAGGCCGAAATGGCCTGACGGTGGCGTAGTAGCGGCCGCACGCAAGGAAGTGACTCGGAAGAGAGCGAGGGCGAACGAAACGACGTCGGCAAGCGCACAAGTAAACAGCCAGCCCAGAAACTGAGGCTTAGACCGAGAAACTTTGAATAGGACGCAGGAAGGCAGTAAGCCGGCAACTGAACAGACCTTCTTTCCGCCTTCGCATAGGCCTTATGCACACGCCTTTTTCGTCTTCTTCGTCTTCTTCTTCTTCTTCTTGCAGCACCTTCGAAGCTCGCTCGCGCCCTTGTCTTCTCCCCCCCCCCCCCCCGCCCCCCCCCCCTCTATCCCTCTCTATCTTTCGTGCTCTAGCGTTTTCTTTGTCTGGTCCTGTTTGCCCGCTGCCCTTGTTGCGATTGGCACTCGTGCCCTTGAAAGGACAACAAGGCAGCAATAGTTTTCTCTATAACGCGCAACTCGCCCGCCCTAATATCCTATTCAAAGAAGTGTTTAGTGTTGATCGTTATATTCTGAAAGCTGCTCAGCATTCGGCAGAGGTTCTGAAGCGTGCCACGACTCGCTCTCGTACACACTAAGCAGGTAGTAGCAGTCTTCGTCGACCTTTGTTTAGTTTTTTCCACATCTGGGACCAATCATCAAAGCTGGGATTTCTTAGAAAAGTAAAGAAAAAACATTCAAATAAAAATGATTAAGAACAATGGCAGTTCAAAAATTAGGCTGAAAGAGCTCGTGTTTTGTACACGTTGCCTCCTCAACTTCCAAAAATGAAACCGCCTGATAACCGAGAACTTCAAGCCACCGCCAAACAACCGAAAACCACATTGATGAACTTCGTTGATATGAGCGTTATTACTGCGAGTTTGGCTCGACACCAGTCCCTGTATCTAACGTTGTGGTGTAAATAATGCGCGAGCTTGGTTAGTATACTTGTGCAAAGACAATATAGAATCAAATAAAACTTAACTGTATTCGACCCACAAATATATAGTGAGAACCTTACGTCTAAGTGGTATCACATTAACAAAGGTAAATGCTACCACCTCCAAAGGAGATGACACCACAGTGCCGCATGATCCGCAACACGCGTACACCCAATTATTATGCTCCAGATGAGGTTATGCTGCGGTACGGGATGGTATGCACGAAAACTAGTGCGTTCGATGTGCTGTAGCGAACTTATCTGATGATAGTTTAGGGCCAGGTGTCAAAGCCTGTGCAAGTTGAACACGTTTAACCGCGTCCTGACACTACGAGCACTGCAGCACCTAGAAAGGCAAACATAGTGCAGATAGCGTTCCTATGCTATCAGGATAGAGCCGGATGCTTTTAAGTCTAGCAGAAGGGTTAGGAGATAAGAAATGAGAGTGTTATAGCTAGTCAATATATTCGCTAATGGTAAACCCTATACATTATTTAGCCGTACAAAGAAGATTGATTTTCGAAACAATAACAAATAGCGTGTTCTGGCACTTGAACTTTAGTGTAATGACGTTTACAGTACGATTCCTGCTTCGTGCTGAGCGCCAACCTAAGGCAGACAAAAATGTCCATAAGGAACTCCACTCCGAAAAGTGAGCGAGTGTAAGTCCTCAAGTGGAGGACAATTTGGCAAAGACACGTGTATCCTGATAGAGAATCTGCATAACAAATAGCTCGCATGCAGCGGGACTAGAGAAAGATTAATTAGGATTGCATTTAATAAGAGATTGATGAGAGAGTACATCATAAAGATACAAAAATCCCAGGGTGGACCCCGGGGACATCCTTAGGCAAAGACTGAGCATGAATGTATGTTAATAATATTTGATGACACCAATGCAGCGGCTTTTCGGTCTAAATATTTTTTTCATGTGTTGCCGCCTGTCTCACGAACTGAGAGCACTACATACGTGCAATCAACCTTGTTCTGGAAGGAACAACGTGCGGACGAATAGTGCAGCACAGTGCCGACGCGTCGACTACTGATAATGTTTGTTAGGTACGGTGTACGACGATAGATTTCCTAATAGATTTCTGTGTCAAACTAAATGGGACGCCATCCGCAGCTTGTGTGGTCTTTTTCATCCAGGCAGTTCATTGCAGCGTAGCTGTTGTCGGCGTGACTAAGGGGTTTACATTGTGTGTAGCTTGTGTAGTATGGAACGGTGCAATCTGCGTTGAGACAGCCAGACGGCAAGTATCTCCCGCCTTGTATTATAGCGCCTCTGCAGGAAACTAGACATAAAAAAGTCACAGACAATGATTACGATAGACACGCGCTGCGACATGTCTAGATCGATTAACCTAGTCCCTATCACGAATGCTATAAAACGGTTTAGGTACCTTTTTGGATGACCCGGCCAAAGCAATTGGGTACGTTCTTCGGGATATATAACACCCTTGTGTTCATTTCTAGTCGTTTGCGCGACAATGAATTAATAGTTTATGAGAATCTTGGGTACTCTGAAAGGATTGTAGTCATTTCTGAAATTTCCCAGGTAGAGGAAGTATGAGACCACTTTTATAGTTCTTGAACCACACCACAGTTCATCCGACTTTGTATATTTTCCGGAAGATCGTTCACGAGCACAAAATATATATAAAAATAAAATTTATTAATGAGCTTGGATCAGTAATACATCCGCATTGCGATAGCATCAAGCGTTGTGATATGCTGCAGATTACGGTTAAATTAAAGCGATATTTTGTTTTGAAACCGACAATCCGTCAATAATAATGCTAGTTTATGCCATATCCTCCAGTAAGCTTTCAGCATTCTAGCTCGACATCCCCCTTCACGACTTTTAACACCACAGTAACTGCTGCTACTTTTGCTCCTACCACAGTATAACTACCACCACTACTGTCTTTAGCTTGACTACAATCATGACCAGTACTTTGCTGCCATTGCTTAACCATTAAACAAACTGTGCAGTTATGTTTGCTCGGCGGTTGTGTGATTACAACATACCCCTCAGTTTTACCGATCAATGCGCGGATACGGTTTTTAAGAAGATGAACTACCACTAGGCATCAAACCTATGCAAAGCTTTTTATAAACACTTATTGTCGACATTGAAAGGTGGCTTGTTTCCTTGTATATCTATATTTAATAAAGACGTCAGTGAAAGTCAATAGTTTCCTGTACGCAATGTATTGCTAACATTGCTTTTTAACGCTCTTACAATCTTATTTTAGACGCTCGTCATAGTCTAGGATTCCCGTGGCACAATAGCGTCGTCCTCGCGTTCTCGTTACTGAACATATATAAGCTTTCTCCAGCAGAGAAATGTACGACCAGCATTGCACTTGACAGCCGCCGCCGCCGCCTCCAAATACCTGGGCACGGCAGCAAGCACGGTTTTTCCTGCATTGACATCGCCAATATTGGGCGTTTTACTCATGCTACTGCAGCCCTAACGTTCCGCTCGACGTTTTAAATAATCTCTTAGACGACCTTTCTTCCTTTTTTAGGCAAAGCGATATACTACTTTTAGTCGTAACCGGATATTTTAACGTCGCCGCCAGCACATAGGGCTCCGCTGAGACCAACCGCAGGGGACACGCGGTCCTCGAATAAATGGCGGCGGAGGATTTGATCGTTCTGAACACTGGTGCTCCCACCTTTCATAGAGGTGGGCGCACCCCGTGCATCGACCTAACAATAACGCGCCAAACTAAGGGCCACCGGGTTTTAAATTGAACAGTACTACACGAACGAAGAATCCCTTAGCGACCACTATTTCGTTCAGTTCTACGTGACTACCCTCTAGCCAGCAACACCATCTTCCCCGCTGCGTTCGCCCAGCAGACGCAACAGAGCCGACAAGCTTCAAGGGTCGCTCCGGCAGGCTCATCAAATTAGAAGGTCCGCCCCAGACTGCGGCGGGCCTGCATAACCTTCTGAAGGAAACGTGCAGAAGACCCTCGGGTCACGCTATCCGTCTAAGACGCCAAAATTGACCGCCTCAGGAGGGACTGCATTCAGGCGCGACGCCTCCTCAGCAGGGCCCGGCGGACGGCACCCGCGGGGGAGGCAGCTCTGTACCACAACGCCGAGTACAAAAGGTTGCGGGCTCTCTTTCGAAGGGAAATCTGTAGGAGTAAGGAGCGCTTTTAGGGAGCCTTTCTCGAAGAGCTGGAGGACGATTCCTGGGACCAAACTACTGATGAAAAAATATATGGAAGCGGTGGCCGCTGCGGCGGAGATGTTCTACCTGGGCTCGTTCCCTACCGAATAATAGACCAAAGATCTCGTCCTGAAGGGCCCTATCTCATACCGTCCAATATGCTTACTCGGATCCCTGGCTAAATGTTTCGAGTCCATCGTGGGACGCCTTCAGGACTTTGCGGAGGCAAACGGCCTTCTATCCGACTGCCATTTTAGATTTCGGAAAGGGCGCTTGACAATTGGCGCCATTTAACGGGCTTAACCAAAGGCGTCATTTAGCGGGTTCAATCTGCAGGTATCTGCCAAAAGAACGCGTATGTGACGGTTTTATTCGACGTCAAGAACGCTTTTAACAGTCTCCCGTAGAGAGTCATACTCGATACCCTACACAGGCAAAAAACGTTTTATCTTCTTAGAGTCATATCTGACTACCTTCATGACCGGACTATTCAGTCCTAAGGAATGACCTTCAATCCCTGCTTTGAAATATAGTTTACGACGACGTGCTGCGGCTGGGACGCTTTCCTCCCGGAGCCGACCTCCTTGCCCACGCGCCAGTCTCCAGAAGCTTATACCAAACATCAAAGACTGGTTAAATCGGCCCGGGGGGAGAACTAACCTTCTACACCACCCAGGTCCTGACGGGTTTCCAGGCCTTTCTGTTCAGGATCGGGAAGGCTCCCAGCTTCACGTGCGTCCACTTCGGCGATGAACTCGAGGGCACCTCAAAACACACGATTGTGAGGTGTCCAGCCTGGGCGGAGCAGCGCGCCTTCGCTACGTTTCTAACAGGACGAACACCGAATACGCTGAAGCCGGGCCTGCTCAGCATCTACAAGCTAATGCAGGACTCTTTGCTCCAGTGGCTAGAAGTGACGAAACTTTTTAGGAATATACTTATGGCAAAATCTATAACAAATAACCATTGCACGACACGCACCCCTCAAGCCTTCAGGAAAGGAACTAGTCACAAGTAGACTCACACCTCCCCCGATTGTTTGATTTACTTGGACATGCAATTTGCGGTCGGTTGGGAGAATGGGGAAATTACTAGTCTTTAGTGGGTTGGAGCCCCGCACTACCGGACCACACTTGCAGGCGAGTTTCCTACAGTGTTGTCCGCGCGTGCAAACCGCATTTTCCAGCTACTTCTTACACAAAGACAGAGGAATGTGGCAGCGTTGCACTTCGCTCATGATTCTGCTGCTAATACGGCCAACGCTGGTATTGGCTAAATTGGCTACACCTCCTGCTCTCGCTTGTTCTATTTATTTTGTAGATACTGTAAGTTGTTAAAGGTGGCGATTCTGCAGGCAGGGCCGATCTGCCATGGCCGAATTACGGACCTACCTTAGAGACGTAAATACTAAAATATTAGGCAGAACCTAGTCTAGTGGCCTTACAGCATTTGGCAGTTGCGGTGGACTTACTTTGTTTGAGATAACTCTCACCTAAGGTTGAGCTATGTTTCGAGACCAGCATTGTCACGCTTTGAAGACTAGACAACAATGCGCCTCCTCGGGCTCATCGCAGCCTAACCACCAAGTCGGGTTCTGCAAGCAAGGAGGCATGAAACCCGCTGTCTATGCAACACGGGTCTCTTTTACTTCCAGAGGAGAGGAGCCTGCAATTATGGTCAAATTAGTTTTAGAACGCATTCCACTTGTTAAGATGCAGCAAAGCTCTTAGAGTACTAAGGTATTCGATTTCTAACATGTTTCAACATTTAGTATAGCGTGCTTACTGTAAGCCGTCTTAGCTCCTATTCAGACAGATCTCCCGCAGGTCGGATAAGGACACGGCAGCGCCTTGACTTTGACGAGAAAGTGGTCTACGTGTCGACCCCACCTAACATGAAATGCTCGCTTCTCATATTTCTGGGACGCGACAGGCTCTTAGTAAACGTCCCCGCGGTAAGGTCTTTGCTTACTGTATGCTCAGTCACCGTCGAGAAAAGTCTTGAGTTCTTTCCCCCCCCCCCAAGCCAATTGTTTTCAACAAGCACTCATACAAATAATGGCAAATCTGTGATCTCACCGCTAGGTGCCCTCAGTCGCCACGGATTGTTATATTCACGCAATGCAGGCTACAGAGCGAGAGACACAGCGATTAGCATTATCCTTATCACGGCTTTTCGGTCCACCGACGTTGTATATGAGAACCTGTCGGCTTTGTTCACACGGGAGGCCGATAAGATGACTACCTTTTATTCGAGAAGAGCCAGGCGCCGGTCTGAAATGACACCGTTACTGACACCTTTCTTACGTTACCAATCCTCCACGGTCGGTACCGAAGCCTTTGTTCCAGACCATTCAGTCGTGTAGATCAGGCAGCCCAAACTGCGTAAGTACGCTCATTTGCGCGCGATGTGCAGTTCTATCTCCTAGGCTTTGAAACGATTGGAGGAGCGTGGCCTTTTACGACGCGCCCACTTAGGACAGTCGTAACAGCTATCTATCGCGTCTCCGGCAACAAGAGGGCGGGAACTTTAGCGGAAGGAACTATCTAATGATAGAGTGCGCAGCAACACCACTGAAGTAATTGGTATTTTTTATTGAATATATGTTACAACTATTTCTATCGGAACTATGTTCGTTGAAAATCAAGGTTTTCTACGCGTTTTCTGTATCGTCTTCTATGCGCAACGTTTCCTTTTATTGTTGGGGTTTAATCGCCACTCCATCTCGTCCTGCTTTTTATTATCTTCTAGCTAGTTTTTCCTTCTCAACATGTCCTCCACAAGTCTGATACGCTGCCTCTATTTGTATACATTCTCGAACATAGCGGTGTCAAAGTCTGCTACCGTCCTGTTTAGTGATCCAATTTCCTCTCGTACATCCTTAAATGCTGTAGATTTATGTGGTCACGCCATCCTTTTCGCCTGTGCTATCTTATACAGTTATTTTTGGAAGCACTTGTGCTTCGTCAATACCTGCATCAGATAGTAGGTGACGTGTTTATGTTCTTTGTTAGCCCATTTTTAAAGATCGGGGGTAACCAGACGGGTCCAGGCTCCTGGTACGTCCCTCGGGCCATTCCCTAAGCGCCTGTATCCGGGCCCTGGTTTTTCGGGTGGACCGGTTCTCTTTCCTCCGTGTTTGTTCCACAATCACCCAAGGCCATGGCGCCAGCCTTGTTATCGCAAGAGTGGCCGTTGTTTCTACTGTTCTGTATGCGCTGGCGCTTTGTATTGCCGGTTTTCTTTGCCCTTACAGGAGCACGTTTCTTGTTTAGTTTCTGCTTCATGTTGTTAGGTCCCTATGCTGGAATGGCGTACAGGACAGTAGGCTCCGCTACCAAGGCGGGAAGTCGACTATTGCCTTCAGTTGCTCCACGTTTCCTCTCATGGATCTCGGTAAGATTATTTGGCAGCCTTTCTGCCTCCCGACCACCTTGTCAAAGTATATGTTACTTGAAAGGGCCGTATCTACTGTAACGTTAAGGTATCGGACGAACCTATCAATTTTTATGCTCACCACATTCATTGCTAACCGGGTGCTTCCGTGCCTTTTGTAAGAAGTACCGCCTCACCTTTTTTAGGTGCCAACTTGAGGCCGTGAACTGTTTTCCAGCCTTTTACCATATCGATGGTGCATGTGCTATTCCTTGTAGCGTGTCTACCTCAAGCGCTATGTCCAAGATACCTAGATCGTCCGCAGACGCGATCGTCTGGAATTCCTCAAGCCGGAAGAATCTTAGCTCGTCGTCGTACGCCTTGTTCTAGAGCAGACATTTCAGTATGGACCCCTGTGGAACGTTGGCAGTCGTGGCAAGCTCTGTGTATTACCGTGTATGGCCGACCCACTGCTGTGGTAGGAGACAATATATACTAGGCAAATAGATGATCTATTAGGTCTATACTGACCTACCAACCGTGTGTTGAACGCGTTGCGGACGCTCAAAAGGACGACATGCAGAGCTCTTTGGATCATTGGTCGGTCTCCAGTAGAACTAGAATGGTCATTTTCGTCGTTAGTCTTTTGTTGCGGAAATCATTTCTTTTGAAACCCGTCACCACCATACCTTATTAATAGTGTCATCGCCACTAAATGTTATGGCAATATGCGAGTAATTCTATTTTCGTTCAAACGTGGGTCAAAAGCTATCGTTGAAGAGCGTCATGGCCAGTTGGGCTAGCCACTCTGAGGGGTTTTTACCTCTGGTGCTCGATCGACTGCTTCCTCTTTCCGTTGCAGCTGCACTAAAAGTGTGCTCGAACCAGAATAGATTTGCTTCTTGCTGCGCATCGTCGGACCTCGTTTGCGGTGTTGTCTAGGTATTCGGTGAATTTCTACCACCTTTAGTAGGCTATGTATAGCAGCTAAACACAGTTCCGCCCAGGTCTAGCCCTTCCTTGATCAGTCTTAACCAGTTCCGTGTATTTTACCTATATCATCAGTGCCTGTACCAGTTCCGTGTATTTTATCTTTATCACTGCATTTTTCCCTGGCACATCTCACCGTTTTCCCGGACAGTACACAGAAACGATGTTATTGCTTCTTTCTGACTCTTCCTGCATGCTATATTATTTCCGCCGTCGCGGAGGTGCACAATATTTCTCAGCGTGACACCGGCTCGGGTCGTATCTTCCTCTCGCTACAGAATGCAGGACTATCCTGCCTGCGTATTGTTGTTCGTTGTAATAGTAAACACCGACCCTGCCTTGGGCCTAGACGAGCCTCGCATTCGTCCCTCCGCACAGGGAATCTTTTTTTAGTACATGCATGCGTTTCGTCTCCAGACTTCCGCGACTAGTGTTCTGTTGACTTTTGTCATTTTATCTATTATTGTTCTTAATATTTCAATGACGGCTTTGGGGTTTTTCTTCCCCGGGTTTGACGCTATTAGTGTTTGTGCTGAGCGTGCCGCCACGTTCTCTGTGGCAGCCAGTTCATCCAGATCAATCTCTTCGTGGCGAATCTTTAACGTACCAACTGTAGCTACTATCAGCTTAGTCAGTTCTGGGTTTCTGCAGGTATGAGTCTAGGTCTCTGTGACTCGTCTTACGAAGCAATGCAAAAGCGATTCTGTAGACATCAAATGTTGGCTGAGGATCAGCCCGAAAAATGTCTCTAGTACGAACAGAGTCAATTGCTCAATCATATCTATATCTTTAGCATTCTTCTCCTGGAACGGGTGTGCTCTAATTTCCCAACTAGCTTCGGATGTAGGTCTTCATACCAGCTGCGTTTGCTGACGGACGCCCATTTTATGACCACCTCCCTTTTCACCTAGAGTTTTCTTCTACTTGGAGGTCTTCCCGAATGTCTTAGCATCTCTCTTTCTCTTCCGCCTGTTTTATTTGTTTGAGTGTACGCCGCTCCATTGCAGCTCTCTTTCTTGTAGCTCGTTCGGTTTGGTGGCCCAAACAGGGGCGTCACCTTTAACAGCACTCTTCCCTGTTCTTATAAATTTCATTGTTCATGCTTATTGTGGCAGGCTTTTCGGCCTTGTCGTTAATGTCTACACGAGCCGAGTCCTTTTTTCTAATCTCGCGGTGATTAACCTGACCTGTTGGTCTCCAAAAAACTTTCTTTCAAGAATGGTGTATCTTGAACTTTAGTCACCGTAGACTAGTATTAACCTTTCTGTGGAGTCCTTATGAAGAGAAATTCGATTTTGCAAACGGTATCAACAACGAAAAATTCGAAGCTTCTTTTGTCGATGTCACCAAAAACTCAAACTAACCGACACAGCTGTGTGTTATTTGTTAGTTTGTCTTTCTACAGACTGCATATCCGAGGCTGCAAGCTTTGATTCGTTGTTGTTAAGCCTGTGCTTGTTCACGTCCGTTGGGATTTGAATGCGGTATTTGGCGTCTAAAAGCTTTTCTCTATCGTTTTTCACCGAATGGCGCCGGTTTCACTCACAATACATATTTAATCTCCGGGTCAAAGGGGGTAAAAGGGCCGCAGATTTCCCAGATTTCCACACTTGAACTCGGTTTTGCGGTACTTTTTTGGGTAATATTTGAGTATTTAATACAAGTTCCGTTGGGGACAGGTATATTTCCCATTCAACTAACAGTGAATGCGTAAAAAGCAAACACTTAAACGGTATTGCAAGACAACTTGCCGTAGTCTCTTTTTGGTCTATCTCAGCTAAGCCAGTCGGGAAATTATCGCAGTAGACTGGTAGCTCGCATCTACAGCTTTGTCTCGCCGTCGTTCGACAGTTCAACCTGCTTAGGCCTTCTATGAAATGTATTAATGTTTGTGCTTGAAATAATGGAGGACATCTTGACATCTCGATGTATCTTGCAAGATACAACTTTTTTTCTTCAGGGGGTGGAAATACACTTATGCACGCCTAGTAAGATACATGTACGTGTAGCTTACGAGCGGCACCTAAGAGATCCGCCCGCTGGCATATCGACTGTCGACCCGTGCCCTTCTATTTAACTCACAGGCCGCAAAGTGCTCAGGCGAAATAAACTTGCTCATAGACAATGGCTTTTCTGATCACCCGAGGGTTCGTTTGAGGAGAGCTTCGTGGCGGCCCGTTCCAATGCGTATTTTATTGCCGAGCTTCGGCGCTGTTGAAGGCAACAGCGTGGGATGATAAAGGCCGCCATCATTACGCAATTTGCTACGACAACTCAAATGACCCCAACAGGTAAGTTTGCTGCAATGCTGTGGGGCAAAATGTCTCTAACGGTAAGAAAAGACACATTGGATCGTAGATTAAACACAAAAATAAACCTCAGAGTGACAAACATTTTGCATATATATATATATATATATACTTATTGGTATGGAGGAGGAGTTAAATGCTTTAGGCACTAACGCAATAGGGCAAGTAGATAGAAACTCAGACACTATGTAGTGTGGGACTCACCCCCGACATTATTCCGCTGGACATTGTTCCGCTGAGATCATACCCACTAAACGCACCTCCCACTTTAAGCTTCACTCTCTGTCAGTCCGGCTCTCCTTTCAATAGTGCTACGAGCCGACAGGAGGAGTGGTGAGTGTTCTTCGGATCAATTGGCCGAAGACATCTTAGAGTTGACCCTATAGCTATATTACTGCGTCCCTCCACCTACGAAACGGTTCTTCTAGAGGTACAGGCGTATTCTGTCCTCTCTGTTGCAAATCTGTCTCTTCTGAGGCGCTCCAGGTGCCCCTTTCTAACCAGTACTTCTCGTGCCACTGCAGCTCCTATATGCCAGTTAGAGGTGCACTCACAAATAAATTGCACAAATTGTGCCATTCTCTAAGTAGGCAGGTCCAGAGGGTTAGTAGAATTTAGCTCTCCGCCTAACTTCAATCGGTCCAACACTTTTCTTTTAGCCTCTATTCTGACTTGCGCAAAGACCGGACAAACCAAGAGAATATGGGGAGCGTCGTCTACGACGCCTAGGTCACAGTGTACGCATGTGTTCGAGGAGGTTTTTCCTATCCTTGACAGATAAGCCTGAAAGTTCCCATGGCCCGTTATAACCTGCGTCAGAAAGTGATCAATCTCTCCGCCTGGTCGATTCAACCACTTCCTTATGTCAGAAATAAGTTCCTGCACGCGCGCACCCGGGGCACCATCTGGAACAACAGCCTAATCATTCTGCCATGCAGTAAGTGTGCCTTCCCTTCCATCATCTCTGACTTTCATATTAGAGCTTTCTGGGCCCCTATTTCATAATATTTTTCTTTCCTCTGCCTTTAGGTTCAAGAGAGGAGTGCCAGCAAGGACAAGTGCAGCGGAGGTGCTGACAGTCCTATAGGCCTGAGTAATCCGTAAGGCCGCGGTCCTTTGTGTTTTTCTTAACATATGTTTTAGCCTTTGTGACTCTTTAGCCGCTTTGAACCACACCGGTGCTCCAAACAACGCTATAGATTCGACGGCCGACATAATGAGTCTCCTACGTCCTGCTTTACTTGGCCCGTGAATGTTAGAAAGGATCTTGGCTATTGTGTTTGCCACCTGCTCCGCTTTCTTCAGGGCGTTTCTAGCATGGTGCATACCCTCATTCCTCAGTCCAGATGTATGCCCAAATAATGTAAAATGCCCTGGCTACACTGACCATTCTTATCCGGACTTAATTTAAGACAAGGTTGATAGGTCGGACTTGCTTCTTTCCTACCAACAGAATATATTCACTCTTCCCCGGAGCAAGAGCCAACCCAGCCTCCTTCATCCATTCCTCTACAAATGTTAAGGCTTTATTGGCATATAATTCTATCTCCGTAGCCCTCTTCGCCTGCACCGTAATAATGACACGTAATAAGTAATGACACGATCTTTCAAGTAGTCCGAGGTTAGCCTTACCAGGTATTGTGGGTCCTTCCTCTTAACTAGTGTATCCAAAATAACCTTCCAAGGTAGGCTGTTAAAAGCATTTCTCACGTCTAGCTGCAAGGTATAAATTGCGGGTATTAGGCGTGGAACTGTGTGACGTTTGGTCACCACCTTGTTAATTGCCGTTAAAACCGATCTGATTTTTTCGAAATCCGTATTGTGTATCGGACAACAGGTTGTTTTCTTCGGCGAAGACTCGAAGCCTCTCTGGTACAATGGCCTCGAGAGTTGCGAGGAATTCTCTCTACCAATTTCTTTTGCTGTCGACAATTTTATTTTTAAGTAGGGCTCTACGGTTTCGGTACTCCATTACGAGATGGGGGAGTGTCTCCGCGTTTCCTCTACCTCTCTTTATGGTCCTCCTTGCTCTTAGACACTATTTTCGGGTTTCCTCAATGTCCCTGCTCCACCAGTGTTTTCCCTGCACCGGCTTCTTCTTTTAGAATGTGTTGTGGATCTGCAGGCCCTCACGCAAGCCTTCCTCAAAGCTCTCCCTTACTCTATTGCATCGCTTGAAAGCCCATCTATCTCGAAGACATTTCGTATTGCATCTTTAATAGCCCCACTATTCTTGATAGCGAACCGCTGCAAGGGAGGCAAGGGAGGTATTGGTCTAGTGTATTTTATAATTATATACTCAATTCAATCAAATTCTCCTCCTCAGTGAGTACTCTCCAATCGGTGACCAATACAGCCATCATCTAGCAGCAGATCGTCAAGTCTACGTTTGACTCCTGTCCTGCTCTATGAAAGCAGGACAGGAATCAAGCGTCGCGGTGTAGAAGCCCTTACACCGGAGCACCCTATCCGGTGTAGGGGCTTCGTCAATTGATATTGCTAGGTCGTCTAGAAATTTCTCGAAGGTCTCGAGTTCACTATTTGGGCTTATGTAGCAAGAGTATATCCTGCCTATGTCTACCACATCTATCCATGAATAGCCACTACCTGTCTCATGCCCCAGTTCTTCTATCATGCAGTTTCGGACTATGCAAGTATCTGCGCGAGCATCTGCAACCCATTCGCTTTTATCCTGCACTAGATTTTTGTTTGGCTCGCTAAATAAGGTGAGCGTCGTCTCTCGCCTGCTCGTTATTTCGTTTACTAACATATGACCAGATCGCTGCGGTTGCAATTGTTCTGTATCAATTTAAACGGAGGTGCGCTACTGATTCATTAGTTGGGATGGGGTTTGCACCAGTTGCCGCAGCCAAGCCTCTGACGGTGTAACTGGAACCCGGAGTG
Source organism: Dermanyssus gallinae (assembly GCA_003439945.1). Taxonomy (NCBI): domain Eukaryota; kingdom Metazoa; phylum Arthropoda; class Arachnida; order Mesostigmata; family Dermanyssidae; genus Dermanyssus; species Dermanyssus gallinae. Next base: position 369,233 of record QVRM01000142.1, on the reverse strand, counting down.
ATGAATCCCTCCGCGTCTACCTTTTCTTGCTTCTATTATTTGCGTTGTTGTTTCCTACGGGCAATGTCCTCTTCCTTTTCAGCCTGAATTTTGTCCTGTGCTGATTTTTTCCGAGCAACTTGTTTACGATCCAGGACCGCCTTCTTGAAGGCCGGGCAGGACATGCAACTGGCAGTATGGCCATCCACGTACAAACATAGCAATGGGGCAGTCCTTTTCACAGTCTTTAGAAGTGTGGCCGAGTTCACCGCACTTGTTGCAATGTCGGTCTGGCTCTTTGTCGTCAGTACACTCTCTGGCAAAATGTCTTACTTTCTGGCAGATAAAGCCGTGATTAGGGGTTCCGTTGTTTTGCGTACATCCACTCTCACATCCGTGCCATTGCGAATTATGTCTGCAAACGTAACTCCTTCTCCTGTCTTGGTTTCATTAACCTTTATTATTAGAAATCCGTCCCTTGTTTTGGTAATCCAATCGAGTTTCACACCGGCTTTATCCGGCTGAACGCGGTCTCTAATTTAATTGAGGGTCTCCTCATTGGTCGAACCTTCTTTCACTTTGATCCTGACGGTGCTGTGACCGGCGGGCGGCACAAACCCGTCTCTCGCGCCGGAGGAGCTATGCCCGCGAGAAGAACTGCGGGTCCGCATGCCTTTCCTCTCCGCTAATTCATTGTAGCACCAATTTTGCCTACAACAAGCTTCAACGGCACGTCTGATCGATGGCCCGTTCCGTTCCTCAGAAATATGCAGAAATTAGGCGGCTCTGTTGCCAGGAAGGTCTTACTGTTCTCTATGATCTTCGAAAGAATGCTCAAAAAACCGGCAGGTGTCTCATCGGTTTAACCATACCGACCACAAGCTTTCTCATGGTTGTTTGTTGGCTCAGCTGTGTTTGTGCTTGTTCACATGCGCCATCGATCAACTCTAGCGCTTCGCTGCTGCGCAAGACCGCGACTCCTCCAACAGGGAGATTTATGAGTGACTCAGCAGACCGGTACTCTATAAGTGTATCAAGAAGAGCCTTATCCTTGTCAGATCCCTGCGTCACCAGCATGGCGCGTGAGTGGCTTGCTCTGAGAAAGCTTTTACGCGCGAAGACTGAGTTCTTGAAAACGGCCTTAGGTCACTCCTAATTCATTAAGCTTGCAAGGTCGTCCATTGTTTGCGCTTTGTCCAGAGCAGCCTCGACTTGTTGGGCTAGCTCAGCATCTCTGAGCTCTTGGACGCGCTCATTTTATACTTGCTTGTTGCATCTGGAGCAGATGACAGTATCTTCTATACCAGAAAGACTTATCGTTTCTGTGCCTACTTCAGCAGTTTTCTTCAGCTTTTTGCTATTTGCTTCTTTTTCGTTTATCTGAAATGTCAAATCTTGTATCCGTGTACTGAGCACAGTATTCTGCTCAAGTATTTCCTCCTTATTCTTACGCAGCTCATTTCCGCAGATATTCTTTTTAACGTCCTTTTCGCTAAGCCTTCAGATTACTAGCTCTAATATTGTTATGGCATTCTTAATGTCAGTATGCGTAGTACCGTGTTTCCCTTTTAGAACCTTTAGCGGCTCGACGGTCTCGTTAGCCTTTTCAAGTGTCTCTGCGTAGTTCGCTGGAGGTTCATTAGCTTTGACACCATCGCTCCTATTCTTCTTCTTTGACGCTTTCATCCTGACCAGTTTAGACAGGTGGGAAGGCATCGATTTTATTCCCGGCGAAATTTCGGGTGATCCCTCCGCCTGCCGCTTATCTCCTGCTCTGAAACAGCTTGCTTGGAAAGTTACCTCTCAGGCTTCCTCCTTTCTGACCGAGTCCACTCAAACCACTGCCTCCGAACGAACATTACCCGGCAGGTTGTCGCCCGCCGTCTCCACCAGAGAACTCGTCTTCTTCCCCGTCGCCATAACCGGAGACCTCTGAACGGCACCGCCTTTCTTGAAGGGATCCATTTCCGCCACCCGGGGAAGGCCACCGGTCCGCAGCCAGCCCACGGGCCGCACTTAACCCTGGAGCCAAAATTGACTCCTCGAGGAAGCAGTGGATGCCTGAAGACTTGTTCCTGCCGTGAGTTACCGTATGTTCTTTTATTTCAATATCCGCTAGTCGATTTCCGCGGATTACTCCTTTAACTTTTCCCCGACTCTGCTTCCATTGCTGGGCCGGCGTCTGCAGATATTCAAATTTCGCGCGTCTGTGTTGTATCTACGTGCTGTACGTTCCGTAGACTCTGCTATGCATCCAAACCAAGATGATCGCCCCCAGCTAATCTAGGCTGCTGTTTATCCACGTGATTTTCAGCGTTGAGCTTTTAAATAAACACTGGTTTACACTGGAATACAGTCTACACACAGGAAGCGTGACGGTATGCCGATGTAAGCAATCCTCACGAACCGTAGCATCTTTCGAAGAATTGAGCCTCACCCTCTGGGTGTGATTGAGACACACCCACACTACGTTTATGGGTATCGACTGATGCTGGATGTTTTAGTCTAGGTCACTGAGTTTTCCAACTAACTTTGTCGCGTAGTGTCTCTGTGTAGCCTTGAACGCAATAGGGTGCTTTTTGTACACTAGCTAGCCCAAACTTCTCCAAAAACCTAGTTTTCGAAACACTTATCCAGGAGCTCGATCGAAACACGTCCGTACTCGTTCACGCACACATCACCACACCCGGTTGGACTGTATATCGGGCTTAATCTCTCGCTAGAATGTAAACTTTCCCTTGTCGGCAATCTTTCCGACGTCTCCGATTGCCCAGCCCGGTCAATGACGGTACGACACTGTTTCTCACTAATGCACAAAAGCGATATATGCACATTTCCATCGAACGTTCAGAGGTCAGCCGATCTAGGGAAGCCATGCATCTTGATTGTTCCAAAACGAAATTAGGTCTCTGAAAATGTCAAGAGTTGTGAGACTGGAGCATCACATGTTGCCCAACTCATAATTCTTGGACAAGCCACTATTTACACACTGAATGTGAAAAATGAGCCTAAAAACTATCTAAAAGGTTTTTCACTGATATTTGGCATACCGCCAGTAGAAAGAACCGAATTTGGCTCAAGTGCTGCGTTCACCAAGTCGACAAAAAGTTCACACATCTAATTACTCGGGACAAGTCCGGTTCAGGCCCCGAAGTCGGTCACTCGGTCGATATCACCCTAAGAGGGTCAGTATTTAGATCACGGACTTGGTAGATGTATGTCGTCATCAATAGAGCTTGTAGTGTTCGATGTAGCAGTCGTTATACTATCGTCAAAGTTAACAATAGCTGTAACATTAGCAGACCAGTTGGTCATGGAACTAACCGCGACGACTAAACTATAGTATCACTTGCAAAGGCGAGTGCCACATTAGCCAGTAGGCAAACAGTGACAACTCGGAAATACCAATAACGACAATATTGGCGGTATGACTTGTGGTTAGTTCTCAGTATCTAATTAAACAGAAGCGCGTGTCTGTTTTAGTGAGTTTTAGTAAGTTCATTACGGAAATTACGGAACAGCAAAAGGGGTGAACAAGATTAACTCCACTCATATTAGCTATTAGAACGATAATTATGCATTTTAATTAGTTGTTTATTTTAATTAATCAAGCGAATATTTTATTGTAGAGCAGAATGATGACGAATGCCATCGTTCAATGTCAATGGCCAGATCACGAAGGGTTGACCAACAGGTGGTCGCTTTATTAAGAGCATGGACTACTGGGAGATACGCGGGATAAGCCGAAGACGAATACAATATTAATCCGCTCAGTGCGACCTACTATAATTAATCCTGGTATTGTAGATGCTTTATGTATCTATACCAACAATTTCGACAAGGCCGATACGTAGACAGGCCAATCTCAGAGTAAGCCGTTTGGAGGAGCTGTGTCCCGTCCATGAGAGCAAAATATGTACGAATATAAATCCACAGCTTTAGTAAAGCAAAAGCTCGTTGAACGTTCCCCTATACCTACATTTCTGCTAACATGTAAAATGAGACTAGCCTTCATGCATGAAACATAACAAAGTAAAGGTGATCAAAAAAACGTATTACGTTCTAGCTAGCTGAAGTAAAAGAAGCCAGAAGGAAATGCGATTATCATCCAGCCAATATTGGCCTAAAGATAATAGGTTCAGACAATGGCTAACTCCCAGACTACATTGCCAGATACTGATTTGTGTTATTGATACATTATGATAGACTGTCCACCAGGTACTAAGTCAATCCGACTACCGCCTACGAAGTCGCATACAGTAGCCTGCGAATGTTTTATTTCGAAGCAAAAACTAAAATCGAACACGCCAGACGAAAGATCGGAGCTTTGGGCGTTATCGAGGCCTTGCACCTTTGGTCCGGTATTATATTGGACAGTCGCTACGTATACGCCAGGTGCATTGAGCATGGTTATCACTTCCTTGTTTGTTCAAACGCCGCTTTTCACGCGGAGGACGAATTGTGCATTTGCCAGTTCTACGTGCAGAATTGTGCCAAATACCATGCAGTAGACGTGCGTGTCAGGCACGACTTCAATCAAATACAATTCGAGACCTTTCGTAGGGGCCAACGCGACGGTAAGGCATATATGAGGTTTCCTCACGCTCAGATGGTGCCTCAGTCTAGATGTCGTGAGCCTGTTCAGTATATCTGCTACGGAGCAAGGCCATGAACTTGTCGTTGTATTTTTGGCACTTATCAAGGGTTTAGCTTGATGAGAGTAGGCTCGAGTCGCTTTAACGCCGTCTTCTTGTTATTGGCTAGGTTTGCGATGCTATCCTTCCTCGGAATAGTTGCCGTATAGCAGCCGTCCTGATACTAGGTTGTTGCTTCGAACAACCTTTGCGCGGTCTCGTCTTCTTGAGTTAAACGGGTCTCTGTAGATAACTCTATTTCAAGTTGCCCAGTGGTCACAGTTTCTCGATGTCGCCAACAGACGCGGCCAGAGTGGTGGAACAGCAGGGCACCTGGACGGATTGCGCCGTGACATTTACTCGCGATTCCACTGAGCCGCCAATAAGCTAATGAGCCGAGATTCACAAAAGTCTCTGCTGAGACCTGTGTGCAGTCTCTCTGCGCATAGACGTGAAATGTCGGTGCGATTGGCAAGTCTCACAGTGTGCCCGAGACTTGTAATCCCGCAGCCGGTAATCTGCGCGGAAGAATCTATAGCAGTACTTGTTATTAGCAAAGATTTTGCGCACACTAGGAGGCGCTGCTACGCCGAGAGGGTAGATGAACAGGAAATTTACAAAAGAAGCACTCCCAATGTGTTAATTGTTACGGAGGTGACTGGTGCTGTTGGCCATCAATACAATAGACCGCAGGTCGTTTGAAGTCTGATGTCCTCTTCTTGTCGTGTCGCTGACTGCTGCGTCCCCTTCCAGCATCGCGGGCATGTGTAGATGCTTGGACAGGTTGCCACCGCTAGGGGCTCCAGTACGGCAGGCGAACAGCTACTTCGATCGGCAAACGCCACAAATGAGCCACGGCACCAAACTGTTGACTAGCTTGTCAACTGTAAGCTTTCGTCTATGTCGCCTTGAATTACCGTACTTTCTACACTAAGAGGAGAAGACACAAGCACTGCGCCTTACTTAGCTAGCTACCGTATCTCTGACGGTTGACTGTGCAATCTTTAATGTTGCGATGACGATAATGAAGTGGTGTTAGTACAACTGAGCTCATTCAGTGGGGTTTCGCCGCGCAAATGGATAGATTCCAAATAAAGGTGCTCAACAACGGCGGCAAATACGGCTCCCACTATATATATATATATATATATATATGTATTTATATATACAGCAGGATCTTTCAAACGTTCCCCGCTCAGCTCTGCCCTCTCCATGATACCATCTCTATACCAATGAATAAATCTAATGTAATGTTACTCACCGGAATAATAACGCGTAGACATTGTAAAAATTCATTATTGTAACGACGCAGCTACCAAATATAACGATGTCGCTACATTGTGAATCGGGGACGTAGACTCAGTAGAACGGCAACTACAACACGAGAGACCTAGGAGCAATGAACGACGACACACGAGCAGAGATCTCGTGCATAGCATGATCAAAAAGAGAATGATTTTCAGCCATCCTCCATCGGTCTATTTTTTGGTACGAGGCACCGCGGCGTGCTGGCACCCCAAAGGGTGTCAGATTCCGCTCTCAAATCGGTCGATGCATACAGCGGTTTGTCATTGTTCCGTATAGGAATGCAGTTTAATTAAGGTTTGACTCGGATTGTGCGGCTAAAGTCGACCCTCTCCCTCGATGTCGGCCGGTGATTGTTTGGACAGTGGAGGCCGTTGGGGTTTTGGCGCGAAAGCCGGTGGCCGTCTTCTCCTGGCTGGTTGAGACATGTATCGTTGGGTACGTTGAGGTTTGGCGCAGACGCTGTGGTCGTTGGACGTCGCCGGTTAGGATTGATTTGAATTGCGTTGGCGGGGACGCTGTGGCCGTTGGACTTGGTCGGTTAGGACTGATTAAAATTGCGCCATGTCGCGTAAGGGCAAAACTGCGTCAGAGTATGAAAAGGAAATTTCTCTACGGTATTCTAACGAGCTTTTCGTGCACGCTTTACGGTGTAAATAACCGTTATGACGTAGCCACACTTCCTTGGTAACACGGTAGATATCTAGCTTGGGATACTATCGTTTTCCGCATGACTCTTGTCTATGTTCTCGTTTCATCTACGGTCCGAGGGGCAAATTTTACAACAAATATAATGACGAAACTTAATTATGCTAAACTAGAAAACTACCACTACGAAGCAGGTCCTAGGAGCTAGGCGGATTGCCTACCTGGGGTTTATACTGGACACTGGTTTCACGGGTAATCCATACATACGCTACTAAAATAATCCACCAGCCTTCTTGGAACCAGGCTTGGATCCTGCCTAGAGAGGCTGCGCCTCTAAGGCTAAGCGAACACTGGTGGCCTCTGTGGCGGAATCTGGCACAGGGCTCTTAGTACGTAACTAAAAACCCTGCGCAATAAATGATGACTACTCGAATCTGTAAAGGATGTTAAACGATCTCTACCACAACTCTTTTGAGCCTGGGCGGGATAATTTCGTGGGTCCTAGGTGCCAGGGGACACGGCGAAAGATCTCTTGGCAGTCCCAGACATTATTAGTGAAGCTCGTAGATATGCTAGACATGATAGAGGAGGATATATGCGTCTTCTGTCACGTAGGAAAGACCGACGACGTCGACCACACAGTCGTGCGATGCACGGAAGTGGCAAGAGCAAGAGCCAGCCCAGTTCATGATCGGGGGCAAAACCACACGTACCGTAGTAGAGCATATGCTTGCCTCCTAGGGAGAGACGGGATAGCTCATCTCAACTCCATCAAAAACCTAAAGACGAAATTCAAGGAACAGCGAAAAAGTCGCATCGAACGACGGCTCTACACGGGCACTCGGGACAGGCAGCCACAATGGAGAGAAAACGCAATTCAGCAGAACTTTCGAGACAATCTCAAAGCATCCTGGGGTCGGAGACGTGTTGGCTGAGGGTATACTATTATTTGAATGCGAGATTCCTCCCTGTAAGCTTTGAGGTAACTTCATACAATTCCAGGTTTATGGTAGCGGGGAGGATATCAGCCTTATTGGATAACAGTGTCACAGTATGTGCTGTACTGCAGGCATGATGCACTTCTGGGACCTTCAAAATAAAGAAAAAACACATCTAGAGCCTAATAAGGTGACCTGAAGAGATTTTAGTAGGGCTAGTTTATCATCTCTACTAGAAAATAAAGGTAAACTATCGATAAAGCAGAGCGTGACAGAGTAACCATGCCATTATGAGACGAGAATATTTCATGCAGACGAGATTCCTCCTTTTTTACATTCTTAGCTTCTTTTCAACATGCACCGTAAAGATACCTTATTATTTTATGCATTTTATCTAGCTTTACACAATGGCATCTCCGAACAGCGGTTTAGTTCTATCTGCTTTATATGCTGCACGTCTGCTTGTCTTTTTACTTCTTGCTTACTTTCAACTTATTTGGATCTATTTCCTGCTCTGTAGTTTCCACCTAATAATGATACTGCCAAATTACATTTTGTTCCATCTGTAACCATCTTTTACGCTTTTCCGTGTACTTCCATTTACCATAATATAATTCACACATAACTTCCTATTCATTTGAGTGTACGTCTGTATGCTTTCCATCCACTAGTATATCTAGCTTTGTCATTAATACTTATTTTAATAGTATTTTCCTTTGCATCTCCTCTCTCCCGTCTAACTGATGAATGTGGGCGTTTATGTCTCTAAAATGCATCGTTTCCTTCCCATTAGTATCTAGCTTTACATCTATGGCATCCCCTAATAGCTGCTTAGTCTCATCTATTTTATGTGCTCACAACTGTTTATCTTTTCACTTTTTGCCTACTTTTATTTTATTCGGGTACCCCACTTTTTACAGAAGACCTTCAGCGCCGCTTTAACCTGCGGTGAACTCGCGAGTATCAATAGCACTTACTAAAGTGGGAAGCTAAAATGTGTCAAGTGGACATGGATTTCTATCGGACGCAAGCTATGATGAACAACTTGTGGAAGAATGCCTAATACGAAAATCGCCACCTTATTATGCGTCATGCAATGCAAGGTTTCCATCATGCAGTGTGCACGAAAATTGGTTTCCATGAGGCAGACGTGCAGTTTACCTGTCGGCACTGTGGAACAACTTGCTCAACCTACCATCTATTGCATTGCCGGAACCCATCAACAGTCCGGCAAATTCATATGTAACATACATAATTGATTTGTAGCTATTTATTGCCCCGTAACTTCTACCTAATAATGAAATTGCTAAACTCTATTCCGTTCCTCCATCTCGTCTACCTATTCTCGTATGTTCCTTTTTACCATAATATAATCCGCACATTTGCAGCTTTGCCGTCAATGCCTACTTTAATAGCATTTCCGTTCCATATCCTCCCTCCTGTCTAATTGATGAATGTGGGCGTTCATGTCTCCGCAATAGATTGTTTCCATCCCATCACTATCTAGGTTTACATCTATGGTATCCCCAACAGTTGTTTAGTCTCATCTATTTTATGTGCCCCACATTTATTTATCTTTTCACTTTTTGTCTATTTTCAATTTATTTGTAGCTATTCGCTACCCCGTAACTTTCACCTAATAACGATACTGCCAAATTATATTCTATTTTTTCATCTACATTTCTTTTAACATAATATATCCGCACATAACTTCCTATTTCCGTGACTGAAGGTATATTTTCCAACCACTATTATACCTAGCTTTGTCATTAACACCTATTTTATTAGCATTTTCCTTTTCATATGCTCCTTCCCGTCTAACTGATGAATGTCGATGTTCATGTCTTTGAAATAAATAGTTTCTATCCCATCACTATTTGCGACTGCCTCCGTTAATCTACTAGGCAATGCTTTTTACCTTTCTATGTATTTTTTACTTTATTACTCGACGCTCTGTAAACCCCTATAATACTGATTACCCCGCTAATTCCTTCAATATCAAATACCATCACGTTTTTAATGTTTACTCTTGTTTTTATTTTACTTACCATGTTTACTTTTATATATATGATGCTTTCTTTAACAATTGTACCAACTCAAACCTATCAACTTCGCTTCTAGAGTCTGGTTAGCATCTTCCGGTATCCACAAGGTTGCCCATGGCCAACCTCCGCATCACCTCTGGGTTTGCATGCCGCGGGTGCTGTCTCTCTGCTTTAATATCTGCCGGTCTCTCTGTTGTCCCGTTGTCTCCAGTAGCCGCTGTTCCCCCGGTTGTTCCCGGAGTTCATGTTGTATGTAGTGGCCCTGTTTCCCCGCCTCCGTAGTATTCCTCTTTATGAATATATACATTTTCCGACCCCCAATTATTTTCCTGAATTAGCATCATTAAATTTGTATAAGGTACCTGATGCTAACCTACAAATTGCGGCACATATTCACCTTGCAGTTTCTGCCGAGTTGCGGCTCTCCCAGCTACCTTCTGCATTGTCATTTTCACTTTGGGCCATTCGCAGGCTGTCCGGCTAATTGGGCTGACCGCCATCTTAGCATCCACCTTACCGTAGTTAACACCGTCCGGAGCCATGACTCCAGCGGTGATCTGAGTGAATTCCAGGGAAAGGAATTTAAACTTAACTGCTCGCATCAAAGGAGCTATCTTCGTGTTGACAGCCATGCAAGCCATTCTATTGCCTCGTTTTGTTTTTCAATCAACCGTTTGTAATACCGTCACTTTGATATTACGCTCAGTGCAAGACTTAACTAATTTTTTACTTGCTTACTAACTTCCCTGTCCGCTTTCATCTCACTATCTGCCTGCATTACGTAACTTTACCCCCCCCCCCCATAGAGCACTAACATCTGTTCTACACTATTAAATACCCATTACTTCCTTAATCAATTCCACAATATCCACCAATGTCCCTTCTCTTTCCAATAATTTTCAGCCCTGTTGTGCCCTTCGGAAGACTTTTCCCTAACTAGTCTTCCACTCTCAATATGTTCGAGTCCCCAGCAATTATCACTCTTTTTCCAAGCGGAGTAGCGCGTCTAGCTGTTGCTGCTTCTCTTCTATGTATTCCCAGCAGTTTCTGTATCTGCTGTCTATTCTGTAGACGCAGAATTTAAGGAATGCTTTTTTGAATCAGTTTTGTTCACTCGCTCTGCGTTCTTTGGCTTAAGGTTTGGAACCGTAACCACCGTTATTCCAATGACGTATCCCAATTAGGCGGTTCGCTCTAATAGACAGAGTTCCTCAGAACAGTACCGGTTTGGACGTTGGTCACATCTATAAGTTCAATAGGGCTCGACAGCTTCCAGACGCCAAGAGCGTAATTAAATGCCCTGCATTCTGTCGAATGGTTTGGAATTGAAACAACCATCACGCTGGAACTTGCAGACTTGGAGGCAGGCAAAAGCGTCTCTAGATTTGACAATAGTGCCCCATTCATTGTGTCAAGTTGACCCACGCGAATAATTACCTTGTACGTGCCAGGTTGGCCGTTAGTGATTTGCTCCGTCTTCTGAAGAGTATCGGGAACTTTTTCATCTGGGAAATATTTGGACTGATACTCTGGCGTGCGACCAAAATTGTCGCGTATTTTTACAGCAGGTTTTTTGACGGTGGAGCTGTCCATAATTGGAACTCTTGCTTTACCTGGAAGTTGTTTCACGTCCCCGTCGGCTCGTGCAGGTGTTGGTTGATTGACTGTCACACTTGCGTCGTTTGTGCTTTGTGAGGAGGGCGCGGTTCGCGTGCGTAGTATTTGAGACTGAAAAGTTTGCGACATGAAAATTGCCTCGATAGCAAACAAAGCGATGGGTCGCTCAGCGTTGCTTTAATCTGCGCCTTACTCATGATTAAGATAATTTACTAAAATGAGAAGCCAAGATATGTTAAATAGACATGCATTTTTATCGGACGCAAGCTATGATAAGCAACTCGTGGAAGGATACCCAATACAAAACTCGCCACCTTATTATGCGTCATGCAATGCACGACATTTATCATGCGGTTGGCTTCTATGAGGCAGACGAGAAATGCACCTGTCGGCACTGTGGAATAGCTTGCTTAACCTATCTATCATCTATTGCATTGCCGGAACCCAACAGCACTCCGCCAGATTTTTATTGGACTTATACTCGACTTGAGTAATAAATGAATGTTTGTAATTCTGTTGTCGCGTTGTCTTCTCTAGTGCAGCAGCAGCAGCAGCAACAACAACAACAACAACAGCAACAATAATAGACCACAATAACAACAACAACAACAACATCGTCCCATCCTTGTTGCAGCGCCGTTCGCCGGCCGCCGCCTTCGCGTAAAATACGGAGTACGTAATAATAGATTGCGCAACATTGCCTCATCGCCATGCTTGTTTTCGTCGTCGTCGTGGTCGTCAGCATCGTCAGCCTTCTTGTCCTTGTCATTTCGGTTCAGCATCTACATCCATCTAGTCTCGCCTCGTTTCGCGCCTCTGTCTCTCCCGTGTCCACGTTTGTACTCGTCGCCGGCCGTTACGGCCGGCCTCGTTTCTTTACGATTGTCACTCTTTCATCAAGCTTCGCTCTTTCATCGTCGTCTACAGCGCACCGCTTTCTCTACTACCGACATCACACCGCTGTCGTTCATCTACTCTTTTCTGCTCGATACTGCCGAGCCGTTCAGTCAGCTCCTTAAGCTTAACCGCCATTATTTTCCCTCTCTTTCTTCTCAACCTTAAGCGGCTTCCTTCGATAACGCCTAGCCTTTTTTTGCACATCTGTCATGCATGTTTCTCACTTGGCTTGCATAACGTTGGCGATGCCGCACCCCTTGTCCGCGTGCTTCCTGCCTTTACTTTCGCCTCTCTCTCTCTGCATTCATCTGCCGATGTGTAGCACACCCCGTACAGCCAGCAAATGGCGGGTCACGTTCTGCAGTTCTATTCCTGACGATTATATTTTTGTACACGTGCAGATACTCTACGTAAAACGACGTATGGTTGCCCCACCGCCACCCGCCGATAATAATCGAATTGGCAACGCCGTCGGGCGACATCTTACAGTTATTTCCCAACATAGTGTACGCACAAACAGTCTAATATATATATATATATATATATATATAGAGAGAGAGAGAGAGAGATCAACCGTGCACGTTACTTTGCAGGTTGATTCACGCAGACCCCCTTAATGCGTTTCAAAACAAATACAATTATAATAAGGAGTTGTTGTTTACATCTACGCCTATATTTTCTAAAGCGAGTAGACGAGAACCGTGTCACTACGTGCAACAGACACGCGCAAACATCTCACTGTGCCGAGATGCCTATGTCCAAAATAGCGGACACTACTTTCCAACGAAATGATTTCGTCCACGAATTAGATACACAATGCTTAGGCATTTATCATAAGCGACCTGTGAAACGTAACTATTATCTGTATACCGACGTATTCATATGCCGATGTCTGGCAAACTCTAGGCACACATATATATATATATATATATATATAAAGTAGGAAAGTTTATTTTAACCATTTCACTTAAACATCCGCCAATACACTAAGCCCACGGCCAATTAAGAAACACCGGAGTGTGGGCTACGCGAAGCGCAAGTTCATGTAGGGGGGCATACGCAATTCGATGCGTTCGCCAACATTCGTCGCCTTTTATCAACTCCAGCGCAGAGGAGAAGCTTAGGCATTAAACATCTTCAACTTGAAGAGAAGGATTAAGAAGAGCAATAGATCCAGCACGAGTTCAGTGTGCAGCTCCTCTTGGCCAACGTTGTTTTTTGCCAGGATCATTGGTAAACACGGACGAACCGAAGATAATCTGTAAAAACAGCAAAAAAGCAAAATGCACGCTTGTCACACTTTAAAAAAGGTTTGGGGCCATCTGTCATCTCCACAATCAGGCGTTATGCTGCCGAACCCAATACATATTGTATTCGTTATACGGGGGGGTACCTTAGCATGTAAAGATACATGCGGTACTGACAAAGTGCTCTGAGGTAGCGAAACGCGCCGAAAATAAGAAGGTGCGCCATGCGAAAAAGAGAATGTACGCAGATCTTGAAAATGGCTGTGTTTTGCGCTTGTTGCGACGAAAACATCGAACAACTACTTTAAATCCTAATAGCGGCAAAACGGCGAGTTATCTTGAAGGGGATGCTCTATGAAACTCTAAAAAAATAACGTTGCCACTGCTATTTTGACGAGTTGCTACCTGCTAAATTGACCTAAATAAATACTCGAAATATCGTAATTAACTAGGGAGGCGGCCGGCCAGGAAGTCGTGGGCAATCGTCGCGACACCTAGCAATGTCCTGCCGTTGGACGGAAGGTGGCGGTTACCCTAAGTGGCGGTTTGCGAGGCAACACATACTTGGGGGCCTGGAAAAGGTTCCTGCTTTCATCCGTCGGCCACTCTATATATGAGCACATATCTCTCTCTTCCACACACCCCTCCGCACACTCCCTACTCTTCGAATTTATCAGCATAGATGAAATCAATGCATATTCGTCATTATACATTCACATGTCTCGGTACCTTCCAATTATGTGGCTATGTGTCTGGCCTTTTTTGGCGTGCCGCTTCTGCCGAAGAGAGTAGGTTTTTCCCGTCGTGCCGGTGGACGTCTTTAGGCTTATCTCTTTGTATATGTCGGCTGGATGTGTCGCATCCGGGCTGCCAGCCTTTTCCGATTGGTATTTGTAGCTGTCTAGTCTTGTTGCGAGGTGTAAACATGTAGGTTACCTAAAACTGTTGTGTTGTGCACTGTGGTCTAATACCATATGATGTGGCTTCTAGGTATTTGTGCTCTAAATTGATGTATCTTACGTGCATGGAAAAAGCCTCTGTACAGTTATTTGCTGCTCTAAATGTCACGTGTGAGGCGCGGTTGCGCTATTTGTCAAACATGCGCGAATCTATTTACCACGGTGCCACTTTCCGCGGCAAGTTTTGTTTTCCTTTAAGTGGATGCGTATATATTGTTTTGTTGAATAAATCGTATTTTTGGGGTGTTGGGATTATATTTTGCTTCTATGTTTGCAAACCTATACTTCCTAAACACCGCTTTACGATGTTGAAAAGGAAGCTTGGACCCTAGTACGGCACGTCGTCTGGGGAAGCCGTTTAGGTGTTCTTAATGACTTCAAGTTTTGGTTTACCGCTCGCTTTGGTCTCGACTTGGATCGGAAAATAGCTGGGGATCTCGCTCGGTCTATAATTTTGTCACCATTGGTTTTGTGTGGCCCGTTTCTAGGTACACCTCTATCTATTGATTCATGGCCCGTACCGGTGTATAACTTTTGTTTGACAAGCCTATTAGGTTCTTAAGCTGATCACTTATCAGCAGCCCGTTATTCTCTAAGGTGCCTATGTGTTATCTAAACCTTAATCTAACTATATCGCGCGTGTCTTTCTAACGGTGCATTGTGTTTTTTATGAATCAATCTTATTAAATTTCTATCTCTCTTGCGGCCTTAAATTTGCTAGGTATTCCTTTTTTGTCTCCTGTAGCGGTGGCTCACGAGACAACACACACAAGCATAAACAATGACGAACCGACAATAATCTGTAAAGATAACAAAATAGAAATAGCTTCAGCTAGGCTTGGCTCCGCAGTCTCCATAGCCAGGCACCACGCTAAACCCAAGCTTTTCTTAATGATAGTCGCTAGGTGGGAAACTCTGTTATACAAAAAATGCTCTTGTAAAGAATGCAGAGTTTAGGTTGGATACTGAATAAGTGCTCTGAGGTAGCGGATCATGCTGAGAAAGAGAAGACACAGATATGCAGATCTTCAACACACATATATTTTGCGCTAGAGGCTAGGAAACCACTAACGCCTAAAGCGGTAAAACAGCATAAAGGCATGTTGGAGGGAAAGCTCTGTGCATCCTCTGAAGTAATGGTATTCCCATTCTGGCGAATTAGCATTTGCAAAATTCACTTAACTGCCAAGTGAGCATACAAAGTGCCACGTAAACCGGCCGAGTGAATGTGGCTAGTTAGGAAGTTGTGGATAGTCGTCATGTGGTTTGGTATCTGGGAATGCTTCTTTGTGGTTGTCCGTAGACCACTATATATATATATATATATATATATATATATATATATATATATATATATATATATATATATATATATATATATATATAGTTATGGAGTTTCCGAGCTACTTTGCTTGGAAAAAAGCACGGCAATTGCACCAAGCGATAACCCTAGCCGGCTGTCCCCTCTTTTCTGTTCTGGGCAAATACTTGTCATAAATTAATAGTACACTCATTTGTAAGAATTGTTCAGTATGCAAGTGCGATAGTACATTGACTTATTTGGTTTTATTATTTTTACAGTGCACACGGTCACGGCGTTGCGCGTGACGAACCCAAGTCAACCACCTTTCATACGATAGAAGGGCGGCATAAATCTTTACCTTTGCACATTACCTTCGTACGAGGCTGATGGCGGCACGCGTACTCGATGGGACGAAAACTGCCCTAGCATATTATACCATGCAACGTAGATAATCAGGGAAACACAAGCTTTAGAGTGTATAAAAGAAGGATATCTCGCCTACTCAGACGAGACCAGTGACAAGAATGGGCTATTAAGTTTGTGTCACATTTTTCATATCCAGACTCTGAGCTTTGTGTTTTTCCTTTTATAATTAAAAATACAGATATCGGCTGGTTTTTGATACTCTCTCTATGGCAGATTACATGATGGAATTGTATAGAATCTAGCCAGCAGAAAAAGGCGCGATATACTTCGATATATACAAACATACCAGCCTGTTGTGTGCTGTTATATGCAGCCCTGGCTCTTGCTTTCGGGAGGCTTCAGGCTATCGATTGACTTCACTCTATTGAGAAAGACATAGCTTGCACACTTACTATTTATTGCGTTAAACCTAAGAGAGTACATTTAAAGAAGAATAAAATAATTTTCAACCGTTATACGTTTATTTCATTTTAACATCATCTGGGGGAATCTGTTTCCTTCAAACCTAGAGAAGCTTCACGTGTACAAAACAGTCAAGCTTGTATAGGTTTAAGACGTGCACAGACTAGTCTACCCAGATGTAATAAAAAAAATATATAAACATTATTCGTACATAAAACGTTCACCAAATTTACGGCATGATGGAAAATGGAGCGGAAAAAGCGCTAACGGGCTTTCCAAGCTTTGATAGTGTGCTACATCAGTGTCGGTGCGTGACAGGAAAATCGCTTTGGCGTTGTCTTTGACTAGGCTGTATATATAGATGGATGGGTGGCACAAAACTTCAGCGTATGCAACTATCTCAAGCTTCGCATGCGGTCTCCCTTTTTATCGTTAGCAACTTCGATGCTAAACGACGATGGATCGCCGCATAACACACTTTACCAAACGTGTAGGTGGCTATTTTTGCATTGCACTTTGTGTGTTTGTTACTTTTGATGCACGTAAGCAGCATGCGGAGAAGCGCCCTTGCCGAGAACGCGCTTAATGCCAGTTACTACAAGGCTACTCTGATAGTGCTATTTGATGTTTTGCTGATCCACACAGCATCTATATTGCATGAGCGTGGCACGACATACAAGTGAAGTATCTAATATTTCCGTCGCCTCAGAAATATTAGATACTTCACTCGTATGTATTCCTTAAACGGTTGAATATCATAATGTGCTACTGTTTTAATACCATACCATACAATACCGAGATCTCCTGAACACTATTTTGAAGAGCGCTCTGATTAGCTTGGCCCTGGCAGGTGACAACCTGGGCGAGTTAGATATTCGCCTTCATTTTTCACGAGTTTTTCACAATCATAAGTAAACTAGAATCAACGTCGTTTCGCATTCTCCGCGGTGAAACTAATGCAACCTCTTACGACACATTAGCGCGGTGATCTCCGTTCGTCCCAATCCGGGAGGTTTTGCACATATGTGTGGTTCACTTCTTGCTACGGCCGCTTCCCTGTCGCCAATGCTAGAGCTGTACGCACTAACTTTCCGTTAACGCGGTTGACTTGTAAAAAACAATTCAGGTACTACGGATTCCTGCAACTTTCAACAGGACACCTTCATCCAATATACAATATGAGAGGCCCCAACAATCCCAAATATCGATAATGATGTAAGGACCCGAGTCTCTTTGGGGATTGAGCCCCCGATAGGAAGTTGGCACGCTAGAGCTTGGCCGGTAGACACTTTGGTCTAGCAGTCGCAAACTCTAGCGAGCGAGAAAGTACTTGAAAAGTTGGGGCTCATTTTGTTTAGCCACTAATTGCAGGCAACAGTGAGTATTAGTGGAGCACCGAGCACATGCGTCTTTAAAAAATATAAAAATGAAATTCACTTACTGTCGAAGTTTTTGCGTCAGATAGACTTCGAGTCCGATTACAAACTTGTTTGTTTTTCTGACATTGTATGACATTAAGGTCGCGTATACGCTGTTGTATATATATATATATATATATATAAGGCTGCTGATGATGCAGAACCAAGTTTATACTGGAAATCCATAAAATGAATACGCTGTTTAAAGACCTCAGAATCAATTAAAGCGATGTACCTTTGACGATCCTCGAACTTCGATATGCTCCCTTAGGGGGGAATTTCACTGATCTTAAGGTACCACTAGTCAGAATGCTTACAAAGGCTTCAGTTACCGTACCGACACCATAAACCGCTTTGTTAATACTCGTTGAAGAGCCAAGCTTAACAGGGCGCTAGCGCGATTACTTCCGTCTTTGAGGTGCTCGTTGCGAATCCGAATCTGCGAATCAGATGTCCGTGTTGCACGGTGACTGAATTTGAGTGAAATCTTTCAAAGGCTATGACCACTTTCGCCAGAGTAAACTCGGCGGTCATTTCACCACGGCATCGTGTCGTTGACTTGTTTCGGCACCTCCGAAGAGTACGATGGTTCGCGGAATGGTATTCGCACACGCATACATGTTGTTAACGTCGGACTAAGAGAGCGACCACGAGACGCTGGGGACCTAAACAATATGTTAGAAGGGTAATGGGAGCAGGTATGGACTAGCATCTATTCTCGGACGCCACTGACCGAGCGTACGTCGCCGTGGTAAACGACGTAAAGATCCTCAGACCTGCCGGCACCGTCACCACATTTTGTTGCAGCAAGAACGAAGCTAGCGTCTCTGAGGCAATGTTTGCCACTGATGTTCAAGGAAGAAGCCGATCGGTACCACGTTGGCACTGCGACCAGTTCGGAAAGTACCCGACTACTTATGGGCTGGTGACATTCCGGTTTACCTGCGGGCATGTTCGCAAGTAGCCTGTACTGAATACACTCCGGCGACCCGGTAAAGTGTTACTGTGTTCTGTGAGTTCGTGAGAAAGCGGCTTACAGATTTTCTTAAACGCATCACGTCCTCGCAAAGGGTGCACTGTTCAGCCGACCTGCCTACTCGAAGGGCGAAGGTGGTGCAGCTGGTGGGGTGCCTCTGGACGTGGGGTTCGGATTTTCTGGCGAGAATTACCCAGTTTTTAAAGCGTATCTTTTAAGCTGATTCCCGTATCTGCACATCTCTATGTTGGCGCAGGTCACTGGACCAAGGGCGATTGCCCGTGCGAATCTTCTTGTGGACGCGGCATGCTATACATCGTGGTAGAGGCTGATATGAGCTGCCGTTGAATGAGCTCAAAGATAAGGCGTACATGAGTTTAACGAACTGGACGCGAATGCCGACGGGTGTATACTGAGCTCATTGACATCGAGCCGAGGCTCATACGCATGGAGGCGCCGAGTTTTGTGGACGAGCATGGGACACTGGTGCCGATCCGCCAAATCTCTATGAAGTTCTTTTCAACGGTTTCCATACTTGGAATTATCAGACTATAATATGATTTCTAAAATCAAACAACTACCCACTAAAAGCAGCTTTATTCCTGATTTAATCACACCCGTATTTTATAAAAATGTAGCGTCTGTGATAACTGAATCCCCTTTTTTTTTATTCAGTAAGTCCTATGAGGATAGCATTGTGCCAAAACATTTTCGGCAATCAGTCGTAACTCCTGTAGAAGGGTCTAAAGCCAAATGTAGATAATTACAGACCTGCAGTTCAATCATATATCGCATGTATCATCTTTGAAAAACTTTTAGTGCATCATATTTTTAATTTTCTTCAATTCAAATGTTTGCTGGATGAGAACCAACATGAGTTTACTAAAGGCAAATCCACGGCAACTTAACTCGTCGAAATGATACAAGATGGGGCTGTTATGATAAACAATAGGCTGGTCTTTGATGTATATATTTTGATTTTTTAAAGGCATTCGATAGAGTAAACCATGTGAAACTTGTACCAAAGCTTAATTACTAGAATGTTGATACTCGCTCTATATCACGGATTGCTAATTAAATTACCGTAGAAAATTCTGCGTTTGCGTAAACAATAGTTTTAGTGAGTCGGATACGTGTCTCTCTGGCGTTCCTCAGAGATCAAGCCTCGGGCCACTTTTATTTTGCATAATTATTTAAGATCTTAAAAACGTTATTCCTGAATCGATAACTTATAAGCTTTTGAAACTATACGTAACTTCCAACACCGCTAGCGAAAGGCAAGTACTACAGAATACGATTGAGGCGGTTTCTAAATGGTGTGTGAATAACGAAATGCTTATATCAGTGCCGATATTTGCTGTATTGTGTTTAAAGGAAGCCCATGATTACATGCAACATGGGGAGGCTATTCCTATTTTAAATTTTATTAGGGTCATCGGGGCTGCGGTGACACCGCAACTGAATTTTAGCACTCATATCACACAAGTCATCCAATTAGCTAATCTTAGATCTAATACCATATTTCGTTGTTTTATAATTAATGATTACAATTTTTACGGTTGTACCTAAGTGTACCTATTGCTTTAAGGTTTGGCGGCCTTATTTAGGTAAATACATTGAAGCAATGGAGTTAATAATGGAGTCATTAAGGTGTAACATTGCAAGACCTGTAACAAGGGTCCCTATTCGAGACCTGCAGTCCAGAGCGGATTATCGCATGCACAATCGTATTATAATAATCATCAAATACATCAAACTATTTTAGCATTCGGTTAAACAATATTAGAAGCGGTAACCTGTTTCAGTGGCGGATGGCGAGGGCACTGAGGACTTGAAACGTTTACAGCGCAAGTGTCAGCTTACAAGTAAACTGACTATTGTATGTATCTAGGTAACGGTTTGTAAAATGTAAACAATGTCCCCCCCCTTTGACAAGATAACGGTCAGGAGACAAAAGCAGCTAACACTATAGTTTAGTCGCCCCGCACGTGTAAGATGTGGCCATGTAAGCCATATTGTCGTAACGCAGTTTTTAGATAATGTTTGAACGTTTGGAATAAGCCTACGACCTATTCACCTTTTATGAGCTGCGCTGGTTTTACCAACATTTTCTGTACAGCTTCAAGAAGTTTAACTATTTCGTCACAGGCACGATTAATATTGTAGTTATTCGGAACTTTTTTTGCCAAGTGCCCACTACACAGAAATAAGCTGATTACCGACATAGTTAAACTACTTACTTATTTACTCGACTCTAAAATGTGGTCACAATCGCTTGCATTAAAATCATATTCACTTACATCAATACAATTTTATGTTGCGTTATACACATCTAACTGATAATGTAATGGGTAAGCAATTATTCTGTGTATTCGACGGCGCCGCATGTTTTCTCTCTTGTTTCTCTACTTTAATCATGGATTATCGGTGCACCCCTTCGTTGTGCTGTGGTCCGTTGCCGTCAATAATCGTTGACCTTTTCATGGTAAACATCCAATACACGCACCAGTCCAATTATGTTTTTCGTCCAATTCGCGTTTACTTTGCCATCTATCTACGTGCTTTTTTTTACTGTGTACCCACCCGCCGTTGCATCTGCCTACAAGTTTGATCTCAATACGATATTTGGAGAACGTCTGTCTGCTTGCAGCCAACTGTTGTATCGGAGAATCGATTTGATCAAATTTACGGTCGTTTCATTGCAGCCCGTCAGACCAACGATGTACGGCGTTCCTCTTATATATATATATATATGTATATATATATATGTATATATATATATATGTATATATATATATATATATATATATATATATATATATATATATATATATATGTATATATATATATATATATATATATATATATATATATATGGGGTTGTAGAGCTACAAATGCGCGATAAAAATACTTTGCATATAAATGCTTAAATAAATGACCTGATACTGTTAGCTTGTCTAGTACTAATGTATGGTTTGTTTCTGCTTATTGGAGTATTATGGCTGCAATTCGCCGACACAATATCAGCGTATAATAATAAGTAATAACCGTACGAAATTTGCCCTCAATTGGGCGCACTCGAGCTTTATTAAGCGAACAAATAAAAGCAGCAACTATACTTTAGGACCAAATTACTGCCATTTAATTACTAAAGAGAGATGCCATGAGAGATCAAACGTAATGAGTGGAGGTGTAGTGTATCATTCTACCATTATCTTATGAATAATTATGTTATTTGTATTTTGACTTTCAAGCTATCAAGATACAAAACATGATTTTAAGCTGACTTGGCCTTTATAAGTTATTAATATGCCAATAGGCTAAAGTTGTGCTCTTAACAATAATTCTGGGACACTTCCTTCTTTGCCGATAAAAACACAAATTGTCACGCCTACTTAGAAAAAAAACACTTGAAAACGACAATGATCGGCACCTGCACACAATTTTTAAAAAAATAGAAATTACGTGTAAACTTTGTTTATTCTATTAGCGTTTACTGATCAACACTAGCGTCTATACGTTAGTAATTAAATCATACTCCGATTGTTTGCCAAATTGTGTAGAGCTAAGCATCTATAACTGTGCAATGCAGTATATATATATATATATATATATATATATATATATAACTGTGCAATGCAGTATATATATATATATATATATATATATATATAGAGAGAGAGAGAGAGAGAGAGAGAGAGAGAAGACGCATATTTACATTCCTAAATTTATTTATGACATGGATATCAGCGTCAGCTCATTATTAGGGTCTGATCAGTAGATTTTTTGTTGCTTGCTGCGCAGGCCGTACTCAACTTGTCTGCAGTGTTTTGGAAGCAGCACGAAGCGTGCTTCGTCTCATTTCATGCTTTGTTCTTTGTGCGGCGTCTCTCTCATCTCACCCACACTTCGTGCTATGCAAAAAAATATTATTGGATGTTTCTTTGCTCACGTCTTTAAGTTTTTGTGGGGCAAACGCGGTTATCATTTAGTGCCGCTGTGCGTGCCGAGCCACGCCAGTGGGTGTTGGTGGCAAAATATCGCCAAATTCACATTTGCCACGCTTGAACGCTGTGGGTGCATAAACTTGCGCCGCTTCGACACAGCGAAGGAAAGCAAAAGCATGTACAAGGTGAACATAGCGGGCCACTTGGATTCCATTGATTAGAAATCTCTCCTGCGGCATTTCACTGTTGAGGGGGAAGGGATTCTTCTTCGGCTGCAGCTCTTCCTTGTTTTTTTTTTATCAACTAGGCAGCATAGCCCAAG
This sequence comes from Dermanyssus gallinae, assembly GCA_003439945.1. Lineage (NCBI taxonomy): Eukaryota > Metazoa > Arthropoda > Arachnida > Mesostigmata > Dermanyssidae > Dermanyssus > Dermanyssus gallinae. The sequence continues at coordinate 346,170 of QVRM01000142.1, read as the reverse complement.
CACCTCCGAAACCGACATTCGCTACTCGACAGGGTTTGGATGGCGGCGTGCCATAAGGCTAGAGAGTGCACTGATTTCACCTTGTCGGCTGGTACAGCCAAATTTCAAACCCGCGGACGGAGATAAAAAAAAAACACTGGGCTTTTTGTGGCGAAAGTTTGCTTTGTTTCGTTTGGGCGCCGCCGAAAGCGGCAGAAAGAGGGACAAAAACAAATCACCCCGCCATATTTATGTGTGTCCAATGAAAGCGCAGCAATTGTAAATTGCGAGCTAGGGACCAACTGTACAAGTGCCATTTCATTAGCCGCACGATCAGCAATCGTGTACAGGCGTGGGTGAAAAATACGCACCGGGGCAGTGAATTCCTGCCTTTGTTTGATTGACCGATCTTGTCAGCAGAATATCGCTCCGAATGTAGTGAAAATTGATAATTTACAATGTGATTGCTGCTATTATTACTGTTTCATGTTCAGCCTTCCGACGGTTTGCAGATGGGTGTCTTTATGTGTCTACATGTCGCAAAATTTGGGATTTTGGCCCGAGCTTTGCGGATACCTCCCGCATTGCCAAACCATTGCTTAAAATTGTCACAACTAACCTTATCGCTACATTTTGTCCGTGACCATTACGTTGATGTTAAGGTGGCCGTAGAGCGTCTCAATATGCCTGCGACTGTGTGATTCGACCAGCAGCAATGCTTCTGAATCAAAGAAGCCACGGCGCAGAAGAAGAATTGCTGGCTTATGTTTCACTGCTTTACCATAAACAATAGTGCCGATATTATAAAAGTAAAACTAGACACGAGCACTGGTGTATGATGGCACTTATATGGCTCACAACTATTTCGCAAATTCAAGCTTGAAGCTACTACCTGGGCGGAATAGAGACTTGAAATTCGTCGATTGCTTTATCTTTGCAGTCCTAAGGAAAGGCTTCTGGAATTTATCTTTGATCTTTTATTCTAAATGCACGAAAAAGAAACGTTTTACGGGTCATAATAATTTAACTTTTAACTTGCACCACAAGCAGAACGGGGCATTTGATTGATATCGTTTCATTAGTATCGTTAAAATGGAATATACTTAGCTATTCAAAGGAGCCCCGAAGCACAAACACAGCCCAATGGTAAATAAGGCAATGTTGATTTTTTTCTGCCACTACCAATAGCTGGCTAACATCATGGAAGGGACCTTGATCGGCATATTGACGGCAGCGTTTTGGACGGTAAGGCAAACAAATATGCTGTACTTTAGCGCAGCAAAGCGTTTTCAAGTGCAAAACGTCATTACAAGACCGTCTGCTTGTCAGGCTGTTTAATAAATGCGTTTGCCTTTACAGGCAGCTTGGCAAACTGGTGGAATTTGAGCAATGCCGTATTTCCAACGACTATTTGTTGAGGCACCCATCGGAGATAGCTCATCGTCTATGGCCGGCAAAAAGCGGGCCTTATTGAATGCAAACTATGCTGTATTATAGCAGACGCTTCTATTCAATCGCGAAGAGACCGAAATTTTGCACAGGCAGCGATACTAAAGAGTCAGTAGCAACGGCAGCTATAAGGTAAACGCATATTGTTGTTTCCATGTTTTCAAGGGTTACACTATTCGCATTTAAATAAAATAATTAAAGCTTTTGATTTCAGTATAGGCTCGATGTTACTATACGTGTTGAGTGTAGCTTTAATTGTACTATACTGAATAAGGAACCACACATAACTATTAGGTAAGTCAAAAAGTTCGTCGGCTTTTTTACCCGATTTTAAAGAGCCTTATTTATGCAGACAACAGTATTTTTATTCAATGATATATGACCGTTTTGTTCGATAACCTTCGCCCATCGCCTCGGTAGATCCATGATTCCCTTCTCCCAGAACGTCTTGTCCTTCTCGTCGAAATACTGAGTGAGGTGATTTTTTATAGCCTCCAAAGATTCAAATGTTGTGTCATCAAGGGAGTTCTGGAAAGACCTAAACAAGTGATAATCAGATGGTGCGAGGTCGGGACTATAAGCTGGGTGCGGCAGCACATCCCAGTCAAACTCCGCCAATTTTTGCCGGGTGGCCAAACTTTTGTGTGGTGTCGCCTTATCATGTTGAAAAGTGACGCCCCACCCGTTTGACAATTCCGGGCGCTTCGTTGCTACTGCTGCCTTCAAATCTTCGACTTGTCTGCAGTAGACGACGGAGTTGATCGTCTGATCCATTGGAAGCAGCTCAAAATACACGACGTCCTTACAGTCCCACCAGCAGCACAGCACAACCTTCTTCTAATGAATTTCGGGTTTAGGGATAGCTGCGGCCTGAGAACCTCTGGGGACCCAACTTCTTTTCTGTGTTACGTTTCTGTAGAGTATCAATTTTTCATCGCCGGTTATCAATCTCCTTAGAAATGGCTCATTCGAGTTCTTCCGGAGGAGTGCGTGACAGGTATCGACTTGCCCTTCAAGCTGCCTATCATTGAGGTCGTGTGGTAGCCAGATATTCCGCTTGCACGAGAAACCTGCATCATGGTGGCGATTCCAAACGGTTCCGTGGGAGACTCCCGTTACATCTTCAATTTCTTTTATGGTCAAACCTGGGTTCGAAGTAACCAGGCTTATGACTTCGTCGGTCTCCACAACATTGGGTCGTCCTGACCTCGGTTCATCTTCGAGATTGAAGTTTCCAGCTTTGAAACGGGCGAATCGCTTTTCGACTGTGGATTTGTGTACTGCGTTTTCGCCGTAGACTGCACATATCCTCCAGGTTGTTTGCGCTGCACTTATGCCTTCACGGTAGGAGAACAGCATAATGTGTCGAAAATGCGTATTTTTGTCCTCCATTGCAAACAGCTGTCAATTCCGCAAACGAAACGGTAAAGTTGGAACCGGTATACCGTCGCGCCGCCACGGGTCTGCTCCTGAATTTAAACACCCAGCCGCACTCTCAGGCGGCCCTGCTGCAGAGCGCGGGAATTTAAAAAATGTGGTCCCAGAAAGCCGACGAACTTTTTGACTTACCTAATATATCGCAAAAACATACACATATAACATGCAGGTAGCTGTAACTCTATTTGAAGGAAAACTTACCGTTTGAATAAATACCGTGATAAGGCAAATTCCGTAACATCTGATTGCGTTCTGATCTCGTCTTCTTTCTCATGAGTGGCGTAGTGCTTCTGCAGGCTCGCTCGGCATCCACGGAAGTATTATGAGCTCTCTCCTTATGGTCTGTGAAACGTTTGCTATTTTGGGAAAGGACTTGGCTAGCAGCACGTGAGCGTGCTCAAGCGAAACAAGTACTTGATTAGCATCCGTGAAAAGCATTTCGTTTACTGGATTTAGTAAGCTCTACGTTTAGAGCTTGCCTGTCACGCTGAACGTGCGCCAAACAGGTGTTCCCGTATGCTAAATTCGCCCACTTCCGCTACTATAAAAGCGGTAAACAATTTAGATAGGGACACTTTGATACGATTTGCTGGCATAAGATAAGCATGAACACTTTTTTTCAGTAAAAAACGTTTGTATAGAGTTCCCTGTCTACCTACACAAAACATATTATATAAATATCTTATTGATTGATTTATTGTTCGCTTGGCATGCATACCTAAATACACATGTCACCCTTTTATATCAGGGGCGTTTAGAGCGGCAGCATATATATTACCTACGCATTAATCCATGTCTACTTCAATACCTACTGAGTATTTGCTTTCCATTGTGACAACCTCTTCTTTGTAATATCGACCAGGTCATTTCTAACATTTGGTCCTACAGCTAGGGCCTCCGACAGATCTATATCTCTGCTCCCCCCCCCCCCCCAAAGGCAACTTCATAAAGGCATTAAGGCATTCTTTATTAATACGTTCGATTGACTCATTATCTAGCCCACATGCTTGACATTCTGTACTTTGCTTCTCCTTATAGTTAGCTTTATGTATCCTTGTATCCAACATCCCTGCCCTGGCATCTGCCAATAGCCCACTCGCTCTTGAATTATCGTATACCTATTCTACCCCGCCCCTTTCCCGCTTTTATTTTAGCAATCTCAACTTCCTTGCACGTTTCATTTTGCCCTGTTTCTTCTTTTGGATCTTACGTCAACCTTTATCTTCTCCTCTGTACGCCACTGATGACCTCCAATGCCCCCTTGATCTCAACTGCTCCTATGTGTTCCCCCTTCCTTGGGAACTAACTCCCGTTGTCGTGATTCCTCCTGTACCTGCTGTCCCACTCTTCCCTGTATCCATATTGTCCCCTCCTCTCTCTTTTGTCCCTGTATCGGTTGTCCCATCCTGTGTGTCTGTACCCTACCGTTCCCCTCTCGTTTAAATGCCCATACCGCGTGCCTAAAAAATTTGCGCTGCCCCGATTTTGTTGATTCCACGTCTGCGTCCCCCTACCGTATTCCGTTCCCGTATGTCCTACTTGCGCATTGATTACTTTAATTATTATAGGCCTAACATTGTGCCAATCGCACGCCCTCTTGCCAATTGGCCGTGCCGCTAGTACAGCACCTACCTCCCCGCAGTGCACTCCATCAGAGGCCATGGCCTTTGGATTGTCTTGAATGTATTCAAGAGACAAGTATTCGTGATTTGCTGCCCTGACCAACTGCATTATCTTCCAATTCACTGTCCTGCATGTATTCCAATAGTCCTTTTCAGCATCCACCACTATTGGAAGCGAACACACTGTCAACACTACGTTTTGCCGTTTGCAAAATTCTATTAGGTCTTGTACCTGTGTGCTAATCGTATTCACAGCACTTATTATATCCCGGGCCTGAAAAACATCTACTAGTCCCCCATGAAACACCAGCCTATGTTCTACATTATTGTACATTTCAATAGCTTGCTTAGTTGCTGCCACAATATCCCTTACTCCTTGGCTCCTCATAAAGATAAAATAACCCCCCCCCCTCCCTGTATTAGTAGCCACCCGATAAACCTGTTCCTCTATTCTGCATACGTTTGAATGTCCGGCAACTACCACCCGTTTTCCCATTGGTCTAATAGCCACCGCCTCCCCTGTTCGATCGGCTGAACTTATCCGAGATATCTGCTCTTGTTGTTGTTGTAGCGTTTGATGTTGCTGCTGCTGTTTCTCGACCGCTAGCACCTTTTCTTCTTCCTTTCGCTGACTCGCCTCCTGCTCTAACTTCTCCACGCGCATCCCCTTTGGCGATCTCATTTCTGTTCCTCTGTTGTTGTCGTCTCCTGCATCCTTTCGCCTCCGTCGCACCGCCCTCTTCGTCATCTCTTTCTTCTTCCTCTTCGCCACTGTGGCTCAAATCTAACACTACTGTCTCCTCCTCAACGGCGCGCCTCCCGTCTTCATTCTTTTTTTCCCGGGTCCATTTTTCCATTTCTTCAACATTTGCCGCTACTGTTGACGTTGTCTCCTCAACAGCAGCCAGCCTTTCTCTCAGTTCAACCACTATTTCATTGCTGTCGCTAATATGCCGTTGCTTTTCATTTGCGCTCACATTTTGTTTTATTTCTTCTATAATTACAGCCAGTTCTTACTGTAATATTATTGCGCGCTTCTCTCTCTCCTCAACTTGAGCCTCTCTCTCTCTCTTCGATTCTTTTTAGCCTCTGCTGGACATCGGTTATAATGCTTTGCCAGCGATCCTGTATAGCTTGTGCTATATCGCACCATGTCTTAGCGCTCTTCTTCGCCAGCTCCATCTCCGCTGTCAGTCGCGGCTTCATTTCACAGGCGGCGCAGCTTGTATATGGAGGACTGCGCTCAGTAACCTTTCTCTTCTCTAATACTCCTCCACAATTGCATACTGTTAATGAACCGGCCGGCACGTATCTTAAGCTGCCACTGCGCGTTTGGCCTGGGAGATTCATAGTTGAATCAGTTGGGTTCGTTGACCAAAGCGTACGACGTTCCACTATCCCACTTGGCGATGATCTGGCATCTCTTGCCATATTAAAGTTTGTGCACTCACCTAAAGACGCCTAAACACTATATTTTGTTTTCAATAAAATGGTGTTCTATTTAGGAATGCGTCCAAAATAAAGCGATAAAGTACACGTCAATGTTGACGGTAGACACCATATATATATATATATATTTATATATATATATATATATATATATACTTCCCAATATTGGTTATGAAAAAAGACTTATAGCAACGAGTTCTGAGAACTTTCAACAAAAAGAACGAGGCAGTATTGCTGCTAGCTAGACTGTTGCAAGACAAAAAGCCCCATTGGCTGTCAACCCGGTAGACGATTGGCAAACACCACCCGCTCGGCCGTGCTTACTCATGCTGTCGATCTAACTACCGTAACGTTGATATACTACAATAATAACCATAATTATGAGTCCCTGCTGTAATAGGAGTACTACATCATACTACTGATGATCGTAGTAGTAGTAGTAGTAGTAGCAGCAATAGACGTTGACGTAGCGGTTGACGTAAGGCGAAAGTAGTAATTGCAACATAGCCGTCGTAACGTGTGGCGTTAGTGTTTATCAAACAAAGTACGCACCATGAGTTGATACTGCGGCCTTATAGGCCGCTTCAGCGACTTGTCAAACCTGATGGATAATAAAAGGCTAACTAAGTCTGAGTGCTGAAGTTCAGTGCTGACACACAGAAATACCGGTCTTGGCCAGACGTGATCGAGACGTGATACTGTAGGCGTTCAAGGATGCTCGGTGCACTTTGACGTTCCACTGTTCCGCTACGAACACTCCTGTTCTCGCCTACAGGCGACGTTAGCCAACGTAGCCAATTCCAGACGAACAAACGTGGCGCGTGTGTTGCGCATACCTTCTCCCTATTGAATATTTGCTTTGAGTTGTTGCATTGACAGCGAAAATTAGCACAGTGCTGCAGCGGGCGCTTAGTATGCCTCAAAAGCGCAATTGAAGCTAAGCGAGCCTGTCGCTTCGGGGTCATCATCGTAATTGTTAGGGCGTAAAGTCCACTAGCCGGCTGGATTATCGCCAAGTAAGTATCTTCATAGCACACTGGATGAACACATCGTGTTGTCGTGCAGCTGCTAGCCAGACAGTGCTACGATAGCACGGACAGCACAGGCCGGCGAACGATTACGACGGCATGACGGCCTGTCAGGATTCACTGTCCATCCAACTAGAGTGGAGCAGGAACGAGACGAGAGTTCCGTCTGCTGAGTGAGAATTAAGGAAGCACAGTACGAAATAGCTCTAGATACATGCGAAACTCCGGAGAGTGACAGAGAAAAGGAGAGAGAGAGAGAGAAAAGGGGGAAAAAGCGGAAGAGAGTGTGAGGTGACGGCGGAAGCGGCAGCTTTGCAGGCAGGGGGACCACTCTGTCGTCCCGGCAGAGCTGCGTATGCGTCGTGTCCGCATAGCCAATTATTCACGAGGCGGCTATCTCATGCGCGCCACCTGCACGAAGCGAACGGAAAGGCCATTAAGCGTCTAGGGCCGCCTACCCTACGCGCGTAGTCGCCACTCCTCCCCCCCCCTTGTCCTCCGCCCCCCCGCCGCACCTCTTCGGCTCTCGGCTAAGACGGAGCCAACCTGGGCTGGCCAACTCGACTCGGCCCGCTCTGGAGCTTGAACAACTGCGACCATAGCAAGCGTGGGGTGCCGGCCGGTGCCCCTAACCGCGGCCGCCAGCTAAAGGACCCCACGGAAGGCTGCTGCTGCTGCAGCTGCCTCCGCGGCAGCAGCAGATGGTCAGTAGAAAGAAACGCGGAGGAGAAGAAGGAGCCAAGTGACGCTGCTGGCCCGCCGCCCAGTCGCCCGTCTGACACATGCCGCCTACAAAGGCCACTGCGTTCTTCCACATCGTCGCTACGACGGCCTCGAAGAGCAGCCGTGCCAATGGCGGCCGCGGCCACAGCAGCAGCAGTAGGCTGAAGATTAGAGGCGCATGCAGCTGTTAGCTCATATTGAACAACACTCGCACTACTACTACTACTACTACGACGACCACTACTTCCTGCCCGTCTGCTCGTTTGCCTGCCCTAATGGTAAAAGGAGTGCCCCAATACCCTCCTATCCCAGATTACTCTTCCCTATTCATAGACCTATTTGCCTACACACATATATATATATATATATATATATATATATAACACATGTGGTACAATCACGTTATAATTATATATATATATATATATATATATATATATATATATATATATATATATATATATATATATAGGATTAAAAAATATACATAAGGCATCCGAGTGCGTATTTATAGTTGTGTATGTTTATATATATATATATATATAACACGTGTGGTACAATCACGTTCTAATCCTATATATATATATATATATATATATATATATATATACAAAAAATACATAATGCAATAGAATGCGTACTGATTGTTGTGTATTTTTCGCAGGTAAGGCCTATGTTCCTCTGCCGACAGAAATATACAAAAGTCATATGTGCTGACTTATCGTTTAGTGCATTATAGAACAACGCTCTGGGTATGTATCGGTGTGTTCGGACCATCCACACGTGGCCTGCAGTTCACAGCTCTACGAGGACAACATAAATACGGGTAGGACTGAATCGGTAACACAATACACCAATTGTTAGAAACGACCACGATTGCAAATGACAAGGAATGTTTACACATATTGGATGCTACACCGCAAAACACGGCATAATATCTTGTACAGTTTTACACTAGACAAAAGCAAAGCAAGTATATTCACCATATATCTGCATATAACCTTTCAGTTGTGCACAGATGAACAAGTAGTAGCTATATAACATATGTTTTAATAAAATGTGTTATTCTTAGACCTTTATGAATTCTGGGCAGTCAGATCTATCTTAATCGTTTCTACCACATGGCTGTTGTAGGCAGTGCATAGGCAGGCACGATATCTTTGTTGGGGCAATTTTATTTCGAGATTCAGTTATAACGGCCACTCGACACCTATCAGCAATAGTGAGCGCACCTTCATTCACCTACCTTTGTAAAGCCCTGAAAAGAGCTTAAGTAAAGAACATCATTAGGTATCCCCACATAATGCACTGCAACACTCGGTACAAGTGTATATCCCCTCTAATGGGCCACTCCGGGCTCATTCAAACATCTTGAAAGCATCTTGTAGATGGCGTGTTTCTACTAAGCGTCTTTCCCATGTACCAAAAACGATTTTGCAGTCTGTTCATTTACACCTGTGTCAGTATCCGTTATCCAGCGGTTTCGACTAACAGTGTAAATGCTATGCTAAAAATAGAGGTCATAGCGGTTTTTTAGAGTTGTAGCAGCTATACTTTGTTGAAAGGGAACAACAATACGAATGGCTGGGCTCTCATTTAAAAGTAATACTTTCCGACACGACGACAAGACGCTGAGTCGACCAATAGCGGGATAAAGAAGAGCTACATGGTGAGATGGAGAGGAAAATAGGACAAAGACGATACAAAACGCTGGGGGCGAAAAATACTACATCACAAGACGAGCCAAACAAGATAGCAAGATACACGGTTAGTCGTAGTAACGGTGGATAAGTCCCATCACAGCCTGTTCAGAAGCTTCACTCTCACGTTAATTAATATACTTATTTATTTATTCACCATAATATTGGTAGCAGTATACATCTAATGTTATGCAAAGTCTACACTGATCCTATATAGTGTGTACGAGATTGTAGTGACGTTGTGTCTATTTCGGTGCACACAAGTATATGGTATCTATCAATATCACAAATTCCACAAAATCTACACACACAACCATCGACCTCAAAACATTGTCCACTCAAACACATGTGGTGATGGTATCCGTGCCATGTCACTCAACAAATTAGTGCTCGGTTCTTCTGGGCTCCTCTCTTCCATTTGTCCGAGCAAAACGCTGGTCCGTCCGTATAGTTATTGGTCGCAAACTTCACGTTGCGTATCTCCCGAAACTCCCTAAATACTGTGAGTACGACTTCATTAAGAGGTAGTCCGTCTAGGGCAAAGTCCTCTGTAAGGGTTCGTTCGCGGCATAGTTCAAGAGCGAATGTAGCAGAGGCGTTTTTGGGTAGACCTAGCACGCGCTTGATATAGAGTGCCTTTAAATGGTCTAGCCTTTTCAGATCGCTTACAGTCAGAAAAGGTGCTATTGCAGGCAGGCCGTATCGTATAATAGGGACAATTTTAAGCCTGAATATGTTTAGCGCTGTCTTCAAGTCGATATCTCGAAGTTCACCGCAGAAGCATGATAGTAGCTGTCGCCTTGGCTAGTATTTTTTCGACATGTCTGCTAAAAGAGAGTCTTGGTGTCAGTGTAATGCCGAGAAGAAAAGTGGTTGACAATCTTCAATGCATTGCCATTAATTTTGATGCGGCGGTCGGCTGCGGCGTATGCCCCTCCTCGGCTAAAGCGAAGGACTTTTGTTTTATGTATGTTGATTGTTAGCCTGTTCTTTTTGCACCAATTAACTGTTATGTTTAGGAAATACTGGAGATGTTCACGCGACTTTGCAAAGATGACTAGGTCATCTGCGTAGAAGGCGTGCGCAGCTTTTGCATCGCGTAGAAGATCCGATAGGGTTGCTATGTACATTATAAACAGGAATGGGCTAGCAGGATCTCCCTGGGCCAATCCTACCGTTTGCGTTATGGTGTCGTCGACATAATGATCTCCGTTCTTAACTATGATGGAGTTATAGTGAAGCATGTCCCGGATAAGGTTGTACATTGCTCCGCATATTAAAAAATGGCTACGAATGATTTCTAAAAGACGGTCCCTTGGAACAGAGTCAAATGCGGTCTTAAAATCTATAAATGAGGTATACGTCATTTCTTTACTTTGGCGACGTTGCTGCACATAGTTCAGCAGAAGGTTAATAGCATCTTCGGTTGATCTCCCGGGAAGGAATCCGTGTTGCTCAGCGGGAAGCTTTTCTTTGGCGCTGTTATATAACCTTGACACTACAAGTGATGTAAGTATTTTGAACAGAGTGCTTGTCAGTGCGATCCCTCGGTAATTTGTCGGGTCAGTAGCGTCTCCCTTTCGCTTATATATTGGGTTCAAGAAACTCTTCCTCCACTCGTCAGGTATCTTACCTTGACTAAGGCACTTATTAAAAAGACTTGTTAAAACTGGACATATGGTACTAAGATTTGATTTAAAATGTTCATAAAATATCTGGTCCGGTCCTGCAGATTTATTGTTTTTCTTTGCCTTGATTGCTTGCGTAACTTCTGCTTCAGTAAAAGGTATAAACTCTCCTGGGTAGTCCATGTCGGGCAGTGTCACCTCCCTCTTTAATAGGTTTGTAAAATGTGTTTGCCACTCCTTGTCGTTAATGAGCGGGTTAGCTTCTTTGGGTCTCTTGGGTAGGAGCAGCCAAAGTTTCTTTACACTTTTTTGTATCAATTGCAGGCGTTGATTTTCTTCGTAATGGCGCTTTTTGGTCTGCTTCAATTTCCGAAACATCCGCTTCATCTCTGCGAGTTGGCTAAGTCCATACGGGCTCTTGTCATTATGGCTGCATATCCTGCGCTTAATTTCGTGACACTCTGCATCAAACCAGGCTTTGTGCATGCTTGGTTTCGCCAATCGTCTAGCAGTAGCTGATACATGGATTGCCCATCGTATCGTCTTTTCGGTGGTGTTGATGTCGTCATCGGCTCGCATGAGTTGCATGGCCTGTTGAAGCATGTGCGCGTTTATTGTGCGGCTTAACTGTGGCATTGGTGCCACCGCTGATGGGCCTTGAGTGCGCGTTAGCTAAAATCTGACTTGACAGTGTTTGCGGTGAGCTGTAGGTATTGACCTAATTTGTTCACGTTAATTAAGCTAAACATTGAAGTCTGACTACGAGATTCAGCTCTCAGTTAGGAGCTAGGAGATAGTTAGGTTTTTATCCTAAATTCGCCACCTTCCGAACGTGTTCCGTTCTAAATCTTTGTACTCTCGATGGGCACTGCCGGCATTAGATTGTATCTGGCTTGGCTTCGCCGCTGTGAAACAGGGCAACCGGATCGCACTAGAATATATTTAGCCGTGTGCAGGGTATAGCTTCTAGCGGCTACGTCCGTAGGACTACTCATGAGTTATGTAATCGCCCTCATCGTGTTGTCGTATCGGCGGGCAGTAGTACTGTTCATGTGGGATGATTGACTTCGGAGGAAGATGGGGCAGGGGGAGACGAAGAACGGTTCTAAATACATGTCTTGACCAGCCGGCTGTCGATGGGGTGCGAACGAACGTTTGTGAGGCCGCCAGGCCGGGGGAGCTGTAACTGTAACAGAGCAAACTGATGGCGTACTTAGCAGCCACGACGACAGCTTAACCCGATTGCCATAACTTGATGTGTAATTGCAGTAGGCTGCTATCGCGGTAGAAGGCTAGTAGCAGCAGCAGCAGACATTGTCGTGTTAGCAAATAGCATTGGCAATAATGGCATCTCGCGATGTACAAAAGTGCAAGTTATGATATTATATGAACGTCGCTATAGAGCAATGTTGGCCGTTTTTGTCAACTTACAAAGCTAACAATGTTTCTGCTCGATTGCTATTGTTCGTTTGGTTCTTTTTACGGCGGTTGAAGTGCTGCAGCTGCTGCAGTCGTCAATGGTAATGCTTTTGTCTTTGCGTCAATAGTAATGTTTTCGCGACATTGAGTGTGCTGGAGTAACCGGCGTGGGCAGTTGTTCGATGCCACTTGCCGGTGTCGGTACCTTTTCAGTGTGTCCTCTTAACATGTGCCCTTTTGGCCACTTAAGCCCAGAAGGAGCAACTTCACGTGCCAGACCCTCACATTGAAGGCCGCAAACGAATTTAAAGAAATAATATAATTTAATTTAATTTGTAATTCAATGACAAGATTTTGGGACGATTGTAAAATGCCTTCAAACTTTAAACAATAAAAAGAACATTGAACAATAGTACAGTAAATTATGAAATAATGGTGTAATAACACTATAATAACCGCAAACTGACACCGCCTCTTTATTTTGTTAGTATATATATAATAGTAGTATGTTAGTAGTTTGTAAGTAGTACCTTCTATTCTACCTGTACAAATATGTAGTGCTTGGATTTGGCTATCACTGCGCCGGCTCTAACGGTTCCGGCCTTTGCTAGAGAAGCGACAAGTGTGTATGTGACTGTAAAGTTATAAATGAGAACCTTGTCTCGTTTGAAAAACTGTCGACACACGAGATGTGTGATAGCCTACAAGCTAAGATTCGATAAAATCAGAACCGACTGCAAAAACAACACTTTATGACATAACATAAACTCACTTATGTTGTCATATAAAAGGGCGTGCGCTTACAATTATCATGGTTATATATGTATTGGTTTTAGTGCATATCCTGCAAAAAGAATAACACAACTCACTGTTGCACGAAATACATGAGACATATGTGTTCCATTACAACGGTACTGAACTGTTTTTGTCTGACTTGCATACACAACTTTACTAACATTTGCACCGACAACTCTAACACCACAACAATAGCCTGGATGGTCTGGCGGATAGCCAAATGGTCGCATGCAAATTCAAATAGCACTCGCCTAGTTGGCGATTAGTTACGCTTTTCTTTCAGAAGTACGTATACTGAAAACAATACATATGAAATTATTATACATATGTGATTAATTGTTAACACACAATTTTGATGTGGCAATGAAGGTGATTTTGTGTTATGTTATATGCAGTACATAATTATAGCACAATCCTTATTTTAGTAGGGATTATAAACTGCCGGACAACGTTACAAATATATTTTCCACTGGTTTCGTAAAGAGTCTTCTAAACCAGACCACAATGTGTTAGATGATCAAGTACGAAAGACGTTCTCGGTCTGATATGTGCTATCAGGTCTACACACATATATGCACATATATGACTATCTTCCCCCATATATAGTATAAAAAGCAATTAAGTACATGGCTTAGTAAAGAGCAACGCCTAAGAGACTGCATAATGAGATGACGAAAATTAAAGGAAACTTCAAAATAGTCTACAGAAATCTCCTATTCTGATTTGTTTTGTATTTAGCTTGTAGTTTAGCTTGTAATATCATGAACTCTCATAATATTTCCCTAAAGTTTTTAAATAATAATTTATATATTATTGTTTTTAAATATTTGGGTAAATTATAAGCATATACATCAGACACAACGGGTGTTTCTTGTACACTACTGGATCCTCTGTCGTCTTCGCAGTTCTGCTGTTGACTGAACTGTTGAATATACCGCGGTGTGGTCTCTGTTTCACTGGTTTAAGCACCCCGCACACCTACAACACTCCTAATGATCGAGGAATCCGTTCGATAAAACCCGTGGGTTGCAAACGTCAAATCTTATATCCGACTGTTTTCAAGGTCATCCCTTTCATACCGGTACCGTAGTAGGTATTACATTGATTTTTAAGGCTCCCCGTACGCTTCATAGTCAGGCCCCAAACGCTCTCGTTCTAGGCAAACCCTATCGTGACTATAATTGCTCCTCCCCCTCTAGGATATGAACTACTATATTCCTACAAGGCCTCCAGTTGTATTTCACTTCTTCAGTCATGCGGCTATGCTGAGTTGACGCTTCTGCAAATAGTGTATTTTTTTGCTATTCTGCTGCTGTTCTCGCTTTTATAGGTTTAAGTGAGGCTATTTCGGAGATTATTGTAACATGGAGAGCGTGCGTGATTGAGCGTTGACCCTGAGGATATATGCTCAGAGATGCTTTCCAAGCAATCAGGCTCCGATTGATCTTTCTATGACATATGAATTGACAGCGCCACCGTCAATTGTTTACTGATATTGCTTCTTTTGTGGCCTCGGGCGTTAGATTTGTCTTCAGGAGCGCTCCTGCTCCCTAGAGATTTTTCTTCGAAGCAGGGCCCGCAGCCTTTTGTAGTCGGTATTGTGATGCAGGGCGGCCTCTTTTGCGAGTGTCGACCACCGATTCTGGTGAGGAGACGTCGCGCCTGGTTACAGTCCCTCCTAAGGCGATTAATTTCAGCAGTCCGCCAGTGTTTAGGAGCAACAAGACCGTGGTCTTCAGTGAACAGTGCGACCCAAGGGTCCTCTGTACGCTTCTAGTAGGAGCTTCTGCAGGCCCGCTGCAGTCTTAAACTGACCTTCTAACCCAATGAGCTTACCAGGCGACCCCCGAAACTCGTCGGCTCCCTGGCGTTTAGTGATCGGACGCAGCGGGGAAGATGGCATTGCTGGATAGAGGGTGGTCACATTTAACTGGAATGAAATAGTCGTCGCTGAGGGATTCTTCGTCCTGTAGTACTGTCCAGTTTAAGTAGGCAGGTAGGTTCTGCTCTGTTTGGCGCGTCATTTTTAGGTCGATGCAAAGCGCGTTTATTTCTATGGAAGTTGGGAGCACCAGTATTAAAAACGATCAGATTCTTCTCTGCCAACCATTTGAGGACTGCAAGTGGTAGTCTCAGTGGAGCCCCATGTGTTGAAGGCGGTGTTAAAATCTAAAAATCAAATGCTACTTTACCTTAAAGAAAAAGATAAGTCATCTAAGAGATTGTTTAAAACGTCAAGTGAAACGTTGGCGGCGTCAATCCAGGTATAACCATTTCCGCTGCCGTGCCTACATATTTGAGTCAAGCACAATGCTAGGCGTTTTAAGGCAGCTCACAATATGATCCGGTAGACAGTTCTCTGCCTACCGGATGTTGGGCTCGCTGCGCAGTAGCAGGTCGGTGTATAGTCGGTTGTTGGTCTCCTGGAGCATAGAGTGGGTTCATCTATTGCTGTTGGAATTTAGCTGAATAACTTTAAGAGGCTAAACAATTGTTGATTAAAATGTCCTCGGCCGTGGGTTAACGTGCTGTTGTCTTCTTGGATTTCCCTGGAATTGGCAGCCTTTGCAGCCCGTGTGT
Source organism: Dermanyssus gallinae (assembly GCA_003439945.1). Taxonomy (NCBI): domain Eukaryota; kingdom Metazoa; phylum Arthropoda; class Arachnida; order Mesostigmata; family Dermanyssidae; genus Dermanyssus; species Dermanyssus gallinae. The sequence continues at coordinate 330,361 of QVRM01000142.1, read as the reverse complement.
CTTTAGGGGCTGATCGTTGGCTTCTTTTGCGTCAGTTTCTGCACACCGTGGTGCACCCATCAGGTTTCTTGGCATCACCCGGGTGGCCCCCAAGAGTGGATGTTGCTGGGTCAGAGACCGAAGCTGACCTTGTGGCGGAGGGACGGGCGCCGGCAGGACGTTTGGGCAGGGACGGCCACGGCGGACCTCTTCTATTTGCATTCTAAATTTCCGACAAGCAGACCTGTTAGCAGCGCGCCCCTCAACGCCATTATAGCAGACGGGTAGTTTGCACTCTTTGGAGATGTGCCCCAGCGTGCCGCACCTATGGCAGCGTACGCTATCCGCTGCCTCGGGGGTACACGAAGAGGTAGAGTGTTCCACTTGTTGACACCGCAGGCAGGTCGGTACGGCGATTCGCCGGGGTGGGCCCCCGTGGCGTTGCGGCCATCGGAAAGGACCGTTCGGCCGTCTACCTTCCGGTAAACCCCTTTCTAGAAGGATTGAACATTATCGGTCCGGCAATGTTTACCGCCTAACCTACGGCATCCTGAGTGTTCCTTGAGGTAATGCCCTCAACAACATATTTTATAACAAGCCGCGTTAGCGCGGAGTGGTCTAAGTTGATCTCTTTCTGTATGGCCCTAAGGAAAGTAGTGGCCCCACCCGATGTGGCCTCCGTAACCACCAGCCGCATGTCGCCGCTAGGCAGGTGTTGGGCAGTTCCGTGCTGACCGTCGTTGAGAGCGGACGTCCACTCTCGACGGTGTTGGTTTACTGAACTTTGGTGGTTTTACGGAGTGCTTAGTGCCTCCCACAATTGTCTGTCTCGGAAGCGACAACCGCCACCGGTTATTGGCCCGCAGAGTCCCTCCAGCGACTGCCTTTGACCTCTGATAGCATCACTGCTTCTCGACAACTAAGGGGTCTGCTGAGTGACGGAGTGACGGCAGAGTCGGCAATTATAAAGCAACTATCTATACAATTTTCTGCCCTGCCGAAGCTGCTCACGCGGCCTCCCGGCACTGCAGCCGTGCTGCGCACTACCCAAGCGTGGGAGTCCCTTAACGGGGACTCCAACGCGAGCGGCGAAGATCAGTACTTGGTGGTGGGGACCGTGAAACCCGAAAAAACATACAACGAGACCACAATATCCGTACTTCGCTCCGTTGTCGACCGCATGCTGCAGCCCCCCAGTGCGGCTATCCAGAAAGCTCCACTTCTGTACGTGGCCCGGCAGTGGAGAGAGCAGCGCATGCACAGAATTCTAGCAGCAATCGTCACCCAGTCCGTCCATGGCGGAGTTCTCGAAATATGTCACAAGGAACCCACCACGGCTCTACCAACTAGGTCGCAGGCGGTCCTCTCCTCTCCCGGTCGCGAGCCGCGTCAGGGACGCGCAGGCACACGCTGGTACTCGGTGGTCAGAGTTGCTACTTCTCAGGCCAAATGGCTCCAGTCGCAGCAAAGCGTCATGATTGCGGGCAGCGCGTGCAAGCCTGAGCTCTGGGCGCGCCTCCCAATATGCTTTAACTGCCAGAGACCGGGCCACACTGCCGCTTTCTGCAAGGCTCAGAAGGTGACTACACGCCTCTGCCGCCGATGCGGATCACCGGAACATGCCGTCGCGGCTTGCACGGCCGAGACCTCCCACTGCATAGTGTGCGAGGTCCCGGGTCATCGAGCGGACAGTATGGCATGCCCAACATACAGGACAGATCTAGTGGAGTTGCGAGGGCGAGCGGATAAAGACCGGCCAAAACACGCACCTCCAGCCGGCGGACTACCAGCACCGGCAGAGGCCTCACAATCCACAGAAACACTACCTACGCCAGCCCCGCTGAGCGAGCGACGCTCTCGTCGAAAGACCGTCACCCAGCCGGCGGATGACGGCGGCGCCGACTGGCACCATGTAGGCGCAGTGTCTTCTCATGACAAAAATGATCAAGGTTCTGCAAATAAATCTTAACCGCTGCAGAGCCCCGCATGACCTGCTGGAGTCGTACGTTGTACCCTGGCCATTCATTGATAGTCGCAGGCGACCTCAACGCACTACACGTCGCGTGGGGCAGTCGCCGCAACACGGACCGAGGACAGATCCTACTGGACTGGCAGTCGGGCCGAGGCTTGGCATTTGCCAATAACAGCGACGTGCCGACGTTTGCGCGTCGCGGCCAGATATATTTCCTTGACGCTAGCGGACTCGGCTGCGATAGCCAACATCCAAGACTGGGTGGTACAGGAGGCGGAGGAGAGTCTCAGCGACCACCGCTACATCACCTTTTAGATAACGCCGCAAAATAGACATTACCCGCGTCTGCCGGACCGCCGATACTGGCAAATGCGACTCATCAATAGGGAACTATTGGTAGACACTTTCAAGAGACGGCTCACTCGCCTCGGCGATACGCCGTTCGACGAGGACGATCTAACGGCGATCATACAATGGCATGTCAGGCGGCCGGCGGTCCGGTCAGACAAGGAGGTTCAAGGAGAGCCTCCGCTAAACACTGGTGGAGCCAAGAATCGGGACCGCCCGCGCAGACTGCGTGCGCGCAAGCCGCATCATGACTAGGGCGCGGTCGTGGTTGGCGAAACGCCGTCAACGAAGTCACGATAACCGCCAGCTAGCTAACGCGGTCAACCGCGCTGATCAACTACAACAGCTGTACCGCACCAAGCGGTTGCCTCTGCGACGGCTAATAGGCAGAGCGAAGGCCGAGTCCTGCAAAGCGCTGGTTGAGTCAGTGGAGTCAGACGTCTGGGGCATTCCGTACCGCACGGTGATGGGAAAGCTCCGTAAGTGAACTCAGAGGAAGTGGCACATGCCGCGGAACGCCTCGCGACTGGAAAGGCACCTGGGCCGGGCGGGGTTTCCCCAGCGGTCATAAAAATCTTGGCGCAGAACCATCCAGAAATTCTTGCTCGGCTTTTTACACGCTTACTTCAGAACGGTCGTTTTCCATCCCAGTGAAAGCGCGCTCACTTGACTCTTATACCGAAACCGAACGCGGCAGCGGGATCATCTTCGACCCACCGCCCCATATGCCTACTCAACACAATCAGCAAACTCTTTGAGAATGTGCTGGTCAGACGCCTGAACAAAGAGATCGAGGAGAAAGCCGCTCTGTCGGACAACCAATACGGCTTTCGCAAGAGCCGATCGACCCTCGATGCCGTCGAACGAATGCTCCAGGTAGCCTACACAGAACAACAACGGACACTTAGGACGCGCAATTACGTTTTACTTATACTGCTTGACGTGCGAAACGCGTTTAATACAGCGAATTGGCGAGTAATAATGGACACCCTTGAACAGAGAGGCATATCCCCCTACATGCGACGGATTATTTTATCGTATCTTGACGCGCGTTCATTTTCGGCTAACGGTGAGGTCCACCCTGTCACGGCCCCGGGGGTCCACCCTGTCACGTCCCGCAAGGCTCAATGCTCGGGCCGATCCTCTGGAATACAGCATACGACGGAGTCCTGCGGTTAGACGACCTGCCTGACGGGGTGGACCTGTAATTGCCTACGCCGACGATCTGGCGCTGGTGGTCACCGCAAGAACGGGGGCGGTGCTTGAGGCGCGAGCGAACACGGCTCTTTTCAGAATAGAGAAGTGGATGGTCGACAATTACCTGGAGCTGGCCCCTCAGAAGACCGAGGTTATCTACCTAATGGCCGCCGTCGTACTAGGCAAGCATCGTTAGAACTTGCAGGGCACCGCCTGACTATTAAACGGGAGGCAAGGTACCTAGGCGTAACGCTGGACACTGGCCTCATCGGCCTGCCACACATCCAGAGCATCATCCAGAAGGTCACGAAGGTCTCCACCAACCTTGCACGCATCCTTCCTCGCGAGGGGGGCGCAACGCACGCCAAGCGGCTGCTCCTAGCGGCCGTGGCAGAGGCCATCGCTCTATATGCCGCGCCCATATGGGCTGGTGTGGCGTTGCAGACCGCAAAGGCACGGCGCATGATATAAAGCTCCCAAATAGCAATGGCCATCCGGGTCACGCGGGCCTACCGGACTGTCTCGACGGACGTCCTGTTGGCGCTCGCCTGCCAGATGCCTTGGGACATACTTGCCGAAGAAAGAAGCAAGCGCAAGAAGGACGGCGACACTTCATGGACCCAAGCACGGGAGCACTCCCTGGACACATGGGCGCGCACGTGGTCCAACCCACCAGCTGGGGATACCAGAGGGGCCTGGACAAGAAGCCTAATCACAGACCTCATAACCTGGTATAAGCTCAAGGGAACACTTACTTACATATCACTCCGTGCAGGTGCTCACAGGGCATGGACAATTCCAGTCGTACCTTTTCCAGATAGGCAAGGCGAATACAGATATCGCGTTCTCTGCACCACAGGCGCACCCGACGACGCGGCGCACACCGTAGAGGACTGCGAGGCCCTTGCGGCCTACCGCACGGGCTCCTCCTATGTCCACAAAGGTAGCCCGACTACGACCATCGTGGCCAACATGCTCAAGTCGACAACGGACTGGCACGCTGGGATTCAATACTTAGACGGGCTTATGCGCGAAAAATTTCGCCAGGAAGATCGCCGCATATCGCGATTCAACACTAGGCCTCTAGTGTCCACTCCCGAGCAGGACCCACTCCCTGCTCGGGACATACTCGTAGACTAAGGAAAGGGTCGCAGCACGGGACTCCCCTCTTCTGGTCTCGAGGTAATGGTTCACAATTCCAAACCAGAAGAGGGTGGTAGAGGTGGTGTTTAGTGGGTAGAAGGCGCGGATTGGATCGAGTATTATACTCTTCCCCGGCGTTTAGTTCCACACTACCCTTCATTAACATCGGAGGGTGTGCGTAAAGCATTTTCCACCTCTACAAAAAAAGGCAGGTGTTGGGAGTGACTGACCCTGACCTGGTGGGCGTTAGGGTCCACCTTATGTGGCGGCGTGGTCTAGGGGACTAGTGCGCTAGTCATGGTGTCATCTACCGGGGTGTCGCCGGTTCGATCCCTGTTGTTGATCGAATTTTCTTTGAGCGATGCTCATTGAGAATAGATGATACACCATACCGCTGAGAGTCAGCGGCCATGCTGTCACAAGGACTGTTAGGGAAACCCTAGATATCTTAACATGTCCGGCCCTCGGTGCATTGAAGATATACCTCAGGTTAAGTTCCAAGCCCGTAGGGGACGGAGGATAGTCTAGAATTAAAAACAACCTCCTTAAAAAATGTTTTTAATTCTAATTCTAGGGTCCACCTTGGTGCCCAGGTCCCTGTTTGTATCTGCGTACGACTTGTTATCAAGCGCATTTGCTAGCGCCTGATCCAGAAGATGTTTATTCTGGACTGGCGTAGCATCCTTGGGGAGGCGCAACGCAACCAGAGCCTTGGTGGTTGGCCTGCCGTCATCTTCTATGTTGCGAATAAGACGGGAGAGGGAACTACCCCCGTTTTGTTCCCGGCCTCGCCGCCAATGCCTCACTGTTGGCTGGCCATCCTTCCCCATGTGTCCTTGTCTGCCGGGTCGACTTTCCCAGCGACCAGAATCCATAGAGGTCTCTTCTCCAGGATAACGTTCGTGAGGGACCTCACTTTAATGTAGGGGGTTAACGGCCCCCTTTATTCCCGCAAGAAAAGCCTTTAAAGGTTCTTTTTTGTTTCACACACCCGCATCATTACTCTGATTATTTTCGCCTGTCTCTGGGCAGTGGCCTTGGCAGCGCATTGGCATTCCCGCCTCCTGGTAGCCGGGCGGGTCCGCTTTCTTCTGTTTGCGCGCCGACGTCGGCGCCGACAAGTTCCACGTGTTTCCTCTTGACAAACTTTACGGTAGCCCTGCGGTTATCAGCAAGGGTCTTTACCGCGACGTAGATACTCTTTCGGCTGGAAGTTACGTAGAATAGCTTGCCGGTGAGCGTTTTTATCACAGCTAAAAATATCTTAGCAAAAGTGATCCGTTAAAAAACAAAGATAAAAGGGTAAGACATTCCCCTCTTGAGAAGCTAAACTCACGCCCGTCTCACTTAAGCCGGTTCTATAGTCAGAGGTGCTACCACTCTGCTATCCACTTGCCGTGGGCGATAGCTGTTAGAAAGACGCCCCTGCTGTTAACTGTCGTAATATTGTTGGTAGTTGCTATGTTTATGTATGGTTCTTTGCACATTTAAAAAAATTGCTTGTAATATACACGGTTTGTTATATACATAGTTTGTCATGTCAACAGCGGACCACATACATATTCACAACCAAGAAGCCAAGCAAAACCTCCGGTCAGCTAGAACAGCCGATCGGTAGGCCAAGCGACGTTCGAACTTTGAACACTCTTTGAACGTTTGCGGTGGAAGGCTTTAGGAACCTCCCTTTTGTTAGCTTATCACGTTGCGCTTCCGTGGAATACGTTCAATCGTTTGATAATTTTTCAAAGCGCAGTGAGTCGCCTGTGGTGAAAAATGGTATTAAGGTAAATAACGCCTTGGTAAAAACGCAAAAGGTTGGCCTAGGCACCGTACGCAGCGTTCAACCTCAATCGAATTAGCTCTACAAACGGTGCATAGCCTGACGTTAGGTACACAAAGTGACTCCTTACCCGTATTTACAGGCCAAATACTCGCTTAATGTACTTTGTAAAACACGTTTCAAGCAAGCCAAAGTTTACCCGAGAATTTCCCTTACTCTATCATAACCACACATCATCCTTGGAACAATATTGAGGTGCGTGAGTGGCACTGCCGTCCGGACGGACAGTCGAGGGACGTCACCGACCTCTCCACAAAGAGAGACTGAAACTGTGCGCACTGTCTCGACGATTTGCGCAGTGAAGATTGTCCCAGTATAATGGAGCCGAAGCCCCAGAGACCAGAAAGAATTAAAGAATTCCAAGGACTGGCCGCCATAATGTATAACGTGTTTGGCAGCCATTTTACTTCTTCTTCAGAATTTCATAGCCTTGATTATCTTGATGTTTATTTTCCGCCTCCATGAGACAAGGAACACCTCTGCCAGAGAAGTGATGCGCTTGATGGCACACAGGTCGTAAAGAGCGACCACTACGTCATATGCGTACATCTCAACTATGATCTTCTGGAACCCTTGTCGAATGTAGCCGACAAAATTGGCAAGCAGAAGAGTAGCTCAGTGGGCACGATGCGGACTTGCCGCATTTTGCCTTATTCGTTACTTCCTGCTAAAGGTGTACTTATTAAAGAACCCAGTGCTCATAGAACACCTGGTCTAGCCCCTCATTCTTTCCTCTCGGAAGGGAGCGCAGGACCTGACTTACTTCTTCTATCTCAAGGGGCAGATCGACAGTATCCTGCTTCAATATAAGCGGGCGTTCAATCATTAAAGCCAGGCGTACCGTCTCGCAGTTATATAGAAGGCCGGTCAGGTGACTCGTTACCAGTTCGTCGCTGAGCAGATAGTTTGCCCCTGCGAGGTCGCACAACGTAGGATTTCCTCCCGCCTAACGTATTTACGCTTGTGACCATAGCATAGCCTTATAAAAGCTTTTCGCTAAAGAAGTCAAGCCTGCATCTGTCTAGAAGCTGCGGGGTTGCCTTTACCCTCACTTGGCACAAGAGCTCAAGCACCGCCCGGTGAGCGAAAGGTCTCTTCCACCTGACTGCACTTCTCGTGTTCTCTCTAGAAGTTTACAACAAGCATCCACACCACGGTCCGGTCTGCATGCCTCGTGGCAACCAGGGGGTAATTCGCCTCGCTTTTGCCCAAATATCAGGATTATTCGCAACTGCTGCAATTGGTAGATACTTTATTGCAGCCACCTCGAGAACATCAAAGCTTTTTTACTTTGCCATCGACAAGGTTATGGAACAGTACGTCAATAGTGCTGTTTCCGTTATGACTTATATACGTGTGATCTTCGCGTGCATTTGCACATCTCAGATTAAAGTATTCCATCAACTGGAGCAGTACTGCTTCTTTATTTTTAGTAGCCATACCATCAATACGAGCATTAAAGTCGCCACCGACGATGATTGGCATAGATAGGTTGAAAACTAATATACAAGAACTTACCGTGTCAGCGACCTCTGCCGAGTCAAGATTTAGGGGGAGGTAGAAGACGACTTTGTTTACCCTTATAGACAAGAAGCCGATGCAGAAGTCGTTCTTCCTCACACACTACGCCGGTGGTAAACGTTTATGTAGGTAGATTGATCTTTAACTTAAAGATCGCGCTCACCGCTTCTTAGGTAACCAGATGATATAACCTTATCTACCGAGGCTAGACGTTAGGGCGCTCGACCAAAACAAAGCCACTTTTCTAAAGAAGGCGCCTAGAGTTGCTACTGCACTAGCCCTACTAGTTATTTTTTGTCATATTTACTAGACTAGTGTCGTTTCCGTTATTCGTTGAGGACCTACAGAAGATGCACGTTCTATACGATACGGTAGCGCTCAACAAACACATGTCCTTTACAACAAATTGGAGAATAAGATGGCAGACAACCTGCTATTTTATGGGACCTAGGCAATAATGTGAAGTTGTGGAAGCGCCACAATGACATGGCTTCCACAGGAAGGTCTGTCTTGGAGAGATGTTTTATGCGATTTATATCACCTCTTCGAATGCCTTAACTCGCAGCTTTATATATATATATATATATACATAAATGAGTGTGTGTTCACCCTTCTCTAATTATTTGTATATGAGTGTTATGCCGAATGTTGCTATTGGTTCTACTTTATTCTTGAAAAGAACGGACGCGTTATGTATTGACCATGCTTGCACATGTTTAATTGCTCCCGCCCCTTCAATTGCTTGTCCCACTTTCTATGTGCTTTGGAAACTGCAAATGCTTGACGTCATAGTGAACCCTAGATAAGTGAATTTACTTACAAATTTTACTACTTCTAGCTCAAAGAACGTTGCCTTTCCACTCGACCACATCTTCAAAACTTAACTAATATGGTGTTTTGTCAATGCAATTTGTTGTGTTTGTTGTTAGAATAGTCTACATATGCATGCCGCACTTCTGAAAAAACAGAGAGGTTTATTCAAACAAGAAAACCAATTCTTTTCTGGCTCTCTGAAGTACTTACCCAATATGCCGTCCCAGAGTGGAGTCACATACACACGCACACCGGGGAGAACCTGACCGTACTTGGCTGGAAAAGATTTAGTCGTATTAAATGAATTGAAAACGTTGCAGACAATTTGTGACTGCACCTTAAAACTGTATCTTGTAGCGTCGATATTACGAAATTACGCCGAGCAATTCATATTAGGCTGAAACATATATGACAAAACACGCTCATACGCGGTTGATACCTCAGTTAAAATGTTTGAGTTAATTAAGTGTGCTCGACATAACGAACAGCATAACACAGTGAAGCAGCTCGGCAATTCTAGATGCAACGCTGTCGGCAATTCTGGAGATGAAAACTAGCATCATAAATAAACTCTTTAAAACATTCAATTCTGGATACGTGTTTCTATTTTTTTCGATTCAATAACAAATATTTACGAGCACTACAATGCTAGTTTTAAGCAGTCCAACACTATATAATGATTTTTTTATTTACAGCCCCCCCTACAAGAAGCGCGACTAGCAATCCTGATTCGTAGAGCACCTTCTTTTGCTGATAGAGCCAGGCTTCAAGCTGTTAGTAGTCAAGGAGCTAGGACTTGGTTACACGCTTTACCCTGTCCGCGAATCGGGACGCTTTTGAACGCTGAGACGACGCGCATACGCGCAGGGCAGCGGCTTGGTGTTGACCTAGTCGTGCCCCACCGATGTCGTTGTGATGATTTTGTAGACGCGTTGGCCCATAAAGGCCTGTCATGCGTCTTGAGTGCTGGCCGACGAGCACGTCACTCCGCCTTAAACGACGCCTTTAGTCGCGCCCTGAGATCTGCCGGCTTTCCGTGTGCTCTCGAGCCCCCGGGTCTATACAGGAATGATGAAAAAAGACCTGTCTGACTCTGACCCCCTTTGAGCGTGGCCGCATGCTTGTTTGGGACGCAACTGTAACCGATTAATTAGCCCCGTCAACGGTCGGTGCAGGTGCGGACCGAGCAGGTCATGCTTCCAGCTTAGCTGAGGCTAACAAATGCAGAAAATACTCTAGCGTTGAATATCCGCACGAATGTTGTCCGTTGGCATTCGAGACTATGGGAGCTGCAGGCCCCCTTACACTCAAGCTGATTCAGCGCGTAGGTAGAAACTTTAATCTTTCGACGGGACACTGAAGAGCATTCGAATTCTTGCGTCAGAGACTGCCGCTCAACATTCAATGAGGAAATGCAGCGCTTAGGGGACATTGTTGAGCTGGGCTAACCCTGAGTTAGATTACCCGTGACCACACGTTCGCGTGGAGACAATTGTCTACTCCAAAATTCTAACAGAGCGAGGTTATATAAATAATTAATAATATTATATAATAATCTATCGACCAAATCGTTGGCCAATGATATGATTAGGTATAAAACTGGTGAGATTTCATTAGATGCATAACATGCTTTTGGCGTCTATGCGCATTGATCTGCAAAGCCGTAAGAGAAAGAGCGTTTTATCGTGGATTACAACGCGTGTAGGCAGCAGCATCGTCTGGATTCAAAAGGCGCTATCGTTCGCTCTGTGAATTCTCGTTGCAATAAACTTACTTGTAGCAGCTACTTATATAGCAAGGACAAAGCTATGCAACACTCTATTCATAAAACAATTTGACACGGCTAAGATGCGGACGTATAATGTATACAGCAAAGCGCGTGCAGAGTTTCTAGCTTAGACATCAGAAGTAGCACAAATTGTTAACGAACAGAAGTAACAAGTAGACTGTAAAACAGGGTCGAAGGAGAAAGACAATCACAGTGATGCACGTAGTTTGAAAACAAAAGAGGCACAAACCTGAGCACATATAGGACCCCTGTCCCTCTGCCCGGAGGGGGTTTTTAGTCGGCAAATTGAAAACGTGCACAAAATATAAGCCGTCGCGACCAAGTTAAGATTGTCGTTACAGTTAGCAATTTGTTTGAGTGGATTTGTTACCGGGAATCGCAACATAGTTTTTTTTTCACGTTTGACGTACGTACATTACAACAAAGCGGACCCCCGATGAAAATCGCGTTTACAAATTGAGATGAGCTGCCTACGTAAGCTGTTATATCATAGTGTCTGACACAAGTATTGCACTAGGGTAAAACACGTGGGCCAGTTCCGATGAGGCTGTCAAGCCTGGTGACGTGGTGCATTTGCGTGCGCCTCGCAATCGGAGGAGACACATAGCAGGTGCAGCACGGGTTCGAGCCCCACCGTTGCGCCGATTTGTATTTATGGGGTTCGTCTTGCGAAGCAATGCGGAAGCAAACCACCCGTGCACGCTAAATCTTGGCTGAGGGCCAGCCCAAACAAGTTTGAGGGTAAAGGTCTGTTTATTTTTGTAGCTGCTCCGCACCAGGGCGCAGCTAGCACGTTGAGCTTACAAACACGAATGTTTCTATAGCAAATTTACTTTAATTTACGTTTGCAGTCAAACATTTTGCGTCGGTACGCGTATGTGTTGCACGAACATTTACAGCGCAACCTCCATCTATAATAATAATAATAATAATAATAATAATAATATGCGAACGCGAGAAAGCAGACAACCTAGCAAAATTTCTCAAGTTTAGAAACGCTGTAGTTTTGTTACAGTATTTGGTACAGTATGGGAATAAGCTTACTTGTAGTTAATTATCATGGATTAATTAAAACCTATGGGACACAAGTTTGTTTCGAAACGGTTTGGGAAAGCGCATAAAAGTGATACAATAGAGCGACACGATGGTAAAGTAGACACTTATAGCAATAGAAACGAAATGAGAAATTTTGTTTTGCGGCAAAATTGCTTGCATGTCATTCTAGTATAATTGCCGCATGTACCTATTTAATAGAAAATGCGTTATTAACAAGTTGTTATAACCTTTGTCAAATGCCATAATGATAAAAAACTCCAAAAATTGTAATGTCTATTGGCAGATACCTGGAAACCGAATAACAAAGGTGGCAGTGGCAAACACTTTTTAATCAAACACTAGAGTTTTATCAGCGTTAGTGATAAGTTTACCCTATTGCGCTATTTATTAACAAGTTTAGAAACATTGTAAGTACATCAGTGTTTTTTTCACGTTCAGTCTTAAAAAACTCTGGTCGCACCATTCGGTAAGCTATTATAGAATTGAGATTGCGTTGCTGCGCTGGACGTCATTGAAAAGTTTTTGCCTTAAGAATTTGTGCGGATCTCCCGTAGTTATCCCGTAGTCAGCCCAGGATCTCGAAGGCCACTGGGCTGAAGTTGTGGGCTCTGGTCGGTTCACCCGTATTTGTTAGTCTAGCAGTTTTAGCAAAAATCATTTTGCGAGGACCGCGAAGTCACTAGCTGGTAAGTAAATCGGAACCGACCATTAGATTATGCTTAACCATACTACTGCATTCCAGAAAAGGTCTTTATAATATGTGAAAGTTTGCACCTCGCATGACGTATCGCAAACTCAACGGCGTTAACTCTTGACGCATATTTGAAACGATGTCGGTAAAGCTAAAATCGCAGCGCAATGCTATTATGACTACAATAGCATGCTCGGACATTCGGTCGATGAATAAATAAAAACAACTACTGATTGATCAAACAACGAACGCAGCAGAAAATAACGCCAAGAACAACAAGAAGATCGACACATTCTGCCGTAGTAGGAGCGTAACGATGATGGCTTTAGCAAGAAGGAGTGACTGATGCTGCAACAGCAGCAGCAGCAGTAACAACAACGACAACAACAACAACACCGATGACAACAACAACAACAACAACGATGACAATGACGACGACCACGACCAAGACAATCACATAGTTAACAGCAGCAGCAGTAACAACAACAACAACGCAATGCTTGATGGCATTGGCAATGTTGTTGTTGTTAACAGTAGTAGTCGCTTCTAGAAGAGGAACAATACCTGCAAACTGGAAACGAGCTGAGGTTGTCCTCATCCCCAAAGACAACGGAGGTTTCAGGCCCATATGCCGACTGAATAACCTGGCGAAAGCATACGAGGCAATCATTGAAGCAAGGCTTAGGGCCTTTGTGGAGGAAAACGGACTCCTTTCGGAATCCCAATATGGATTCAGAAAAAAACGGTCAGTGCTCACTGCTGTCCATCGAGTTACTGCCAAGGCTGAGCTCTTACATAGTTCAAACATATGCACCAGAAAACTGTTCCTGGCAATCCTTCTAGACGTCAGGAACGCCTTTAACAGCCTCTCGTGAAGAACAATACTAGACACGCTAGTAAGGAAAAAGGTCCCACATTATCTCGTCCAGGTCATCTCAGACTATTTGGAGGACCGAAGTGTTTTCAACCGTGAAGTGGAAATATCAATGACAGCAGGAGTTCCGCAGGGCTCGATCCTGGGTCGTTTGTTGTGGAACCTAGCGTACGATGACGTACTCCGCCAGGATAACCTTCCACAAGGGGTAGAGACGATCGCATACGCAGATGATCTGGCCATCACAGTTCAGGCAAAGACTGCAGAAGAATTGGAACTTAACGCTAATAAAACACTAGAGTCTACGAGGAGGTGGATGGACGAAGTCGGCTTAGAAATTGCTCCGGAGAAAAGCGAGGCCATACTGCTAACGGGACGGAAGACGGTGGGTCCCATCAGACTATACCTGGCAGGACAGCAAATAAAGCTGGTCAAGGAGGACCGGTACTTAGGGATCCGCTTGGACAAGAGTCTTACGGGCCTTGGCCACCTGAAGATATCCTCGGCAAAGGCAACCAAGGCGGCTATTTCAAGAAATCTGCCAAACATTCACGGACCAAGAGAATGCAGGCGTAGATTGCTAATGTCAGTGGCTGAATCTATAGCGCTATTCGGGTCCACCAGTCTGGCTCAAGGCTTCTTTGAAAACAAAAAAAGCGAGAGGGATCCTTGGAGGCACTCAGAGAGTGGCGGCCCTCAGGATTATCCAGGCGTATCGTACGGTTAGCACAAACTCTGCTCTCGTGCTGGCAGGAGCTCTTCCTTGGGACCTAAAGGTGGAGGAAAGGCGAGAGCTCTGGAACAACAACTCGAGCAGCAGTAAGGAAGTAGAGCAACAGAAAGCAATGGAAGCATGGCAAGCCAAATGGGACTCCATTCCTTCTGAAGCACCGGGGCACACTCTCCGATCCCTCATCCCAAACATCAAAAAATGGATTGAACGGCCGGGTGGAGAACTAAACCATTACCTCACGCAGATCCTCACGGGACATGGGGACTTCCAGACATACCTAATTCAAATTGGAAAAGCTCCCTCAGCGAGCTGTGCTTACTGCCAAGAGGGAACGGAAGATGATCCGACTTACACTCTCCTAAAGTGCCAGGTACTGGAACAGGCTAGAGCCACAGCAGTCGCAAAACTCAGAAACAAATGGATTAATGAGGGAGACAGAAGAGACAAAATAAAGGAACAAACATTCCCGATCCCCCAGAGGAACCGTTAAGGAGTTCGTAGACTACATATGCGGTACGACTTCAGGATGGAAGCTAGGAGTAGCTATGGCTACGGCGGTGCTGAAGGAGAAAGGAGCTTTGGGAAGGCTCAGGAAAGCAAGATTTCCGCCGACTGTACTAGAAGATCACGCAACTCCGAATGACGCGGCTTTGCAGGTGTTGGTACAGGACACGTCGAACGTTGGGGACACCCATGAGTGTCCCCGTCCAAATGATCCGAGTGGCACTCGCCACTTCTCCCGATGGCCCATAGTACTGTTCTATGGAGATCTGGGCCATCTGAGACTGAAGCTTGAGGGGGGAGGTGCGTTTAGTGGGTATGGGTCTCAGCGGGCTAACATCCATCCGCTGGGATCGAGTCCCACACTGCTCGAGATAGGAATTGGGACTTTCTCCTTTTCTACTCGCAGCAATAGTACGTAAAAGCATTTAACCCTCCTCCATAAAAAAAAAGTAGTAGTCGCTTGCTCGCTTGCTGTTTGTGTGTGTCTGTCTGTCTGTGTATCTGTTTGTCTGCCGCCATTGCTGCCTCGAAATCACGCGGTTCGTAACGCCTCGTCTGCTTGTCCACTCTCTCTCTCTGGCGCTCGCTCGCTGTCTTTCTTGCTTTATCTCTATCTCTCTCTCTCTCGCTTGCTCTCTCTTGTTTTATGTCTCTGTGTTTGTGTGTGTGTGTGTATCTATCTAACTGCTTGGCTGTGTGTCTGTCTGTCTGCCTTTCTCTTTGTCTGTCTGTACGTGAGTAAATAAGTAAGTGAGCGAACGAGCAAGTGCAGGACTGACTGAGTGTAGTAGTTGGATAACTGGTTCCTTAACGACTGCCGACTGGTTTACTGTTCTGCTGGACACACACGACAAACACACAAACAAACAGACAGACATATAGTCGGACGGACAAATGCACTGACGGACAGACGGATAGACGGAAGATCTAACGATGATGGTCGACCTATCATGGTGGTCGCGGCGGCACGTCCCTTCCTTCCTTCCTCCCGTCTCTCCTGTCTCTCCCATTTCTTCTCATCACGATGAAATAAGTGGACGAGTGGCGAGCGGCAGTAACACACCACACCACCACCACCACGACGATGACGACGACGACCAATGTCGGCAGCTGTCGTTGTTGTTGTTGTTAGTGTTGTTGCTGCTGTGACTGCGATTGCGACTACTGCTGCTGCTGCTTCTGTGGACAGACACACTTGGACATCTAGGTGACACCATCATCATCACGCCCCATATTACCACAGTTAGGCAGACAGACACAGACACACAAGCAGACAAGCAGACAAGCAAACATATAGACTAAACCACTTTGCAACCAACCAACCTACCGATCGATCGATAGATCGATCGATCGATTCATCAATTAATCAATCGACCAGTCAACTAATACCCGACGAATCAACGATCACGGCAGACGACGAAACGCCGTCTGTCCGTTAGGCCGTCTGTCTGTCCGCCCACCAACCCGTTCGCCTGCCTGTACCAGCGAGCAAAGGAAAGCATAAAGAAAGAAAGAAAGAGAGAAAAAAATACGGCTAAGCAGACAGAAGGTAGACAGGCAAGGTAGAAGTAGACAATCATATTGATTGCCAGAATCATAATTAAATATTGACATATGCAGTAAAACAGCAGCAGCAGCATCAGCACCAGCACCAGCAGTTAGTCAACCGCCTCTTCTCATCGATTGTTTTGCCGTTCTCGCAGTCGTCGTCGACGACGACGACGACGACATTGTGTGATTGGCGCCGTAACGATGACTTGTATCGTTGCTGTTACAACAATAACAACGACAACAACAACAACAACAACAACAAAAACAACAACGTTAATCCACATTGCGATCATCATCATCATCGACGTCGTCGTCGTCGTCGTCATGGTCGTGGTCGTCATCGTTATCATCATCATCATCATTGTCATATCAGCAGCGGCGTAGTTTACTGTTACCATTACTATTATTACCACCACCATCACGATCACGACTACCATTAGCTGCTGCTGTTTCCACGACGACTAATGATCGTGTTGCATCTGGCTGTCGCAGCTGCAGCATCGGGACGCTGTTGTAATTGTTGACATGAGTGTTGCTGTTTTTGTTGTTGTTGTTGTTGTTGTCGTCAGACAAAAAGACAGACAAACAGCCAGGCGGACGGACGGACAAACGGATAGACAGACAGACAGATGGACTGGTGCACGAACAGACGGATAGACGGACGATCTAACGACAATCATGGTCGATCGATCGACCATGATTGTCATTAAGTGTGTGTGTGTGGGCGTGTCGGGGCGTGTGAACGTGACAGACACGCTTGTGACAGTGTAACAGGTGTCGCAAGGCGGCTACAACATAAGAAGTCTGCGCCGACATGTGCGTCGCACGTACTTCCTTCAACTTATGTAATAGCCTTTTCCTGCAACGTTTGGGGTTTGTCAACTATTTCCAATGTATCTGGGGCTTCGGCTTTATTAAACTGGGATGACTTTTACTTCGACTGCGCACATTGTCGAGAGAGAAGAGGCAAGGCGAGGCGCGTACAGCTTTAGCCTCTCTGTGGAGAAATAGGCGTCATGCCGACTCTAGTAGCACTGTTCGACGACCTCAAGATTGTTCGATGTTGGCTGATGTACGGTTATGACAGGGTATGGGTAAACCTCATTTGGGGCAGGTGCTTCACAATGTACATGAAGCGAGTACTCTGCTTATCGATGCGGTTAAGACGCCGTTTTGTGTGTTTCATGTCAGGCTGTGCACCGGTTGTTTAGAGATTTCGATTGAGGTTGAAGACGCCGCATACGGTACCAATCGAAAGCTTTGCCTCGAAATGGAACAATTAATGTTGAATAAATGCTATGGAATGTTAGAGATCTAGATATGTTCAGTGTCTCTCACCTCTGATCTGCATGTGACTATCGCCACACACGCGCTCAGTTCACGACCATCATAACGAACCTATTGGCCTAATATTTAGCACGATATTTAGCACAATGCAGATTCGAGTTTGTCAAACATTATGACAAACTTACCTGTCAAAACTAGGCTTGCGCGTGATTTCTCTTCGAGCGTGACGCTGTATCATGTGGCAATCCTTCAATTGTCTCTGTAACCCGAAAAATGTTATAACTCAATTGTGTGTTATCAATCATGGTGGTAGCGGCGACACGTCCTTTCCTCCGTCCCTTCCGTCTCTCCTGTCTCTTCTCTCCTGATCGCAAACAAGTAAGTACATAAGTACGTAAGTGTGGACGAGTGGTGAGCGGCGAGCGACAGTAACAAACCAACCACACATTAACCACACACCACGACGACGACGCTGTCGTTGATGTTGCTGCTGCTGCTGGGACTGCTGCCGCAGCCGCAGCAGTAACAACGACGACGACCAGGACAATCACATAACTAGTAACAGCAACAGGGCAGTGCTTAATGGCATTTGTAATGTTGTTGTTGTTGTTTCTGTTGTTTGTAGTAGTCGCTTGTTGCTTGCCCATTTGCTGCCTCTGTTTGTGTATCTGTCTGTATGTCTGCCATAGCCGCGTCGAGACCACAGACGGGGGTTTGTAACGCCTGCTCTCCTGCTCTTCCACTGTGTTGTGCCACCACAGTCACGGTCATAGTCAACGGTCTCCTCTCATCGATCGTTCTCCCGTATTTGTTAGTCTTAGGTCTAGCCAAAACCATCCTGCCAGGATTGCGACGTCACTAGTTAGTAAGTAAATCGAAACCGATCATTATATGGTATGTGCTTAAGCATATTTCCGCATTTCAGAAAAGGTCTTCATGATTATATGTGAAAGTTTGCACCTCGCATGATGTATCGCATACGGAACGGCGTTAACTCTTGACGAATGTTTGCAACGATGACGGTAATGAGAAAATCGCAGCGCAATGCTATTATGACTATAATAGCGTGCTCGGACATTTGGCCGATGCTAACAGAAGAACAACTGATTGATTGATCAAACGACGAACGCAGCAGAAAATAACGCCAGCAACAACAAGAAGATTGACACATTCTGTCGTAGTAGGAGCGTATAGTAAGTAGTAGAAGCGTAGCGATGGCAACAACAACAACAACAACAACAACAACAACAACAACAACAACAACAACAACAACAACAACAACAACAGCAACAACAACGACGACGACGACGACGACGACGACGACGACGACGACCACCACCACCACCAAGACAATCACATTGTTAACAACAACAGCAACAGCAGTGACAACAACAACGCAATGCTTGATGGCATTAGCAATGTTGTTGTTGTTGTTGTTAGTAGTAGTAGTCGCTTGCTCGCTTGCTGTTTGTGTCTGTCTGTCTAAGTGTCTGTCTGCCGTCATTGCTGCCTCGAGATGACAGACGGGGGTTCGTAACGCCTGCTCTGCTGCTCTTCCACTGTGTTGTGCCACCACAGACGGACAGGCGGACAGACAGACAGCAACTGCGACCAGCGACCCCTTGCGTTGCCGCCATTGCTGCTGCTGTTGCTGCTGCTGCTGAGCAGCCAAACAACACCGGCTGGCAGGTGGTGTTGTTCTGCCGAGACCACGACGGCGACTATTGGCTGACAATCAGACAGGCAAACAGGCAAACAGGCAGGCAGGCAGGCAGACAGACAAAATCCTTTTCGGGGCTAACTCTTCCCAGCCAGGATTTAACGTCCATGGGACTGCTTTTCGCATTCGGCTTCATAGACGGACGACCCCCATAATAAATACAAATCGGTGCAACAATGGGGCTACTCGAACCCGCATCGCACCTATCTAGTGTCTCCTCCTCCGGTCGCGAGGCGCAGACTTAAGCCACCACCACCACCACCAGGCCACCACCGGGCTCGACAGGCAGACAGGCACCTAGCCAGCCTTGCTATTGGCTATTGGGGCGTAGCGACGACGTTCCGACGTTTAGCGTTCGTTTTGCGTTCTGTGTTCGTAGGTGCGGGCGTCTCTGTCTGTCTGTGTGAGTGAGTCTGTCTGTCTGTCCCTTCGTCCATCCGTCTATTTGTATGTTGTTGGCCTGTGTATCCAACCACCCACCCGCTTGCCCCCCTGCCTGTCTGACTGTCGTCTAGATCCGTCGTTTATGTTCCACTGACTGTTTAACTAACTGACTAACTAACGACTTACTGACTGAGTGGTGATTGGTAATGGACGTCGTCGTTGTTGTTGTTGTTGTTGTTGTTGTCGTCTTTCAACAATTCAGAACTCATCATCCCCACAACTCGCCTCTATTAAACGGCCATGTCGCTGGGATGGAATGGGGGTGAAACGGAGGGCCTGTGTTTGTGTTATCGACCATATATATATATATATATATATATATAAAGTGCGTTGCAAAAAAAGTAGCAACTCATGTTTTTTTAAAACAATTTCGGCTTGATTTATTTGAATGGCTTGAAATAATAATCTAAGGTATGTACGTGACGAACTATGAGAGTATGGTGTTAATTTCGTTGCAATCTCACAATCGGTTCAACCAACCAGCCAACCAACCACCTTATTCGTATTTTGACTCTCTCTCTGTCTCACTCGCGCTCTCGCTCTCCCTCTCTCGATCTTTCTCTCTATCGCTCTCTCGATTTATGTCTGTATATATCTGTGTGTGTCTGTGCGTGTGTGTGTGTGTGTGTCTATCTTTCTGCTGTCTATATTATATCTATCTATATTTGATATGTAGGTGTGAACTAACAATAGACACACTCTGTGTAGCAGTATGATTACATTCATCAATCATTGATACATTATGATTCATAGATGCTATACTGCGTTCGAGAGACTTCTTCAACAGCAACTATGTCGTCAACACAGCAACGGATCCCATTTTTGTTCATTGGATAGCTGCTGAAACTGCATTCTTTACTCATTAGAAACTGATAAGAAGCGCACGTTAGATATATGGATTTAGAGCGCACGTTAGATATATGGCACGTTTCGATATATGGATCGATAAAACCGAACAATCAGAACTATAAAGCGTGCGCATATACCCCGCTGCCCGCTGATATGGGTGAAGCTCTCTAAGCAGATGTTGAAATGAACACTCGACAGCCGCTTGCGTTGTTCGCTTCGACCTCCTCAATTTTGAACCGGCGGTAGGCCAGCTGTACTATAGTCTAGAATTAAAACATTTTTTAAAGATGTTGTATTTAATTCTAGACTATCCTCCATCCCCTACTAGCTTGGAACTTAACCTGAGTTATATCTTCAACGCACCGACATGGGCCAGACATGTGAACATATCTAGGGTTTCCCCAACAGTCCTGATGCAGGCAGCATGGCCGCTGACTCTCAGCGGTAAATGGTTTATCATCTGTTCTCAATAAGCATCGTTCAAAGAAAATTCGACCAACAACAGCAGGAATCGAACCGGCGATGACACCCCAGTAGATGACAACCAAGACAACTAGCGCACTAGCAGTCCCCCACTAGACCACGCCGCCACGGCCGTACTATAGTCGTATTATTCTAACTGACTGACAACGAACAAGCAGCGATTCTCGAAATCCTTCTTAGCAAAGTCGCACACACGACAGTGGCCAGGCGTTGATTGCATCCGCTGAGTGAGGAAATCAGCTCGGCGCTCGGCTGTAAAGGAAAACGTATCAAACAAGACGGGCTTCGGGTTCGGCAAGTTTGACCCATTTCGCTCCTTTTTATGCGATCGCACTCGACGCGAATGGCCGAGGCGAAGCGCGTGGGTAGATGGATGCGTCGATGAATCCGCGCATCGTCGTCTCGATGTCGTTGAAAGTCTCGCCTGTCTTTTCTCTATTCTGTTCTATGTTGGATGGCCACAACGACACACTACAGAAGCAGCAGCAGCGACGACGAAGTAGTAGTCAGTGCGTCGTTATAGGGACTCAGGGAGCAAGTTCCTTCAATCGAACGACTTCAGGCGTCTCGATCGAACCACTCTCGTGAACACCACCGAACACCCCCCCCCCCCTCCACAGCAGTCTCGAAACGGAGCCACGAAACGGCGGTTGGGTCTGTTCCGCGCGCCTTCTCTATATACAACGATGCGAAGGGCGCAACCAGTTCTTCGGTTGGGAACAACTAGCATGGGCCATGCAAGCGACGCGCGAATCTTCTCCGGGAAGTTTGCTTGTCTAGGCTGTTCGGGAAAGTTTCGTGCGCCGTATGTTGTTTTCTTGTTTCTTCCTTTCAGACCAAATGGTAGTCTTGTGGCCGGGAATAGAAAGGACCAATGAGCCTGACTGAGTTAGGTTTGTCTCTGAGCCGGTGGCCGGAAACACGCATACGCATAAAACCGTTCAACTATCCTCAATATGTGCTTTTGCGACGCATTTTTCCCGATTCTTTTCGTTGACGCTGCGAACCGTTCGCGTTGTGGCGCCGTCGTCCTCACTGTGGTTACTAGTTTTACGAATGTCGTTTCTGTTTTCGTAGTTCGTTCGTGCTGTCATAGATATTCTCGCTGCCGTGCTAGCAGAAGTATATATATATATATATATAAAATGTTGCCCTTGTTAAAGTTATACCTTTGCATACTTGTTGTGATTTATATGAATATCGTTACAATGTTTGTTATATTATTGCGATATTTCACGTTTTTTGCTGCCTTTTGTTATCAGTGTAGTTGCCGCTATCCTTTCTGGGATCTGTTGCTATCTATGCTTTGTTACTGGTATGTCTTAATCTATTTGTACCATGTAGTTACGGTTTTACGTTCATTAGACCTGCGGTCATTTTCTTGTATTTCGTGTGTATCTGTCTACAATTTTGGTTCAAGTCTTTTGTTGCAGTAATCGCGCACCACCAAAACATTATTACTACAGCATACCTGCTTTGTTTTAAATTGATCGGTAAAAGCATTTGCTCGTCCACCAGTGTGCCAATGCAAGTACACTACAATTGATTTGTTACGTGCGTACCTAATTCGATGTGTGCCAGTGGTTTGAAACTTATTGTCGGTGTTGGTGTTGTTATAACTTCTCTCACTTTTTTTTAGAGAATAACTGGTAAAATACATGATGCGCACCGGACGTTGCTATTTAAGCCACGGTAGTGTGAAACTTACAAACCCTAATCAGCAGAACTAATTAGCAGAACAGATGCCCTAAACAAATGTCAGAAACCAAAAATAGAGAGCAAGTTTTCTATAGTAAACGATACTGTCTCGGAAACTAAAACTGTTTTTTTAAACCTCACTTATCATGATTGGTCGTTTTTTATTTATATTGCTGCTTTAAATAGGTTTTAGAGGTATTCAGCTGCTATAACATTTGAGGTAATTTTTGTGTTGTTTTGTGGTATAATAATATATTAGTTACAACTAATAATGTACCTGCTTTACGATTATACATTTTGTGGCTAGTCTCGCGCATTATGTTATTTGCATTTGTTTTTGTTGTTCATTGTTTGTATATATCACTGCTGTTGTCGTTACAATCGACGCTGTTGCTGCCTTTTGCCTTAGCTTTATTATGAGTGCTGGCCTTGTACTTGGTGTGTTCTTTAATCTCCTTTCCGATTTGGCGGTTTCCCTCATTCTTGCAGTCACTAGCACTGAGTTTATTTCTTTCAGGGTTTATATTAAAGCAGTGTCAGCGTGTTGTCCGTTCCGCTAGTTTTGTCACGTATTACTTGTAGACCGCGAATTTTTGGCATTATCTTTGTCATGTCAGCCGCTGTTTTTGTAGCCTTGCCGATTGGTAGAGATATCTGTTAAGCCTCTGTCCCGGTATACAGCGCGCTAAGGAAACTACAATAACGCGCCCTGTCGGAAACGGTTTCGCGTTTCGTTAACCTTAGTGTTTATAAATGAAAACAACTTCCAGACTTCAAAGCCTGGTGGTGTTTTTTATTAACTTTCATTTTAACCTAGGGTTTCTCGCAGGCTAGCGAGATGTTCTTAGGCTATACACATTTGCGCAGGGAGCCGGATAAGAAGCAGGACGTTCAGCCCTACAAGGGGCAGGGCGCTCAGCTGAACAAGAATCAGGGCCTTTAGCCGGATAAGGAACAGGGCGATCAGTCAGAAGTAGTAGAGCATGTTGACCCTGGACTAGAACTAGGGCAGGGAGAGAAAGACCTACGTTTGTGTACCCTGGCCAAAATGAAGCTGTTCAAGGAAATGTAAAAGGCCACTCCAAACTCTAGGAACACGCAAAGCATAGCAAACGACTAAGTGTAAGCAAGAGACGTAAAACGGCCAGGTTGACCAAGACGTGTTAAAGGAAGCGGGTTGCGAAGAATCAGATCGACAGAAAAATTTGTAGATAAAAGTCACAAATTGCTTGATCTAACGCTGCGAAGCTGCAGACAAGCTGAACAACTTCACAGTGAAGTATTCTACCTGAAAACGAACATTCTCAGAGAGAGTCCTTTCCGGCTCCTCATGGCACGGGAGGAGGACTCGGCCAACTCTGTCACTCGGCATCTCACTAGAAACCACCGACAGGTAACGCCTTAGACCACACAGTTAGCATAACTGCTGAGGGCGACGAGGGTTTTAAAATACGCTCGCGAAGGAGAATACCGCCGGTACGCCAACGAGTTGCTATACGCGCAGGCAAGGCAACTACAGACGCATGCGTTCTCTGCACTACAAGCGCACACGATGACGCGACGCACACCGTAGGGGACTGCGGGGCCCTTGCAGCTTACCGCACAGGCTTTACCTACAACCACATTGGCAGCCCGACCACGACCATCGTGGCCAGCATGCTTGAGTCGGCTGCAACAGAAGTCGCGCACCTCACCTAATGTTGAACGAAATAGCAACAAGCGGCAACAATTGTCTCATAGACTGGCAAACACGATATCGGTCGTTTTTGCTCATGCTATAGCAGCCCTAACGGAACGCTGAAACATCTAGCAGACATGCTGCATGACATGGAGTAGCCAGGAGCTGCTCGCCAGTCTTTTCTAGGGCTTTTATTGCTGCCTTAACGTGGGGTTTACCAACACTGCCAGAAGGGGCGCAGTTGTAGTTGCCTTAACAGTGGTGCAGGCCCTACTTTTCACTGCGGTGGGATGGAATCGCACATAGACCTGTCCATCTACAAACGTTAGGATGCTTTTGTTTATCTGTACCGTACTACTGGAGGAAAAATCTTAGCGACTTTTTACTGCATATAATATGAAGCCGAGAAAACCATTACCATAACACCGCCTCCGATCTCAAACAGGACAACCCGATCGAAGCCACCTGATAACAAAATTATTCGGGTTAGGTTGACAGACTTTATCGACTCAAGAGGGAATCCCGAGAGCGCTCTAGACTTGCAGGTAAGTTGCAAATAGTTTGTAGCAGGTAATACGAAGGCTGCAGATTTCCCATGTGCTACCGACACGAGGTGGTAGCTAGCGCAACCACACGAATACTCCGCAGCGACTTTGTCCCCCTGGCTTAGAAGAAAACCAATCTTCTCTTCATTCCGAAACGGATTAACCGTGCTAACTGGCCAATCTTTCTAGTTAACACGATGGTTAAAGGCATAGAGACAATAGTAGAGTCCCACATTCGATGTTTTGCACAGGTGCACGGCTTCTTCTTGCAGGTTAGATGCCCTGCGTCAATCTCTTCCTAAGACTCGGGGCTTGTAGCATACTACCTAAAAAAAGT
Source organism: Dermanyssus gallinae (assembly GCA_003439945.1). Classification (NCBI taxonomy): domain Eukaryota; kingdom Metazoa; phylum Arthropoda; class Arachnida; order Mesostigmata; family Dermanyssidae; genus Dermanyssus; species Dermanyssus gallinae. The sequence continues at coordinate 305,309 of QVRM01000142.1, read as the reverse complement.
CCTGCGCTATCTGCGTCGCGCAATCTCGGCCTCGTTATGTAGGTGGCTGAGTCTATAGTTTCATTCGCAGCCCTGGTATGGCCGTCAACCACACAACCGCAGTCAAGGCGATGCTGCGAATAGCCCAACGAGTGGCCGCCTTGAGAATCACATTGGCTAGAACAATCCTCGCTAAGGCTAGTATAGCCCCTTGAGACTTAAAAGCAATTGAGCGATGCCGTTTGTAGAAAGGCCCGAAAGCAGAAAGTGAGAACAATTCATGTAACTGTCGATATTTGGCAGGCCGAATAGGACCCCATTCCTGGCGGAGCATCCGTGTACCGATTAAGGACTTTGAACCCGGATATCACAGCCTCGTTGAACCGGCGAGTTGACGTTCTACATGACTTAAGCCCTTATCGGCAATAGTAATTTCCAGTCCTACTTGTTTAGAATTAGGAAATTATTATTCTACAAGTTTCACCAAACAGAACACGAGGACTCGTCTCGCCAAGGATCAGAGATCAAAACATGACTGGTTGTTAGCTTGTTGAAACACTACCGCCCCATACTTACAGACGAGTGTGTACGGCATTTTCCAATCAGTTCTCTCAAAAAAAAGAAATAAGTTTTGTGTCTATCTGCAGACATTTTTGCAACCCCCAAACAATATGTCACACTTATGTGGTTCTCCGCTCCGCCCTTCCCTCTCATTTATTCATAGGAGCCTGGGTGTCATTCAGCTTATTCCTCAAATAACTAGTGCTCACGGGGCTTGACTGTGAAAGCTAGATTACCCGCATACATATCAGGTCGGTGGTCTTAACTAGGTCTCTAGATATATATACGAGTATATATACTCGTATATATATATATATAACAAAATTTGAGGTGTACTACAACTCGGCGAAAAAAATCATTTTTTCAATGGAAGGAGGGACGGAAATGCCTTTAAAAATTAATAGTTAAACGTGAAAGCCAAAATATAAGAATAGCAAAGTATTTAGTTTGTTGATAATTATCTTCAGTACGACATATGTTCTGTTTTGAGCAAATGCACAATGCAATTCAACAGATGCAAACTTTTTTCAAAACAAACAGATGTGATTGGTTTGTTGAATGGATAACTGGGACTCTCGCAATCGCAGATTTCGTGAAGATATGCCATTCGAAAACTTCGAAGTCCGTTGAGGGGTTTGGGACCTGGACATTTTCAGCGCCTTTCACATTTAGTCTGGTCTTGCATGTGACAATCGCTTGGTCTATACTAGAAACATAGTTCATGGTTGTTTTTACTAGGTCTGTTCAAATACGAACTTCTTTGAGGAATACACAAAGTGCATTTGTCGACTGTGTATCTCTCAAGCGTCTAGGAAGTATTATGCGTCTGCTAGCCTGGCCCTTACGAAATGCCCATTGCATGACATGCTAAAAGCAGCTGATAGCTGTATATTGTTGGCAAGGATTTATAAATAACCCACTTTGCAAGGGCTTGTGAGGAGCGCTACCAGTCGAACTTGTTCTCGAGGCAGCCTTTATTGAGCTAATTATGCTGCCACTTTGCCGCGCTGGACCGCCAGTGATAGCCGTTAAAGTAGATAGTCAATAAATAGTTCGTTTCTATCCTGTTGCTAGTTCGATTCGTTTGCTAATCTTCTCGAGAAGCGACGATGCCTCGGGGTACCGCGAGTGTTACGAATTCTAACGGCACAAAAGTGAACTCCTTTGCCAGCTGGGCCTAATTGTTAACGTGGTAGCCAGCTATCCAGTGTCTGTCGGCCAGGTTTAGATTGAGGAGGTTCCTAAGGTTGTTCCTTAAGCTTTCGTCCAAGTCCCGAAGAAGGCTTAGGGAAGACTGATTAGAATCGATGAGCCTTGTAATAGCTACGCCATATAAAACCAAGGAGGTCGCCATGCTGCACGCTGTGCATAAAAAAAATCGTTCTATCACCAAATGGGAGCTCCGATCTGGATCTATAGGTTTGGTCAACGAGGGGGTCGCCTCTGGCCACTCGACTAGTTCTGTCTTCAAAACATGGGCTCGACTAACCAGGCTGAAGGCGTTTTTGAAATCGAGCTTGGCCACGACAAAATTATTGGGTGCACGGGGTAATGAAGGCTCTTGTAGTGTGGACTGCGGTTTCGAGACCGCTCGGTGCACTGAAGCCCAGCACTGCCAAGCGATGACGCAACCGTCCATGCCTGCGGCAGACGCTGCCAGAAAAGTCCGACAGCCTCGCAGTCCAGTTCGGAATCGGTGACGGGTGGCTCGGCGTCGGGTGGTCCCGGTGGTAGGTCAAGATCGTCCGGCTGTCTTCGAAGTCAATTTCACAAACGCGTCGGCACATTTGACTCCCCACGAAGAGCACACCTCTCGCGCCGCCTCTAATGTTGCCTTTCACGAGCAGTTGCCTAGTTGCTCGCCTGGCGGCAGCTTCATTCCCGGTACGTGGCATGCTCTGATGCGGCCTCGGACCTGAGACGGGCGGCGGCCTACAATCTGATCTATGGTTCTCGATTCTGTCTCTGAGGCAGGTGGCTTAACTAAAACCGTGTTCGGAGTGGAGTTGAAAACCAGTAGGCTTGCCCAGCTGCGCGCGTCTTTGTTAGGTGGTGGACTAGAGAGACGGGCGCTTTTGGAAATAATGTCACGTCATTTGTATATCTCAGTGTTGCCGACCAGTTTGTCACGTAGACAGGCGCCATCGACGGGGTTGCTCGCGGGGGTGAGAGTGGGCATTCGGTGCCCGGTCATGCGGCCGTCATTTGCCGCATGACTCCTCTGTTTGTGGAGCTCCTTTGGCAATGTATGCAAGCCGACCGGAAACGTTCTCCCCTACTTCTGACAGTGCCGGATTTGTCCGAACCGCTGTTTTTTTCTACTATAGTAGCTATATTATTTTCTATGTCCTTGACCAGGTGTCGCTTACTGCCGCAGTTCATGTATGACACTTGCATACACCGCTGCAGGACGATACGTGATGACCTAAGCGCTAACATTTAAAACATTGCATATATATATATATATATATATATATATATATATATTTATATTGTGGAGAACATGATAAAAGGTGAGCACATAAAGCCTCGCCTGTACCGGATTCAAGCCAATTCAGCGGGATGGGCAAGCGTTGAACATGCGAAAGTGCCTTTTGCTGCTGCTGCCGCCACCACCGCTGTTGTTGTCGTTGTTGTGATGAACGAGTGTGGCTTGCTCGAGTAGCAGACCTCGTACTCTGTTCAGAGTAGATAGGGACGGTCTGTTTGACGGGAGCTGCGGTCTCGGGCGTGCCGTGCTGGCCCATGAGACAAGCAGACGATGTCTATTCGGCTTTAGCAGCGAATTTGATTAGCGCGCTCGCTCGTTGGCGAAAGCCAATACTCACCGGCAGCGATGGTTGTCCATTATCCCAACGGTGCCGGGTGCGGGATCGTTTAGTGTTTGGCTGAGTTGGCTGCTGTGGGTGGTCCTCTGTTTGCCCTTTTTTGTACAGTGGCGCTGCAACACCAGGCGGCTGGAACTTGTTGTATAGTTACCGAGATCCGTTGAATCTCTTCCCCCGATGGCGAGATGCAACAATATCGAAAGCGACTTAGGCTCTTCATAGCCTTCACTATTATAGATGTGAAATAGTGGTTCACAGCCGAATTAATTCTAAGCATGCATGATTTGCGCTAAGACAACCATGTGAGGAAGTAAACTAGTGTTTACAAAATGTGCTATTATTATACTGAAGGTGTGTGAAAATTATTTTGATTTTTACCGTAGCATAAAAATAAAAGGGTTTAAGATATTGTTTAATTTAATTTACTTTAATACGGATTACACCTGAGGCTGCACCAGACTGTCACACATGGCGCGACGTGATTCACGTGAGAGTTCTCGGTTGCTTATATGCGACAGCTTGTTCATTTGAATTTTCCGTCAGATAAAGATGAGCTTTCTCGGAAAAGATAGTTTTCTTCAAAAAAGTAGGCATCATGCTGCAAACATCTGAAAAGCCCAGTTGGCGAAGCGTAGTCGCCCATGATGGTCTATAGGCTGGAGCTTTTGCGTCAGCTGAATCATATAAAGATATGTTGATACATCCAACTTCAAAATACGCTAGGTTGAGGTGCGCAAACGACCCAGTTGTTGGGCACGGCATCAAACCGTTGTTCTATGCAAGTAAATTATATTTACAATGATCTCAACACAATATTTCTCTCACTAAAGATGCACAAATAAAATAGTTGCATACTGCGATTATCGGGACCGGCTTCTATAAACCATTGGCTATTTTTGTGCCATGCATCGCTATCACGACAGGTCTGGCGTTGTGAGTTAGTATAACGGGCGTAGAACCTTCAGTTAAAATGCACTAATTATTTTTTCTAACGTTTTCCATTCTTTATGTTGTCCTTCTAATATTGTGGCTGCTAGGGAAACACGACGGTTGTTGCAGTTATCTGTTATCATAACTGTCGAAATAGTTACCGTTCCCGATTTTAAATGTACTAATGCGTGTTGACACAAAACATTTTTGCAAACGTTTAAGTTAAACGCCCTCCATCAGGCTGGATAAACAGAGACACAAAATCATCTATCCTGAAGCGAGTTTTTCATCTCTTGACCTTTAAAAAGTTTGTGCAGATATTAGAAGCGTAATCAATTCGCAGCGAAAACAGCTCTTGTTATCATTGGATCGCCCTGCCGTCATTTGCCGTTCTTTGGTTAAAAGTTGTCTTTTAGGTGCTGCATTTTAATGAGAGCTAACTTTTCGCAAGGTATTCGGCGTTAATCATAATTATGTCCAGAGACAGCTTGATGGATGGCGATCGGTGAAGGTGAACCGCATCCGTCTCTCTGCGTTGTTGCACTCGACGCCGCAGCAATACCTTTCCGATGGCGATGCTCAAGCCAACGCTTTCATTAACGAAGGCATCGGGAACCCTCTTTTTTCCTTGAAGCAGTGAGAGTCTTGCCTTATCACATAAATACCTACCCCGGGAGGCGTTTAATTATCATGCCATTGAACAAGAAAGATGAATGAGCAGTGTATATATGCACATATAATGCGTGTCGGTCGTAAGAAAATGTGATACGCGGCTAGTTTCGTTGTTAGGGAAAACGGAAGTTCTACGTGGCAGGATTGTACATCCCTCAAAAAAAGAAGGATTTCATCGATGCTTATAGATACAGAGTTCGGCGTTTTAAATGCTCGGCTCTGAGTTATGTCGTAGTGCTAACCGTGCTAATTAGTTAGCGCAAGTGTAGCCGGCAATGTTACGCAAGTTGTCAAGCGGCCGATGGAAGCGTTTTAAGGAGCCTACGTCTAGGTGGTATTGTCGTATTTGCAAAGCGTGTAATTCAATTTCAGATCCTGCAGCACAATTTATGACGTTGGTGGACACAGTATGCAAGCGCTAAGTTCTTTTGTACGAGGGGAGCATACTTATTATCAATAAAATTGTCAAACTGAACACATATGTAACAAACTAGACGCTTTTGAGCGGGATAAGCAAACATCGAACGAGTGAGCGAAAACAATATAATAACAACACAAGTAGGTATGGCAGGTGAGGAGCTATAGTGCACCAGCTATAAAACTAATTGTAGAGCAGCTGTCTTAAAAGTGCCACGCGACCACCAGCCCACTTCTAAAACGCAGTATCATTGCCATAATTATTTTGGCCGCAGGGCATTTGGAACAAAGCTGTAGCACTTTGAATATTATCCTGCATCCTAGGCGCTGCTATAATGCCGGTATAATTGAATTGAATTGTTACATTTGGTTGTAGAGGTGTTTCGGTCAGTCGTCTACAAGTAGCCGCACACTTACGACAGTGGTCAAATTGTATGGCTTTAGTCGGCTAATTCGTGAGCACGGCCCAAGTTTAGGTACGGTCTGCCAAAGTAGGACCTTATTAAGGGGTGACTTACTATTGAAATATGATTGGCTATAGGTCGATTGTTATAGCAGAACGTTTTAATGCGGGACTGTATATATTCCAAGAATGAGAAGAGCATTACTTTCAATATTAGGTGTTGAACCGCAAATGAACTTTCTTGCATCATTTAGACTTTTATTGGAAGTTTTATTAATCACTGAATACTAATCTATATAATTATCCAGTGAATCTCATGTTTCGTTGGAACTGACTTGACAGTTTCAAAGACTCTATAAAGCCATACTTGACACTTTTTTGTGTTTTCATAGTATATATATATATATATATATATATAATTTTCGTCCGGCAGTACTGAGAACAAAGGCGGACGCTTATCCCGTCGTCGAGGATTACAGAACATTAGCACAACCTGTAATGGCTTCAGTCTACCGTTCGGACACAACTTGGCTTTAAGTTCTCGAGGATTATTGTTTATGACGCAATATCGAAAGCCGCTTTAATTTCTACAAAGACATCAAAGAGACAGTTTCATTTACCTTGGAGTGGCCACTTAAATGCTTCTGAGAAAGGCAGCACAAGCCGCCATCGTCAATCTCCTTCACGCAAAAACCGTGTTGCTGCTCAGGCAAAAGCACTCGGTACTTTTTGAAAAATCTGATGCGCTGACTCGGTACTTTTTAATTACGCCGATGCGCTATCAATATAAATATATAACCTTGTGCAGAACGCTTCTTTTTGATATGCTACGGCACCATAAAGGTATCAAGGAATTCTCTTTTCCTTTCGGCATTACACTTAAAATGCTGACCTTCCACTGTTCCACTGCTGGCGAATGTGTGTCGAAAATAACTATCTAGCCTCTCAGGTAATACTGGATATGCTGTTGGCGCGCGCCGGAGTGCAACTATTTATGTCCATAAAGCTAGGACTCTCGAGAAGTTTGTTACGCATTTATCTCGTGCGTCAGCCTAGTTTTCCGCACCGCTATTTTCTAAACCAATTCGTATACAGGCAGATCATTTCCGAGCAACCTCTTGTTAGGGAATATACGTCTGAATCACATAGTATTATAGAGACCTGCTGGGATTCGTTTAATGATCGTGTCAGCAAAGCAACGACAAAATAGAGATGTATGTACAACGATTTATTACAATTACGGTGTCACAGTTTACTCTTTCTATCTCGAATACTTCACTTCGAAAACGATTAAAGCGACACGTCCGCTAAATGGTCAGGCTCGGCACCACGTATTCGTTGACCTAAGAGCAGCGTTTGACTTAGATCGAACAAGCCTAGAAATGATGACATGATCACTGAGGTCTTCTATACGCATACTGCAGAAGAGTTTTATCATTGTTGGTAGTGGCGTATCAGAGCATGTCTTTTTAGGTTTAGCTCAAGGGAATGACCTAGTTCCATTGCATCGTACATAAACGTAAAATTGATCAAAACATAAACATTACGCTATTAAATGTTGCATATAAACAATAGCAATGTTAACACATATAAAGAAAACTATTTGTCGTGATAGATTTCATAAAAGTGAATGAAGTAGCTAATTTGATTCCAGAAGGTTAACTAAATTAGCTCATCATTGTGCACCTCTCAGGTTGCATCATGCCGCTTACCGTTCTAAGGGCTTTTGTAAGCACTGTAAAGCCACATCAACTATGATTAAGAACCTAGGCATATTTTAAACTGTTGGGAGAAACCGGCCGGTTGTGAATACTCTGTTGCCATCAAAGCCAATTTATATAATAGCAAGAAACACCTTTTAAATGGGTGTTCTCCCACAAAAATAGATTAAAAAACAACATGCATTTGTTTAGCATAATGTTTTGGCAAATCGAGGCATCGGACCGGCACAAACTGTACTGTGTCTATCGGATGCAAGACAAACTTATTTGAGATGCTATCTTCTAAAAGTATGCATACCAATGCCAATTAGTTTTAGAAGCAGTGATTTCTTTTTCGCAGCACAACACTGAACAATGCTTTTACTGACTGATAGCGTTCAGAGGCTTTTAGATGGCGCAGAGCACATTCTTTACAAATTAATCGTAATTAATCTAAAGGCGAAATTTCGTATGTCTAGCAATCAATTTCTGTTAGAAGGCAAATGTATTAGTAAAACTATCCCAGAGCATACAGTAAACATTAAGATAAAATTCGATTTCCAAAAATATCTACAGAAAAGCCGTTCTGGCTTTTAAAAGAATTGAGCGATATCAAATACTTGAACAAAGTTGCCCTGGCTCTTTTTAAATTGCTTTTTATCATAGCTATGCTTTGATCTAATTTGGGAATGTTTCAATTTTGAACGCATACATTTTTAGAACCAGGCAAGCATGAATCAAGGTATCAGCACGAATATAGCAAATATGACATTTTTGAATTTGTAAAACTTAAACGACTTACATTTGATGACATATCGATATTAAAAGAAAAATAGTCATTTATGACAAGGCTAGATCAAAGAGATTACTTAGAGTGGCTAACTAGAGATCCGACAGTTGACTGCAGGCGGAGCAGGACTCTACTGCATGTTCCATTGTATGTGTCCTTAAGCCCATCGCCGCAGTGATCCACGTGGGGTTGGGGCCTTTCCGATTTTGAGTTTTAGAGAATTTTGAATTGGAAGTCACCGTACCCTGTCAAAACCTAGGTGATGTAGAAGATGTGTTATCCCGCTCCTCAACAGGTCAATCTGGTGTCTGCTGGCAGCTGCAGCGAAAGCATCTGTATGCCATATGGGATCTTCATACAGGGTCATTTATTCGGCCATGGGCAAAACGATAGAACATGATAAATCTAGGTGCCAAATAAGATCGCTCCTTGTGATTGTGGGGCCATTTAATTATCGCGCACGTTTGGAATTCGACTGAACATGTTGAATTGCGTTGACGGGAGAGCGCCCTGTCGGAAACTCACACTGAACATCGGTGAGGGAACATCAGCCTCTTCTCAGAAATCTTAGAAGCGAGGTTGCATGATGAACAGTCCTGTCGAGAGTTGTTATTTCGAAGAAAGCTTCTTAAGAGATACAAGTGATTCTGACTATGCTATATGATGGGGGGGGGAGGAGCATTTCAAGTAAAAGCTAAGGATAAGTGGGCATCGTATTCAGCAAGATTTTAGTACTGCACATCCACAGTCGATTATGTAAGTATCGGGATAGACATACAAATGTTTTTCAATAATATTAAGTTATATTTATTAACTTATATTAAATATGCGATCACAATATTCTGTTGACAGGGATAAACTGTGATTGTCCTATTGATATGTTGATGGTAAACCATTTAGCTTAACTTGATTATCTTGTGTAAAACGCGTATTATTAAGCACGCTGATTACAAGTGCTAATTTTGCTAGGCATTAGATCCCTTCATTTATTGACAACATTAAAGTGTATAAATTTATACGTATAGGCCTGAAAAGTATTTTGCATTTTGCCACACAAATGAGTGTGAGCTTTTAACCGGATAGCGTCATTTCTGTTGTGCTTGGGTGAATTAATCGAGGCGATACTCTGTGAGAAAATAACGAGCCCAAGCATGTTAGTGCCACAACAACAGTAATCAAAAGTCGGGATTCTGTAGATGCCACAAACAAATCGGACTGGACATTTAATCCCAACAATGAACCCCATGAAGCTGCTATTGTCAAAATCTCAAACACAACATATGCATTTTTAAAAAAAGGCTTTAGACTTCAATACTAAGTTACTACATAAGGCCCTGTACAAAAACACCCAAAACAAAACGCTCTGTGGGTATCTCGTGATTTGTCCCCTGACGAAAAAATCCCGGGTCTATCTGGATCGATAAGTTATGAAAAAATCGACAAAGACCGGTCTTTGCGAGACTTGTGTGATGGTACTTAGATACATTTTTGTCACCTTCTACTCAAATGCCAGATCATGCCCATAAAGTTGGCTAGCAAAGTAATACTCGCCATCTTCATCATCAGTAGTGAAATTGTGGTAATGGTACAGTTGAAAAACGTGATACAGCGACAAGCGATTGGTATGCTGCATAAAGCTTACTAACAATTGTTACTGCGCTTAGCAGAAAGAAATCTACAACGTATCTTCGGCAATGGTCCCTTCACCACGGCAACGTGCCAGTCGATCAGGCTGAAACTGCGTCTTTTCTCGTCGCAAATGGAGTCACGCTGGTGACGAACTCAGCATACCTACCTCGTTGGCGCAGCGCGATGTTTTCTTTATTCCGAAAATACAATTAAAAAAAAACAATTCATGTGGATTTGTACTTAATATAATAGAGGTGGGACTATAAAACATCGAACAACACAACTTGAAGATGTAATTCAATGCATGCATCAATAAATGTAATAATATTGGTGAAAATTATGTCAAAATAAAAATCATGATTGTACTTCCAAGAGAAACATCTTTACTCTATCATAGAAATTGCAAATGTTTTGCCAGGTTTTCATATAAATTGGAAACCTGCAATATTGTCTGCAATGTTTTCCTGGTATATTTTTTTAGTTTGCCGGCAGTACTGCTTTTGGATAACGCCAATAAAAATAACGTATTTGGTATATATGCCTATCTAGAAAAACTGTTGGGGGATTATAAGGGAATTCACAAATGATTATTTATTAAATGAGATAATTCATAAATTGTTATTTATTTTTGGTTATACTTAATATTATGTAACCAAATATTCTGTGTAAATTCTGTATTGTCCAAAGCGAAATTTAAGAAGGCTGTAACCTAGATTTTGTTCAAAGAGAATCTTGCCAATGCTAAATCACCAAGTTAGTGCTTGAACAAGCGGATGCATGCAAATACGCGATTCAAGTTAAGCGCGCTAAAAAAGCACGTAAAACAATATGAATAGATTGGCTAAGAAAGATTCCAGCTCTACAATTTGAGAATAAGAGATGCCCTTAGCTGAAGTGAGGGTACTTAAATTAATATCATTGCCTAATACGAGTTTTGAAGAAGATAACCTCCAAGCGCACCAGATCTGTCAAAATATGTATAATTCCGAAAAGGAAGGCAAGCTAGCTTTTCTCTTCTACTGAAATTCGTTGCCGTCAAACATATTAAGATGTCTAGGTTTACCCCCCAACAGTTCTTGTAGCAGCGTGGCCGTTGACCTCCAGCGATAAGATTTATCGTCGGTTCTTAATGATTACTTAATTACTTAATAAAATTCGATCAACAATGAGGATCGAACCGGCGATACCCGACAAATGAAAACCTTTACTAGCGCACTAACCTCCTGGACCAAACCGCCACTCTACTGAACATCAGGCCACAATGGCCAGCTTTAATATAAATTTTCACATTTGCAACTCTAATGGTATCGATTCGAAATCTTGCTCGTAATAATGACGTGCGAGGCTAAAAGTTTGACGTTTTAGTCTACAACTTGTTCGTGTCAAGTTTTTTTGTCGAAGCTTACTGAATCTTGTTAAGCAATGCCTACATGCTCTGCATAAAATTACGGACTGATAGATTGCAGGCTTCATTGGCGACTTCGTTAGACTAGCAGAATCAAAGTTTCTGTGCTGCAAACATGTACGCCGTGAGCGGTGAAAAATACGGAAACATAGATGTATATCTAGCCCCCGTGTTAGGTAAATTGTGTATTTATATGGCTTATGCGTCCTCTAGGCACGCCAAAAAACGCGCCCCTCTGTACAGACTAAACTGTGGAAACGATGATATACAGGAAGAACCAAGGATCTTTGTCTATACTAGACGGTGCGGCCCTGGCATAGCATTTAACCCAATTATGTTATATTTATAATATAATTTAATATGCCACACATATTCAGACACGGGCAATAGCCTTTTCTGCAAAATTACCTGAATAGTTATATTTGTTTGAATATATGTAATAATGGACACTTCAAGCTCAATGAAAAATTATTGAGCTTAAATAAATTTGCCGTCTGGGGAAGACGGTCTCATAAAAAAAATATGAATTTATATAGTGTTTCACTTGCCTACTTGCCTGTCATCTAGTATTCCTCATTGCCGTTCCTCCTCGCCTACAAGCCGAACACGTTGAGATATCTAGGTCTTCCGCAGTAGTCTGTTTGGTAGCATGGCCGCTGACTCTTAGCAGTATGATCTATCGTTCGTTGTCTACCAAACAGAACTCATCTATTCCTAGTACATCCTATCATAGTAATAATCCATAGTAATAATCCATACGTGGCAATCGGCCCTATCTTTAGCCGGAAAAGGCGACTGCCGCCTACACTGACAGCGTATGTTGACTTAGGTCTAAAACGTGCTGCTGCTTGTTAACAAGGCGATCTTTAGCTATGTGAATTTGTTTGCAAATTTGTTCACTAATTTTATATCTGTATCTCTGATCTGGGGCAAATCATTTTTGGCTAAGCGAACACCCCTTCGAAATTTGACTTAATAGTGTTTCCCCGTTTAATCCTCAAACCCTTTATATCCATAAACGTAATCAGCTGGTCGCCGGCGTTCTTCTTCCTGAAAAACTTACAATTAATGATTGCCCCATCTGCATACAATAGAATTAAGCCGCTCTCGGGTCCAGCCCATTCTCACTCGCTCTGGTAGACCTCGAGAAACACGAAGAGCAGCAACGGGCCCAGTCGATCGCCTTGTGCTGTCCCTGTAGATTGTTTCACCTTCCCTGCGATACATAAATAATTATCAATCATCAGCCTATTATGGTTTAAAATATTAATAAGTAGGCTCAAACAATTATGCCGGCACCCCAAATTTGACTTGCTCTTCGATTCGTTTATCCACCTGTACTTAGTCAAATGCTGCAATAAATCAAATTAAAACAAACAGAATATACGTATTTCGGTGGCTCATCCCAGACTGCCCGGAACAGCTCGTATTTTGCTTATGATATTTTTTCTGCTCGTCTTGCTATTATCTCTGAAAATAATTTGTACGGGCACTGATTCATTGAAATTCGGCTCCATGCTTCTGCCTCTATTTCTGCTCCTTTGCTTTTAGAGATGACTATAAATATTGTAGGCCTTTGAGATTTCTCCATTTTCATGCATCTGCTGAATAAGGCTCGCTCGCACAGTACTAAATCAACGTTTCTCTTAAGTGCTAATATGGCGTTAGAAATATATATATATATATATATATATATATATATATATATATATATATATATATATATATATATATAGCATCATACAAACACGAGTGATTAAAATATAATTTAAAAATAACTTTTACTTTCAATTTTATTTTTAATTAAACCCGATATTGGTGAGGTGGAGACACCTGTTGGTTTGCAAAAGCTGTATTCTAGGCATCCAATTATTGAAGGCCAGTGAATATCCTTGTTACGCGAGATTACTCGTGCGGGACAGTTCATTTTCAACATCTCGCCGGCTTTATGGCTTGCGGCACCATCTCTTTGAGCCGGAGTTCACTCGCGATTCTATCGGCCAAAGGCAATTAAAGATCACGCTGTTCCATCTTGGATTTGGCAGCGCTTCCCTGCTCTGTTCATGAAAAGAGCTAAGAGCGGAAACGTTTGAAAGATGTCAGCTGATTATTCAGACACCCAATGCCTTAATGAGCTATCAGTTACAACCCAATTTTGTTTATAGACCCACTAATAGATCCATGGTGCTACCATTTAGCGTGCGTGACGACATACATGACTAATTTGAGATTGTAGATTTATAAACATTGTGTTCTGAAATGTAGTGGATTTAGATGACTTGTAATTATTTTTGGCAGAGTTACTCAAATGATTTATAGCGTATATATATATATATATATATATATATATATATATATATATATATATATATATATATATATATATATATATATACATATATATATATATATATATATATATATATATATATATATATTATTTTTTTTTTTAACACCTGGGCTGATTAAGTGTGTTTATGTTACATCAGAATGTTTCGACACAACCACCAACCTAGCCTTTTGCCAGTTCTGCTATGGACCGAACCGCCGGACATACTGCGGCGTTGTATCTATACATTTGCTCCAGCTTTGTTTGCACTGACATTCGTCTTGTAGTTCATAGAAACCCTCCACGTTGCACAGAACGTGATGAAATCCGTGGGCTGCCAAGGCCCTAGTCAGATGCCGATCTTTCACCACTTGGCCTCTACCCAGTGCTTCTCATTGCTGCTGTCCCATAAATCTCGGTGTCTACAACACTCATTTTGGTTTGCCAGTTTCGCATATAAACAATAAAGGCGCACGTTTTCTTAAGATTCCATCGTGTTTGCAGATCCCCTTCCCCCAGTTGGTCACCTGCCAACATTTGGACCACCCAATTTTTGTACGTATGTATTTGAAAGCGCAAAAACCCTCTTCAGAAAGAAAAACTTCACCCTATAAATTAAACGGAATTCGTCCACTCCCACCTTGTACCATATTAGAGAAATACTTTATGTGGCGATAGGTGTCATCTATATCCCAAAAAAAGCGATTGCTGCATAGACAAAAGCATATGTGGGCATTTAATTGCCGCAGCTGCGATGGTGGCCTTCCTGACTCCTGGATGTGTGATCGAACGCTGCTGCCCCTTGTTGATAAGGTGAGCCCTAAGTATGTAAATTTGTTTATAAATTTTAATTCCTTTCCCTGATTTAAAGCTACTGTCTTTAACCTTTAAGTCCATTTAATCCATGAATGAAACTAGTCCATGGGTTGTTTCACTCTCAAAAGGTTGCAACTAAAGATTACCTCATCATCTGCGTAAGTAAAATGTTGGCCCACTTTCGGGTCTAGCTCATCTTTGTCCGTTCCGGCAGTCCACCCAGAAGTACGGAAAACAGCAGTGAACTCACTCCATCGCCCTGCGCGATTCCTGTGGTTTGAAGTACCTCCTTTGCAATGGCGATCCCGATGTCAATCAGCACCGTGTTTTGTTTTAAGATGCTGATGAACAACCTCCAAATTTGGACAGCTCTTCAACTATCTTATCCCTTGATGTTATGTAAAATGCCGCTTTTAAATCTACGAACACAGCACAAAAGCAATTCTTTGGTCTGGACAGCGTATCCCAGATTGCTCCGAGCAGCTCCATAATTGCTGAATGAGTTGACCTTCTATTCTTAATTTCGTGCTGTTTTTCTGTTATTACCCGCTTTCCGCCAAGAAAGACTTAAATCTCCTTGCTATCATTCCTGAGAATAGCTTATTCGGGTAGCTTATTGCTATTCTCCTTCAAGCTCTGGTTCCGTTTCTACAACCTTTCCTTTAGAAATTAATATTAAAATCGCTTCCCTCCAGGTCTGTGGAATTTCCTTAGTGTGTAAGCACTTATTGAATAGAGCTTGCTAGCATAGTGCGAGAACTAGGGTACATTTTATGGGTTCATTCCTTATCAAATCATTTCCGTGCGTTTCCCCCGTGGTGCTCTATCGATTTCCATCATTTCCCCGAGAGTGATTGCCCTCATTATTCAGACCCTAACTTCCTCAGTCATCTGATCCCAGGGGCCTTCATATTCTAGCAGCGCTTTCGGAGTTGTAGCCGACCCGGCCAATATCTTCCCGAAATGTTCGACTATCCTGCCCGTCTCTACTGAATATGGCCTCCTCCACTTCCGCCTCAGGCATGTATGTGGTCGTTCTTTGGCCTCCCTTATTGCTGCCCACTCTTTCTTTTCCCAGTATCTTTGCTTCTCTTCCGTATACAATACCTTGACCCACCGTTCAACCTGCGATGCCAAGGGCCGCATACCGGAAAGGTTTTTACGTAATTTCGCGTGAACCTGTTGGACTCCTTGGCCACCCTGCGCCGCTCATTAAACCAAGGTGTTCCGCTTCTGTTCTGCACTGGCAGCATCGCAGAACTTAACAAGCCTATCATTCGTAGCAACCTATCTGGATATCTCCTTCCTCGCTCTTGAATATTCCCTTAAGATTTCACCCAGATGCCCATCGGTGCAATTCTTCTGTATCCCGCACCATCCTGTAAATGATTGTTCTCCCCTGCAAATGTTATATCCCTTCTGTCCATATCTGTCAATGACTGACGAACCGGAGTGGCATTCATATGTAAACACGTTTGCTCTGATGACTACCCAGCAGCCGATATCATTTAATAAATCTAGCATGGCTACCTTTTTTTTTGCATGGGTTCTGTTTAATCTCGCATTAAAATCCTCTCCTATAATCATTAGAGCCTTCCTCGGTGACGCTTTTATACCCAACAAGAGGCGCTCAATCATCGTTTCTGTTTGCTCCGTCCCCGCCGGTTGCACATACGTGGCCACTATTTCTAGTTTAGATGACGTTACTGCAATCAGATTTCAGTTAATTTGAATAGCAGTAAAGTCATATATTGTGAGGGCTCGTTCTTGGAGTGCTGACTTATTGCTACGATGAAATTTTAAAAATTCCAAACAAAAATGAAAAAAATAATGGCGATAGTGCTCTCCAATAAATATGTCACCGAACCCCGGTAGAGGCGCTGCTACGCCTTTCCCACACGCTAGATGTCCATCAGTCAAGGGTGCCGCCAGTGCTCGTGAGATTTATACCGAATTGCTGCGCGTTGGTGGGCTTGCCATCTCCAGCGCAATTCGTGTGGCCAAGCTGGAGATGGCTTTGTTTCAGCTCGACTCTCGTACCACCGAAACAAAGACATCCCGATCAGAGCACGAAACTGCTCTGACTGAGCGCGAAACTCCAAAAAAACAGTACAGCTACAGCAAGCAGCGCCGGTAGCAACAGCCTGATGGCCGCAATTTCGTCCCAGTGACAGGCCGCCGTAAAATAAAGCGGATGTTTGCGGACAGCCCGGAAAAGGATGGCGAAGTGCAGAAGCCAAAGCAAACCGACCGTAGAGAGGCAGCGCGTTCGTGGAATGAAAGCGAGATCCACTATTCCAACGGGGAATGCAGATATGAATTGGGCAAAATAGGGTGAGCTAACGGTGCGTAAAATCGTCATCATTGCCCATAGAGGTCCTTTGTGTTGGGGTTTTTAGCCGATACGTTGACAGTGCAGGTGCGTGCTTAGCTAGCTGGAAGGCAGGTTGGAGTACGTGCCCTTTGGAGACATAGCATTCGTAGGAGAAGTTTCTACATGCGTTTCGACAAGATGCGAGGATACCATCGGCTGGCAGGGTTTTTTGATAGGGGCCGAGGTTGACCGGGGGAAGGAATATCAATCTATCCACGAACTGGGTTGCCGCGCCTTGACTGTGTGTCGACGTGGGAGTTGGTTAACTTTACCTCAGGTAAATGTAACCTCGCATTCTTATACCCGCTACCTCTGTACGACGATACTGACGTAAATAATCTGTCATTGCGAATTTATCAGACCCCAACCTGCAGTTGCCCGCGTTGACATGCGGCAGCCTTAATTGTCGTATAGATAGTGGCAAACCGACAGGACCTTACTTTGCGTATCTTTGGGCGCGACTTACAGGTGACAGAGCAACAGTGCACTTGAGAAAACCGTTGAGCAATAGTTAAACATCCAATATGGCAGAGGTCGTCACTGCTTTGACTCAAGAGATATTTCTCAGTATGCATAAAACAATTTTTGCGTTAAAATTATTTGATGAACTCTTAAAGCAAACAAATGAAATCTAGCAAGTCAAGCTTGAGTGGCAACTATAATTACATCATTGACGTTAGTTAGACCGTCTAGTGTCTATCAAAAGCGTAAAGTCTAGCGTGATACCACACCTCGGACCATACCGCCATTTACCGTACATATTACATATGCGCAAGATGTAGTGATACTAAGGTGGCTCAGGTCTCTATTAATTATTGTGAGTCTTTCTTCATCCGTTATTATTATTATTATTATTATTATTATTATTATTATTACGGCAAAATTATCCACCAACGGGAGATGCACAAACGGCGCCTATACGCGCATCTTCTTGAGGACCACGTTGTAATGGCGTTCGGCCTTGAGTCATCTGGCGTTTGGGGCAAGGATGCACTCAAACTGACAAAGGAGCTTGGGAAGAAGCTCTTCGAGGCCAAATCGGAGCCAAAATCGACCGCTTTTCTCCGACAGAGAGTGTCATTAGAATTACAGAGAGGCAACGCCAAGATGATGTTGAGTGGTCACCGACACTCAAGCAATAAGAATAATATAAGCAATATGGTAGATATTATATAAGTAATATATTGATAATTGTGATACATGTACATATTGATAAAAATAAACCCTTGTTCAAAAAATATTATTATTATTATTATTTCTAAGCGTGTAACTAGATAGTTCACATCATGCAATGCTTAAACATGCATTTATAAACAAATAAGAAAAATAGAACTTCCTCATGGAAATTCAGCCGTTCACGGTAGTACCCAGTAGGTGGATACGCACCATGTTCACTATCAAATATGTAACAATGTGTTGAGTTTGCATAGATCCATTTGGCCAGCCATCAGGCAAACGGGCCATTAGTACGTTTAGTCGAAGGCTCTGCATTCGGACTAACGGTTGATGCACTTGAAGAATCGTCCCGGCAGTCCACTCTGTTCAAGTTATGCTTGAATTGTGCATGTACGTTAAAATGCGCTGTTTAAACATGGCACTAACTGATGGCAAAGCACAGGCAGAAATTCCAAGTGAGAATATTAAACGCAGACGTTTTAGGACTATTCTCTGAACTCCGTGCTTAGGGACGCTCTTCGCCATATTCTCTCAAGATTATAAACTTGTATTACCTAAGCTTATCGTACAAACTCTACGTTGATGTCCTACGTATATGTGAAAATGTCTAACCGCAGTATTATTGTCGGATTGCAAAATGCAGTTGAGTCTGTCTTGGCGTCGGCCTAAACGTATAGAATTGAGTTATAAATGTCCAAATGTGCTGTTTTAGCGACGTGCAAATGTAAAACTGCGTACATGCTTACCGGAGAAGCGGTATTTGAGATTTGCAGCTAAGCAAACATTGGCGTTACACACAATTTAGGGAACATATAGCCGAAGTTTTTATAACTGCCTGATTAATTTAAATAGTGAGTGTTTACTGTACCCAATGCGGTCGTTTATACTCGACTATAGTCCAATGTTCCAAAGCGCACGTAGGGCTGACATGCCTGAGCTCAGTTCTGTAAAAAAAAGGGGATTTAGCTTTTACAGAAAACGCGTAGCGCGTTTTTTTTTGGTATATTCGGCCTGACGCTTTGGTGTCCCATTCTCATTTAAAGGTATGCTGCAATAAGCAAATATTTTATTGCTTTGCTTGTATGTTTGTGCATCTCAGCACAGATCATGGAGCGTCTACTTTAATCACTGCACATAATGGCTTCATTTGTATATTCCCTATATGTGCATATATAATGTTTGTGTATATATAATGTAAAAACCAGATAATTAAAATAGCATCTATATCGAGCTAACTGCTAAAGAAACAGCACCCGGACACTTCGAAATAGTACAGAAGGCAAGATATGCCATATCGGTTGCAACGTCAGTTGTTGCCCGGGTCATGCTAGTCTCTGACTATGTATTGTCATCGCCGGTGATTGGGGTTTTTATGAGACCAGAGCGATGACCACAAACTACTGGAAGAGCTCATTGTTATTGTGAAATCAGGTACTTCGTTACTGGGTTTGCAATACACGGACTTTATCTGACGATATGTATACGAAATGGGTTGCATGAAATATCGACCGAGTGCGAAGACAAGCTATGCGGAAATCGTGTGATCTGTATCATCTCCAACAGTGCACAAAAGCAATTTCGTTGATGAAGGTGGTGTAGGAGAGCTGTAGCCCATATGTGCATAAACCAAATATTGGTTAATAAACAATACATTCATTCATTGTCATCGCCGGTGTGCCATGAGAGCTAGGATTACTCGAAAGTTAAGCCTCAGCCTTTCGAAGTCCGTTGTCTCAGCAAATTCGAACCGGGGGACTAAGTCTTCTGTCAGCAGCTGCTCTGCTATCACCAAGTATACGTTTTTGTACGACGTATTGCGTTACTTGGCAAGCCTTTTTTTTTTTTTTTTTTTATAGAGGTGGAAAATGCTTTACGCACACCCTCCGATGTTAATGAAGGGTAGTGTGGGACTAAACGCCGGGGAAGAGTATAATACTCAATCCAATCCGCTCGTTCTACCCACTAAAAACCACCTCTCCCACCCTCTTCTGGTTCGGAATTGTGAACCATTACATCGAGACCAGAAGAGGGGAGTCCCGTGCTGCGACCCTCTCCTTAGTCTACGACTATGTCCCGAGCAGAGAGTGGGTCCTGCTCGGGAGTGAACACTAGAGGCCTAGTGTTGAATCGCGATCTGCGGCGATCTTCCTGGCGACATTTTTCGCGCATAAGCCCGTCTAAGTATTGGGTCCCGGCGTGCCAGTCCGTTGTCGACTTGAGCATGTTGGCCACGATGGTCGTGGTCGGGCTACCTTTGTGGACATAGGAGGAGCCCGTGCGGTAGGCCGCGAGGGCCTCGCAGTCCTCTACGGTGTGCGCCGCGTCGTCGGGTGCGCCTGTGGTGCAGAGAACGCAGATATCTGTATTCGCCTTGCCTATCCGGAAAAGGTACGACTGGAATTGTCCATGCCCTGTGAGCACTTGCACGGAGTGATATGTAAGTGCTCCCTTGAGTTTATACCAGGTTATGAGGTCTGTGATTAGGCTTCTTGTCCAGGCCCCTCTGGTATCCCCAGCTGGTGGGTTGGACCACGTGCCCGCCCATGTGACCAGGGAGTGCTCCCGTGCTTGGGTCCATGAAGTGTCGCCGTCCTTCTTGCGCTTGCTTCTTTCTTCAGCAAGTATGTCCCAAGGGATCTGGCAGGCGAGCGCCAACAGGACGTCCGTACTTGGCAAGCCTAGGCCATATTTAAAGAACGAGGGTATTACTTTGTCTAGCTTCTAGAGCCGAAATACAGTAAAGTGCCGCCACACGACCTGCATTCCGTATGAAACTAATGAAGTTACTTTGAGGTTGTGAGAATCTTTACTAATGTTGCGTACAAGTAGTACTGATGCGCTTATTTTCTAGAAAAGATAGGGCAATCAAGTTCTTCCGAGTCCTCTCGGCAATATGCTTATCAAAAGTAGTACCTGTCACGAAGACGCGCACTCTAAAGTAGCAGAAGCAATTTGCAAATTCTACTGCTACGTGGAGTTTTAACCGACCAGAACGAGCCAATAGTCTGCACTTTCTGAACTTTACGGCCTTAATTTGGTCAGTACTTATTCGTAGTTCATTTTCGACGCAGTAACTCTTTAGGGCATTAACGCTTCGCTGCTGATCCGTTTTGAGACACTTGAAAAATACAATATTATCACCGTATAGTATGCTATCGACTGTATCGTGAAATGAGTTGATAAGCCGAGGCAAGCCACTTAAAAGAGTGGAAGCTGGCTGCTTGATTCTTTTTTAACTTTTCGGGCGACCCTCAGCCAAGATTTAACGTCCTCGGGAGCACTGCTTTTTGCATTGCTTCATACACGGATCTTCATAAATACAAATGCGCAACGGTGGGGCTCGAACCGGCGCACCTTTGTGTCTCCTGCGGTCGCGAGGCGCAGGCGAATGCACCACGTTACCGGGCTAGACACCGGCCGCTTGACTTTGTTAGCTGCCGATATAACTTGTGCAAAACTCCGAGTAAGCTAGCCTTCCTACCTCGTTAACATTAAAGTTAAATGTTCCATGATCTACTAATAGTCCTCGTTGCATTCCCTCTTGAACTACGGAAGAGCTGTCTACTTTAGAAGGTGAGATCTTTGAGCTGCTCCCACGACTGCTAAATAACGAGCTCGACAATCTCTTCTAAGGCAGGAACGTAGATAATACAAAAAGATCGGTAAAACTCCTCTTAACTAAACCACCGTGGGCTAGGTACGCCAGTCGACATTTCGGCAAGAAGATCGGTCGGTTTTGTAGCTCGTTAGAGAAACGAGCTCGGAGATAGAAGGTCTATTACTGAGTTGACATCATCAACATTCCATTCAGTGATGTGGAGGGCCGCCCTGTCCCCTTAGGAGCGCTGGGATCCTTGGCCCTGCACCACGTGTGGAACTCCAGCGTAGCACTTGGTTGCTGACATCGTGGCATCGTGGGCTCCTTTCAGCTTGAAACTGTCCTCGCGTGTGGTTTTAAATGACTTAACACTTTTATTTTTCGCATGTTATATTATGATATTTCGCGAAACGGCATAAGGCACTGGCTCATCTGAGAGTATTCTGGATAATGGTTCGGATGCTGGTAAAAGTACAGAGCAAACGAGTACCCTTTCTCAAAATTCAAGCAGTGCGCGTGACCTGGGTAGTGTATCAGCTAGTGGGTGCAGTTATGCCTGTCGTCCATTCGAGCCTATTGCTTGCCTCAGTTGTTTGACGAAATTCAGACAGTTTGAAACTATTGGGTTTAAACCAGTTCAAAAATATAGAATTTACAATCATATTCGAACCAATCAAAATGAGTATATAACTCTAGCAATATCTACATATTAGGATTCACGAAAGTATACACATTTGATATGAAGCATGAGTACATTTGTGTAAATCCAACCCGCGATCATTACCACTACTCCACGGCGTCCCGCGGTCCCAGTGGTAAGAAGTTGCAGTACGTTTTCCGCTGGGAACGACTGCCGGTGCAATGGTTTTAGTCAATTATAGATAAGACATTGTTAGACGCTCCGACCAAATAAAGGTGATCTTAAATTCAGTTCCAGATGTTCACTCAGATTCACTGTACACTGTACGACTTCCGTCGTATTGTTGCTGCTGGAACTGCCGTAATCACATCACATGTATTATAGACACATGGTGGTTGGTGTTGAATATCCGATTGCGGGTGTTGGAAAACGTGTGCTTCCAAAACAGTAAAGGCCGTGGAAATGATCCTCTAAATTATCGAACCACACTCCGTCCGATACGGTACAATTCGTTTTAGTAGCGTCTCAGAAATCTCAATAAAATCACTAATACACGGACCGCAACAAATTCATATTCACACAGCAGCCGCGTACAGCTGGCGGCTTTTAGCATACACATGAAATGCCAAATTCTAATTTTTTTGTAAGAATTATACACATCCGATACATTCAAATGCACATAGTATAAGTTGTACAAAAAATGTACGCAACCCAAGTTTTAGGTACAGTTCGTGTGCCAACGTCATGCTCGTGTTTTCCTTTTTTTCACACCAATATATGTAAGAGACTTAACTCGAATTGCTTACCAAAATATCAACAAGACTGGCGCTATTTGCCAGTGGGTTGAAGTTTAACGTACACACACACACACACTTCAACGCGGGAACGCAAACACTTTCTTAGGTACTCAATATCAATTTCATTTATTCACCTTTGTAGGTAGCAGTCAAAAACTTAGTCAAACAAAATCCGTGTACTTATACAAGGATAAGTACTTTCTTAGGTACTCAAGTACCTTAATCGAGTAAAAGCGCTTTGGTTAGGCTAAAAGTTCTGGCGTATAGTACTTTTTGACCAGCCAACACGATGATCAAGTTCGATTATGCCCAGAATTCTCCCCCTAATGAACCTCAAAGTAATGACCACCGCTGCCCTCGGAGACTGGCAGAGACTACTTACATAAGCAGACGGTTAGCTGATCAATTCCGGTAGGGCCGACGGGTAAGAAGGCGTACGTGGTGGGGCGAGGGAGCGGATTGTCCAGCAAAACAGCAAACAGATCGATCAGCGGCGATTTCGACATGGCTACGCATTTGGCGGCCGGCGTTCACTGCCGTCTGAGTCGCCGGGACGTCGTCGCCGTTACGGTCGCCTTTGCTTTTCTCGAACTCTCTGTTCCGTTTCCTACCTCTTTCTTTTCTACTAAAGGACGCGTATCAAACCCGGTTTCGCCTCTGCCTTCTTCGCATCTGGCTCCTACTCTTTGCTCCCGCCGCTTCTTCTTCTTTTTATTTTTCTCATAAATCTATGCCCCGCTTAGCAGGCGAACTCGCAAGCCGGCAAATAGTCTGGCTGGAGTCGACTTCGCCGAGTGACCGAGGGCCGCTGCTTCTGGCCGGGCTGGAACGGGCTAGGGGACCGTCTTGGGGCGAATTGGGGCGGCCGCGCCACTGCCGCGGACCCCCTCGTGCCTCTGCGGGGCCATTAATATGGATAATATGAATTAGTTACGCGACGACGAGCGGTACAAGGACATAACAGTGTAGAGGACCGACGACGAAGAACCGGCAGCTGTAGGACGGGGCAGGCAGTTCCACCGCAAAACGAGGGCGAGGCGCAGAAAAATTGCAAGGAGGAAGAGAGGCAGCGGGCCAATGAGATATGTGGGGCAAGATCTATGTATCTATCTATCCTTCAGGGGGCTGGGTAGCTCCTAGGCAGCGACGAGCAAAAAAACGAACAAACTGCGAAACGGCTACACGCGGCAAGGCGGGCGGGACACGAACGAGGGGGAAAAGCAGGAGCAGACTGAGTGTATTCGGGTGAAGTGCGCATGCGAGCACATGCACGCATGTACGTGCATACCCGGGCGCTGCGCTGCTTTTGTGTATGTTGCCTGCCGATCGTGACGATCGGACGACATCCAGCCGCTCTTGTTAAAGAGTTGTCGATGTTTTTCTTTCTCTTCGACACTGGCTGCGGCCAGGCTTTGCCTAGACGGAGGAGCGCGGTCCAAGGAACTGGCCGGCCGTGGTCGGGGGTTGCTATCCTGCGTGTCTTCTCCGTGTCGTTCCCTGTTCACAGCCCGCCATTGGCATACGGAGGGCAAAAGGGAAACCGTCGAGGGGCTGAGCACATCTTCATTTCATACCGAGAGGAAGAGAGAGAGCTCTAGTCGAGATCAGCCAGGCAGGCAGGGCAGGCTCGACTGTGCCCGGACAGGCTCCCTGCCTCCCTGGCTGGACGGCAGAGAGAGAGCTGGCTAACCATTAGCCTAATGGAGCAACGACGACAGTAGTGGTGGTGGTAGCAGCAGACCAGCAGCGGCGTCGGCGGCGGCCACGGAAGTAGGAGCGGCAGCAGGAACACCAACATGACTATCCAGACCCTATTAAAGGTCGTCATCGCCGTCGTGGTCTGGAAATTTGGCTTGTTAGCGCTCTACCACTCGCCACGTATCGTTTTGTCACACTAGTATATCTGATTAAATTGTGCCATTGTGCTACTCGCAAATGAGAACAGCACAGCGATAATGTTAGTCATAACGGCACCACACACCACCACTAACAACAACAGCAACAACAACAACAGCAACAACAACAGCAACAGCAACAACAACAACAGCAGCAGCAACAACAACAACAGCAACCAATGCCAGAAACGATAACAACAAAAATAACGGCGACAAAGCACCAGCACTAGCAACAGAGTTCAAACGGTAATAACAACGACACTAACATTAGCTGCAACAGCGTTGCTAACGCTGCATCTCGAATACTCAAGCTCAGCAAGTCACGTACGCCGAGTAGTGCAGCTCTACAGCATTATGCACACGTACGCTTAGTTCATAAATGAAAGTTTTTATTTGAAAGTAATGACGTTAGTGATTACTTTCAAGCACAACGAGTTCACTGGTTCACGAACCGACGGATTCTCTGTTCCCAGAACTTCTACGGCTGTGTCAAGAGTCTCCAGTCTCTGTCGTCCGGTTCCTCGTCCAAGAGTCGAAGCACCTCTCTTTGGGATTTGTTTTAGCGGTCCAAACCAATGACAGCCGCTGTAGGGCAGATGCTCAAGCTGCTCACACTTGAACTTGGCTAGCAAACTTTGTGTGACTCTGGAAAATCACTCTCTTCGTGCGCAGTCCAGGTCGTTTGCTCTTGATGGTGTTGCGTAGGCTACGGAGTGTCGCACAGCGCACGTTACTGTGACATTGGCATGCTCGAGCAATTCGATGCGTATCAGACCTTGTACGTAGCACACAGCAGGGCACAGCAGTACATTTTTAGGGGAATGTGATACATGCTTCCACAGCATGCTGTACCGTTTTTCTCTGGCTCGAAGTGATAACGCCAACCCTCACCATCGGCGATGATCCGCTTCAAAAAAGCGCTGTCCTTATGATACTGGAACAGGTGTTGCCATGCTAGCCCCTTAGGCAGTTCTTGTTGCGGTTCTTCGGAGCCTTCTGCGCGCACATCTTCCGTTAATACAGCCTGTCGTGCACAATTATCCACACTGTTGCAACGTTGGTCGTCAACGTCACTGCTTACATTCGCATTGTGACGCCCTGGTTTGTCGCCAGGTCGTTCAGCTTGTCAATAAGGTTGGCCGTGGTTACTCCCGGGTCATCTTTTAAACACTCCCAGCCTTCACGGAAATCGGTCACTGCTTCTCGTCGTCGAATTCTGCAATTGGAACGCCATGATGTTTTCACACACACTGTGCGTCTATTGGACGGGACACAGAACGGCTTGCTTATTTCCTGGTCTGCTTTTTATTACCTTCATACGCAGACTCCCGCGGATTCGCACAACCACGGCGGACACTCTGATCGCGTCTCTAGGTGTCTTGCTGCGCTATCCCAGCAAGCAGCATCTTTAGGTTATTGGGCATTTTATACTCAAATTAAATATCGTTAAGCATAAATACCACACATGCATGAACGTTACGTATCCGGATTATACTATCACAGGGAGTTCTCGTTATACAATAGCTTCTTGAAGCAAAACCTGCTCTCGGCAGATGGCTAAGGAAATTACTTTTATTTTCTATGCGGCGTATCTTTTACTTTTGGCTCAATTAGGCATATCACGTGTGTTTTTTAGCCACTTTAGCCAGTTATAAAGTAATTCTGAGTGATTTATAAAGGGACTTGACATTATATAAATATTTGTATTGTTTTCAGTAACACAATAGGTTGCAAATGATATTGCAGAATTGTCTGCCGAAGACCTGGCACGGATATCACCATATGCATAGAGCCAACCGTTAAATCCGTAATGAGGATGTGGGTGGCGGCGTTAACAATGCAAATAGAACACAAATGCGGCGAAAATGTATTTTTGTGTTTTTATGTGTGTTTATTTATTATTGGATCAACATTACTCGCACAGTAGTAATATTTGCTTCGGCTTGCATGAACTACTCCTAAAACCGTCATACATCTTGCATCTCTAATAAATGTCATCATCTATATTGGCACGCCTGTTGTGTGTACGCCTATCTGTATAGCATTTTTCGTATATATACGTAGCACATGGTCTAGCGAGCTAGTGGGGCGCTAGTCATCTACCGAGGTGTCGACGATCCGCCGGTTCCTGTTGTTGATCGAATTTTCTTTGAGCGATGCTCATTGAGAATAGATGATAAACCATACCGCTGAAAGTCAGCAACCATGCTGCTACAAGAACTTGTGGGGCAAATTCTTGATATTTTAATATGCCTGCCACCGATATAAAAGGGTGACATGTGTATTTAGATATACGAATAATAAATTCATCCGTATATGTGTGTATATATATATATATATATATATATATATAATGGCGCAGGTTTTCCTTGTTAGCCGTCCAAGCGCCTGTTTGTTTACGTTGTCTCAACGATACGCTCGGTCTATTCGTCTATCCCGCCCGAAGGCATACGGCAGCGGTCACAACAACAATGCCAAATATCCTATGTATAGAATTGCGGCTGGCTTTCCCAATATTTTAGCATTTCAAAGCGATTTGTCCTCTGTTCGCTCGTTCCCGCTTGTGCGTGCGACGGCGTTATTGCATCACGGCGACACACGCACAGACATATAGCATAACGAGTATATATATATATATATATATATATGTATAGCCTCAATAAGCATAGCCTGAGGACAGTTGCGTGAACCGCCAGTCTACCTCCTCTATCCTCTAAGTGGACGCTGTAGCCCCATCGACACAATACAGCAGCCTCTTTGGCTTCTGGCTGGCGCACATTGTCGCCTGTCCGTAATCCAGATGCTACGCGGTTGCGTGTTGTTTCGACAACAGCTGGTGGGACCAGCGGTCAGGGATCGGGGTTCACACAACTGCCACGATCACCCGGCGGAGAAAAACAAGGCCGGCCCTGGACCGCGGGTGAGAAAGACGCTCGAAGACGAAGAGGACACAACAAACGAGAGAGGGAGAGGGATAGAGAGCGAGATATATATATAGAGAGAGAGAGACAGAAAGAGAAGTGTAGGTAGCAGCTTTCCTGCAAAAGCCCATTCTCAGATGGTCGGCCGTTGACTGGGCGAACAGATAAAACAATTCTAAAACACCATTCCCATCAACGGCACCATCTTTCACTGAACTGCCTGCTTTGTCATCGGCAGATTTGCTTTTAAATCGAATTCTGGCGGAAACAACGACAGCAATCATCGACGCCCGCGTCGACAATCGGTAGCGTCTGCCAGCGGCGCTTTATTCTGCACTTTGACGCTGCGAAGCAAGCGACAGCGAGTGTCTGCTACCGTCGCTCGGCATGACTTCATCCTCTTCAGTTGGTCGCGCTTCATTTGTTGCTGCCACTATTGTGGTTGTTGTTGTTGTCGTTGTCGCTATTATTGTCTTTGCTGGTGAGGTTCGATTTGACCGCACGAGGTTCGATGGTCTCATAAGCGACCGTCGTCCATAGAACTGTTTGGGCATCGACATGCCATTTCTCCACGTATTCATTACGAGCGCTTTCCTTTATTGCCGTTTGGTGTGGCCTGTAGTCGGCGTGGATTACGGCGTGCGGCGTTCGCTATTGACACTACCGGCGGAACCAACCGCAATGAAAAGTACCGCCCTACTTGCCGTACCGATTAGTTAGCGATTAGCGTCATTTGAGACTTCACGTTCATTTAGAAGGCTTGCGCTAACTTTTCATCGATTGAAACTAAAACCGACGCAGCGTATCGGGTATTGCAATTGTTGCCACGTTGACTAGCTTCAAGGCACTACACAATAGCCTTCAGCAAAGTCTGCGCGGAGAGACAATTGCCATTCTGCCATTAACGTCTACGCCCGCGTAAACACCGCCGCCTTCACTGAAGGCGTAGTTTAAGTTGAATTCATCGAAATTCAGTGAAATGGCTCTAAACCTAACGCCTTAATGCTCGGGCACGTAGCCTCGACGCAAGCTTGCAGAGTTGCTCCTATAACCTCTACGTAATACTAAGTATTATATTTAGTCTGCATTTACTACATTGCGATTTATCAATCGTGCACACGTGCAGTGAAAATAAGTAACAAGGCTATTTGTAATTCGTGCCACACCATATCGCTGCAGGTAGCCTTGTCCCACCCGGTTCAGTTAAATAAACGAGTGCAGAAGGTCCGTGGTTCAACAGCATCCGGGAAAAGTTTGACATGGTTTTAAATACTTTTAGTACACGAAGAAAAATAAGGCCACATACCAACTTGTTTTTCAAATAATTTAAACAAAAATCTACTGGGTGTATTAGTGGATAGTTTATTTGACATTTCTACGCTTTTTTTCAATCTGGCCTAAATGCCATATTTATGTAGAGTACGAGGTCTGTAGCAGACATAGCGTTGAGAGACGATTTGATTTAAAATGCAGGAAAACTTCCTAACACGTAATTTCTTTGGTTGGTGTACGTTAACCTAATCAAACAGGGTCTGATAAGCTTAACTGTTGTCTGAGGAAGAAGTTCTGCTGCCGAAGGGGTCCGGTCAGCCTCTCAAATGTCAAAGTGCCGCCTTGGCTCATCATATGGATTGTATCCTACGATCGTTGCTTCGTGTTTAAAGGTTACAGAACTACAGGCGACAACACAGTGACCAGCAATCTTCGCTGTTGCGCTTAGCACGGCCTGCTACAGGCTGTCTGCCGACAATGAAAATATTTGCGAAAAAGCCGGCTTATGTCGTGCTCATCCGCCTCTATTCAACTGGCGGAAACAGCTGTCCCATAGCTGCGCCATGGCCCGCGGGCCTTCCGGGTCGACACTTATTCATGGCTGTTCTCCAGCCCGTCTTGTTTCGCTTGCCCGCTCGTTTTTCCTCTGCCCAACTCTGGACACCCCAGATCTCGGAGCTTCTCCACCACCAAACGACGACGACGACGAAGACGACGACGACGCAGCTATCTTTATACGCCGTGCTGCATACAATATTGCAGTAAGCGGACCAGTTTCGGGGTCTGGACACTAAAACTGGGCGAACCAGCCACGTTGGAGCGCAGGCCAGCGAGTCGCACGCTACAGGGTTCACTACGCCGTCGCCACTACCGAAACCACAGGCCGACGAGAGCGCCACGGAGCACTTGATATGCCACACAGCTATGGTGGGACTGTGCTGCGTCCGATTTACAGCAAACTCGAACGAGATGATGAAAGTGCAAAACATCACGTTTTTTTTTCATACAGATAGGTAGGTTTCTGTTGCAATTCAGTCAATCCAATCAGAACGACGACGACGACGACAAATCGGCATTGATCAACACAAAGATGCGCGAGAGCACACCTATATACGGGAGGTAATATTATGAACTTAATGACATTGTATTTTATTTATGGGGCAGGGGGACTGTTGAAAATGCGATGACACATGATCAACCAAATGGCAGCATTCCGTGTGTCTATAGAAACTGCAACACTTGAGGACCATACCATAAGTAGCATGTAATGACTTAAGCCAGCAGGGTTCGCTTACATATTCTGGTGCCAACGGTTTATACCTAGGAATGCCTTGTACCTGAATTGACCACATCTCTTAACAAAGAGCCAGCCACTATTCTGAGGTAAGCATTAATCGAGTCATTCATACCTGTGTGGCTGTGTATATGACTGAATTAGGTCCTAATTAACTAGCCGTCGTTATGAGGGCCTACCTTAATTTTACTTGAATTGAAATAGGAGGAAAGAGAAACACTATTTTAATGTGAAGTCAATTTGGATGACCGGCTACCCTGGCGCTAGCAGGTTCAATTCCGGCACGACACATACTCTTTGGAAGTGACTATTCTTAAGGTTTTCGGATTTGAATAAAGATTAGTAAAATAAGAAATTAAAATCATCGTCATATTATATATAACCTATATAATCAGGAAAATTGCGGTTTGGCAAAGATTATGACGTAATATATTTGCTATTATGCCTTCGCATGCCTTCCGCTAAAATGGATATGCATTGCTCTACCTGTGCGCGTCGAGATGGTTTCCATCGAGGCGCGAGTTCTTGGCAGCCCAAAACAACTGTCGTGATGAAACGTTATGAGAACGGAAAATGTGAACTGTATGGTTTTTTTTAACGAGATGTCCTAGCTAATAGATTCATTTGCGCTATTCTAAGTCTACTCAAGTGTTAATGGCCGGTTTACTTTTATTTGTTCTTACGCTGAGTTCCTGTGGCAGGTAATTACAGTCCATTCTGAATAGTGGACTAGATGGGGCAGGTGAAAAGCTCTGAGCTGCTCGCTGTTCAACGAAATAAGTATTTCAATGGATGACCCGTTAGACTCGACGACTGCAGAGAGCACCTAGCTGGTAGTCGCTAGTTTGTGCTACAGCAGAAACATTATGCTAAAATCAAGCCTAGACAGATCGGAAGCCGTAATCCATTTGGCGTTTTACCTCACAGCTAGATTACAGAAGAGGAGAACGAGGAAAAGCGCATCTAGCCGGTGCTTTTGCGCTAGTTTTTTTGCGAGGACTTGCAAATTTGCCAGGACAACGCCGTGCTCCACGTGCAGAAGACGGAACGTACGTCAGTGCAGATTCAAAACGGAATCTATAACGCAATCACAGTCTAGATAAACTATAACAGTGCTGTGGCGCTAATTGATACTATGATGTTAACTATGAGAAGGCTTACTGTGTTTCACTAGCGCATAACGTTACCTCACATGTATTCAATACTATACATACATGATTCGCTCAATAAAATGATGCTACCCAACATAACAAATGGTAAAAAAATGATTGCAAAATTCGATCGGTGCAATTATGAGATCAACGGTTCAGAATGCTATTTATAGTGTTATATAAGCGGCATTGGCCGTGTGCCATGCATCTCTGACGTATAGTTCCATAGCCGGCAACCTGGTAGCGTAGCCACACGTAATGTTATGACAATGTGATACCGGTGCTCCTAATAGAGCCATACTATAGGCTAATCTAGGCAATCATACTTACGCATGTGTTAGACGTCTATGGTGATTCTTAATTCAGTTTGCGTCTCGATTAGGATTTTTTTCAAGACAAATGGAGAGCCTTGTTTTACAAAGAAGAGGGAGCTCGTTATTGAGTTAAAAACAAAGAGAATACAACTAGCAGAAATCAAGATGTCAGAGCGGATTAGCGGAAAACTCTTAGGAAAAGGCAGAATAATAGTATTACTCTATTCTACTTCAGAGGGAACATTTCGAGCAACCCTTAAAGGGAGTATCTAACGAGGTTTTAGTAAAAGCCAAAAACCCGAGGATCTTCATGGCTTCGATGACTGAACAATTCAAAGTGACGTTTACGGGTCTCAACAGAGGCGGAGGTCTGTCCGGGCTTGAAGCGGTACGGATTCGTACTTTACCGTAAACCAATGCAGTGCTTTAGGTACTTTAACATGAATCTCTTTGCAATAGACTGCGAGGAACCGAAACTACAATATTCAAGATATGGGGTTCTCGAGTATTGATGGCTGGAAGAATTGCAACGCGCAGGTTTAAACTCGAGTGTACTTGAAATTCCTGCCCGCACACCTAAACCGCGCATGAAGATATAATAATGAATGAATTAGTGCTGACTACATCACCGGTGCCATCTCTCTCCGGCAACACACATTCAAGCGTTTGATTCAATTACTGGTAGCTAAAGAATGGTTCCCAACCTAGTTCAATGTAATAATCGATAAAACCGTTACTTGCATTCCTAAAGTCATACAGGTCGTAGGCACCGATGCTGTGAGAAAAAAATTACTATACCTGTTCATTCAGTCTCCGAGTACACGAGGCTCAACAAGCTTCCACAAGTAAGTTGTCGTGAACCAGAAGAGTTCGCAGTCGTTAAATTTGTTGTTGCTTCAGCTTAGTTACTAATGTGGCTCTGTTAGCAGCTACTGGATGCTCAACGCGAATTTCACACCAGAATGTCCATAAAAAATATGTGACACGATTGAACCTACACTTTATGCTAAATCGAATAACTGCAAACGGTACTGTTAATACATATGCTGGGAAGTAATACGTTACGATGAGGTTATGATGATTCTAAACTAGAATTTTGTTAAGAACACATTAGCCCAAGAGTACTAAAATATATATTTAGTAGTATCTGGTGCACTCTCCATGAATTACATCGATGTACGTTAAATAAATGCGCGCGTTCTTAAAAATTGTTTTTTAAAATATCGATCACGGTATGCACTGGTGCACTATAAATTGCTCATTTCTAGCGTCAAATAGAGCAAAACTCTATAAAACGAACAGTTCCACGAGCAATCGGGAACGGCACGAGTACGGGTTGGCCGCAGCACGCTTACTCGAAAAATTACCACATGAACATTGCCTTTTTCTTTGCCGTTTTGGCACCATGTGCTTCCTTATGTTTTTTATACAATAAATGATAGTGAGATCCCACTTCTGGCTAGTTGTGCTGTATGCAACAGGTCGTGTCCTCCCTCAGCTAGTCTGACTGACCCGCTGCTAGCCGGTAGCACCGACTTCTACTCGAGCGTTCTGTTACTTGATTTTCGTAACTTGCACACGAACTGGCTCACTGCCTCTCGCGCAGGACATCGTCAAATGAGGCCTACGCTACCTAATCTGGGCATATCGAATAGAGTGCACGTGACACGCCATACACCGAGACAAGGGCTGTGGATGTGCCGCCCACCGTTAAATGCATGGCTTTTCATTATAAAAACCTCTATAACTAAGTAATTGTTTTGCAAATATCTACATCATATCGCAAGTCCATCGGGATATCGAATATCATAAAAACGATATTTGCTTCAATTGTAGAACTTGTCTGTTTCCTTCTAATATTCGCCCAACATAGTTAGTAACGCTAAATCTACATCTTTCAACTAGTAGCTTTTTTAATTACGTCTATAAATCTATATGGAGCGTGGTTTTCGTTCCTAGTAAGATTGCTTTATATATATATATATATATATATATATATATCCAAACCTTGTTATAAATATGAAGTATGTGTAATATTGATTAGATCATGTAGGTTTGTATGTTTAGTAGGCTTGCTCAATTCCACCAAAAATGTTTTTTTGCAAGCATTCTGTTATCCTGCCAAGCGGAACAACCATGCACACACTTCTCATGAAGTGGGGTCACACCTTTAACACTACAATTACTGTAATTAGGGTAAATGAAGTATTTAGGAAGATTTCCGAGTTTTCGATTCTATTCGTGGCCAATTGCGTGATACGTTTCTGAATTTCAGCCGCGTGTCACGCAAAACCTCATGCCGTGTAGAAACCCTAATATGCTCAAAGTAGCCAGTCAGGTCGCGTCTCTGAGGAATCAGATTTTTTTGGGTTATCCGGCTGACTGAGTTTGATTTTCTAGCGTCATCGTAGACCATAGGTTTACACATAGTTAAGGCGGAAGATATTGCAGCGTAGGGATTCTTAGAGTGAAGAGTTGTCGTGGGCTGGTGGCAGTACCATCGAGTAACCACTGAAGTATTTCATTTGCATTTCCTTGTTAACTTGCTGTAGTTAGACTTGAGACACACCAAGAAGATATAGATGAGAATAAACACCCCAAAAACAAGTGAGCTCTAGCAAACGGATGGCCATGCAAATGAGAGCACATTCTGTTTTACTACGCCAAGCGACACGTACCCGCTTATCGCTCTTCGCGTACCATCACATTCAGTTGAATGCCGCCTCGTATACTACTGTCGTATCTCTAACTCATTGTTCTCTGTTTGTCTGCTGGCTACTGCTTGTATTGCAGGATATTGGCCGTTCTCAACCGTCGTATGTACAATTTGGGTAACTTGCGATGTCGTCGTCTGTTCAGAGTCCATTATTCACCTGTGTTGCATTTCCGTCGGCCGCTACATCGGCATACGAGACCCGCTGAAGACGCGACAACGGACGCAGTACGACCTTCGGATGAGTCGTGTGCGATCACTAACCGCTTCTTTGTCTGCTTTGCGCTCGGCTCGATATCCGCCTTCTACCTGCCGGTGATGGTCATAATGGTCATCTACGTGCTCACCGTACGCAAGCTGAACAAGCCGCCCGAATTGAGTTCGTCGGTAAACCCCTATTCGTCGGCGAACCCGGTTCAATACCTATGTGTGCACGCTGTTTTTAAACGAATTTCTTGACATCGCAGGCGTGCTGCGTTGTCGGGTGAGGCCAATTCGGAGGAAGCGTTCGAACAGCCTGGATATGCTGCCGGCAACACCTTGCCATGTGACGAACCATTTTCTGCTGGGCCCGCAGACAACTCAAGCTCTAGCGCAACGATGGCCGCCTCGAAAACTGGTAATGAATTGCCGTAGGGTGTCGCCGAGGCACCAGCCACGTCAGACATGCCCCCTAGAAGTGATACTGCTTTCGGCACCAGACGCAGGAAGTGTTCACTTACCGTTAAAGATTGACAGCCGAAGGCTCATTCTGAGTATGGCTTTTCTGTGGTGATCTTACGCAGAAGTAAAAAATACAGTTTCCCACGAGCAGCAACAATAAGATAAACTCCAGAGTATCATATCGTCGGGGTCTCTCAATACGTTTAAGGTCATTATCCGCAAGACCTGCCTGGACGGTTCAACCTGCAGCGACCTCGCGGAAGGCTCGATGCTGCGTCTTTTTCACGAGATATACGTCGTTTCACTAAGCAGCAAGATATCAATACAACGACGGACTTTTTTATGAACCAGCAGCGTGGATATGGAAGGCCGGACCACCTGGCTTTGGAGTGTCCTGATGCTATGAATTAGAGCTTTGTTAGGAACGCGCCCAAAAGCCATCAATTAAGGTGTATCAATTGCAATGGATCACACGCGGCTGGTTTCCCCACTTGTCCACGTATAGCCTACCTTCGTGAGAAGAACCGAATTATCATGAAAGGTAGGGCCTTCCGGCAAGTGCAGATGGTTAGTCCCTCAGCAGTCATCACATAGGAAGCGCAGCGCCTTCGTACGCAGCAGGGAGTCTCATCGACCCAAAACAGCTCTCTGTACTTTTGTCTGCCCAGACCTCGGCGCTCTCCTTGGCTCGAGCCTGCGCAATATAATAGAGTCAACTTGGTTACCTGACCGCGGCCTTTGGCCCGGAAAGATCAAAACCATAGGGTTAAGAAGGTGACGCCACCAGACAATATTGGAACCACTCTATCTGACCTGGCACAAGTACTCAGTGCATTCATTCTGACCCGGCGGCCCCATTTAAGGTGACTGCCGATCCTCTAAAGCAGGCATTGGCTTTACTGCCGGTAGTCCATTAGTTAAAGATGTTTTTCTAATAATGGAAAACCACTGACGACAACTAACACTTTAGAGTGCTACAAAACGTCATCGGCGACTCTGGGGAGGATTTTAACAGGATTGCCTGCCCTGGGTGTAAAATCAGCTATATAAGGAGATGATTTCCTAGGTACATATTCGTCAGAAACCCCGGCGTCGGAAGAATCGAGGCCAGCCCGATCACTGTCACATTGGCCACCTCGGATGAACTGGTCGGACACACTCACTAATGGATTCGACATGAAGGATTAGTCCGGATGTGCCCATGTCGGTCAGGGCATACATCGCGAGCGAACTCACAAAAATGTTATTAAAAGTCGCCTCGAACAACGATTTCAAGAATTGACACTCACTGTCGGTAATGCTGCGTCTTCTACGGGTCCTAAACGACCCGCGTTCTTTACCCGTGATTGCCAAGAAAGTCTGTGTTTGATACTTAAGAATATTCTACCTAAAAAAAACTAGAACCAATATTAGGACAGACCCTAAAAGTGAGCTTGTACACATCTCATAGTCACGCTATCGTAAGGGGAGGTATCTGGCGCCGCCAGGCTTATTGGCTTCTCGACCACCTTTGCATCGTAGTTCGAAGCCTTGAGTCTCTTTGAGATAAATATCCACAGATCCCCTGGGACATTCGCCAGGAGCTCTCCAGCTGACTTGCTTAGGCCTTAGCTCCTTCAGGACCTGTTGTCCAGGGCCTCGGGTCCATTGCCGACAGGCTGGCAGATGCATTGGCAAAAGTTATAGACACGCTCCTGTATAGGTTCTCCTGTATTCCACATACCTATTTTATTGGAACCACGGCTATTTTTTGTCCAATTGCATGCTCGTCTACACTCCGGAATTTGGCCTCGAAAGTAGGGTGCGCTGCCAACCACGCGCCAATAATATCGGCAGTTAGTCCTCATCAGTTAGATTTTGTAACTACTGGCGGTACCGAGATCAAAATTCACAAATCCTGTGCTTTCATGAAATGAACTCTCGGTGTACTTGTGGTGACCTAGCCTTAGTGCTTGGTGATATTTGCAGAGTCCGGGATTTCCAGAAGGTGAGTGGCTTGTTCCCAACCCTCCCCGGGAAATACGAGGTCTATGTCAAGGGTCCCGAGGATGTGATCTATTTGGATATATCGAAGTCATCCCATCTCCGGTTGCAAGGTGATAATTGCCATAGTCTCATCTTTGTTGCAGACATTGCAAGATGCCACATGGTTGCTGGACGGCACAGGTAAAGAGATTTACAATCATACTTTGACGGCCTTATCCAAAAGATTAGCCTTCTCGTGCGGCTTCGTAACCGCTGACACCCTTTTACAGGCTGGTCAAACCCACTCCAAAAAACGGATTCGCCCATCTCCCTGATGAAGAGCACGACCCATTATGATTGACGGGTCAGGCTACAGGCTCTCATCAGTACTCATTTAGGCACCCTAATAGATAACGGCACTGTTCGGAGTAGTGCGAGGTTACGCCTGGGAGCATCTCTCCTGCTTCACCATAGATGCGACGATCAAGTGGCCCACAGGCCTCTCTTGCGCCTTGAGCTCAGGTCATCAAGCCCGCAGCACTTAACGGCCCATTTAGCCAAGCTTTAATATCTGCTGGTTTTCCGTGCACCTCCTGGCCCATGCAGGGATTACAGAAAAAGGCTAGACGGACTGACCATTACGTAGTTCGAAATGGATCGCTTACTGGTAGTGGGTACAATCGTCACTGACTCATTAGCCCCTTCTATGGTCAGCGCGGGAGCAGAATACGCTGGTCATGCGTCTATGTTGGCGGAAGTCAATAAGTGCAGAAAGTATGCTAGTATTACTTACCCCCACGACTTCCGCCCGCTGACATTTAAGACACTGTCGCTGGACATTCAGCGGGGTAAGGCCGCCTCAGTGCGTGGAAGATTGCTAGACTTTACGCGGCCGGATCTAGAGGATTCATTTACTTGATACAGTGCATACGTGCATAAGAAGTCAATTGTTACCTTTTTTTTATAGACAAGCAAGCATCATAAATATTAATGTGACTCTTACCAACTTATCAAATGACTAACTAGCTTGCCTTAAAGTTGCATGGGTGCGGAATGCTGCGAAAGACAAGATACTTTCTGTTCTCGACTTTATCAAGCGACACATACCTGTGCAAGAAAGACTTCTGTTTGCATTTCAGCATGTCAGCATTGGCCATTTTTTGACTTCCCCAGATGAACTGTCGCGGAATATTTTCGCATTTCGGCTACGAAATCTAAAACGCATGCTGATAATAACAAGTAAAATTTGGACAGTCGGTGAGAAGTCGAGCTAATCATTTACTAGAGGTAGTGGAGGCTTAGACAATAAGAAGTAATGATATGCCGAAATGTATTTCAAATAACCAAGTGGTTTAAAGAGAAGGCCGATTATGAGGCCGTTTACTATAAGAGTGAGGAAAATGACGCAAAGAACATACAAGGATGAAAAACAGAAGTACTGGGAAAGCCGGTAGTGTAAATTGTTACCAGGCGCAGAGGAACATCTGCACAAGTGGCTGAACATAAAAGAAAACAGCAGTGCCCAGTGGAGACTGGGCGACTGAATAAGCACTTCGCTAGTATGCTACAGGGAACCGACACCATCCGAAAGAAATAGTATTATAAAATGAGCCTTAAGACAAAGGCGCAAAAAGTTCGCACGAATGGGTAGTTCGTGAGGTCACAATCAAAGACGTTGTCAAGGCAATTGAGATGTCGCCTCAAGGCAAAACAGCCGGGAATGATTTGATAAGAAATATCACATGATTTGTTTACACCCCAGATTGGGCAAAATGTATAATAGTTCGGTCGATATTACTACAGTCTCGTAATGACATTAATATTAAAAATCGCTCAGTGCCAGCTTTGTTAGAGTGGAGATTGCATTGCACTCACTGCCATGATATCTTACATATATACCATAACAATATTTACAAACACATGTATCACAGGGTTCATGGCAAGCGTCTTTTTGACATAGAAGGTGGTGAAAACCGTGCACAGGGATTGCAACTTTTGCACATTGAACCGCGCACATTTTGATTTGATAAGAAACGAATACTTAAAGCAAACGTTGGCACTGGCACCATGCTAAAAAGCTCTATTCGACGAATGTCTTAAGTCCGAGAAAAGGTCTAAAGGAAGGCATAGAAACAAGGCCGGAAGCTTAGAAGGGAATAACACTTAAGAGTTGCCCCTATAAGATATTCGTAGGGATAATATCAGATAGACTCGAGTACTTTTTTGAAACCAGAAACGCAGTACCAGAACAACATGGGTTTAGAAGATTAAAGTCGACCTACACGGGCTTGCGCCAATTGCTAGCAGAAATCTGAGAAACTCTAGTTGATCAAAAAGACATATGCGGTATTTATAGATCTTAAGGCCGCCTTTGATCTATCGCAGAGAAACAAAATTATGGAAAAGTTAGCCTTGGAAGGAGTTCCGAAGCAGCTGTTGAACATTTTGGGGGCCATTCTTAGGGAGAGCACAGTATGTATCGACAACGGTATTGGGATTGTAGTAAGAATAAAGCAAACTACAGGCGTGGCTCAAGGCGACAGTTTTAACCCGTTGCATTTTTTGGTACTATTGGAAGCGCTACCTAACCAGGTAAGGCAGGGGTAGACTCGAAAGTGAGCAAGTGCTTTATTGTACGCAAATGACATAGCGATCTAATTTAGGAGTCTGTTTAGGGTTAAAGAAGGGCTGGCAAGAGGAATTGATTATATGGACGAAATGGGGCTTAGCATTAACTGGCAATGTAGTAGTAGTAGGAAACTACTAATTTCCAGTAGTAGTTAAGTTTCGACGAGGGGGTCGATTGGCAAAATACGACGTGCTTCGAGCCAGGGGCAATGTAGTACATTTTGTAAATAAATTAACTTGTCTGGGAGTCACTATAACGTCGAGTAGTAGCAGTTTCCGAAAGCAAGTAGAAAACAGAGAGAAAAACAAGAGAAAAATAATTCGAGCGGCAGCAGCAATTAAGAACCCGCAATTGTGTCAATACATACCGCGCCCGCCCTTTTCAAGATTAAAATAGAACGAATTGCAACATTCGGTATATCATTTATATGGAAAAAATATGAAGACGCAGAAGTACAATTACTAGATAGAGTCAGATTTTTCTTTATGAAACGGGTTCTGGGGTTAACTAATTCTTGTAGAAATAGACTACCTTAGAGGAGGGACTTTATTGACACAGGAAGTACACCTTTAGCGTTTAAGGTCTATACTATGAAGTGGACGGAAAAGTAAAAGGAAATCAATGACGCGAAGGAAGCATTAGTTTAGTTTTAGCATATGCCTGATGCATATGTTTATAAATTTACCCAACCTGGGTATAAACAATAATAATAGTAATAATAATAAAGAGAAGGACGCCTCGTGCGAAACAGCTAGCTGCCTGTCGCTAAAACTTTACACAATGTAGGCACACACACGCAGACATAAGCACAACTTCACAACCAGCGCTTGAAGCTTTTGAGGTGTGTCGACAGTTCTAGCAAGTTAACCCACGTTCAAACTTGCAGTTTGAAGATAAATAAGCCCTAGAATAACATGTGTTTCTATAAATACCATAAACTATCCCAGAGAGCTGCGACGACAGAAGTACTCTGTGGCGCCTCCGCGTCAAGAGCGGGTACTTATCACCGTCTGTGTGCCCATGTGTCGATTGATGCCACTACTCGTAAGGCCTAGTTTGAACTGATAGCCGTAGCTTTCCAGGGGTAAATGCAAGGGAGAGGGACAAAGCTACACCTGAACATTAGTTATGACGCTAGGAACGCTGCATATTGGTGTGTACGATAAGCGCAGTGAAAGTTGGGTTTGCTTATCATAATTATATATGATTTTCATTAGAATTATATATGACCTGATACGTGCCGGACATACCTTGTGAAAAGGGCTCAACCGCGAGAAGTCATCGGCAAACAGCGGTGATCTCTTACGTTTACTGCTTTTTAGTTTGCTTTCGCGTAAAGCAATAAGGTTGCAGCCGTTTCAGTAAGAACGACGTATGTATGCCACTAGGTAAAATCTTACACAGCATAGGGTTGTGTGCCTTCTCACTGCAGAGAAGCGTGTTCACTACGTGGCGGGGTACAAGCGGTTGTTTTCGGTTTACTACTCCTGCCGAGTTCCGCTGATTCCTCCTGCGGCATTCGTCAAGAGCCCTACTAGAGTACATTTCGTCGCTGCTATCATGTGTCGCAACAAGAGATCATGCGCTACGTGAGTTGCGGTGAAGATGCCAAGGAGTATTTATATGAAGAAGAAAGGGTGTCAGCAAATAGGACAGCAAACACAAGAATAGCGGAAATGACGCGTTGTATAGATGCACAGAGAGTTAAAGGAGCAAACGCGGGAATGAGACGAAAAGTTCAACAACTCTAGAGACATTGAGCAGAGCCAGCGAGCCACCCATTCCCACGACGCGATACGAAATGAAACAGGAATAAAACAAGAAGCACACGCTCGTCGAGGGTAGGCAAGCGTGAGACAGACTCGTTTGGAGCTATAAAAAACAAAAACGAAAACTAAAGGAACGCACTGGGAGCCCAGATAACAGTGTGCAAAGGACGTGTATGTATGTATGTATATATATATATATATATATATATACATGGAGTGAAATCGAGATCGCCAAATAAAGAAAAAGCAAACAGACCTAGATAAGAGTTCATAGCAAAAAAGCTGGTGCAGATAACCGTACAAGAAGGGGCCTGTTTGGCACGTAGTTATACACCTACAACTATTGGCAGCATCTTTGCTCAGTAGCATGGTCATCTAACTATGCTAAAAGAAAGATGGCTACCGTTGTGCAGTATTGGTCATTTTGATGATATATATATCATCATCAAAAGGACTAAGGATGTAAAGTAATATGATTTATATATATATATATATATAGCATTTACCACAGTGATTAGTCGCACATTGCTGCAACCACGAAGGTGCCAATATTTATTCGTGTTTGCCAAATATTAATGTGTAATTTGCAGTAGTTCGTTGCACCTGGACGGCCCCGTGTCAGAAAGGCTACAACTCAGTCAGTGGACGAAACAACCAAAGACGACAGCGAGTCTTAGGAACGAATGGTCCTCAGAAGCAGTTTTATCCGATTTGCTGATGATCTTATTTTCAGGTCCGCGGAGAAGAAGTACATTATCTCTCGCTCCCGATAATGCCACCCTCCAACAGAAGTATACATATTTGGTTCTTGTCCGAGCTAGTATGTTTCTACATATTTCAATGAACGAATGGGATTATTTTCTCATCCGTCCATTGAGACATACAAAAAGTAGAGTTGCTCCTGTCGATCGTCAGAACGGTAGGAGTGACGGCAATAAGCGAATCGCGGGTTGAAAGGTCCGAAGTCATGATGTTATAAAAAAAGGAGACGCCTGATCTAAACTAGTTCTTTCGACTGGCCACTGTCATGGTCCTAGCAAAGAATATTCTATATATTAAATAACTCAGAACATTGTTTGTATTGGCTACCTATGTACTTGGTACGAAAACTGTTCGATTCGCTGGCGGCACTGCCTATTTATAAGCATACAAGCAAGCAAAAGCAACTTTTTAGATATGCTATTATTTGTCTAGCATGTATACCTAAATGCACATGTTACATTTTTGTATCAGGGGCGCTTAGACGCCCAAGCAGACATGTATCTAAGGCTTCCCCAGTGGTGGCTTAAATGACTAAAGCACGGTTCTAAAAAATAAAGCTTTGTCATGCCTATAATCGAATCCAGTTCGGATAAAACTATTGTTTTTCAGTGCTTGTAAATCTGATTAAGCACTGCCTTGCTCCTGCATTGTTCAGTAAAATGTGGAGGAAAAGCGATGTCATACAATAGTCCTCAAACATCTAACACTAGGAAGAAGTGGGTTTTATTATTTTTGAATGTATTGTTTATTAACCAATATTTGGTTTATGCACATATGTGCTACAGCTCTTCTACATAACTTTCATTAGCGATATTAATTATTTTTACTTCTATTTGATAAACCCCTTCCCAAGAAACTTTTACAGAATTATCACAGTTGTGCCTAGGAATTTACACAAAGACTTAAGCCATTACTACTGACGCGTACTGCTCGCAGTTAAGATGTTTGTGAGAAGAGCCCTTG
The DNA here is from genome assembly GCA_003439945.1 of Dermanyssus gallinae. Classification (NCBI taxonomy): domain Eukaryota; kingdom Metazoa; phylum Arthropoda; class Arachnida; order Mesostigmata; family Dermanyssidae; genus Dermanyssus; species Dermanyssus gallinae. The sequence continues at coordinate 261,954 of QVRM01000142.1, read as the reverse complement.
TTTAAGAATGTGTATAATTATCTATCGCAGACGGAGAAAAATAAGTGTCGGAAGTATGCATCCATTAAAGCCCTCTATGGATTTAACATTAATTAAACATCGTCTTTCTTGTAATGTGACCGCTGGAACGTACAGTCAAAGAGATGGTCAAGTAGACCTATCAAGAAGGAAAGTAATAATTCCGGAGGCTTCAAGAGAGAAAATTACTTCGTTAAGCGAAGAAGGCCAAATAAGTGCCTAATGCGGGTAGAAAATCAGTGTTCAGTAGAACCAGTTAGTCTGATAGAGTCCTTTGAAATGAACCTGAAAATTCTAGGCGGACTCTAGACATTCAGCCTAAAAAAAATCTAAAGGTAGCTGGACCTTTGAACACAAGATGAAGAATCGCGGGAGGTCTCATCGAAAGAAGTGATGAAAGCCATCACGAGAGCATTAGGTTGAAAACCCTACGGTAGCAATATGATGAATACTAGTAGGATGCTGGCATGCATTATCTAAGGAATTATTAAAACTGGGAGAGGTTCCGGGATCATGAAGGGAAACAACGCTGCTGGTGATTTTAAACAAGAAAGAACCTGAGACAGAGTCCTTTTTGTTAATATATATTTCCCACTCGAGAAGGGATAGCGATAAAAGCTGTTTGAGAAAAAAAATACAAATCGTAGCAAAACTAATAAAACGTTTTACAGGTAAAAAAAGGAGCAACATGGGTTCCAGCAAGGGAAGTCAATACATTTGGCAATACGCAAATTGTCGAGAACGATATGGGATACGTGTCAGAACCCGTAAGTTACTTATATGCAGTTTTTCTAGGCTTAAGAGCAGCTTTTGGCTCGGTGCCAAAAATAAAATCGTCAAGTAGTTAGCTTAAATCGTTGGCCAACATACTAACGAGGAATGTAATATGTACTAACACTGGTATAGGGATTGCTGGGAAGGTTGGGCAAACAACAAGTGCGGCACAAGGTGATGGCTTGAACCGTTTTTGTTATTTTGATTTTGTTACGTACCGCAACCGATTACACTAGAATTTATTTTTTTATATAAAATATATATATATAGTTTCTTTATTGTCTGCCCTCAGCAATTAGCGAAATTAATACAACTTTGTACGGGATCTCCAGAAGCGCTGCTGCTGACGAAACAGACCTTTCTATGGCGTCCAAAAGTCGGTATGACAATTGGCTAGACAATGAATTGCTACGCTAATTCCTTGTATTTTATCAAGGAATTAACGCCGCAGATAGATTCTTGGCGACTCGGGCATCCGCATTCACCTCACGGCTTGTGTTATGAACGTAGTTTCTGGCCAGTGTACATGACGCCATAACATACAAACGAGGAGATGACCACGTGCCCACGAAACGAGGTTTTTCTTTTTGGCCTTAGCTGGCTATTCGACAGAGACTGACAGGGTTTTTCACTGCTAGAATGTGGGCCAAGTGAAGAGCGCGAAAAATCACATCGTTGATGACGAAGTGACGTGAGTGGCGCCGAGCGCTACAATACCGACACGACAAGGCGTGCCCACACGTGCCGCTTACTAAAGCTCTGCACGAGTTGCATGGGCGGGGGTGCATACCCTTCCTTCCCAAACCACAAGCCGGAAACGATGCGGAGTGTGTTGTCTAGCATCGTCTCCAGCGCTGCGGCAAGGGGACGGCTTGAAGCCATATTTGACACTTATTTGTTGAAAGCACGCTTTTAGCGGGTCCTCCCTGAGCAGTCGGAAACCTGATTTTTTAGGTCGCAATATAGTCAAGATAGAACGATCCGATTCAGCGATCCTTGGGTACATTCTTGAAAAAAAGGTTCACCTCAAAAATTTAGCACAGCTCAGCATAGCTGAGATGACAGACACAAATTTTCAATTCTAGAATGATATTTACATCAGCAGATAGACTGGTGTCTCCTGCAGTTACATTGTTGTAATATACATGCCTGTTTCAACAAATTAAAAATAAATACAAGATCCTACTGAAATACATTAGTGACTCTTAACTTGTTTCCTTTAATAATGTTTCCTTCTTGGCAAACTCTTTAGCTAATATGAGCGATCAATTGCTTGCGTTGTTGCTAAATTGTGTCGCTTAACGAACCTAGAGTGCTTAGTCAAGGTATTCCTATGACAGCGAAAACCCTATCTGAAGTAGAAACAATAATAGGGTTGTGATCGGAGAGCAACGGAGCGCATCAATGACCAGGGATAGATCAAACAGCTTCTTGCCGTTGACAACTGCAATAAAGTCAATACAGGAGCCTAACGAGATTGCGCCTAAAAGTTGACCTTAATTGGAGTCGATGCTACAGGGGTATCCGTACAAGGCGAACTTGCTGCTGCGTAAATAGCATCTGGATGCTGTGAACATTTTGAGCGATTGTAGATGCTGTGAACAAACATGCTGTAGCCGAGTCTTTTGTGCATCAAATTTGTAAGCACGAAGAAGAAGGTGATGCACCCACATACATGACGATGTTGTGGGTCTTGTACGTTCGGAATACTTCGACAGGAGGGACACTGCTGAACTATAGAAGCACTTCGTGTATATATATGTATATATATAATATAGAGCGCCTCACCCACATGTGTATTCAATAGCAAATTTTTCACACCATCTCGAGGGCTCCAGATTAGGTATGGAATTTCTTCTACACGCAGAATTATGCGATGCGTTCGGCATTGCTATTTTGACAGATCCATGGTCTTCACCGGTACAATCATAAAAGTTAATAAATGTATAATTTCTAAGTATCTGACATAAAATTCAGCCGGCTCAGGTGTACCCAGCAGAGGCGTAGCCATTTTCTACAACGGCGGACCTGGTGAAATAAAAATTGAGTATAATGATATTAACAGGGTCATTTTAACAACTGAAAAAATGCAATATCATGGCCAGGTACTTAAGCGTCGCTGACATAACAACTGACCTTTTTGGTAAGCTCTGTCTTTCACATTATACAGTTGATTAAATCGCATCTTTCGCTCCAGGACTCAGTGCAAGGCTACCGGCAAAATCTCTAGTTCGACAGACACTACAATGGGAGAAATTGCTAGATTTTGATTATCTTGTTCTATATTCCTAATAAATTTGACGGCCTCTAAACGAGCTTTCAGTTGATAAGTACGTCAGTTGTTTTTCTTCCGTCACACGACGGTGAGCGAGAGGCGATCAGCTGCGACGTTTCTTGGATGAGCGAGAAACTGCGTAAGCTTAGACATGATTATATCTCAATACAAGACGCTGTGCTGGCGTAATATCTAGACCCTAGCAGAGCGTGCAAAAAGATGAATCGGTCAACCAAAAAGGACCATGCTTGAACGGAGAAAACTGTCTTATTCTAAAAACCAATAGCTTTAAAGCAAATCGCACCGTCACCCGCCATATTTAAGTGTTTTTATTTTTGTTTTACAGGAGGCTTTGAGAATGCATAATACACGTGCGCCTCTGGCATCTATTAGCAACCAGTGAAAGACTTACAAACCCACTAAAATTGTACTATTTTCACGCCCCAGAAATTGCGCGGTACTTTCTCGACCCCGTGAGAAAAAAGCATCATTTACCTAGCGCTCTATGCGTCTCGCCTGTGCTGCTCTGGCTTGATGCGTGCGTCGAGATCACCTTGAAAGACTAGCTACCCCGACCCTCGGCTCCTTGTGTCGACCTGCCCTGTCAGGGCGCTGACTGCCCTTTCCGCATGTCTTGCTCTAGAGTATCTATCTTTATCATCATGCTGGAATCAAGTGCTGCCCTTTCTTCTCTTCACCCTCTTCCCAAAGCCCTTATGTGCGCCACATCTCTCAGGTGGAGACCGCGCACCACTGATGAGGCGAGAGCCCTGGCTCGTTCTAAAGCTGTGTTGCAAAGTGGGCTCTAGGTGGCTATTTACCAAAGTGTCGCCAGTTCGATCCCTGTTGTTGATCGAACCTTCACGAATAATATATGATAAACCGTATCGGTGAGAGTCAGCGGTCATGCTGCCACAAGGACTGTAACGGAAACTTTAGATATCTCGACATGTCCGGTTTCGGTGCATGTCGAGTGCATGTACTCGGTGCATGCAACTTATATTGAGAATATGCGCACGGTCAGTTCCAAGCCTGTAGATGACGGGTGATGGTCACGAGCTAAAAATAAACCTCCTTAAATATTTATTTAAAGTGGTGTGCTCTACATCGGCTGAATTCCTCGAGGCGCCGGAAATTCAGAGGACACACGCATCCCATTCTTTTTTTACTGCTGAAACCTTTTAGCATCACTTTGGGAGATTACGGCAATCCGGACGGACATGCGCGACCCCAGCCATGGTAACTAGTCTGGGACTCGCAAACCCAGTAAGCACGCTTCCCCCCCCCACCCCCAGGAATCGGCAACTGCGTAGGCATTGCTTCGAATCCATAGGAGTGGTGCTACACCAACTCCTACATTCTACTCCAACCTGGCATCATCCGGCGCCTCATGTCTGCCTTAGTGCAGCTCAGACGCGTCAGCTAGACCGTTAACGCCTTCCACAGCTCCGCCACCTGGGGATACGTCCAGAGTCATCGCCTGGAACGTCCCTGGCTGTCCCTGCCTTATCCCAAGGCTGATTCGCCTTTGCTGCCTATTTCCCCTTCTTTTCCTGTCACCTACGGGCGCTCCCTCTCGACTGGATCGGGAGCTATTTGAAACGAGCTCTCCTGGCAGTTTCCTTGGCCACCTTTAAGAACATGATAGTCTCGAAGAAGGCACAGGACTCCCTCCACGCCTTCGCTGATGTCAGCATGTGTGCTACAACTTTTTTGATCGGTTTTCCCTTTACGGTGGTCGCACGTGCGTCTCTGGTTTTTGGAGGGCCGGGCACCGCAGAACTATGTGCTCGACATCGTCCGCCTCACCCGATCTGCATAGCGCGCAGATGTCGACACTCGCCTTGTCAATTCTTACCATGTACGTTTAGAACTGGCCGTGCCCGGTCAGCACCTGTGTCGTACTAAAAGACAGCTCACCGTGGTTGCAGTCGTACCACGCCTTCAGGTCAGGAATGAGATCTCTGGTCCAGCTCCCCGCGGGCGGCCTTCAAGCGTGTCCCGGCTGCACTGCGACCCATTCCTCATGCCACCGGGCAATTGTCCTCGATCTAGCCGTTGCTAAGTCTAGATCGCCGCCCTTCCATCTTTCGGCCCGTTCACTTGTCAGCAGATCCTATGGCAGCATCTTAGACAGGACCAGGATGGCCGCGGTCGACACCGTGCGGTAAGCCCGGCAGACACGAATGACTACCGGCCGCTGTGACGATCGAAGCGCTTTCCTGTTTCTTTTTGACCTCTGCGCCATGTCTGCCTACACTGGAGTCGCGTATAGCGCTACCGACTCTGCTGCGCTGGTTAGCAGGCGCCGCCTGCGTTCTGTGCAGCCGCCGACTCTGGGCATTAACCGCGCCAGGCCGGCCGCGACCTTGTGGGCTTTACCATCCCCGTCATAGGCTAGGTTCCACAGAATCGGCGAGAAACCCCCGCAGAGATCTCATACTCCTGGCTGCCGGCCGACAGTCTTCTATCCGATAGGTAGGACGAAATTATCCGGAGAATGTATGACGAGATGTCCTTGCGCCTCATCGCGTCCATGGCCACCTCCCAGCTCATCGAGTTGAAGGCATTCATGATATCCAGGAGGGTGAGCACAACAGAGTCCCGTGTTTTCGGGGTCTTCGTTAACTGTTCGGTCGCCCGTTCCAAAACCCGTGTAAGGGCGCCAAGCGCAAACTTCCCCTTACGGAAACCGTACTGGGCGTCTGACAGGGTTCCTTTGAGCTCAATCTCAGCGTTGAGCCTCTCAACGATAACATTCTCTGAGATCTTGCCCATTGTGTCAAAGAGACATATGGGCCGGTAAGCAGAACTACTTGTTAAAGCATTGCCCTGTCCGGAATCATATTCTGCCTTTCGGATCCTGACCATATATAACTCGAACTGCCCATGGTCAGTAAGCTGCAGCCATTTCAGATCTTGATGTATCTGTTGGGCAAGCCCTAGATACTTTAACATGTCCGGCCCTCGGTGCATTAAAAATGTGTCTCACAACAAGTTCAAGCCTGTAGGGGACGGGTGATAATTTAGAATAAAAAACAACCTTCTTTAAAAAATCTTTAGTTCAAGGCCTAACTTGGATATGTTTAATAGTTAATTATCCGTGCTCTGTCTGCTTCAATCATTTTGCCAGGCAGCCACGGTTGCATCCTTGAGACCTGCGTGGTCAAGTGATACATCAAGGTTATCTGCCTTGTCCTCGCAGAATTGTCCTCGTAGCGGCCATTTTCCTCTAGATTGAGGGAAGTTCGCGCCAATTCTTGACTGTCCAGATCGTCCCAGACTGAAGTCGCATAAAGCGCGATAGATTGTGTCACCGTTGTGTCTCCAGGAGGCTTCTCTAAGTCTCTGGCGCTCTTTCCTATCTAAGCAGTGTATTTATTTATACAGTCTAGTGATATTTAAAGATACCTGCTAGACCCTTCCTACTACCCAGAGTAGGTAAGCTGGTCTCATGAAGCCCGTATCCAAAATTACTCCAAGGTATTTTGCGTCCCGCTTGATTTTAACCGTGGCCAGTTGCGGTGATGAGGATTTCTCTTATCTTCCTCTGACCAGTGAGGTAAAGTGCTTTTGTCTTCTTTAGGGCAAGCCTGAGATGGTGCGTCTATCCAAGTTAAACCTCGTCTGGCGCTTCGTTGACTTCCTTCTTCAGGGCTTCCTCTACAAAAGCTAGATCGTTGGCATACGCCAGGGTATTTACGCCTTTGGGTATTTTGTTAATTTAATACTATTTTTACGCTCCGTAGCACCGGGCCTAAAAAATGACGCCATGTGGCACTGCAGCAGTGATTCTATATGCTCTGTTCCCGGCCTCAGTAAGAGGGCAATCATGTTTAGCACTATTATTTCCCGCAGGTATGGCAATGCGCGTTTTCTCACCAGAACCGCCAGAATTACCCCCCAGCGCGGTGTGTTGAATGAGTTTTGCAGTAGGATGCAGTAGAATGAGACGTACAAAAATATGATACGAAAGTCGACAATGGCTTGTTCTGTGATTATCTGCGAGATTCGGTCACATCTCTTCTAAAAGCGAGCATGTTCTGGAGAAGCTAGCGTATCTCGGTATTTTTCTCACATTTCTCCAGCTAGGTGTTCTCAGGGCACCGCTATCGTTGATGACGGAGTGACCGAGTACGTTAGTTACCAACGGGGGTTGGTGTCGGGCTTTTCATCCGTGGTCACTAGACGACACAGGTTCATCAAGGTGTTGCTCTACGTCGACGGCTTGAGCCTCTTGTCCAGAAGCCGTTCTTCATACTCACCAGATGTTTGCAACTATATAAAGTTAAGTGAGTGCTAATGACTTGCTTTTAAAGGTGGATAAAAGGAGGCTATTATATTCAAGAAAGGCAGAAGGTTATTTAGCGATGATGGACTTCATCTTTAGGAAAACTGTGTTGACTATGTGAAACAATTGGCGTACATGTCAAAAAAATAATTTGTAAGTGCCTAATGGTATTTTACAGTATCTAAACACCAGTGCGAGTAAATCTTTACCTGGAGCTAAACATCTGATTTATATACGGCTAGGCCGCGTAGCTGCATATGGGATAAAAGTGATATGGCCCCGCCTAGCAGACCTTAATAATCTCGATAGACTCAAAGCTACACTCCACAAACGCACCCTGGGTGTTTACAGAACAAACCGCAACCGGTTTGTCTATATAGCCACTGGAAAAAATTCTTCGCAGTAATCTTGCAACGAAGCCACAATCTGCTTTGCACTGAAGTGTTTAAGCAGCACATTCTAAATTGGGAGACGATAGCCAATGCCAATCAAGTATTCTTTATGACGCCAGTCCTTACCTCAGACACCTCTCAGTGTAAGATTCCCAATATAAAACGTGTCATCTTATTCTTCGACTCGTTTTGTATAGGTTTTATCACATTATTTGTGCACGGTCCAGCTATCACAAAGCTGGCTTATCATGTAATTCCCAACGTCGTGATCAGCAGCACTGAATGGTAAATGGAATGCTGTAGATTTCATTCAAGTCCATGATTTTCTCCCGTTCTTCGACTGTCTTGGTCCACGCATGAGCGACATTAAACCTGGCATTGCGTTTAGAGTACGGACGCCGTCGGCAAACCTTTATGCAGCGAGATATTATGTTATTATGGAAATGTTCATATTATGGGAATGTTTCATTATTATCTTAACCTCTTCCGCATCTTCCTTCCGTCGTGCATAAAGAAGACCACGCACCGTTGAGAAGGAAGTCCACGGCGGGTGAGACGCGCGCCGAGTCATTTACGGGAAATCGTGGGGGAAGACGGGGTCGAATTCATAACCGTGAATGGAGGAGCATGTTGTATAGAAGCGGCCGTTAAGCAGCGCGGGCATAGATAGCGTCGGTTGGCGGCAATGGCGAAGCAAGCTAAAAGCATGGCGCCGAATAGAAGATGCCGCCATCCCAGCAGCGAAGAAGCGAGAGTCACTGGATGCGCGGGTAATCTGTGATTTATAGGGAGACATGAAAATAAATGAGCTAGGAGTCGTTGGCGCAAAGCAGGCAGAAGGTGTGTGTTGTTTGAGAGACTGGCGAACTCCTAATGGTCGCCGTCCGGCCGTGGGGGGTGGGGGTGGTAGGCACTACACTAATTAGCTGAGCAATTACAGCAGACCGCGTTGACATGCTCAGATATCGGCGCGCCATATATAGTAGCAAAGATATCCGTTTCTCGCTCTGAATGCAACAGATAAAGCAGTCACGCGTCGCAATTGGTGAAGATTGTGCTTTTGTGCCATAGCTTTACGCCTTCGCGCTATACTGTTCACTAAAGGCACGACAGGAGCGACAACTGTTCCTATCACCTGTTCGAATCACAATATTAATATATGACAAACATAGGCAGGCGATAAATTGCGCTAAACTGCTAAAGTATGCAGATCTTGTAATATTTGGCGAGAACCTCCTCTAAGTGTAGCAAGTCATAGATCGTTTTTCTAAATTCAAGAAGATCGTCGTTACGATGGAACAGTCACCATCAAGTTTCGCAGAGGTGAGCGCCCGCCCGCTTTAGTCGAAAGGAACAAAGGTTCTATTTCGTTAACACTTTAGCATCATTACTTGGGGCTAACCGTCTAGATCCTGTCATCTAGAATGAGTTTTTGGATTGACGCGCAGGGAGAGTTCAGAAAACCAACTATAGCAGATTGGAAATAAACAATATAATTGATCTTAAAGAAAACATACGTGTGCGTTTTTGCAACCTGTCAATCGAAACAAACTGAGGTATCTGGGCACCTGGGGCTGACGTTTGCTTAGTGATGCTTGTAGTTCTACTGCTAATTTCATTACAACCGGAAGGTACTACTGTGTACTAAATGCCTTGAGGCTTTTCTGAGCTCTAAGATAATTTGTTTTGTAGATCTACCTATCTATCAGGCTGTGTTCTCGTAATTTATCTATTTCACAGTAAAAATCGTCGCCTAGAACGGCTGTTTTATTGTGTAAATCAAGAACGTCCAGGCAGTGTACCAATTCTTCCAATAAATACAACACTGGTTTTAATGGACTAGAATAATTTGTATTAGTGTTGATGCAATTCCCTGCAGGAACTACACAGTTATCTTCTTTGTAGATCTTCCGCACAAGTGTCGGCCCAGTTGATTATGGGTGTGTTGATTTATTTCCAGTTTCATTGCATCACCTTACAGGTGTCATTTTGGTACCATATCAATTACCGTTTGCCCAGCCAACCTTAAATATTATATAAATATATTTTTTATATGATGATGATGATGATGATAATAATAATAATAATAATAATAATAATAATAATAATAATAATAACAACAACAACAGTAACAGCAGTAACAACAGCAACAACAACATGACAAGACTGCCACATTATGGCTTTTGGCCAAATAAAATAATAATAATAATAATAATAATAATAATAATAATAATAATTATTATTATTATTATTATTATTATTATTATTATTATTATTATTATTATTATTATTATTATTATTATTATTATTATTATTATTATTATTATTATTATTTATTTGTTTAATATGTCTTAGAGCAATACAGTTGTGAGGTGTGAATGTGTATCCTCATTATTTTATAGTTTCTTTCTTGCTGTCGTCAGCCCATCGCACCTAATATCGACGCGGCGTTTCCTCTGCAAACTGCCAATGAAAGCAGCTGCCTCAGAAAGTCGCCTTCGCGTGCATCTCCGGTGTTTGCTTATATTCGATCACTTAAGTCTTTAATAAATGTCCTTGTTCTTCTGTTGACTGGGCCCATTGTCTCCATTGCAATCGGAACGAAATTGTATCTAGACTCTAACTCTGTGTATTTATGCCACTTTTGTTTCTCTGCGTGTTCGGCCACCCATCCCGCCTCGGTAGCGCTGTGGCACACATAAGACGGTGCGGCTGTGCAGGAGACTGTCGCATCCCAAACCAGGCATTTGCCTTTTTTCCACGGCGGAATAGTGACACCGTCGGGCCTTTTATCGTCATGAAGTCCTAGTCTGGGTTCCAGCATGCTAGGTATTCCCGCCCTCCGGAGAGCTCTTTGAATCACTGCATTTATTTCTGTGTGCCTGGGAGCCCGACCTTGGCTCTTGATGCAGCTCAACGGTGGAGGCCATTCTTCTCTACTGGTTTTCCACAGGCCTTGCAAATGTGTGGTTCGCATATCGACCCGCCGATTCTGAGAGCCGACACCATGCGGAATGAGACGTTGTCCAGCATTGTGCCGAGCTGTGGCGACGGGAGAGGCCTAAGGAATCCACCGCTGAAGGTGTCTCGTGCGGCCAAGAAAACTGCCTTCTCCGTAGAAGACCCAAGGCTTTCGGTGATCTCACGGGCTATAACTTTGCATCTGTAGTTATCAAGCACCCTCTGCGTTACACGTTTCTCCCAAGGACCTGGATCCAACTTCAGCTTGACAAGCGACTCTGCCTCCTGCTTAGCTATGTGCAGCCGGTAGTGAGCACTCGGGTCGACTAGCGCCTCTGCCAGCGGGCTGAATTCTAGCACAGACGCTGCGTAACATATGGGTGCCAACTCTACTGCTGATCGAACACCCAGTCCACCTTCTCTTATGGAGAGGCTTGCTCCACGTATCGTCCGTGAAATCGATGTTAAGGACTTCACTCAGTATGTCTCTCGTAGAGTCGTCATACGCTTGCAGGGCGTCGGGACATTGGCTTGTCGGTGAGGTGCGCAATGTGTAGTTGAATTTCGGGGAACCTAAACTATATCTCCAAAGACATAGTGCAGCTTGTGAGTGCATGGCCAACAAACGAGGCCGTGTTTGCAGCAACGCCCGGCGTTTTTCTGTTAAGGTCTTGTAAATACTTTGTGGACTAAGTGGAGCCCCAAGAACTTCTAACTCGGCCGGGTTAACTTGCTTACAGCCTGGTAGAACGGAGCAATGGTTTTGCGTGCTTCGTCTCGTTCCTGGGTGTCCCCCCAACCGTTATAACTTCGCACTTGGAAAGATTGAGGATTGTCCCTCCTTCATTTGCAAACTCTATTACCTTAAGTATGTCAGCGGCCACCACCTCTGCCGGTCCTCCTAATGTACCATCATCCAGGTACCAGATGTTCAATGGGCTTCTCATTCGTGCCACTAGACTGGAGATTCCCAGACTGAACAAGGCGGGGCCTAGTGGGTCCCCTTGTTGCACTCCATTTGTTGATTTAAGTGGCTCTTTGTCACACCAGGATAGAAGTGACGGGTCCCTGTAGCATTGCCATACAAGTGGACAGAGTTCCGGTACGTGTAGTCTTACTTCGTCTAATATTACGTCGCGTCGTATTGTGTTAAAAGCATTGCTAAAATCTAGCTTCACTAAAACCCGCACAGGACCGTCTGTTTCGATGTATGCTCGTACAGCGTGAACGGCTGCCTCCGCGCCTCCTTTTATAGAAACCCCTACTTGCTTTGGTCCTAAAGCTTTTGTTATGGATCCCTTACTGATCGCGATGGCCACCTTTGCTACAAGCCTTCGGATTGTAAGGCCACATGCTATAGGTCTGATTGAACCGTCCTTCTTTTTTAGGGCCGTAAGATTTGCCCCGTAAGAGGTCGTCAGGCAAGCAGAAGGCAGGCTGCCGTTTAGTGCCGAGGCCACCAGAGAGCAAACTTCTTCCAGAAGTCTCCCGGATAAGGATACTGAGTTGTTAAGCATGTCCCGGAGATGTCGGGGACGCAGCCCATCTAATCCAGGTCCAGATGCTACGGCGAAAGATCGGACGGCGTCACCAACCAATTTATGACATACGGTGTGTCCTCTTGTTGTTACAGGTGCCTGGAGGGATCCTAGGCGTTTGCTTGCGTCTGCTAATGGAGGGGGTGCTTCTTTCTTAACTCCTGCTCCGTGTGATCGTTAAATGGTGCAAAATAATCGGTCGAAAGAAGGATCCGTGCGGCGGAACGTACATCCCCTTCAGCTAATTTGCGCTCTGCCATCTTCCCCCTGTCGTGATTTGTATCAAGTGATGTGTCGTACTGTATAATGTTACGGTTACACTCGTCTAAGAGACTTGCGAGTGTTTTCCACCGCGATAAAGTAACGTTCTTCCTGATTATTTGGCATAATGACCGATCATTGTTTCTCAGTGCTGGGATGCGTAGCAAGAGTATTGGCCGGCGCCGCGTAAAGAGCCGATGACTCGGCAACCAAAGCTACTAGCCGTCGGTTCCCCCCCCCCCCCCCCCCCGATACACGTTGGCATAACCCGTGCCAGGTTTAAGGCGGCCCGTTGGGCCTTTGCCGCGATATGTTTTACAAGTGCCGCTCCAGTTAAGCCCGTGTCAAGAGTCACCCCAAGGTACTTTGCTTTTTTCCTAATTTCTATTGGGCGACCCCCATCATAAAGCGGATTCCTTTTGTTCTCTTTCGGCCCGTCAGGTACGGCGCCTCGGTCTTACGCGGTGCAAGTGTCAGACGATTGCGGTCCATCCACTTTGTCACCATTTATAAAGCTTTGTTGGCTGTCTTCTGTAGGGCCGTTTCGGTCGGCGCCGCGACCATCAGGGCCAAGTCATCGGCATAGGTCAACAACTCGGCCCCTTCTATGTAGTTGTTTATGTCCAGCACCTCGTCGTGTGCTAAGTTCCAAAGAACGGGTCCCAGAATCGAACTCTGTCGGACCCGGCAGTAGCCCTGTAATATTGCCTTTCTGCACCCAAACTTCCTTCATCCAGGTAGGATAAAATCATTCGGCAGAGATACTTAGGTATCGCCTTTCTTTTTAACGCGTGTACCACTATTTTCCAGTTTATCGTGTTGAAGTCATTTTTAACATTCAAAAGTATTGGAAGCACGATTTCCTTCGTTTTGGGAGTCTTTGGAGTCTCACGGTCTGCTCGTTCCAGAACCCTATCAAGGGCTCCGATAGTAGATTTTCATTTCCGGAAACCATACTGGGCGTTGGATTAAGCTTCTCTGGTTTCGATTTTCTCGTTCAACCTGTTGCTCAGAACGATTTCCAGGATCTTTCCTAACGTGTCGAGAAGGCAGTTAGGCCTATAAGCCGAGAGGCCTGTTTTGTTTCCGGGTTTAGGAATTAGTTCAAGACCTGCCTTCTTCCATAGCCTAGAAAACCTTCCCCCTCTTAGCAGCCTGTTGGTCAACGTGTGGAAGATCTTCGGCGACCGTTTAACAAATAGCTTTGCCACCTTAGGGGGTACGCCGTCGGGGCCAGGGGCCTTTCCAGGCGCTAGCCGTTCTCCAGCCCGTCTGATCTCTTCTAGTGTTACCTCCGGAATATTCTCCGGGGCAACCGGGAACTCTTCATTGCCCCTCCATGGCTGTGCCGAAAAGAGAGCAGAGATTGTCTCTAGCAGCACGCCTGGTGGGAGTTTCAAAAGAGCTCTCCCGAGCTTGGTCATGATAATCTGGTACGGCCCCATATGTCACTGTCCACCGCATCTATCAACTCTCTTCACGCTTGCGCCTTGCTTTTAGCGATGAGTCCTCGCAGTCTTATTCGGGCGGCCCTGTATTTGGCTAGTTGAAAGTCGGCTTGTCTCACATCTGCCTCGTCCGGCTCGTTCCCTTTCGATTTCTTCTACTTAGCCAGGTCCGCGTCCTCGTGTAGATCCTTTGAAGTATAATACACGCGTTTCTTGCTCGGCGATCTCTTCATTCCACCAGTATTTGGGTGGGTGACGGCCTTTGCCACGGCGCAAAGCGCCCGCCGTCTCGCATGCCGCAAAGAGTATGGCAGAGAGCTGATTTTCGTTTACTTCGCTTTCCGTAAGCCCGCTACAGCCCTCATCCAGTTCAGTCTTAAGGATCTTTATATCAAGCTTTCGCATCTGCCAGCACTTCCTAGTAGGCATCGTGCGTGAGTTGGGTATTCTAAAGTTAAAACAGATGTATCTGTGATCACTCATAGTCTCTGCCTCCTCCGCGATGCGCCATTTCCCTATCCTGGAAAACACCAATACGCTGACCAGCGTAAGGTATACCAAAGCTGTCTGGCCTCTTCTGGAAAAAATAGCCGATGATAACCAATGTCCCCTTTGGCCGCTCACGCTCTCGGCGAGTTTTTCTAGAAAATTTTCAAACTCTCCCAGATTCTTATTGGGTGAGGAGTAACAGCTGTAGAAAACTGCCACTCCATCTATTTCAACCCAGGTGAACCCTTGACCTGACCCACTGCCCCCAACTGCCAAGTTCTGTTCAAAGCCCGTCCATCATATCGCGGTTTCTGCCTTCGCGTCGGTTATCCAATCGTTCTTCCGCCTGGTGATTGCTACATTTGGCTCGGCGCGATGTCCATCCACACGCAAACGTGGCACTTCGGTACCTCCGCTTTGCATTCCTTAACCATGTGATCCAAGCTACCACATGTAAAGCAGACCTTTCTCGCAGCCTCGGCATCCTTGCAGTCTAGAGTTTTGTGGCCCGGTTTCTAGCATTAAAACCAGCTAGGGAATCTTAGCCACTTCTCAGGTCTGCACCACTTCATTCCTAAAAAGAATAGGAAGGGCATTCCTAAAATCCCCCTTAACTCCCTTCTCGCCCAAGAAGGGGTCGAGCCCCCATAGTGCGACCGTGCGGGTCGCCGCCGAGTCTCGGCGGTCGACCTGCATCTTTGTTTTTTCTTGTACACATGCTACCAGCGCCTTCCCCGCGCCCTCCCGTGGTTCTTCCAGCCGAATGATAAGGTCCCCCTCCTTGTCCCGAGCAACCCCGCGCACGCCTACTACGACTTCGTTCGGTCTGATGTGGGCTCTAAGTCCCCGCAGGGTGTCTGCAAATGTCTACGTTCACCCTTAGCGTGCTTCGCACTCCCGGTCTTCCCGATTTCTAGACTCCCGGCTGACCTTGTCAATGAGCCTCGTGCACATCTCCAGGTTTGCACTGCCGTCGCCGGTCTTTCTGCGGCAGATTTCTAGAGCTCTTATAAGGGGTTTTGATCGCCTCTTCTCTGTGACGTGTACCAGTGCTGCCTCCCCTATTCCTGCAACCTTGATAGCCTTCTCGATTACGGCTTGTAGCATACCTAGGCTACTAATTCCAGTGGGCTCTTTCGGGGCCATTACTCTCACGACCAAGTGGCGTTGAGCTGCCGCCGTCTTGCCTGAACCGCCGATGAGCTCTATGGCTTCACTATTTTTAAGCACTGCGGCTTCTTTGGCGTCCAATCCGCCCACCACCGAGACGGAATGGAATTGCGAAGCGAGCTTTCCCAGCAGAACTTCGTCCGAGGCAGACCCCTTGGATACTACCACGACGCGGACGCCTCTCGAGGAGATAGGGTCTGCTTGGATGAACTTTATATGTTTGATCACCTTGTCCGGCCATTCCCGTTTCGATACATCAATCTGTCCCTCAAGTCTTCTTGAATCAAGCTTTCTTGATTTCCTCCTCAATGTACGCTACCACTCTGTCTTCCTCCGTGGTTCGACATCGGTAACACCCGGATTTCCTTATCCAATTTTCATCTTCGGTACTATACTGCTCTATTTTATCCGTTTTGAATTTGTCTAATTCTTCCTGTAGTTTTGTCTCTCTTGTATTGAGGCGACCGATTTCCTCTTTGAGGTATTCGATGGTGCCTTCGTTCTCTAACCTTGCGTCCGCGTGACTCTTTCTTTTGACGCTGCTAGTTTATTTAGTAGCTTAGGGAGCTGTTTGATCCCTTCTTTAATCTCCTTCTTAGTGAGAGAATGTGCATCGCCCAGTTCCACAAAACTTTCGTTTCCTTGCTTCAACGCCAGGACCGTATTCCGGAGTTGTTTTTCTATCAGCTCCTCTAGAATCTTTGTTGTTTCGTCTGTCTTCTTACTTTCTGGTAATCCAGGAGCGGCACTATTGCTAACTCCCGACGGCTCATCAGTCGTCGCGCGCTAGATGTCTCCGCTCCCGATCTCGGTCTTTTTCTTTTCCCTTTCTATTACACATTCGTCTCCGGTGTCCCCTCTCGGTTGTCCCCCCTCGTTGGCCATTGCCTGGCCCTACCTGGGAGTTGGCGCTCCCACTTTCTCTCACTTTATGAAGTTGCGCTGCTACCACTATTTAATCTGCGATACTGTATCGTCCACTCAGGTCAACGCTGTGCTAGATCAGCTACGCTAGATAATCTGCAAATATACATCTGCTCTATATTTATATGTTAAACTAGACGCTCTGCTGCTCTACGTGTATGGCACTGTTTCACACTCCCCTTTAGTTCGTTGAGTACTGTCCGAGACCAGTCCGCACTTTTGGCGCCAATAGAGCCAGGCGACCGACCGTTATGAAGCTGCTGGCATCCCCAATGGTGGCGCCAGTAGCGTTCACTTCACAGCACGATTTCACCCCAAAGGTTTCACTAATGTTCACAATTTTTAAATTAAACGAAGCACTGCAAGTCAGGGCACCTACCTGCTATCACATAGTTCACTAATTCAGGCTAGTACTAAGATCCTAAGATCCTAAGATCTTTTCCACCGACCTACAGAAAACACGTCCGCACCATTCGATTTCGAAACCGGAAAACCGGAAAAAATGAATAGACTAGATTCTTTAAATGGCCCCAAAAGAAAAATTCGAGACAGGATAACTCGGGCGATTGCGGCGGCCAAGCGTGTGGACTGCCCTGGCATATACAGCGACTAGCAAAGGTCTCGTTCAGCTAAGTAGCTGAAATAAAAATATTAAAAAAAAAATAATTCTAAACTATATTTTTTATCCCATATCCTCCGTAAGGGATGGAAAATATACTTTAAATATACTTTTTTTTTCTTTAAAATCTTTTTATCTTAGTTACTTAAGCTCAAATGCCACTGTCAGTGGAATAGTGTAACTTTCCGTTAGATCTTCGGCGAATAGTGGCGTGTCTGTTAATAAATAAACTAATGTTTCGCGCGGTGAACTTCCAAACTGTTTTTAAAGAACAGACCTGCAGCTTATGCAAAGCAATTAGATTAGCCTACATCAGGGAGCCAGATCATATGCATTTCGCGTGAGGCCGTAGGAAACTTCATGGCTTTTGTCTTTGCTAGGTTGGAAGCAGTTGTGGTGTACATATCACTGTAAGGCTATTAGGGATTACGCGCGTAGGACTAGAAAGGCACACGTGAAAAAGGCATACGCGCCATTCACCAGCTACACACATGCCAAATTTTGCTCCAATGGGTGGCAGCGCTTATTGTTTGGCTTTGGTTAAAAAAAAATGAAGAAAAAGCAGTTGGGCGATTTTTAAGGAGCCGAAATGGAGGAGCAACTGATCTGCATCAGGTTCTGTGTTAGAAACCACCACTTTGTTCTAAAGTGGTAAAAATGTTACGAACTAATCATGGTGACCATGGTGTTAAATTTTCAGCAAATTTATTACCGTCGGGAAATTATTGAGTTAAACGTTCAGGCGGTAACAGAAGACCTTCAATGGCCTCAAAGAGGGACTACAGGAGACGAGTCATTCGACATATGGTTACGACATAGAAACCAGCCCCGATTGTTTAAGTTGTGCTTCCAAGGAGAGAGTAGATAAAACAATTAAACAACGCACTTACAACACCAAGGTTATTTTGACGGTTTTTTACATCAAGAAAATCATCATCCACGATGTTTTTGCCACTTAATTGTATGGTCAATAGGAAATATTACTGCGAAATTTTAAGAAGATTGCGTGATCACGTCTTATCAAAGATGCCTGAACTGTGGGCAACTCTTGGATCATTCGTCACGATAACGCACCGAAGCACACATCGTACAAAGTACCTTTAGATTATTTAACAAAAAAACTATTTTTATATTTCCGCAATCTCTCCATTCACCGAACCTGGCTCCGTGTGACCTTATCTGTTCCAACTAATATATATTTTTTGGAAGGAACAACGTTTCCACTACTATAGAAGAGATAAACAAAATTCGAAGAAACAACTAAATTTGATTCCGAAAGACGCAATTAAAAATCATTCTTGAAAAGTGGGGAAGAAGTGGTGGTACAGGTGCAGCGCAGCGGGCAAGAGCTGGTTTGAAGAGATAAAAAAAAACTTATTTAGCGTATATGGCCCGTGTATATGGCTTAAAAAAGGAAAAGATGAAGAGCCTGATTTCCGTTAAGTTAATGTGAGCACTGCGACCGGTGCAAACTCGCTGGCCATAGACAACGACGATGGGATACACGGAGGGAGCACGGAAGGTGTGGCGCGCAGGAATGACGGCAGTTTGCGTCGCTTGGCATGGTCGTTTAGAAAACTTTTCGAAATTAATCTCCACGCTTCATGTCTTTCGTTGTTGAGGAGGTGTTTGTTTATGTGACGGGACACTCCGCCCTGTCTTGGTAGCGACTTTTACGCTTAGCAGCAGCAGCCGCAGTGACGGCAGCGGCGTGCCGATAGTGGCCTCTTCCAGGCTACGACAGGCACCGCTGCGAACGAGAGAAAAAGTATGAATCGCTTTATGAGAGCATGCATGCATCCATTCATCCGTCCACTCGGCAGTTGAGGTTTCCCCGTCTATCGGCGTCCAAGCACCGCTGGCCTTTATCCTGTGTTAACTGAGCGGGCAAACGAGGGGGGCTGATTCGGACAGACCTGTTTGTTACCTGACCAAACTCTGACCTCGAGGTATCGTTGCGGTTGTGGTTATCGTGGCCGGCCGTGCTCATCGTCGTTGTCGCCGTAACAGGGCGGCATCGTCGCTTGTCCAAGACGACAACGAGGGGGCGGAGAACTGCAAAAGATCGAGCACCAAAAACTTTTCTCAAAAGGCGCGAATCTGGCTGTTCGTTCGTCGCGGACACAGAACCATTTGCCGACAGCGCGGCGTCTACAATAATAAATCGGGCACAACCGTCGACACGGCGACACACGAGATGGGCGCAACAGAATACAGGCGAAGAAGGGGAGCAAGAATATCGATCTATTCACTCGACCTTCTTTTCGGGCGTGTATCGAACAACAGCCCCAACACGCACGGGCGTCACCAACACACCCGACAGCCACATACAGAAGATACATGTAGTGAATATATCGGTCTGATTTTGTATCAAGTGTTAAGATGGCCCTCAAGCGACAAACGGAGATTTGTTCCTCTAGCTTCAGAAACATACGCATTGTACACGCAAAGGACAAGCAGAAAAAGCTAGAAAAGTGTCTAGTAGTGGGCACACGGTCATGCAGCAACAACAGCTGAAAAATATTGAAGTAAGCACAAATGTTGTAGGTGAGCGATTAAATAAACGACCAAATATGACCAGTAAAATCAAGCGAATGTGAAGTGTTATTTAGGGGGTGCGGCAAGGATCACTTGCAGATCGATATATTCACTAGCTCGGTGTTTGCTGACTAGCGACTCGGATACTCCCGTCCTTCTTTTGCTATTATGCGAGTGTTACTTGCTGTCGATTGGAAACCGTTTTGCAATAGTTGCATTTTCCGCGCGCTTCCGTTCTCGACTTGTCGTGCGTGGCGACGTTCCAGTTGCTGCTTGAAGTGGCGGCGGTTCGGATTGTTGTTTGTGGCGACGGTTTTACATCTCACGTAACGGCATTCGAATTGTCGCATGTGGTGCCTTGGAATTGCATCCTGCTGGACTAGGTATTCGAAGACACGAAAGCGGCAATTTCTCAGCCAAGATGATGTTGCTGTGGTTAGTCTGAAACTTGGTGCTGACCGGAAGTGTCGAGAGGTAGTGGTTGCGTTTGCAGCAAATACAGCAACTCCCTCTATCACCCTTTATCACAAAGCACGTCGGTACGCTAGGGCTGTCAAGAAGATATATATATATTTTTTTAGTTTTTTCCGTAAGGCTAATGCCCGTGTACGGTTTTTTCATGTCATGGCTATTTTTTAATCCACTCCGGCATTTACCTTGTCTAAATTGGAAACTATGCAAACCAATTTGAGAGTGGCCGGTTTGTTCTAGACCTCAAAGTTTGATGGGCGAATTCTGGAAGACCATGTATATATACATATATATATATATATATATATATATATATATATATATATATGGTAGCCTGGCAAGGTTCTGGCAATGTATATTATATAATACAGCTTTTTTTAAAAATCAAAGAGTTTTTAGTTGGAGTTGACATAAATTCTACCAGTTCCGGTATATTTCTTGAGGTGGTGGATCTATGCATCAAAGCATGCCTTCAAATCTCATTTTTCGGTGTTCGCTAGCTCCACCTCGATGAGTACGAGTACCGATTTGCGTGAAATAAAACGTCTTTCCTTAAATCTTGTTTTCATTTTTGAAAAGAAAAATAAATCGCACGGTGCCAAGTCAGGCAAATACCCTTAGTTGACCAGCCTGACTCTACTTGCGGCAAAAAAAGACTCTGTGTTTTTAGCCTTGTGGAGTGGCGCATTGCCATGGTGGACAAATCGACGAACTCGCTGAAGTTATGGCCGAGCCACTGTTATTTTTATATATAATAGATTATTAGAATTTAGATTTGTATAGTCCAAATAATTAGTTGGCATCCTTCAAACTTTAAAACAATTGCATACAACAAAATCAAGGAATCTGCCTCACAATTACTGTCTAGTGGCCTAATAAACTTCTTTATGTTTAGTGGTGGAGGATATCGTGGCCGACTCAATTAGTGTGTTTTTTAAAGTTAACGACTTATATGCTTCACTCCAACATGGATTACCGGCGGCAAGAAATGCCTTTTCATTGGTCGTGGGAGGGATACTAATGGAATCGATTATAATCTTGTTGTCGGGTCGAGAGGGTGTGTGGGGACGAGTTTTGAAACTTGATAAAGAGTCTTCTGACGATCTAGAGGGGATGCCTGGTTTTCAGCATTTCCCTAACAACTCTGTGTGGAAGCCCCTAGAGATCAGCCTAGACTAAGTCTATAAGCGACTTCCAGCAGTCGCGTCTTTCCGTGCGAAGGTTCTCTTGTACTGTGCAGTAGGCCTCGAGGTGTTTTGTTACGCAGACAAGTGCAACATGGAGGATGTGCTCGTTTCTCCTCAGGGGGAGGTTGAGCGGGATCCCCAGAGAGGACGTGCGGCGTAAAAGTCGCCAGTAAGAAAAAGCCGAGTTAGGTTTAGGAGTTTGAAGATGTCAGTAAGTCGTTAGCTCTACCTAACGTCTTAACGTAACGTACCTACAACGTCTTTTCACCGTCACTAGTCATCATCACGATACTCATTATCGATGGCACTATTGCGACTACCTCCCGAATACTATCACTATTGTTATCAATCAAACACGAACTAAAGTCCGGTCCGCGACTGCCTGGTAAACAATCAATACCTTCATTGAAAACAGGCGCAGTGCAGCAACAAACGAACACCAACAAAGTAGCAGGTGGAGCAGCTTGGCGTACCTGCTTACGTGCCTGTGGATGGAAATGCGGATAAAGTGCGAGCAGTTTGGTTAACCGTCCTAGAGCGGAACGTGCGTAGCACGCCGCATCGAGCCTTATCGAAGACACTTGAAGCAAAAGTATGCGGGTGCCTTAGGCGAACATGGGAATCACTTGCGGGGTAACCGAGTACGCTCGTAAAGAGATACCGGAGGGGTCGAAGTTTACTACGGCGACACGGTCTAATGCGTCGAAGGTTGTCGCGGTGAGGCAGTTTTATTTTCAACAGACGACAATTTCCTGGAGCTCTGTTTCAATGATGTATGCGACTTTATCGCTAAATAAATTAAAGGTAAAGAACCCCGTTTTGCAAGAAGTAGAGAACACCTTATCGTAGTTGAGGCTTAAGGAAATAGAGCCATTCTACGCTCGCCTCAGAAGTTGGCCAACGTAAGGGTGTCAGCGAGGATCAGCAAAGGACGATTTACAGTAAAAGGCAAAATGTATAGCGTTTACCCTTTAATACCGGAGGCTACAATATTGATCTACACAGAGACTGGAATTGTTAAAATATCTTCCCAAAACTGCATTGGAATGCGCTGTTCGCGCGCTACGGGCAAGCGGGATGCCCCATTGGTGCCACTCGACACACCTGGGGGTCACATGGTGGTATTTGACAACTTTTCAAGGCGCACTTGCTCTTCCGTGGTAAAGACGAAGGTCAAGGTAAATAAGGCGACACTTAAACCTTAATGACCTGAACAACCAAATAATCCAGCACTAAACAGAGCTTAAGAGCATCGCAAATAATCTTACGCAATTAAATTATGTAAAGATTACATTAATTACGTATTGTATTTTCATGCCAATTTTTATGAGCCTGGTAAACAATTGTTCAAAAGCGAGTGGTAAATTTTTTTACTGAATCAAAGAGTTGAAATATGTACGATACGGGAGCAGAGTTGTGTTTTTTTTTACTTAAGAAAAGCCTACGGTATGGTTAATAGAGATACCATGTATATGTGCATTGCAGCAAAAGGAGTCGACGCAAGCTGGATAAACTTGTTGTAGAGAAAACACAGTAATTATCAAACGGAAGGAAAAATAATCTAGTGAAAATCGTGTTGCTAAAATGGTAAGATAAGAGTGCTCCTACGATCGGCACTTTTTCTAATATATATATATATATATATATATATACATAGTGTGTTCAAAACGTATCGCGACTTTTGTGTTTTTTCAAAAATTATTCATTTATTCATGAATATCTATTTTGTCCCCTTCAAAGTAATCCCCATGAGATATTATACACTTGTGCCAACGGTTTTTCCAATCTTCGAAGCACTTCAAAAAACCATTTTTTTTATCTTGTTCAGCTTCTCCTTCGATGCCGTCTTTATCTCGTCAAGCGTAGCGTAACGTCGTCCTTTCATGGGCCTCTTCAGTTTAGGGAACAAGAAAAAGTCACAGGGGGCCAGATCTGGGGAATACGGTGGCTGCGGCATCATTAGTGTGCTGTTTTTGGCCAAAAACTCGCGCACAAGCAACGATGTGTGAGCAGGGGCGTTATCGTGGTGCAAAAGCCAATTTTTGTTCTTCCACAAATCCGGGCGTTTCTGGCGGATTGCTTCGCGCAAATTGCGCATAACTTGCAGGTAATATTCCTTATTGACCGTTCTACCCTGTGGCAAGAACTCATGATGCACCACGCCCCTGCAATCGAAGAAAACTGTCAGCAAAACTTTCACATTCGACCGAACTTGGCGCGCTTTTTTTGGTCTTGGTTCGTGCGGCAGCTTCCATTGAGATGATTGAGCTTTGGTTTCCACGTCATAACCATAAACCCACGATTCGTCACCAGTTATGACCCTCTGGAGCAAATTTGGGTCGTCGCGGACAGAGTCCAACATCTCATTAGCAATGTTCATGCGATGCTGTTTTTGGTCGCAATTGAGCAATTTTGGTACGAATTTCGCGGCGACCCGTCTTATGCCCAAATCATTGATAAAAATCCAATGGCACGAGCCAATCGATATGTTTAGGTCCTCAGCAACTTCTCTAACGGTGATTCGACGATTGGCCAATACCATTTTCTCCACTTCATTAATTTTTTCGTCTGTTCTTGAAGTGCTCGGGCGTCCGGCACGCTCTTCGTCGTTCACATCTTCTCGGCCTTCTGAGAACATTTTGTACCACCGATAAACGTTGCTTCGGTCCAAGGTAGCTTCTCCGTATGCCACAGTCAACATTCGGAATGCATCCGCGCACTTAATTTCGTTTTTCACACAAAATTTGATACAGGTTCTTTGATCCATTTTTTTGAATAGGTGAAAATCGAAGACGATCCAAAACACGTGCAAGCAAAGCAGCTGTCAACAATTAAGTGAACATTCAAAATGGCCGAGCTTGTCGGCATAAGTGAGAGACATGAGTACCAACATAACGCCACAAAAAATCGAAATTCGAATATACGTAACCCGCGAAAATTCAAAAGTCGCGATACTTTTTGGACACACCTCGTATATATATATATATATATATATATATAGCTAGAATTGCAAGAAAGGTTAATAACACCTGGTTGTGGTAATAAGTTGAAGAATTGGACACGTTTACTTAAATTCCTCCTTGTTGTTTGCAGATGAGAAGGTTGTTTCTGGAAGGTACATAGAAGAAGCTTAAGGAATGCTTGATGCATGTGGCGAGGGAGAAGTGAATTAGATATGGTATTTTAAAAATAAGAGCGCTATTTTAGCATTTCCGGGTGTAACATTGGAGCGGAAGCTAAGATTACAGGAGGAGAGTTAGAGTATCTAGATCAATGTAAATAGTTAGGTGTGACTTTAGTGTCGAGGGGAGAATAGTTGAGAAAAAGAAGTTTTAATTGAATTATGCTTATTTTACTTAAATAAAAAAAAAGCTACTCCATTTACAAAAAAAAAATATTAAAGATAAAGAAAGCAGACAGGGGTAGGAATTCGGTTAGGTGCAAAAGGTCTATAGAGGTTCATTAGATATGTGGTTACAAGGGAACTATAAGGGTTCAATATATATGTGGTTAGAAGGGAGGTTTATGCAGGAAATGGAATAGATTTAAAGATAAGTGAGTAGGTTGCCACTGGGGTGCCGTTTCAGCTGTAGCAGAGAGTTTCTTTAAGGGAAGGGCATAATGTCAAAGTTCATCGAAGGGGAAGACAGAGTAGGCTGAGCTATTGTATAATAGCAGAATTAGGGCAATAAGTAATGGACGAGGGTTTTAGAAGATATAGTGGGTAAAAGTGCTAATGGGAGTTAAAACAAAGGGAGACAGGAGTATGGACTTTGCAACGAGACAAATAGAACTCAGCAATGAACAATAAACGAACGCTGCTCCATCCAGTGGGTAAATTAAAAGCAGGGTAATGACGGCATGCACACACGAGAGTGCAGCGGACCTGCTAGGAGAAATTTAAACAACGGCTTGTCGGATAGGCGGCAAACGAGAGAAAACGGTGGCAGCAATCAATCATAAATGACACTCCGGGCCATCTGTTATTGATCTCTTTGCAACAGATATAAATATAGGGGATATCAAATTTGAAGGTGACACTCTTTTGCAGGAAGGTGCGGGACTCAGTTAACATGTCCCGATGGTTATCTAGATGAAAACTAAGGGGAATGTTCAAGGCCAAATGAGGATGCTGGGCTACAAAATGTATTTGTAATGTCAAGGGCAATCCAGGTAGATTGCCACGAACGCAGTCTGCTAGGCTTATTAAGGTATGCAATGCTACCATGAAGAAAGGCGGAAAACCTTGGTTAAACATGCGGCGCTGGGCGGCCAAGAAAACGAATAGCTTCATGTAAGATAACGTGAATGTCGTTAGGATGATGAGGCCATTGGGGTTTTGATTAAACAGTTAGTTAAGAGTCGTATATAGACGCGAAGCAAATGTAGTCGGAAAAAAGAGTAGGCAGCAATCGGGAGGCTGACGAACGCCTACATACATGGCTAAGGCGTAAGAGTAGGAGACGTTCAGTAGAGACGGACAAGAGGGTAAAAAATGGTAAATGGGTGAAACAAGCCATGGATCATTTATTTATATTTATGGATGAGAAGAGCTTGTAGGTTAACTGGGGAAAACAATAAAAATAAAATTTTGACGATGCGACCGCCTGACTAGAGGTGACTGGAAATCAGAGTAAAGGAAACAAATTGCATAAGACACTACAAACCTAGGAATCACCTATGCCCACATATGATTTTGGTTCATGCAGCAGTCGCTGTTATCGACATACAAATAGCACCCATCGCCGCATATGGTATTCCACTAATTTAGAATAGACTAGAAGTGGACGAGATGCGTTCAGTTGATGGGGTGAAGTTTTTCTTTTGACCCGCCGCTGATGGGGGATCTGCAAAAAAATTAGGATCTAAAGTGAACACGGGCCTTTGACACATATATGTGGAACACCGAACGAAAGTAAGCAAAGTAGACATAGGGAATAATGGAACAGCAGCACTGAATGGCGGGCTAGCGGGATGAGCTAGCTCAAATGTTTCTACGACAAAGACTTGTATAGTTTTGTTGGACTTGATGCTATTTATGTAACATAGGTGGATACTACGCCACTACGACATAGTGCCTAATATACAGACTACGGGTCACAAACCTACGCGAAAAGCGCAAGCAAATTGCCTAGTAACATTAAATTACTGGAAATATTTTGAGCCACGGACTCCTGGAGCATAAGATTTGGCGTCTTAGTTCGTGGGCAAAAATAACATTAAAGTCTTACTACTCTCCGAAACCCCCATAATAGAGATTTCTCAACCTGAGCTGCAGGCTATCCCACCTCGGTCGGACACAACACAGACTTCCCTTTTACAACTACTTCTAGCCTCGCAATTTACTTAGTATATATTTTACAAATTAGGCTGCCCTGTGGACGTGTTTCCGTAACAGTCCATAAAATTGTTGTCTATTCAAAAGTTAATCAGCGTTCCTAAAGTGAATTTGTACCGTGATGGATAGCGTGCAGTTAAGAGATCGTCTGGAGAATATTCAGAGCTCTTGCTGCCTGGAAACCTGCGTTCCAATATTCATAACCGAACTTTCAATCATCATCATCAGTGTGTATTCTCCATCAGCGGCCACCTGCAGCTCCATCATCATCATTAGTGCGGGCGGGAAGCGGACTGCATCAAGCCCCGCAGAAGACACTCGTAGCAAAGAGATGCGTGTATTTCAGGCTGAATTTTGCCTTGCAATCGTGGAGGGTGCCGCCGAAGCAACCGAGGAAGCTCGCAACAGTGAGGAACCTCAGAACGATTTGAAGTTTACCACGGTGACCCGAAATAAGCGTACCCGCGCTCCAAAGATGGTCGTGCCGCCAAAAGTAACGTTTGACAGACAGGAAGCTGTAATCTTCTCCGCTGCTGACAATGCTCTTGAGCTTCATTTTAACGAGATTTGTGACGAGATCGCGAAGGTCGTCAGGGGGAAGATGGAGGAGCCTTGCTTCACGAAGAACGGTGAACTTGTCATAGTGGTGGAGAAGGAAGACGACAGAGCGACCTTACTTTCGCTATCAGAGTTAGCAGAAGTTAAAGTCTCCTCGAGAATAAGCGGAACACGATCCACGGTGAAGGGCAAGATCACCGGGGTTCATACTTCTATCTCGAAGTCGGCGATCCTATCGGCACTGCAGCCCTCTGGAGTCACAGAAGCGACTCGGGTGAAAGCGAAAAACCAAGAACCAACGCTGTGTCGGCAACGGAGCACGTTATCCTGACTTTCTCCGGCAATAGCTTTCCGGCTGAAGTGCGTCTGGGGCTTAAACGGCATGGCGTCATACTTTATCATGAACGCTCGCAATGCTACAAGTGTTATAGTTTGGACCACTTTGCCACCAATTGTAAGGCCCCAAAACCCAGATGTCGGAAGTGCGGCTCTATGGAGCACCTCAGAAAAGATTGCAACGCTCAGGCCCGCTGTTGTTTATGCAACGGGGAGCATGAGGCCACGTGGGGAGCATGTCCGCAAAGACTGCTACGCATGGAACAACTAAAGAGAGCCTCGCGAAGCATGGTACAGAAGCAGCACGACGCCCCGTCAGTCCCAATCTGCGTACCAGTTTCTAACGTGCAAGCATCAGACAATTTTACGAAGCGAAGCTGGTCTTCGGTCGTAAAGAATGGGATAAAAGAAGTTGACGGTGGAAGTCGTATCCCCACGACACGCATAGAGGAAGCTGACCGTATTGCATTAAAGCCGGCAGCTCCGTCACAACAGCCAGACATATCGGCACAACCATCAACGGACAGTATTGTAGAAGAAGTACTCCGCAGACTATCTCCAATCATACAAGAAACTATAACGAGCGTTATCTCAAAAGTCTTGGAATCCGTACTGCCAGTTGTCATACGCGCAGTAAGTGAGGCAATGGCACAGCCAGAGAACATAATGAATGCTACTTCGCTGGCTGGTCGATCCAGCTAGCTTTCTGTAATAATGCCAAAGAAACTGCGGCACCCCCCGTGAATCAAAATGACTGCCTTGACAACAACAACAACAACAACAGCATTACGACCAGTGGATCAAAGACCCGGTGACGCTCGGAAAAGACCAAACTCAAGGAATAAAAGCTTACGCAAGTTATCAAAGTAGTACTATGGAACTGCGAAGGACATGGCGTTTTAGAACTGTTAGGCGCGGAAGCACTCCGAGGAGTGGATATTCAAATTTTGACGGAAACTTGGGCTGTAAAACCTTTTACTTTAGGGGGCTTTTACGGGTATCACGCACTTGCACATAAAGGCGAGGGACGGGGTAGACCAAGTGGGGGGGTTTCAGTATTTACGAGAGCAGAAATTGGAGAAATGAAAATAGGAATAATAGCGGAAAATTTTGTAGCAATAGCGTCAAGGGGGGCGGAGATTGTGGCAGCTTATGTAAAACCGGCAGGTGTAGAGTCTATTGAGACCATGACAGAACGTATTATGCTCGGGGTCGAGGCTGTGCCTAGAAAAGCACCTATGATTCTAGCGGGGGATTTCAATGCCAGGTTGGACAAGGTAATTTCTAAACGAACTGAAGCATTCTTGGAGATTATAACGGAGATAGGCTGTTGGTTAGTCAGCGAGCCCGGCCTAAACACATTTGAATGTAGTACAGGAGCGTCAGTCATCGACGTTTTTGCCACAGACGGAAGCGTGAATGATATAACATTCTTATGGGAAAATACATCTTTTCGGGAAGGAGCGGGACTTAGAAGGCATATACCCATGGGAATGACATTTAAGATTAGCAGCAGTGGGGAGGAGTGTAGCCGTAGGCAGGGGACCGGAACAAAATTGGATAGTGGGATTTTCTTAAAGGGAGTTGGGGAAGTGTGTCCACCAGGGGAAATTCACATAGAGTCATATGAACGTAAACTGGTAAATCTAATCACAAGTGCAATAGTTCCGCGTCAAGAACAAAAAGGAAGGCCCTGGTTTAACGAACGGTGTAGATCAGCAAAAAATGCAAACAGGCTAACTAGGGACTACGTAAAGATTTTTCCGGTAATGAGGCCGTTTACTTTAATAATAAAGAAAATGACGCAAAGGGCATACAAGGAAGAGAAACAGAAGTACTGGGAAAGCGGGAAGTGGAAGTTGTTACGAGAGGCAGAAGAACACCCGCACAAATGGCTAAAGCATAAAAAAAACAGCAGTGCCCAGTGGAGACTGAGAGACTAATTAAGCACTTTGCTGGTATGCTACAGGGAGCCGACACCACTCCAAAAGAGATAATATTATACAATGGGCCTTGGGACAAAGACACAGAGCTTCCACGGGAATGGGTAGTTCGCGAGATCACAATCCAAGACGTTGCCAGCGCAATTGAAAGAGCGCCTAGAGGTAAAGCGGCCGGAAACGATATGATAAGAAATTAACGCTTAAAGCAAACGTTGGCACTGGCGCCATGCTGGAAAGCTCTATTCGATGAATGCCTAAAGTCCGGGAAAATGCCCAAAGCGTGGAAGGAAGATACTCTCATTGTTATACCTAAAGGGAAGGGCATAGAAACAGAGGCGAAAGCTTGGAGGGGAATAACATTTAAGAGTTGCCCCTATAAAATATTCTCGGGGATAATATCAGATCGACTTGAGCACTTCCTAGAAACCAGAAACGCAGTACCAGAAGAACAACACGGGTTTAGAAAATCCAAGTCGACCCATACGGCCCTGCGCCAATTGTTAGCAGAGATTTGGGTAACTCTAGCCGAGCCAAGAAGACCGTTGTATGCGGTATTTATAGATCTTAAAGCCGCCTTTGACCTAGCGCCGAGAAACATAATTATGGAGAAGCTAGCCTTGGAGGGAGTTCCGAATCAGCTGTTAAACATTTTGGGGGCCATCCTTAGGGAGAGCATAGTATGCATCGACAACGGCATAGGGATTGTGGGAACAGTAAAGCAAACTACCGGCGTGGCTCAAGGAGACGGACTTAGCCCGTTGCTTTTTTCAGTATTATTGGGAGAGCTACCCAACCGGGTGAGACAGGGGTGGACTCGTGAGTGGGCAAGTACTTTAATGTATGCAGACGACATTGTAATCTATGGTAGGAGTCTATTTAGGGTTAAACAGGGACTGGAACGAATAATTGATTATATAGACGAGATGGGGCTTAGCATAAACTGGCAAAAAACAGTAGCAGTTAAGTTTCGACGAGGGGGTCGATTAGCAAAAAACGACGTTATTCAAGCTAGGGGCAATGTAGTACAATTTGTAAATAAATTTACTTATCTGGGTGTCACTATAACGTCGAATGGTAGCAGTTTCCGAAGACATATAGAAAGCAGAGTGGGAAAAGCAATTCGAGCGGCAGCAGCAATTAAGAGCCCGCAAATGTTGTCAATACATACCGCCTCCGCTCTTTTCAAAATTAAAATAGAACCAATAGCAACATTCGGTATATCACTTATATGGGAAAAATTAGGAGAAGCAGAACTGCAGTTACTAGATAGAGCCAGATTTTTCTTTATGAAACGGGTTTTGGGTTTAGCCAATTCAAGTAAGAATAGAATAGTTCATATCTTAGAGGGGGGGAGTTTAATGACACAGGATTTACAACTTCGATGGGGCTTACCTAGGACGAAAGCGTTTGAGGTTTATACTTTGAAGTGGACGGAAAAATTGAAGGAAATCGATTTAGGAATATATAATACGGTAGCGGTGACAAGCACGGCCTGGCGAGCAGCGGGATATAAGGGCAGACATTTAACTACGGCATTTGCAGCCCACGGGTTTCATCACGTGTTATGTAGCACTGAAGAATTCCACGATCCTCAGGAGTGTTGCAGGTGCACGAGGTGCTCTGCCCAGTGCGATAGATACCACGCCGCAGCATGTCCTGCAGTTCAGTCAATAGCTGAGCTAGCAAGATGAGAGAAGACCCAATGACGTGAAGGAAGCACTAGTTGTGTCTGATGTATATGTTTATAATTTTACCCAACCTGGGTGTTAATAAACCATAATAATAATAATAACAATATTTTACAAATTTCCACCTTACAGAAATAAAAAAAACGTTTTGATAAAGTAGACCTCAGCATACGTACCCGCCGTCACCGAAAAACGATTGTGGAATAGAACTTTAATGCATTTCACAGTCTATAGGGAAGCAGCTTTTCATTAAGGAAAGGAGAGATCCTTCTATAATAAGCAACCCGAACAGATCTACAGTTCGTGAACACTGCCTGAGTACACCTTTGATAATGGAAAACGCAGATCATCTCTACAGAACCATATTCCGGCACTTTATGTGATAAACTATAACTAAGATTTAACATTTTATTAACATTTTTCCCCAGGCAACGGCTTAAAAACAACGTATCTCATTAAATGTTCGTCAGTGGAAATATCTGCACTATTTCCTGCTACAAGAGGAAGCCTGCCGATAATCCAGCTCCTGCCCACGTTCTAAGATAGCTTATTGCTCCCCGTGCTGTTCGTAGAGTATCCAGATCACCAAAATGCAAAAGACCTGCCACCATTTACAATAAGTATGCACGCGCCGCAGAGCACGGCACCGGCCAGAAGTTTTCTATCTATGCGAAAAGTACAGAGAAGCACGGAAAGCCCTACAAAAGACAATTAACAATAGTAAACCAGACCATTGGAGCTCACTGGAGCGAGGAGATCAAAGAGAACATCGGTGCGTAACAAAATGCGCCTTGCACACTCGCCACTACCAGTAGAAGCAGGTCGACCGACTATACCCGCGCTCTTCGCACAAAGACCCCCGACCGCAGCCGGTTCTCTTTGACCAGAGTTCAGACCTTAATTTCTAGCTAATCTCAATTCAGGTGATCAGAATCCTGACCGAACGCATACGACCAACAAAAGCCCGCATGCGATACACCCGCAAGCAGTACGCATACATTTGAAAAACTACCAAAGAATATTCAAACGCATGATGCATAAAATGCTTACTGGGGGAGACTATTCTAAGTCTAGAAACACGGCACGTTTGACCCCTGTACCGAAAGCGGGTCAACTGCAAGAAAACCTCTTAGCATATCCTCTCTATAAGTATGGTCTCCTACCTATACAAATGAGCTAAAGACATCTGTAGACGGACAACTAGTAGCAGAGTTAGCATACAAGGAGAAGCTGTCGGAAAACCAGCACGATTTACGAGCCCGACAATTCACACATTCAGCCATCAGCAAAGTTCTAAACAAAGATAAACCACAGAAAAATACGCCGAGTGAAAATCGCTCACATTGTTTGCACTATGCTATAGGGCGACTTTCTTCCAGAGGACACACCGTCTCCTCAACAAGACACAAATACCATTAGCGCTCCATACTACATACGCCCTCTCTAGACAGATTACCTGCGGCCTAAGAAGAAAGGAACTAGCTTCAAGATGCCACTTAAAATTCGCTCTCCTATCTACGGAACTACTAATCAGCAGAACAGATTCCCTAAGCTAATGGAGCTAGCAATAGGTAACATTTCAGCCGGGCTACCCTAGATACTGGACAAATTCAATAATCCCTTATCTCAAACAGTAGTACAGCTTTAAAGTCGGCTGGGTCAGCTGCCCACTTGAGCAACAGCTAACAGGCCGCGGTAACAGGTCGCGGTGGCTGCTTTTAGAGAAACCTACACCGCATTGCTAGAGCTGACCTTATCCCGTATGCAAAATTTAGAATAGGTTGACAATGTAAGACACTGCTACCGGCGCTGTGCCATTTTAATACCGAGCGCGAGAAAGAGAGAGATATGAGGTCTTGGATTATATATATATATATATATATATATACATATATATTTACTGTCGTCTGCTATGGGCAGCTGATGGTAACGAAACCTGTGCGCTCCGCCAAAATCTTTAAGTTCACAGTGTTCACACTCGCCCAAAGGTGACCGAGAAGTACTATTCAGTGCACCCGTAGCCACAGTGAAAGCGAGCGAATTTTTGCGAAATCCAGCACGAATTCATTTTGGTAACCCATTTCAGACAGCGATTACAGTGTTTTGCTGGCTCCCCTGATTTATGATCATACGACAGCTTGTCAAATACCCGTAGGTGAGGGCCAACCCGCGTGCCCTGAATGCTGGTAGTGCTCCCATCCACAACAGAGATAAGCCAAGACAGTTTGTCTAGAATCGGTCGTCCCGGTAACGGTTACTCCGCGGTTATAGCGCTAATCAACGGAAACGCACTCTCACTGAACGAAGTAGTCTGAACCGCACTCTCACTGAACCGTAGTCCAGACAACAGTGCGATGTCCAATCACAACAGGCGTTCGAACAGAATGGAAGTCGAAAGTGTCTGTTCAAGATGTAAACACACACTGGCCGCTGTTCCATTGCACTGTAACGGCTGTGCACGAATGTTCCACAGTGCCTGCAGAGCCTCGGATGAAAGCAGTCAGCTGAAATTGACGCATTCTGGTACAGCCGAATATGCTTCTTGTCCACCGCTAAGGTGAACAGTGTGCAATTCATGGATGCTCTCGACAAACTGCCGCTGGATAACGAACTTATGAACTGTGTTACTCACCTGGTGAACCAATTGAAACTAGTGAAACAGGAAATCGCCAGGTTGAGCGTTAAGAGTCAGCATGCTTGGATACTGTCTCAAGACACGAATACCAAAGCGGCAGGAGTCCAGCGAGATAGCAGACTGGCGCCGCTCCGCACTGCTCCTGCGAAGACGGTATTAATAGTTAGCGACAAGCCGGCGCTTCAACTGAGAAGAAGGATCGTCGCCTCTTTGCCCAAGAAATGTTCAGTGGCCCTGCGAGCTGTGTCAGACGGAGGCGTGGGGCGTGTATTTCAAGTAGACGAGAATTTTGTTGGGGAGAATAGTCAACCCATTCACGTAATACTGCACGCTAGTTACAATGAATGCATGGCATTCAAGAAGAACGAGTTTCTCTCCAGAATCATGAGATTCCCTGCCAAGATGAGGGAGACTTGAGAAGATGAGAGGCCTGTTCAATTGCTGTGATAACAATACCAGTGGAATATCGACATAATTAAAGTTACTCACTCGCTATGGTTTACAGAAGTATATACTTGTATACGGCTGCTCAGGATTATGCAGAAGCTTGTTCGAAAGCGATCGCTTATCGCGCTATCTTTTTTAGAAGTCAAGATCCGTCAGTCGCCCATGCCGAACAAGACAGTCCCAAACATGTCAGCTAACCCGAACACCAAGCCGGTCCCGGAGCGCGAATTGCAGTCTGGCAGCAGCATCCAACGAGCGCAGCGGGCCGTCCAATGCCCGGACAGCCGAATCGCTCCGCAAAGGAAGAGGCACGTCAGGCTTGCACTCTACCAGGGGGGGAGCCAAAACCAGGACAGCCACGAAGACAAAGCAAATCGTTGCAAAGGTTAGCGTACGCGACGAATCATCGAAGGTCGACCGGTTGTGCCCGCGGAGGCCCTCAACTAACTCATTATGCCGCGTTACAGAACAAGAGGAGAGATCGACAATTCAAGATCATATGGCGAGCCAGACGTCGTTAGATGTACTTAATGAGATAACAATTATGCCGTGTAACTTAAGGGGTGACGCCAGCGGTCTAGGACTATTTCTTTCCACTGTCATCGTCGATACAGCTCTAGCGGTGGCGTGTCCGTACTATTAAACAAGAGAGTAGACGAGATTAGTGTGGAATTGGCTAAAAATAGTACAGTAGTACTTCGGGTAACCGATGCAACATTGCAGCAGTCTACGTTCGACCACCGAATGCCGAGAACGCGACAATGTTGATTAACAGGATCACACGGGCTATCCACGTCCTCCCTTCAATAGGATTTCCGCTGTTAGTGGCAGGCGACTTCAACAAGAGAGTCAACAAACCGTCGACTCTCGATTCGACTGCAGTCTGATTACTGATACGAACGTCCCGACGTTTGAAGGCCGTATGGGAAGTTCGGTAATTGATATATTTGCGTCCAACGTAGATTCGGAGAGAACTCGTCTTATTCGAAAGAGCGACCCGCCACATGAACGTGGTAACTTTAAATGGCATGTTCCAGTAGGGGTCAAAATGTTACTCATATAAATGGTTAGCTAAAGCACTGGACCTAAACAAGTGTGGCCCAAAGCTTGCAGCGTTATTCCCAGTACAGCGTGACCCAGACAGTGAATCGTACACCGGCGTGCTGACCGAGGCGATCACATCGTCGATCTGTGCATCGAGCCCGTGTCAACAACGACCATAGTTTAATACGAACTGTAGACTAGCCTCCGTGGCACAGTTCCGTGCCCGTCTGCTGGCTAAACAATACCCGTGCATGATGCAGCTCTGTAATCTGCTCAAGAGCTCGCATAGACGAAGTCTCGAGACGGCGCGATGGCAATATCTTGAGCGTCAGGAGGGCAAGCTACTAAAGCAGGCAATCATTGAAACCCACAAGTAGATTAAACTGATGAAATCGTCCTCTTGTCTCATAAACTTTGCTGCCTTGACACTTAGGAGCAAGTGCAAATGCCGTTTCCAGCAGTGTTTTATTGTTAGATAGCGCATAGGACGAACTGAATTCGCGTATGCGCGATGAGCTAGCAGCAGGGTTCCCCGTAGTGGAAGTCCTACGCTCCAAAAAACGGCTCTAGCCAAACAAAGCAGCTGGGTTGGACCTAGTTTGCATCGAACATATGAAGACGGTGGCTGGCATGGCTCCTTGTTGGACAAGCTTACTCAATGCTTGCTTCCGACAGGGATGTCTACCACGAATCTGGATTAATGCGCTGCTTATCATCATACTAAAGGAGGAAAAGTAATCCGCAAGTACCGCCATCCTGGATGGCGATTGCGAAGAAAAATTGCTGTTATAAACCCCTGGCACTCCTCCTCACTCGGCAGCTCAGCAACTCGTTAGAGTTCTATGGCTGCATACCGAACGAACAGCACGGCTTTCGTACAAGACGTTCAACGACCACGGCATGCAACTTATTACTAAGTGAAGTGCGCAGCGCCATCAGTCGGCTATGGCACTACAGGCACTCTACGCAGTATACGCCGATTTCAAATCGCGTTCGACACGGCGCCTAGAGACAAGATCCTATTAAAGCTCGCTGAGTGCGGAGTCCCGCTTTACATGCTCCGACTAATCACGGCTGTGAGTTAGGAAAGCTCAGTGAGTATCGATGAGGGGGTGTGCCAGCTCCCCCTTTCGCCCAAACGACCGGCGACGCGCAAGGCGATAATCGGAGCCCTCTGCTGTTCTCCCTGCTGCTAAATGTCTTGCCATCTCGAGTCAAAAAGTATATTTCTTACCTTTAAAACGTTGCTGTATGCAGATGATCTTGCCATTTTCGGAAGAAGTCGTTTTCATGTCTAACAGACGCTGGCAAGACTCTTCGCCGTGCGTACAAGATACCAGCCTGATAATCTACCTTGGAAAATCCGAAGCTATGAAATTCCGCCGGGGAGGGCGACTAACCGAACCCAACCCACTTCGTATAGGGCCAACGATCCCTCGTGTATGTGAATAGGTTCAAGTACTTGGGGTGGTACTACCTACTGGCGGCTGATGCTTCACAGAGCACATTACGGACGGCTCGGGCGAGCCTTGGTTGCGAGTGTTGGAGTGCAGACACCATCGCTACAATCAGCAATGGTTCGAGATGAGGGTTGCACCTGTTGCTGCATACGGAATTCAAGTAATTTAAGAGTATCATTCCGCGTCGCAGCTTAAGATGCTCGATCGTATAAAGCCAGCATTTCCAAAACGTGTCTTGCGGCTGCACCGCTCAATACAAAATAGATTCGTTATCTTAGTTGGCACGCCCCTATTTATATAATATCTCAAACGACGTTTTCACTTTTTAACAACTTCAGCTTACTTAATTAGCTTCATTAGCCTATGGGGAGCGAGAAATGGCAAACATTGACCCTGAACTTTATGGTACGGGTGCAATGACCAACGACGCATGGAAGAGACTTAGAAGGACCAATCGGCACATAGTAACGCGTTTTGCGGTTCATGGATATTATTATCATTATTAGGTTTTCATGTGCCGTGTGATACCTATGTTTGGAGTAGGTGCGGGAACTTTTGCGCCAGGTACCAGGCAGCGTCGTGCCCAGAAGTTAGGGCGTCTCGCCCGAACGGAGGGGGGGGGGGTTCCGATAGGACATCGGAAAAGAGATTATGCAATGGAACCTTGGTTGGGAACATGTGGATGTATATATTTTAATACTGATGCTTATTTTAACACAGGTTTTACACAATGTACTAACAAAAGTGATAATAAAGATCACATATGTATTAAAAATTTGGTGAATACACATTAATGCATACAGGCATAACTATCGCGTATGACTTTCCGAAATTCTAACGATTGTAAAACGCACATTAGCGCATCAAGAATCTCTATTCATAATGTAAACTCGTCGTTCATGCTACGGCTTTTTGCTGAAGTACCCCAAAGTTTTTTGCGCCCTCTCTGTCATATTACCTATAAAGCGTGCCTTTTAAATGCAACAATATATACATAGATGATACGAAAAATAAAAGTGTGTATGACGCCCTAGCATAAGATCGATCGTCTAATTAAATATGATGTATTTCTGACGGCACCACTTAAAAATAGTTTTTTTTTTAAATACATTTGGCAGCTACTTTCCTTCAAACCTATTAGAGTCTGGCTAAAAAGGCCGACAACTGTAATATTTAGTTTTGCGCGTCTGTAATATTTAATAACGAGCGTATATGTATCCTATACAAATAACATTGTTGTGTTTTCGATGTCTTCGTTGATTTGAAGATGGCTGATGTAATTTAAGGCGCGTTTGCTAGATTTGAAGCTAGAAGAGAATCTTGGTCCAGTATGCTTCTGCACAACATCTTCCTTCCAGCGTTTCCTAAACATGGCCTGCCCTGTATCTAGGAGGGTTTATTAATTACGTTATCTCGGGTGCATGGGCTGGGGTGTTTGTGTGCGCGGTAAAATAATTCTATTAATGCACGGTTAAAGTATATCGACTTTGGGCATATGGTTAAGCAGTGTCCCTGTAATACAGTTGGAGCGCTGACTCAGTTACGTGGTGCAATATCTGCAAATGTGCTGCCCGAGTGTTCTTTCATATAGGTACGGGTTGTCTCGTAGCCAATGTTTAGTTGCAAAAATGTACTTAGTATTGTTTGTTGCAAAATATTTGTGAGTCCCAGACTCTATTAGCTAGCATTTGTGGAAACTGAGTTTCGCCTGTTTTCTTTTGTGGGCCTATGTGGGTGCATTCTGAACGGCACGTGCGGTATATTTGAAGTAGGTTCGTTTAATGCCGCGCCTCCTATGTGGCTGGTCTGTTCTTCTTATTCTATGTCCGAATGTGCTGCGTCCCAGGCTGCAAGGCCGTTTGGAGATGCTGGTACGTTTGAATTCTCCACGATGAACTCTGCTTCGGCTGCGCTTGTGCGGGACGAGGTTTGTTCAAACCTGGCGGCATGCGTGAGCAGGTTTACGTCTCTCTCAGCGCTGCTTTTTGCCCTGATTGCCAACGATTTATTTCTCTGTCAAGCGTGAGTCTTCTATCACGCATTATATTGATAATCGCAGCCCTTAAGTCTGATATCTTTCTTGACAACACAGGTTCGATCGGAGACGACTTACTGGCAGAGCGCACTCGTTCTCATTGCTAGCTTTGCATGTGCCAAGTGGCACACTTAGGCACACTTATTGCATTCAGTTCCACCATATCTGCATCACGTGCAGCAATAATATTTGAGATAAGGTAGGTTTCTCCTTATTGTAACAATAAGGCGTAGACGACGCTTAGGTCCTGCGGCGAGGCGGTCGGCATTCCACAGCGTGGCCAAACTGCATCGTGTCGGTGCGTAGAGCGGCTGCTAGGATTTGTTAGCGCAGGCATACCTAGTCACCACAGGAATGCAGCCTTGACCCTACCCTGGCCATCGTCCCCAGACTCCGCTATGCACCCAACACCCCCCTATGCAATGAGTACAGCGTCACCTGGGGTAATACAAAAGTTAACACAAAAACATTGATAACTGGGTCGTGCTGTCTACAATGGCTTAACACCCCACATCCACATATGTCGCATATTTAGATGCTTAGGGTGCTTTGCGACGTAAGTAGCACTTTTTTCCAATTAAGCAATACGTGTCTGCCATTTGGTCGAAAATAACCTAAAATAATAATAATAGATTCAGCAGGATCGTTTTGCAGAGCAATTCTTTGCCCGTATTAAAACTCCGCGTGTGATGTCATTGCACAGACACCACCGGTATGAGATTTCAACATTTAACCTCAACAACTCCTACAAAAAGACGTGCACAACTGTTGTTATCGTTCAAAAACGGCACAAAAAAGAACGCTAACGGAGATTGCAATTTTAAGAGCTCGGTTTACGAGTTACGAGGCAGAAGCCTACGAAAATGACGGCACGACCTCGAACAACCGAAATGTATTGAAAACTACTCAGAAGACGTAGTCTATTAAGGTGAATTAAAGTAAAGGTGAATTAAAGTATGGGAATAAAAATCTGTTTACATTAGATGAATTCTTGACTGCCAGCGACAAAAGGCAAGGCAATAAATTAAAACATTAACGTTGCATTAGGATGACGCAGTCGTTCGGTCACGTGTTAATTTATAGTAGATACAGAGAAGTTGCAGTGTACAAAAAGCTTGTCCGCCAGATCCGGCGGCACCTACATAGTAGAACTTATAACGTAGAAACCGTTACCGTAGGCGAGGTTTATCATAAAGTATTTGTAATCTGAACGTTTCTGGCACTTTTCGAGACAGCCAGACATTATTTTTCTCCCCGGGTGCTTTGTCGGTGGAGGCACACGGTGAACAGGCTTTATCGACGGTATCGTAAGCACTTGACGCCTGAGACAAAAAGGGCGTGCTCATGCTCTACTTGGCAGCTTGTTGGCTTGGGGACTCCACAGGACTCTGCTCTTGGTCCCTGTATGTTTCTAATATTACTGAACGTCAAACTCTTGAGAATTAAACACGATAATTTGGGAAAGGCGATAGCTTCTGCTGACGACGTGACAATTTTATTCCGACTTGACCCGGCCAACGTGTCTAGTGGTTTTAACACTTCACTTAAGTTAGTTGAAGAAGTTGCTAAGGTTTTCAATAAGTACGGCTTGGTTGTGAATACAAGCAAATAATTCAATACCTTAGCCTTTTAACCCGCTATAAGCCTGTTTCAATTACCCTTTAGTTTTCAACTGAATGTTAATACGGTAGATCATCCTCAGGCAATAAAGTGTCTCGGCTTGGTGTTACATGTACATTTATCGCCAAAATGCTATGCCATTATTGTAACTTTACGGAAATTAGGGCAGATAGGGGTTCCAAATTCTGGAACCCCTATCAGCCCTTTTAACTGTCTACAGGGCCCTGTTTTTATCTATATTATATTATGGTATCTTGTCGGGGGTGGTGAGTGCAGAGGCATTCTTCAGGTAATTTAGAATAATGCACCTCCTGCCGTCTTCTTTCCATGGCGCTACGAGTCAGACGATAATCTGTAAGTCAGTCTGTAGCCTCAAAAATATATATTCTAAAAGTGGCCACCCTTGCCTACAAAACCTCTCGGGGTTTACTATCGGCGAATATAGTATTTCCCTTGGTGCCTCGACAAAAGTAGGCCACCCTTGCCTACAAAACCTCTCGTGGTTTACTATCGGCGAATATAGTATTTCCCTTGGTGCCTCGACAAAAGTAGTATTTGTGGTACTGCGTACGTAGAGCGACAGTACTGCATTCTGCCCGTGGTACCACGGGCCAGAAGGAAACTTAGGACCCATTCTTTAATGTGCCGGCTGCCGCATATTGAAGCGCGCTACCAGGACGCACAAAATCTTCCTCCTCTGTGAGTGGTTGTGTGCAGCAATTAAAAAGTGTCTTGCTTCCGGCTCTAGTATAACAGGTCGATAAGGGTAATGGCAGACGTTGCGCAGTGAAAAACTGTTGTGATCTTAATTGATTTATGAGTGAGGGGTCGGCACTGTGTGCACACTTGTATTTATGACTATATGACTGTGTAACTTCACTCTACTTTACTCTCTTACTACTCACTCTACTTTACTCTTACTACGCTAGGATGTCAGTTTTTTTCAAAAACCGAAGTATTTGTAATGTAGTTTTGCAAGTACATCTGCTTGTTGTACTGTGCATTTGGTGCATTTCTCAAGTGGCCGCGTAGCTAGATAAGTCTTTGACAGTGACGCGGATTTGTTGTTCCAATAAGTAAAGACTTGGGATGGACCATTAGTTTAGGTAAAACCATTTCAAGACCTAATATTCTTGGGAAGCGCCACACCTCCGTGTTTAACTATCATTTGTCTAGGGAACACATGGCGCGTGTTTTTTATTGTTGTTATTTGTAGTTTTTCTGCAACATGCGCTATGTTACATGTAGCAGAGCTTGCGACTATCCGTTTTAAAAAATCACGAGTTTTGCAGCATAACCCGTAATACCCTTATGAAATCAAAGGTTTATGTGCTCTACTGTGTAGTTTTTGGAAATATATTTGTATGTGACAATTACTGTTCTAAAACAATCCTATTACAATTTTATCACATTTGAAAACCGAATTTCTACTGTTCGCTACAGCTGTTAATCTGAAATGTTTTCAGAATAGTTTAATTAACGAAGAACCCCTCGCCGGGATTTGGCCTATCGGGGAGTACACTCTTGCTTCATTTTGCTGGTAGTGAAATATCAATTGAAGAGATATAGGGCGTATTCGATTAAAATCTAGATAGAGCATTGGTAGCAAGACTTACTGCTTTCGCTGTCAACCTTCCAATTTCGTAATTGGTAACATCACAGTATAATTTCCGATATAGATACTTACTACTGATGACTATAGTGTCACCACTAGACATCCAGGTTTTTTTTAATGTAGACGATGCATTATGTGGTTAAGTTCTGGATACGTACTGAAATTTTGATAGACATGACACCTAAAGTGAAGAGCGAGCTTCGGAGAAAACTGTGACTAATCGTCTAGTCGGTATTGTTGCATTTTGGCCCAGCTTCCGAGTTACGCTGACCAAACACAACTGAAAAAAACTCTAAAAACTGCCGTTGCCTTAGTACATTAAGAGTTTCCCGCAAATCACGCTTGAGACAACTCGACCAAGCCACGCTCCTCTGGCTCTACAACTTCAAATCGAGATTTACTATCGATCTGTTTTCCTATCAGACGGGAATACTGGGTCTAGCTCCTTCCTGCTTAGAACGCTCTTAATGTAAAAAATACGGTGCCTTTACGTAAGTATTCTGATAAGTAATAATGATTTTATCAGCAGATAAATACAGGTATTTGCTAATCAACGAAACCTTTTAAGGCACACAAACCAAATCTATTTAAATATTCGAGTATACCAATATAATATGAATGATGCTACCGCTGTCAACACACGCAGTAGCTACGGTAGTAGTCATAGTAACAGCGCAAATTGTGTTAGGTTATTTTAATCATTTAGAATCCCTAACCCAATCTAGAACAACTTCTATTGAAGATTATACTAGCCTGCCGGAGATGTCTTGAACAGTGAAAAGGTAACTGCGCACAATACACGTCGAG
This sequence comes from Dermanyssus gallinae, assembly GCA_003439945.1. Classification (NCBI taxonomy): domain Eukaryota; kingdom Metazoa; phylum Arthropoda; class Arachnida; order Mesostigmata; family Dermanyssidae; genus Dermanyssus; species Dermanyssus gallinae. The sequence goes on along the minus strand of QVRM01000142.1, from coordinate 219,072 downwards.
TTTCCTAGGATTTGTAATAACATGCCAGTAATATCAGCACGGGTAGAGGAATTCAATAGACGTTCAGCGTCCGACGACAGTAGCAGCTGAAACAGCGATAAAACGAGGCACACTTCACTGCCTCAATCTGTTGGGCTTTACTGTGCTAGAGGGGAATTCATGTATTGTTTTGAGCAGCGTGCGCTGGCATTGAGGTGGGAGCTCGCGGTCGGACCAGAGGCCACTATCAGGCCAAAGACGCAGTCATACACCCACAGGCCATGGCGACACATGGTCATGGGCAAATACGGTCATAGGCACACACATACATACACGGTTATGTCAGTTCCAGCAATATGGTACCTACCCGGACAGGGCTTCAAGGTAACAAACGAATAACTGCGCTTAGACACACAAAAACGCGCCCACCCACCACGCACAAATAGCTCTACAAACGGGAGGCGGTGTCGGTACTTATTGCTCCTTAGGGGAAAGTGCTTTGCTAAAGACGAGTCAGTGACCTGAGTTAAGGGTAAAGAACGTCCTGCCTTTTATTTAAACTTGACTTCCTTATTTGTTTGCACTTCATTTATATTTTTGACTTGCAACAAATTTGTCAAAACAATTGCGCGACAATATCCTTCTATATTTTAAGGAGAAGATAATACTTTTACCACCTGTTAGTTTTGTTTACATCGCAAAGTGGCAAATTAGGCTAGCCAGTGCCAATGTAGGGCTCGGTCTCCGTTTATGGACTTATTTTCGCAGATGGCCCTTCTCCCAACACTAGCCTCCTTCCTAAGTGTTCACTATTTGTCAGCCCATGACGCCCGTTCTTTCCCCTGACAGCCCAAGACTAGGGGCTGACAGGAGAAAGATTGGATTAATTAGTCGTCCGTGTACTGCCTAACAGAAAGACGTTTAGTAGTTTTGATACAATATGAAGGCGATTTTTAGAGTCCTGTTTTCCGCTGAGGCACATATGGAGGCTAACAACCTTTTGAAGTTCTTGTATTGGCTTCGTTTTAGTGGTTTATTATTGTGGGCTGCCCCTTCGTCGCAGTGTGCGCATAATGTCTTGCTGACCTTGCAAAATGACTGTGAATTGCCGTGTCCAGTTATTGTTTTCTTGAGGGAGTATGTCAAGTGGTTCGCGTGAGAAGGTATGTCAAGTACCGGCCTCGCGAGCTATTTCTAGGCGTTTGAAAGTAGTTCCTGAACATGCTTCGTCGGGGCGCTTTGAAAAACACCGTTTCTCTCAATTCTGCCAAGTTTTCCTTTTTTCAAGCGCTGAATTGTCTCAGGCCCTTCTACCTATGCTTTAATTAACTTAAGCGCCAAGTTCTAAAATAATTGTGCCTAATAATATAAAAAAGCCATAATGCTGCGATTGTACTCAATGTCCTGTAAGCATGTCATGCCGCAATGTCCTGGCGTGTGCTACCCACTAAAACTCCTCCTAGTCTTCATAACGCAGACATGTCTGGAATACATTTTCTGGTAACACTTTGGAACATGCTGACTGGTCTCTTCTTTCTTGGCCACAAGATAAGGTATATTAAGGCTTCCCTCTGTTGCACGGGAGTGTATTATCTGTCAATCTGTCGGACAATGTTTTTACCTAACCATAAAAACTAAGCACATGTCAATGTATGGGAGGCAAATGCATGCTAACATGGTCAAGAAATTATCTATGTGCTTAACTTGCTAGCAAGAAGCTCAGTTCTTTGTAGGCTGGTCTTTTGTGACCACGGCGGTTACTAAAGTAATGGCTAAAGATTCAAATCCCTAAAGCGGGCCAGCTCTTCGGAGACTGCGTCTTATTGGTGTAGCCTGTAGGAGCAAGGTAGCCTGTAAAACTTGTCAGGTTTATGCCTGTAGAGAGCTTTACAGGCACTTCGCAATCAAACAAGGCTTAGTCAAGCACCATAGCCGCTCTTGGCATCCAGAGGGATATCCGGGCTGAGTAAGCATCAATCTGGCAGACGACTTAAGCATTGTTTAGATGAGGTCAGTTCGTTTGAAAATCAATGGGTCATCCAAAACGTGAAAGCGGGCTGGGGTTGTGGAGGTACTAATGTTCCCAGCAAGCTGTTAAAAATAAATATCTCGTCGGCTCGCCAGTATAGTCAGCCTTTCTTATTACATTATTTTCTTACTAGATTAAAGAACGCAAACATAGATTCTCTAGAAGTTATCATCGTTAGAGGCACACTTTTATGATCGGTACTTGGGCCATGTATGTTCAATATTTTTTGTGAATTTCATACTGCTCAGAATTTCGGCGAGTAATATCGATTAGACATTTGCGTACGCGCATAATACATCAGTGCTGTTTCGTGTTTAAAGTTTTTGTTGCTGTCAACACCAATATTGGGTTAAAAGATCTCGCGCAGATACTTTCTAGGGTCATTTACCGTTACCCGGACGACGGAGAGCGCTAGGCGGTATTCTCGAGCGGAACCGGATGCCAGGATTGTAACGAATTAATCAGACGCATACCAGGCGGCCCCATACGGAGCGTTTTAGTAGTTCTCCTTGATTGAGACAGTTGCAGACGTAGAGTACGAAAGAACACGTAGGGAAACAAATCCTTATAGCGGGGAACTTCAATGCCGCGGCTGTAGCACAAGCGCGTAGATTTGTTGGGTTAGAAATTCTACATTAATCTAATGGTTGGCGACGCCGTCCTTTTTATGGTCAATACCTGAATGGTGGAGAGCAACGAGGAGACAATGAGTGACAATAAAAACATTTATTTCACTCTGGCTGCGCTACCACTGCGGGGGACTACGGAGGTGGGGCGTTCTGGTCAAAGCGACAGCGGCAAATTAGATACCTTGAGAAGACGAAGCTATAGACGAGGAGGTGCCCCTACTTGTGGGGCGAGGGGCTGACCAAAGAGCAAATAAGCCAGCTTTTGACCAGAGTTTTGAAGCAACGGGACCGCCACCGACTAAGGGGATTAGACGCCTGATGCCGGGAAATGTCCTAAGACCCGACAAAATTCCTTCCGAAGTAGCTAAGCACTTTTTAAATAGCCGAAAGCATTTGAGTAACTCGTGAACAGTCTACTAAAAGAACCTAGAGTGTGAAGGAGGGCGAGCTTAGTTCGCATCTATATGCCTGGTTGGACACCAGGACCGTCGACAGACAGGTCCGTCGGCTTGCTGCACGATCTGCCTTCAACCATAAGGAAGATGCTGGAGAATATCATTTGGCGGCTTAACAAAAATCTAGAGACCTCTTGGATACTCAGTACGACTTCAGAAGATGTCAGACAGAAAGGCTCGGTCTACTATGGACACACTGGCGCAAGTGCTGCAGCGCGCACAAAAAAAAACACGCGTGGGTCGTGGGAGATTCGAAACTTCGTTCTGCTCATCCTTCTGGATGTGCGGAATGCGCACAGCAATCTGGAGAAGGGGTATTACGACGGCCCTAGAGAGGAAACGAGCATCGTCCTTCCTACGGAGGATAATTTCGTCGTACCTCAGCAAGAGGGGCCTTGAGACGGGACACAAGACATACAGGGTCCTGCTGGACTGTCGCAGAGCAACATTTTTTAGGCACGGTTCTCTGCAAAGTTGTGCGTGATAGCTTGCTAGAAATAAAAGACCTGCCCCGAGGGCGTAGGGACTTTAGTCTACATTGACGATCTGGCCCTTGTGGTAACTGCCCGGCGGGTCGGAACCCTGGAGGAGGCAGCAAACGCAGTGAAGAGAGGCGATCTCAGGCCTAGAGAAGACCGAAGCTCTCTACCTCACTGACAGAACGAGCACAAGGGGAAAATTCATCGCCGCGGCTGGCTACCTGATTGACCTCAAGCGGGATGCGAAATACCTTTAAGTAATCTTGAGTACGGGCTTCACGGGATTATATACTCCTCTTGATTAAAAGGCATATTTTCCTTTTTGATTAAAAGGATAATGGCCATAAGAGTAAGCCGGGTGTAATGCACCGCCTCGACCGAAGCCGCCCTAGTCCTCGCTAGAATGCTTCCCTAGGGTCTGCCAGTTGTCTGACAGAATGATTATGAGTGGACGGAGCACGAGCACTTGATTTCATCATGAAGCGAGAGAGGAAGAAGGAATGAGGAAGGTGCAGCTAGCCCTCAGCGCGGTCTCGACGCGCCCCCCTCGGGACGGAGTAGCACAGGCGTGGCACATATAGCGCTATAAAAGTAAAACTTCACTCTTACGGTGACGAAGAAATTCCACGCATTCCCGAACTTTGGGGGTAGGGAGAAGCGTCAGTCTCATACTACTTGGACAGCTGCCAGCGACGCATGTGCTTTATGCGTTTGCAGGACCTCTCTTAAGGATGGACATAAAAAATCACTGGATGGGTTTGTCTCAGGCGGCAAAATTATTGGACCTGCATGAGACCATGAAATGGCAGTGTCATCTGTCTGTTTTAGCACTTAAGTGCTATTCTAGACTTAGAGATATTGGTAAATATCTTCTTCTCGCGTATAAGACGTTGTTTTGCCGGTATCATGCTGTACTCTTCCCGTTCGAGGGAGGCTATCTAGGAATCTATCGTCGGGCTTAAATCATCCAGGTAGGGCGTTCTGCCACAGAGAATATTGGTTGAAATTCAACGCGGAAACGCTGCGTTAGTCATTAGTTTATTGCTCATGGGCAAAGAGCTTGCCCTTCTGCCGTAGCCAAGTCGAGTCAGCGTTAGAAATTGATGACTAGTTCATTTTAATCACGAAAATATGTAAAGAGTCTAACTGAAATAATCGTTTATAGTAAATTACTTTCTAATGCATTAACTGCACTAAGATTAGCTGATTTAGAGTTTAAGTAAAAGTATTTGAGTAAGCGCAGATGTTTTCCTTCGTGGCCTTTAAAGCAACGACGTGGGAGTCGGCCGAGCTTCCACAATATTGCCAATGAACCGCGTTTGAACCAACCGCGCTAACTGTCCGAAATGGAGATCAAGTATAGTGTTTGCATCATCTCCGTTGACTGACGGAGAGAAATGGCAATAAGAACTGTGCATAATGAGATTTGGGTTTAGATTTGATGATGTTGTATATTGTAAGCACATAAACGTTTAGTTTTTAGAAATACAAATCACAAGCACAATTTCTTATGATCTCGTCATAGCCGGAAAATGTCCTAGTGTATGATGGTAATATGTGAAATATACTGTATATGACTGTGAAATTCTGCAGCGATAGCTTTATGTCGCCTATATATAAATACAAATGTATTTTCATGTTGTTGTAGACTGTTGCTAGCTACTTTCGGCATGTCATACGAGAGAGACAATGTCGCCGTACACGCTTCGTAATACTTTGTACATGCTTGAGACGCAGAGCCGACAGATGTACTCCGTGTACTACTCGTGGAAGTTTGTATTTGAACAGAACAAGTGATGATAGCGATGAACTATGTATCTGGAATATAAGTGGTAATGGTCATATGCAGGTCCAAACCAGAGGTAAGAGGTAATTACATTTCATATGAATTCACTCAGGTTGAGTAGCGATTATAACCACAATTACATCACTTTAACGATTATAAGGACAGTGAGTCAAGATTATCACCGGGTGATCTGCATTTGTATGGATACATACACATACACCTATACATACACACATATTCATTCAAAGATTGCACAAGATTGCATTTCGCGGCATGGTATCTTCGGCAGAGTTCACCGCAGCGGCGGCATACACAAGCTCACATGGTTCATGGAGTCCCAGAGTCCGTTTCAGGAAAGCTGCTTTTATCTGCCCATATTAACTCCACTCCATATGAAGCCACGGGGGCAATCTTTAGGTCGAAGAGGTGAATGGCTGTGGCGAGGGACAGGCGGTGCGGGCTCCTGATGGAAGATGCCGCTATAAGGTCTTTCCCGCATCTCTCCATAACATGCACCGAGAACCCTACCCCATTCGACGGCATAATTAGTCGCAGATAAGGGAACTTATTGACGTAGGCGAGAGAAAAGCTACCGATATGAAGAGAGTCGTCACGTGCGACCCTGCCCCTCTACGGAACTTTAGTGCCTCCGTCTTACGAAGATTAATTGTTAACCCCAACTCTAAGGTAAAAGGTAATGAGAATATCCAGGTCTCTAACCTCTAGTCGAACATGTTCAACTGTATTTTTCCACTTTAAAGCAAGGCTTTCGAGCCGCGTCTTGATTTTTTTTATTAGAATTAGTTCAGCAACCGGTTGACATAAGCTCGACATAAGGTACACGATGCAGCTCCCAACCCGCATTGAGAAGCCAAGTACTTGTTTTATGTACATTGTGAAACGCCTTTTATTCAAACCAGAGTTTACCCGAGTGTGCGTATACCCTGTCAAGTTCATACACGCTTGGAAAAACATTGGAAAAAAAAGTGCTACTATTATCGGGACGAACAATTGCCGGTTAAGAGATAATTAAGCTATGCGCACTATTCTCTCCTTACGTAGAGAGAGACGACCTTTACTGCGCCCGTCGATAAGATGGTCGTTCCAGTGTAGTGGAACCGAAGCCACGTATAGCCTTTACGACTTTTCAAGACTTTAAGGGTTTGTCGTCATAACTTCGTTTGCAACCAATCGACCCGTCGTCTGAATTCCACAGCTTTGGTTTTAATGGGGAGACAGGAACTGTCCTTATAGCTAATCCTTGTTCTGCGTAACTTCGGGGAATGATCAGTGTACAGCCTGCCGGCAATGGTAGTTGTTGAGCGGCATAATTGTGTTCTACACGTAGAGCGACAGAGAAAAGAGAGTACATTGTGTGTCGAAATTTCCAGCTACCATTATTGGTCGAAACACATCTGAAGAATGTAGAGCTGCCGTAGCGGCGTTAGCGCCTTACAATATGGTCACTCTGTTGGATATCAAAAAAGGCCGGCTTCCAACAGATTCACAGAGGCTTTTCTGTCGCTTCAATGGTCGTTTCGTTGACGTCAGACTCCTTGACATGCCACAAGGTCGATTGCATCTAGAGCATTTATTGTTGTGCTAATTGATTATCTTCAAATTTTCTGACCGCTATACAACATTTCAAATGCATTCTAAAACCCGTCTTCCTCCGCACCTCCTTAATGTTTGAAATTGTGTGGTACTACTCCGAGATCATGAGAAGGAAGTCTCTTACTTCGACCTGCTCATGAGTTTCTCGGCAGGCTTTATCCAGGGAGCGATGGTGTGTTGAGACCCTGACTGCGGAAAGCCTGATTGCATATCATTCCTCAAAAAATCTTAGGCCACTCCTCAGTTACTTTCAATTAGAGCCACTTTGCTTTGTTCTAGTCATGTCTTCTCCCTCATGAGGGCGCCTAGGTAAGCTACTCCCCGGGACATGGTAGCGGGGTCTCCATCATGTGCGTTACCATGTCGGCGTGTGCACTCCACGAATTCCGGTGACTGGCGACATGTTATTAGAGCGACGCCTTCGGCGTCACGTGCTAATTGTCGCCGTAAACGGATGCCGACTCCTCGACAAAGTGTGGCCTACTAGACATTGGTTCTATCGTTATCTTCGTGCTAAGTGGCTCTGTGATGTTCTCTATGTATTTTAACAATTAGTTAGCAATTATCACGCAGATGTCTATGTAGTTTAACGTTAGCAATAATCACGCGCTCCCCAGGTTTATGGGCTGGACTATTTAGGACATTTCTAAGTTAGTTCGACAGGAAACGGTTATAGGCATCATCTCGGAGCTTTACCAGCAAAATAATCTTGCTCCGTAGCCCTACAAGCTTGCGACGACAAGTGCTATCTGTACTTCCTGAGATATTTGCAAAAAACAATAGAAAACAAAAATACCCGTACGACCGTCGTCGCGTCGTATGGGGCCGCCCGTGAGCCTTTGGTGTCTGCCAGCTAGGAGAAAAGGGGCAACCTTAACGTTGCCGTAGCCACGGTGTAGAAACCCCGACGCACAGGACAACCTCTGCAACAGGAATGACGGACTGCGCAGAGGCTGATCTCAAGGGACATATCAGGTCAGTGGTAGAAGCCTTTCTTCGAGAGGATGATTTGCCTCAGAGTAGTGAAGAGCCTGCTGGTCGCCTCGGTGACAAAGGCTGACTTGAATGTACTTGCCAATCTCGCGGGTTAAATCCCCTCTCTACCACGGCCTTTTACACAGCATTAAGTACGGCGGCAGTGTTGCCAAACACGGACACCTGGGAATCTCCCGCTGGGTCCCCGTCACCATGTCGTAGGCACTCTAGATCCCAAAAAGCCCTGCAAAGAGGCTACAATCACGATGTTCCACTCCGTAAACAAGTGCATGACCCAGCTCTCAACCTCAGCGGCTACGAAACCCCCTATTTATTACGTGGCCTATCAGTGGCACCCAGAGCCTACGCAGCGGATCCTGACCCTTGATGATCCAGTTGTCACGAGCCGCCCTTATAAAAATTTGCTGGGAAGATAATGAGACAGGCGCAAGCGGTGGGCTGCCAATAAATGAGAGTAGCATATCTCTATCGGCCCCGGTCTTGGCCGGATAGATGCTTACCAGGTGCCGGAGAGGGTCGGACCTAGGCCGATAGTAAAAAGTATACAGGTTCCTGGTTGACCTGGCTGACAACACACAAATGGAGTCGGCCTTTACCGGGCTCGTCGGAAATACTAGCGGCAACGGTATTATCTGACTACGGGGCATCACCCCTGATCTTGGGGCTCAGCTGGCCGATGACATGAGCAGGGCAAGCCGTCATCAGGGTAAGAGCCGAGTGGTTGATGGTTTATAAAAAAGACCTTATGGGGCATTAAGTAATGATCAAGTTTCTCTAGGTAAATCTCGATTCGCCACATTGGACACGTCAGGAAGTGACGCTCTTCCTAACCTAACCGATTGGGGTCAAGCAAAAGGCTGTACCTTCCACAGAACAGTCTCGTTCTATATTATTGGTATTTATCCCCTTATACAACACTAAAATCTCCACAGAACGTCGAAGCGCACCTGGCAGATGCGGTTAATCAACAAAACTACTTCGCAGTTTTTCTTTAAAAACCGGTTTGGTCACTCAGTGGACGTTTCCTTAGACGAGGAAGTCTTGGTTACAATCCTGACAGCTACGTGTCGGGCAGCCGAGGGCCTAGCCAGGGGTGGCGGCATGCTAAACCCTGGTAGAGCTCGGATATCTAGATAGCCCGAGCAGAACGTGCGAACTGCACACTGACTAGCGCGTACGCTTCTAGCTGGCGAGGCGACGACGGAGGCACAACGTTGACTTCCTGACAGATGGCACTGCTAGAGTTGAGCGCCTTTTTTTTGGAGGTTTCGGGAATGCATGATGCACATGCGCCACTAGCAGCCTGCGTAACTAGTGTGAGACTCGCAAACCCACTAAACCCGGATTCCTCCCCCCCCCCCCCCAGGCTCGGTATTACTTTAGCATTACATCGAAGCCGTGAGAGAGGCGTCTCTGCCGTTCTCCTTCAATGAGCTCTATCCCTGACTATCATCCCGCATGTCTACCTGCGATTGGATAGGGGAATGCCATTTTGTAATCCGTCCTGTGAGGGTGCGTCGAGACCATGAGGGCCTGGCTGCTTCCCACCCCCTCCCCCTCCCTCGGCTCCTCGTCTCGACCACTCTCCCGAGAGACCCGCTCAAAACTCTCCCGCCTGGCCGTTTCCTTGGCGGTCTTGAGTGTCAAAACAGCGTCGAACAAGTTCGTCGCCTCCCTCCATGCCTCCGCCGAAGTCATCATATGGGAGATCACCTCCTTGATGGGTCGGCCTCTGCGTCCCGCTGCGTCCCGTGCTTCCCTGAGAGCATCACACCGCAGAACAGTATGCTCTACGTTGTCCGTTTCTCCAGAGTCGCACAGTACGCAAATATCGCTGATGGCCTTCTTGATCCTTGACAGGTAGCTCTGGAACTGGTCGTGTCCGGTCAGAACCTGAGTCGTCCAGTAGGAAAGCTCCCCGTGTCGGCGGTCATACCATGCCCTGAGGTCCGGTATCAAACTCTTGGTCCAGCTCCCTGTGGGCACACCGGGTCTTACCTGCGCCCATTCCTCATGCCAGGCCGGTATGGTGGCACTCCTGGCCCTGGTGAGATCCAGACCTTCGTCTTGATACATTTTACTTCGTTCAGCCACTAGGAGGTCCCATGGCAGCATTTTGGCTAGGACCAGGAGAGCTTCGGTCGAGACTGTTTGATACGCCCGGCTTACCCTAATTGCCAGCGTTCGTTGGGTCGACCTTAGTGCCCCCCTATTTTTCGCCGTCCGCATTGCCATGTCCCCCCAGACTGGGGCTGAGAGTTGAGCGCCTAGACGATCCATATCGCTCGCATCTACTCTATTTACGAAGGCTAATTTAGCGGGCAAAGGCCGAATCCTAGACGGCCTTAGTGGATTTGTTTTGCAAGCCCGGCGCATCACCTCCTTTCCCGGCAAAATAAACTCGCCGGACAGTCCTAGCGGAGCTGGCGTCACGCTTGTTCTGAGAGGGGCGCTTTTTAACCCAGTGGAAACGTGCTCATCAAATAGTAACTACTGCAGTCGAACGCCTTACCCGGTTCGTCATCAACGCCCCATTCCACACGCCTACTCGACGCGATTAGCAAGCTAGTCAAAAACGTGCCCGTTAATCAACTAAATGATAAACTGGAAAGATGCCCTCAGACAACCATTACGAATTCCGCAGGAGCCGCTTCTCCGTAGAGACAATCGCCTACGAAGATGATCTTGCACTGACGGTCACCGCTTGCACATGTACTATTATTGACGCCAGGAGAAACCCGGTCCTTTAACGGATAAACAGGTGGACGACCGAAGATCACCTGGACCTGGCATCTTACAAGACCAAGGCCCTGTACCTAAATGGCCGCAAGCGGACAGGACATACATGCCTGTAGCTCAGCGGGTACGCGCTCACGCTGTGCCGTCACGCCAAGTGTCTAGGGGTGATCCTGGACAGAATTCTCCCTGGCCAACCGCACATCTGACGGGTTACACAAAAGGTAAGGAGGATATAAGGCTAAGTAAGTAGTATATATATAGATATAATTAGTATAAGGCCAACCTGGCCCTTATACTAGCCCCAAAGGAAGGCGCGTCGGAGGCCAAACGACGCCTACTAGATTCTGTTGCGCCGCTCCCAATGAGGTGTGGCAATACGGGTCAGCCGGGCGTACCGGACTATCCCGCCGGACGTCTTGCTCGCTTTACATGCCTCCTCCCGTGGCACATGCTGGCAGAAGAGAGAAGTAGATGGAGACTACACGGGAAGATGTCGTGGACTAAGGCCCAAATAGGCAACACACTGCGCTTGGGCTGACATGTATGCCAACCCACCTACTGGAGACACGAGAGGCGCGCTGACACGTTTTATCATCAAGGACTGCATAAGTCGCATACGGCTGAGGGAGCAATGACATACTTTGCTGCCTTAGGGCTAAGCAGGTATAATCCGTTCCAGTCGTACATGGTGAGGATCGGCAAGGCGACGACCGACATATGCGTTCTTTGCGACACCGGGGTGCCAGGTAATGCCGCGCGTACCACCGAAGCGTGTGCGCGTTGTCTGCGTGCCGGGATAGCTCTACCGCGCAGATGATTGCCAAGCACATGGTCGATTCGACGATTTACTGGAGCGCTGGCCTAAAATACCATAAAAGGCTTATGTACGAAAACACTCGGGTGAAGAATCATCGTCGGGCGCGACACGCGTCTTGGTGCCTTCTCCCCCCCCCCCCCCTTCTGATATAACCCATAAGAAACTACCCTTGACCAAGATGCGCCCACTAACTAAAAGGAGGGTTACAGCATGAGGCACGCATCTGCACACGCCTGCCCAATCCTGACCATGTGGTGTTAAACCTGTGTCTCGTAAAGATCTGGGTTGCAAAATACGTTAGAGGGTCCTGTCCGAATTTGTCATACTATTGCTGTACAGGCATAAGCGTGCAGGTCCAGCGCCTGCGGGTTCATCCGAGCCCACGCAAAAACGGGGGCCTTGCAAGCGTGCATTCAATCCAAGTGTTAATCGATATATCGTTTATATCGTTCTTTCACAAGCACGTCCCAGGGTAGCTGGTGGCACGAACTAGAAGGACGTCAGCGCTAACCGTGCGGTAGCTTCGGCACATCCTCGCCGCCATGCTCTGAACCGTGTGAAGGGCCAGGTCGCCCATACTGATGCGTCGTACATGGCTGTTGGCTCGGCGACAAAAGCCAGCAGGCTGTTGACTCGGCGACAAAAGCCAGCAGACGGCGTCTGGACTTCGATGCCCCACCTTCTCTAAGAACGATACTGGCATGATTTTGAGCTACTTTAGAGATGTGTTTTGTCACGTAGGCGACATGCGGCCTTCCGGTGAGGCCAGTGACAAGTATTACTCCGAGATATTTAGTCTACTTCTTGATTAGAATCAGGTGACTTGTCAGTTCCAGCCGTATCTCAGGGTCCTCTTTTGTCCGGTCAGATAGAAAGCTTCCGTTTTCTGAGGGGCCAGGTGAATGTCGTGTTTCTCTAACACTGGAATTTAAGGAGCGCGAGGTTTTCTAAGGATTTCAAAGTGGTCTCCCGTCGGGCGTTGACTAACAACGCAAGGTAATTTGCGTAGGCGATAGTTTGGACTCCGCAGGGCATGCCTTTGAGCTGCAACACCCCGTCGTATGCCAAAATCTAAAGAACCGGGTCGAGGACAGAGTCGAAGTCCCGGCAGTACCTCCTGAGTCGCACCCGTCAGCTGTCCCAACCACCGGTACCATCTGTAGCGCACACTGAAGGCGGCTTAAATCGCTCAACATTTATTAAGACAAACATTTGATGTCAGGAAGAATGTATCCTATTAATAATAGTTTTGGGTATGTAAATACGAACATGATATACATAACAAACATGGTAAAAATGAACTATAAGCATTCTCGCTGAAGCTGTGAAAGCGACACGGATTCCGTACAATCAGGTAGGTGGTATACGTAGGGGACATAGACCGCCACAACGACGGCATTTGCAGTCCTTCTTGGGTTCATAAAACCCAGCAGACCGGCATAGTAAATGATTAAATCTGTGAATACTGTAGCGAGTAGTGAGGTGACGACATGGCCGGAGAGAGTCCTTCCAGGCCTGGTTAGTCATAACTGGTGATAAATAAAACTTTCTGGGAATCAGAGACACTTTTTGAGAATACTCATGCCGAAACGTTTCCAGCGCGACTGTCTGCGGCAAATTAAAGCGGTCTACGAGTTCATCAATAAATTATATTGAACCCGCGAGCATGTATACTAATATGTTGCGCGAATTTGACGGAAGGCCAAGTACTCGCTTAAAGAAAGATGGTTTCATCTTATCCAACTGCCATAACTGCGAAGTGCTAAGATGTTTCCATGTCACTTGACTACCGTAAGCAGCTACGGATGCCACTTTGAGCGTGAATAACGTCATGGCCGTCTAAACGGACAACTGTGTTGGGTTTCTGATACCTGCTTTACAAACCCAAACAGTGTGCATTTAAAAAAATGAAAATAATAGTTTTGCTGACGCGAAGTTTACCAAGATGCGTCCGTAAGGTAAGTTATTATTACTAAAATTGTTGAGAAAAAACAATATATATATAACATAACATAATAGCTTTAATAACCGATGGTTAGTTTACAATATTGCGCGTACAGAGAAGGCACACAATTACATATACCTATATACGCATACATTTAATATATATATATATATATATATATATTAAGGTAAACTTTTATTAATACCGTACCAGAATTTAACGTTGGAGATCGGCAATTGCCAGCAAAGTCGACTTTGACAGCAATGGCAGAGTTGACTCCACCAAGGATATACTCCTTAATTTACTCAACAGACTCACGATAGCTCCCCTTAAACCCCACCAAAGACTCATATTTTTGAAAGATTTTCTCATTCCCGCCTCCTATATAAACTGGTCTCCGGTCCCAGACCATCTCACGCACCCCTTAGCGACCTAGATAAAGAGATCAGAAAGGTTGTTAAGTCGAAATGGCTTAAGCTCGAAAACTCGGTGCCGAACGCCTACCTGTACACGCACACAGCACACGGCGGTCTGGACATCCCCTGCCTCCAAACATTTATCCCCAGACTCCGCCTCTTCCGTCTGACAGCACTACAACACTCCATGCACCCTGGAGTCCAATGGATGCTAATCACCGAGCACTTCAAAAAAGACCTTGCGAAAACAAGACTTCATTGCGAGCGCTTGGGAACCTCCATTGAGACCGCTAAAAAGAGACCAATTACTGGTCTTAACAACTACACAACACGTTTGATGGGGCACATTTTAAAAAAGCACACGAAACGTCCTTTGTACATTACTGGATTAAGGGTATGTCCTACCTATCTAGTAGGGAGTATTTGAACCTACTAAAGCTCAGGATCAACGCACTACCAACGCGTGCCAGATTGGCCAGGGGACGCCCGGGCTACAACAAGCGTTGCAGGCACGGGTGTCATGCGCCTGAGACGTTGGCTCATGTCGCTCAGATGTGCGATTCAACGCACAAACAAACTATAAACAGACATGACGACATCTGTGATCGCGTGGCGCGTCTTCTCCGCGAGAGGGGTCATGAGGTGGTTCGTGAGCGAGTATTTCGTCGACCGGGCTCACCGGGTCTAAAGCCCGACCTCGTCATAACAACACCAACCGAGGTCTTTGTTTTAGATGCCAAGGTTTGCGACCCGAACAGGGACCTCGCAAAAGCGCGGCAGGACAAGATCATCAAATATGACATCGAGTTCCTAAGAGCGGCGCTCCCCGACCCGAAAAAACTCGCAGATTCGGATCCATCACTATCTCTATGAGTGGTGTATGGGACTCTGAATCTGCGAGTGCGCTCTTGGGGCTCGGCGTCACGAAGAGCAATCTTATGGATCTTACCGTCTTAAAGTTGCAAGGAATCTTGAGGATATACCGCTCGCAACGGGTCCATAAGAGCGGGGGCTACCATTAAGCAAGGATACGGACAGCTGATTCTTAACCTTACGTGACACCTTTTTACCACAATTTGTATTAAGGCGAGCACTGCCGAGTGTGCAAACGTATTGTAAATGATTAATAAATCATCACAATATTTTCTATATATATATATATATATATATATATATATACGGTCGCATAAAATTAGAACATTTAGCGAACATTGTAAAACCGGATGTTTTACAATCCTTTAGTTTGTCTTCGCTTATTCAGAAGTTGCTACGTTAAATGCGGCGCTCCGAAAAATAATTTCACATGCGATACTGGACGCGTAGCGCCAGTGTCACACAGTCGTGTACTCCGAGTTATGTGACAAAGTAGTGCGTGGGTTCTTATTACCCTATATTTCATAACAAGAACACGTATAACAAGAATTCACCCTGCGGTGCTAATACGATGTAATACAAAACGCGAAGGTGTAGCAAGCCAAGTTTATATTTTGAGGATTCTAAATCTAAGAAATCTTAGATAGACTACACTGGGGGCCATTAAGTGAAGCCAACAATCAACAAAGCCAACACACACACTTATAGTAGTTTTTGGAACAGTATCATCTCTCGAAGTATGTTTTCCAAGCTCACCTTAATCCTAATAAAATACAATATATAATTCCTGTATATATAATTCCTAAATAAATGCTGTAACTTCTGTAAATACATAAGATTAAAAAAATACAAACTACGTTATACTAATTGTTGCAAACGGATTGACCACTGTACTGCGAATACCTCCCTTTTAGAGCCAAGCAAAACGATATCGTATCAGACGAAACCAATATTATAAGTATGTCGCACACAATTGACGTTACGATCTTTCGATAGTGGGAAATATATAACGAAATAATTCATACCAAAGATTGGAATTAAATTGTCTAGTCTGATAGCAATCAGTATAACTATCTCTGTCTGCTAGCCAGCTACTTTACTCTCGCATTGCGCCTATTTCAGTAGCTATACGTGCACTGCGATCTGTTTTACTAAACCAATTAAATGTTGTACTCATCACGATCCTTTGTTTTTATTTCAGCATTTATTTCACCACAAATTGATTCAAGGATTACAAGGTGTCACAAAGTGACTTTTCGGTCTCACAATATGTACTTAACTTTGGATGATAAAGACGTTCCGTAAATTTCTGCACACACAAGTATATTATATCGTCCAATATCACACCCTCCACAAAAGCTACAAACACATTATTTATTATTAAAACAGCTGAGCGTCATGCATATGTGATGGTGATACCCATGCCAGGTTATTCGGCAGATTAGCAAGCGGTTCCTTTGCATGGCTCCTTTCTATCTATGTGAACAAAAGGCCGGGTCGTCAGTATAATCCTCAGCTACAAAGTTTGAATTTCTGTTCTCTCTATAGGCTTGATATAAGTCTAGAATATGCATTGCAAAAGGTGTGTTATTAAGTGCTAGGTCTTTAATAAATGTTCTCTCTCCGCACATCTATAAGGCAAGTGTTGCCGATGCGCACTTTGAAAGCCGCAATACACGCTTAACATAGCACGCCTTCAGCTTGTCTAAACTATTTGAATCCACCAAAAAAATTTAATGGCTAAGGGTGTGGTGCAATTGTAGAAAGGCAGTTTGTTGCTACAGGGAGTACTTTAATTTTAAAGCAATTTATTGCTGTTTTTACGGCCACGTCATGCATATTGTCTAACAAAAACATGGCAGACTTTGCAGCTTTTGCTTGTATGTCCTTGATATGTCTGCTATAGGAGAGCCTGGGGATTAGTGTGACGCTTAAATACGAGAAGTGGCTAACAAATTTGAGTGGTTTTCCATATACTTTCAGAACATGATTCCTGGCCACGTATGACGCTTCTTGGCTAAAGCGCAAAGTATTTGACTTTTCAACGTTAATCTTAAGCTTGTTTTCTTCGCACCACTTTGCAGTTTCCTTGAGGTATAGCTGTAAATGGTTACCAGATTTAGCTAGAATTACTAGGTCTTCGGCATAAAAGGCAAAATGGGCTTTAAGATTACGCAGTAAGTCTGCAAATCCAGTTACATGCAAAATAAAAAGAAATGGTCTAGTTGAGTCTCCCTGGGGTACCTCGGTAGTTTGTGTTACGGGCGTTTGCGGATACATAGTGGTTGCCGTTTTTCCCAAATTATATTGTGCGCTTTTTGCGCATTTTGTTGTTAGAAAGGCGGTGTGAAACATAGTTTAAAATAAATTCAACTACATCTGACGTGGATCGCCCCTTTAACAAACCGTATTTTTCGGCCGCGACTTTGTCTTCTACGCAAGGGTACAATCGATTCACGATGCGCGACGTTAATGTCTTGTAAAGGACGCTTTTAATTGCTATGCCCCTATAATTCTTTGGCTAAGTTGCATTCGTGTTTTCGCTTAAATATAGGCTGCAGATAGCTTTTCCGCTACTCATCAGGAATTTTGCCTTGTCGAACACATTCATTGTATAGTTTTGTCACAATAGGGCATAAAGCGTCGATAATAGATTTCAGGTATTGTATTTGTTTGACGTGGTCGCCATTGCCCTGCTGCTACATACCTCTGCTGGAGAAAGCCTATATAAATCCAGTACAAGAACACGATGACGATAGATGCATTTAGACGACATCGTGCTACAGGCAACTTAGCCCGTTACAAGCGTGTAAAATGTGGCTGTCAGAACGTTAAAAAAATGGTGTTCATTAAGAATACGATCAGGCCCTGTTGATTTCCCGTTTTGCTTCGATATATTTGCGGCTTTGACTTTTGTCCTCAGTGAAATCAGCAATTTCTTCTAAAAGGTCCTGATCTGGCAATATGACGTCCCTCGTTATATATTGTCATTTATTAATGGGTTTGAAGCTGCTGGTCTCCTTGGAAGAAATAGCCGTGGTTTCTGCACGCTTGCCGATAATTAGCCTAATGCGTTGTTGTTTCTCGAAATGCCATCTTATTTATTTTCTCATATTTCTATACATTCGTTTTAATTCAGCTAGCTGTAGGAGTTCAGTTGACGTTGTGAGTTTGTACAGACAGATCACTTGCTTTATTTGTCGACACTCCTTGTCGAACCACGACTTCTGTCTTTGCAGTCTCACGTTATTTGGTGTGCACCCAAGTGGATAGACCACTTAATTGGTTTTTCTTAATATAGTTTATGTCATCTGTGCCGTAGGCCATTTGTAGTGCTTGTTCCAGTATATGGACATCCTATATGCGAGAGGGTCGATTGATTATAGGTGTGGCCATTTCTTGTCTTCAGTGAAATTTGAACTCCATTTGACGGTAATTACGGTGTGCCGACGGCATTACGGTAAAACAAAGATAGCCTCGACCTCCTATGGTATCGATGATAAAACAATGTCGACCGCTCTATATCCGCTTTATGCTGGGCCATTACAATTATCATGAATGCCGAACCCAAGTTCGTAGACCGCAGCTTTAAAACTATCTTGCCTGGCACCTTCTTTTCTTTTTTAATTTTTTTTTAATTTGATGGGAGGTTGGATGGTAATGCACCATCTCTTTTTATTGCGACATCTGTGCTCCCCGTTTTTTTTTCGGTCATAGTCGATTATTATTCCACTCCGGAATTCACCTTGTTTAAATTGGGAACCATGATCAATTTTGTTAAATCGCAGTTAAAATCTCCACATATCATTACATTTTGATTTACATGTGTGCAGATTTCCATGCATTCGTTTACTATTTGATGAACGGTCCGTTCTGGTGGGCTATAAGGTAAGTCAAAAAGTTCGTCGGCTTTTTCACCCGATTTTAAAGCGCCTTATTTATGCAGACAACAGTATTTTTATTCAATGATATATTGACCGTTTTGTTCGATAACCTTCGCCCATCGCCTCGGTAGATCCATGATTCCTTTCTCCCAGAACGTCTTGTCCTTCTTGAGTGAGGTGATTTTTTATAGCCTCCAAGGATTCAAATGTTGTGCTATCAAGGGGGTTCTGGAGAGACCTGAACAAGTGATAATCAGATGGTGCGAGGTCGGGACTATAAGCTGGGTGCGGCAGCACATCCCAGTCAAACTCCGCCAATTTTTGCCGGGTGGCCAAACTTTTGTGTGGTGTCGCCTTATCATGTTGAAAAGTGACGCCCCACCTGTTTGACAATTCCGGGCGCTTCGCTGCTACTGCAGCCTTCAAATCTTCGAGTTGTCTGCAGTAGACGACGGAGTTGATCGTCTGACCCATTGGAAGCAGCTCAAAATACACGACGCCCTTACACCACGTCCCACCAGCAGCACAGCATAACCTTCTTCTGATGAATTTCGGGTTTAGGGACGGGCTGCGGCCTGAGAACCTCTGGAGACCCAACTTCTCTTCTGTGTTACGTTTCTGTAGAGTATCAATTTTTCATCGCCGGTTATCAATCTCCTCAGAAATGGCTCATTCGAGTTCTTCCGGAGGAGTGCGTGACAGGTAGCGACTCGCCCTTCAAGCTGCCTATCATTGAGGTCGTGTGGTAGCCAGATATTCCGCTTGCACGAGAAACCTGCATCATGGAGGCGATTCCAAACGGTTCCGTGGGAGACTCCCGTTACATCTTCAATTTCTTTTATGGTCAAACCTGGGTTCGAAGTAACCAGGCTTATGACTTCGTCGGTCTCCACAACATTGGGTCGTCCTGACCTCGGTTCATCTTCGAGATTGAAGTTTCCAGCCTTGAAACGGGCGAATCGCTTTTCGAGTGTGGATTTGTGTACTGCGTTTTCACCGTAGACTGCACATATCCTCCGGGTTGTTTGCGCTGCACTTATGCCTTCACGGTAGGAGAACAACATAATGTGTCGAAAATGCGTATTTTTGTCCTCCATTGCAAACAGCTGCCAATTCCGCAAACGAAACGGTAAAGTTGGAACCGGTATACCGTCGCGCCGCCACGGGTTTGCTCCTGAATGTAAACACCCAGCCGCACTCTCAGGCGGCCCTGCTGCAGAGCGCGGGAAATTCAAAAATGTGGTCCCAGAAAGCCGACGAACGTTTTGACTTACCTATTATAAACACATGTGAGATAGTAATCGATTAGCTCTAGTATTATCTGCCTGGCGGTGCTACGAAGGAGCTGCTCATTCGTTCGCACGCGTCTGCACACGCGCCACTTTGGTCGTCCCCGGCTCTCTGATTTGGCAGCTAGTCTATGAAACATTTTAGAAAGGGGGTACGTGTAAAATCTGTTGCAAATGTTTTGGTTGTTATTGTCTGGCCTGAAACGTTTGGCGCCAATGTTAGCTCCCGTATCGTTTATTGCATTATAGACTCTATACGGCTTTAGCTGTCCGCGGCACGGTCTAAAGTGGCTACCCTCTGACCACACTGACGGGTCCAGTAGCGCATTAAACTTATCAGCGTTTACCTGAACGTGGTACCTGTTGTAATATGCTTGATTCATACCAACGAGCTTCGAGCGTTCGCGTCTTCTTTAGACGAACGGCCACGCCCATTTATAGTTTATGAGGGTCTCGGATACTATGAAAGGACTGTAGCCCCTTCCGAAGTCGTTCATCAATGTGTCTTGAGAAGTCCGTACCTCGAGACGAGAACACAACCCCTAAATAGGAGAGGTTCGAAATTCTGCGCTTCAAATTTTGCGGTACAATCACAGGATGCCGGATTGACCAGGGCTGTATTTCCTGAAACATCAATTGTCAGCTCTCTCCAAAAGCACGACTTACAGTACAAATTATTTTTGTCTGGTATTTGGAAAGTGCAGTGACTGTGTGCGGGTCTGCTGCATCTTTCGCAAACTGTATGTTTTTTTACTTGAATCATTTGTGCCCCACAAGTTACGCATGATGGCGTTAGATTAACCTCGACATCGCCGCACACGAGCAAGAGCGCAAGCAATAGTGCAATTGTTCTTAACAGCTGGTGTTTCGTAAAGCAGCGTTGAGGTGGCCGTATAAACAAACTCACCCCATTGAGCCGTGAGTGTCTTGGTATGCTGTAGAGTCCGTTGTCATAAAACACTGTGACACATTTTTGGTAACGGTTGTATATTGAATTAATTTGTGGCTTACTAATAGAGCACACACGAAACGCGTCCCGCCATGTTGATGACTGACACGACTCTGTGTTAGAAGCGGCACACAGGAACCCAGCAGGGTGTTGCCGTAAGACTAATGCTTCAGCTGAAACTCAGCCAAAACTCCTCCAACAATGTGTTCAGAAGCCAATGTGAGGAAAATCGTAAGCCATAGAGGTTGGCTGGATGACGTTCACCGTGCTACAATTGTCATCAGCTTAGACCAATGCATCGGCAAATTATGCGTACATTTAAATCGGCCTGCCCTGAAAAAGACTTTACACGGGCGTGGTGCCATCGCAATAGGGTCGTCTGTTTTTTAACATAGAGGGTACTCTTGAAACAATGTCAAGTCGCTAAGTGATGGCAGTTAAATATAAACCTGACGTCATATCGGTACATTTGCGGCCTGAATCCTATAATAATATGTCTAACACCCTGCCAAATCTATCAATGCATAGTCCATAAATAGAATGCGAACAAAGGAAACAATGTTCTGCACTATATATAAATGTATATATGGTGGATTCTGGAATGACGGTGTCAACCGACAACGTAGATAAGTACGGGACCACTGCATGCTGCAACGGCCTATTCTTAGTGCTTTTAATTTAGCAATAATTAGTGCAAAGTCCGTCGATCAAAAGTGTTACGCAGTAATCTACATAAAATGAAATAAAAGCATTGCAGTAAGGCTTTGCTAAGCAGTTCATTCGTATGTAGTGTAGATACGTTGCGGGCATGTTGCGATCTCTTTTCAGTACATCTAAATTAATTTAAACCCAGAAGCCTGAAACTACCCAGCTGTTCATGGAGTATATCGGCAAGCGTTGACTCCATAGTGAGGATATGAAATAATAAGTTAAAACTTTAAAGTATAAACATTACTTAAAGGTATTTACACCTAGGGCCTATCAGCGGTAGAGCGACAAGATGAGGAATTTCATTTAATAATTCGGGACGTAGAAAGCAATATTAAGAGTACTCGAGACAACTGGAGTCTCTCACAATGTGTAGATTCATTGCTGTGCGAATGCCTTATGCTATAGGATTAGAAAAAAAACTGCTATTACTACATTTGATTAAATACGTTCAAACCTCGCAGCTGTAAGCTTATATCGCTAATAAATAAATCGCAAAAATTATATAAATTAGTTTACTCGCTATGATTGCCTTTGAAATTTTCTTCGTCATGTACTTACAGATTTTTTTTATTTGTAAGAGAGAACCCGGGAGCTTTGTCGCTCCGCTAGTCCTGATTACGTTTTCGCTAATACTAGCTTTTGGCGTGGGTAAGGCAAGGCGCCAACCGGCAGCGGGGAGCTTACTGGGGCATGGCGTCACTTATGATTGCATGCTTGCAAACATAGAGTTTTAGTGAAAAGCTCCTCAAGAGCGTAAAAAACCCGAGCTAATTGAGTACTTTGCGGCTATGCATAACAAATACCCTCAAATCATATATATATATATATGTATTAACTTGACATGATTATGTTTGGCAATCATATTTGTTCTGTTTCGTTGTCATTATAATCCTACGTTTTTCTAGCCGATTTAGAAGGTTTTAGTATCTAAATGAATGCGTACCTATTTGAAACAGCGGTCAACTCCAGCAATCGTCCACATCTTCTTTTGCAGGCAGAGGTTTGCGGTAAATGCCTATGCTGCATACCGTTAAGAACAAAAAGACCGGGACGTGCCGGGACACTTTCCCTCTGCCAGTAACAACCTAAACCACTGCTCGCTTGTGGTTCAGTCGTAATTAAGAGCAGTACACCCTTCGCATACACTGCCGCATTCCGCAGCTTTACTACTTGGAGACAACTGAGGCACGTTGAGGTAGGTAGGTGGGTGGAAGGGTATGTATGTAGGCGAAGGAGGCTACCTAGGTGCAATGGTAGGCAAGTGGGCGTTTACGCGTGGCGTCTGGATGTGTGCGAAGTTGCGCAGTGGGCGCAATAATAGGGCTAGCACGGCGGACTTAAAAGACCGAGGAAGGTGTATCGCAATGATGGGGCGGGGGGGGGGGGGGGGGGATGTTGATGAAAAGCTGTCGCTGACACCCAGAGTGTCGCTGGCGGCGAAACGCCACGATGCAAGCAAACGGGGTCTATAGAGGCAGTGGGAGAAGGATGGTAATGAGCGATAGTTGTGGTGGGCTAGATGCGCGTAAGGGCATCAAGAAGGGATGAGGCCAACACGGCCATTGGTTCCGCCCCATTGAAGCACAAAACCAACTCTCAGCTCAGTGTGTACACCGAAGTCAGTGCAGGGCAGGTTGCCGTCTGTCAGCAGCACGGTTATTGGATTCGCTGCCAGCTGAGATGAGCAAGCGCGAAGCCGCTACACGAGAGGTGTGTCTAAGTCGAATATATGCTCACAGCTACAAATGATTCAGCTAGACGAAAGTGCAGCCGAAGATGAGCAGGAACTGAATGAAGGAATGAATGAGTAAAGAGTAAGAAAGGAAGGGTGGGTGCAGAGCCTTAGGCCTGCAGCAAAACGTGGATGCTTCCTGACGTTAGCAGAGGTAATGGAATAATTAGTATCGCTATGCGTAAAAGAGTTCCCGCGCTTAGGCAAGTTTTAATTTCGGTCGGGTGAAATTCGAGCTTGAGAGGTGGGGCGCTGCACAACCAGCAAGTGGTAGGAATAAGGAGTTGCAAGATGGAAAAGCTCTGGCTGACGTCGTCTAGCTCCGAGCGAAGAGCGAATGCACGAAGGCGGTTGCTCACGTGGACGTGTTTGCATGCTCCGGACCAGTGCTTGAATTAGGTGTCCGTGTTTAGCCAGGCGCACCGCACGAGGGCTGTGGCGATGCCCGCGGCTTTACGGATCGCACGTGCTCAAGCGGGCAAAATAGAACCCCACCTCCATTTCCTGCGTGCCCGACTTAGATGTGGCATCTCTGCTCGCGTTGCAAGCGTTCACCGAGGCCGCTTTGTTTTGCTCAGAGTGGCGTCCGCTGTCAAGGCTTAGGCGGAAGGCTGAGAAAGAGAGGCAGCCGAGAGATAGTACGGCATGCCCCTCAAGAATCATGAGTGCGTAGTAAAAGGCTTTAGAGTTACAACAACAACAACAGCTTGTTATCTCTAGGTTCTCGTCTCCTTCTATCGCGTCGCTCCGTTCAGTGTACCCACCGAAGGCATCCTGGGGTCGTTAGCACGCATGCCCGGGCACTACTGAGCTGTTTCCTGCCTTTGAGCATTGGTCGTTTCCACGATTAGCCTGCGCGCTTTGATATATATATATATATACAAGGTAATTCGTATCAAAATGTACTTCTTTCGAGGTTTAATAGAACTCGGCAAGAAATTAATTTTTCTCTATGGAGGGAAAACGCGGAAACGTCTTGTTTAGGAGAGAGAGTGAAATTTCTAAAAATAGATATTCTGCCTTTTTTCTCCTACATAGTTGTACAAAATCTACGTTTGCGGGAGAATCCGTCAACGCATGAAAGAACCAATCATATCGGCGTGTTCGGAGGAAAATTCTGCGCAACGAAGGGCATTTCACTAACTTGCGTAGCGAAAAGCGAATAGCAGATTGGAAAAAGTCATAAAAAAATCGATATGTTGTTATATCTTACATTAACGATTTTTCGTAAAAAATCGTAAAATTTTTCCATTACGACCGAAAATGTCTGACTAAAAAAACAGTCTTGCGCAATAGCAAATTCAATGCCTGCCATTTTCGTACCAAAGTGAGGGTGCTGCGTTACGTAGTTGTCAAGTAACTAAGCTTTTGAGCAAAAACTGAAGGCATGCATACTTGCATAGGGTGTACGAGAAAGTTAGGTACATATTTTGAGGTTTGGTAGAACTCGGCAAGAGAATAATTTGTCCTGGTGAAAGGAGGAGGCGGAAACGTCCTGGCAAAATGTTACGGTTCTGAACGTGAAAACTTGCACGTAAGACATAACAACTATGACTGTCGAAACAGCTTAATTACTTGACAACTACGTAACGCAGCACCATAACTTTGGTACGAAAATGGTGGGCAATAAATTTGCTAGTGCGCGAGAATGCTCTTATGGACGTACATATTTGGTCGTTATAGAAAAATGTTACAATTTTTCACGAAAAAGCGTTAACGTAACATATCGAATTTTTATGACTTCCCTCAATCTGGCTATTCGAGTTTCGCTACGCAAGCTAATGAAGTGTCTTTCGTTGAGCAGAATTTGCCTCCGAATATGCTTATATGATTGGTTCCTTCATGCGTTGACTGGTTCTCTTGCAAACGAGGATTTCGTACAACTATGTAGGAGAAAAAAGGCAGAATAACTACCTTTATAAACTTTACTCTCCCTCCTAAACGAAACGTTCTAGCGTCCTCCCTCCATAGGGAAAAACAATTTTTTTGCCGAGTTCTATCAAACCTCGAAAGAAGTACATTTTGATACGAACGACCCTGTATATATTTATACAAGATGTATTATAACACTATGTACGTTTTTTAAGGTTTGCTAGAACTCAGCAAGAAAATATTTTTTTTTCCAATGGAAGGAGGGTGCGGAAACGGCTTGTTTAGGAGTGAAGATGAAATCTATAAAAATTGCTATTCTGCCTTTTTTCTCTAACATAGTTGAGCAAAGTTTACGTTTGCGGGAGAACCGGACAACGCACAAGGGAACCGATCATACCGGCGTGTTCGGCGGAAAATTGCATAACAAGAGATATTCTGCTAGCTTGCGTAAGCAAAGGCAAATAGCCAGATTAAGGAAAGTCATAAAAATTCGATATGTTGTTATGTCTTACGTTAACGCTTTCACTTGAAAAACCAAAAATACGTTTGCAATTACGATAAAAATGCACAACCCGACGACTATCATCAGGCAATGGCAAAATTAATTTCCGTTTACGTTTCCGCTCCCTCCATCCACTGAGAAAAAGTATTTCATTGCCGGGTTCTACCAAACCTCAAAGTATGTACCTAACTTTCTTATAAACCATATGCAAGTATGCATGCCTTCGCTTCCAATATAACTGTTGACAACATAATTACGTTGGTACGACAATGATGGGCATTATATTAGCTATTGCCTGAGAATAGTCTTTTGAGCGTGCATTCGTGATCTTAATGGCAACATTTTACGGTTCTCCAAGCGTTAACGTCATATCGACTTTATATGACTTTCCTTCATCTGGGTATTCGCCTTAGCTAAGCTAGGGAATTGTTTTCGCCGCAGAGTTTTTCGCCGAACACGTTGGTATAACCGGTTCCTTCGTGCGTTGACTTGTTCTTCCACAAACGTAGATTTTGCAGAACTATGTAATAGAAAAAAGGCACAGCTAATTTTATAACTTTCATCCTCACTCTTAAATAAGACGTTTCAGCCCCCTCCCTCTATCAGGAAAAATTTTTTTCTTGCCGAGTTTTACTAAATCTTAAAATACATACATATTGTTATGATGCACCCTGCATAGGGTCATTCATATCGTTATGAACTTATTTCGAGGTTTGATAGAACTTTTAGAAGGTTTGGTAGAGAGAGAGAGTAAAATTTATATAGTCTTCCGTTGTGCAGAATTTTCTTCCGAACGCGGCGGTATAATCGGTTCCTTCATATGTTAACTGGTTCTCCCGCAAACGTAGATTTTGCACAACTATGTAGGAGAATAAATACAGAATAACTACTTTTATAAACTTCACTCTCTCTCTCTCCTAAACAAGACGCTTCCGCGTTCTCCTTCCATAGGGAAAAATGATTTTCTTGCCGAGTTCTACCAAACCTCGAAATCTGTAAAATATAATAAGCTCTGTATTGTCTGTATGTGTCTATATTAGTGATTTTGCTCCCTCAACCGACAAAGGAATTTGAATTGGGCTTGGAAGGTCCAATGGTGGTAGGACTACAATACGAGATATGATAACGCTATTCATTTTTACACCGTTTAGATAGCGGAACCTAAGAGCACTCAAAAATTATAAACGCCAAACTGATCTTGTTGGTGAGTGGTGTGGGGGCTGACACTTGCTGTTTAGGGCCATGTATAATACTCACTTAAATATTGGCTCTTACAGCCCAAACATGCCCGGACTACCTCTTCTGATAGCACCTTCACTACATACTAGTTGGCCTCTACCCTACTTGTCTCTTTGGGCCTCCCTCGTTTGTTTTCCAAGTTCTTTCTTGGTCATAATCCGTCGTACAACATAACTTGCTGGCATCTACGTCTCCTCAGATTCGAGCATTATCTTGTTTTTAGTGGCGGAGGCTTAGGCGGCTAATGTACCGTTCGAAACGGGGTGTTGCTATGGCAACCATAGTTGGCAAAACAATTGCAAGTTCGAGCCCCGGCCTTGCTGGTTGTATTTGTTGGACGTGGTTGTCATTGCCCTGCTGCTACATACCTCTGCTGGAGAAAGCCTATATAAATCCAGTACGAGAACGCGATGACGATAGATGCATTTAGACGACATCGTGCCACAGGCAACTTAGCCCATTACGAGCGTCTAAAATGTGGTTGTCAGAGCGTTAAAAAAATCTTTATCGTGTTCTCCGGAGAAAAATGCTCTCTCTTTATCTTCCCATGTAGCTCCCGTCTTGCTTCATTGAAGCCTGCGCATCTGAAGACCGTGTATTCTGCCGTGATGGACAGTAAGCTAAACCCGCCTTTCGGATGCTTGAGGGCATTTAGTTTATCCACGTCAGTGTCAACTTCGTCCGGCGATCTCCTAGTTCTCAGTTGACTGAGACGAATATGCCCTGTTTGTTGTGAAGTGCCGCTGTGTCAGTCCAGCTAGGACCGACATAGTTACGTTATAGTTGCTCGCTGTCAACATAGCCGCCGCCTGGGAGTGATCGTGCTGCATGCGTTTTCGACGACGATTGTTGAAGTTATCGTGGTGCATTGCGTTAATTGGTAATTAGTTTTGTATTCTAGATTGACATCTCTAACTCGATATTGCACTGGTGCTGGAATCTTGATCCGAAAGCCTAAGTCTGACCGGTATTGAGTGATTCGATAGTTTCAACGTCGCCTGGTGTGGTTTGTTAATTTCTCAGAACCCATTTAAGTTATTTCATGCTTGTATTGGATCTTGCTTCGAGGTGGTGAAATGATGAATATTGTCAACAGCAGATACATCATAGTGTAGTAAATTCGTATCAACAGATTCTTGTGAAATGTGTAAAATTTAAACGGTTGTTGAAAGAATATAATTTTACTTGGAGGTACGGTTATTAATTTATTGCAACGTAGTGAGGTAATTTAATATGACATAGAGTATCTGAGTTTAAAGAGATTTGAAATGACTCATAATAAAATCACTCATTTAGAATTTGGGGCTTAGATTGACCACGTACTTCACAACTTTACGTCGTTGGAGAACACATATGTAACGATTGTTCGACGACCAGATCATGCTGCAGTTGTTCTAACCTTAGGCATTATCCAAAGGCTTTCACAATAAAAGTGAAACAATAAAAGTCACTGTATTAATCTGAGGTTATGAAAAAAGCTTAACTCAAAGGAATGACAAACAAAATTCTAATTAACATATGCTAATAAATCAGTAGCTTATCTAATTAGTGCGGATGTAGATCAACACATGACTAATGAGTCAAAAAAAGTGTCAAAAGAAACATTTGTCTAGAAAGTCATAAGGTACACTAGGGTTAGCGCAAAACATAACAAAATGTTTTGTAGGGTTTTTCATTTGTCAAAACAGCTTTAATGAATGGCGCAAATACATACAGGGTTTGTTGTTAAAAGTAATAGGACTTATTTTTTTTCGCCGCGACTGTACTTCGGAGCGTGCTCGCGCCGACTGGATTCGGTAGAGGGCGCTCCTAGCTAACGAACGAGCGGCTGTTCGGTTGACTCCTAGCAACGGGAGAATCAGGACAGCCATTTTCGCGCGACGTGTTTCTGTTAGTGGTGCAAGCCGAAAATGCAGCGTTCGTTAGACCAGAGGTAAATTCTGTGTGAAACTCGGTAAATCTGCAACACAGACGTTTGAAATGATCAAGCAGGCTTACCCAGATGTTGCTTTAGCAAGAAGTGGTGTGTTTCGGTGGCACCAAGCCTTTTTGGAGGGCCGGAAAGAGGTTGCCGATGAAGACCGTGCTGGAAGACCTTCGACCTCGACAAACACCGACAATGTGACTCGTGTGCGCAAAGTTTTGAACTCAGACCGTCGACTAAGTGTTCGTTTAATTGCCCAGATGTTAAATTTATCAAAAGAGACTTTTTTTGTTTCCTCGCCTGAAAAGGACGATGAAAGGCAAGCATTTGGAGACGACAGAGGAGATCCAGGCAGCTTGCACCGCGGCTCTCAAGGCTATTCAGGAAAATGCCTACCGTGACGCCTTCGATGCTTGGAAATCGCGCTGGCAGCGCTGCATCGACGCAGAAGGAGCCTATTTTGAAAGTTTTTAGAGAATTGTAACAATTGGTTCAATACATTTTTTTAAATCGATTTTTACCTATTACTTTTAGGACAAACCTTGTATCTTATAGAAACAGACTAAATAAGCTAGTGTGCACATCGAGAGAGGCTTACTTAAGAGAGAAGTTCGTGCCATGTGGTGGTGACTTAAAAATACTTGAAGGTATTACAATCGAATTTAAAAGGTAAACAAAACCAATTTCTCGATAGAGTCCGCACGTGTTAATAATGGCAATGAGCAAGCTGTACTGAATCAAATTAATACATATTCTGCTAAAACTGGTAGAAAAAGGTTGTGGAGTCAAGTGGATTTGAACAAACGAGGATTTTAGCTTATTGATTACTGCACTTGTAACACATGTGCATAAAGGAGTGACCCAGCTCTTAACAACCTACGCCCAACTACAGTATTTGACTTTATAAGCAAAATATTCGAAAAAGTGCTTATACGCTTATTATATAATATTTATTGAGTCAAATCAAGTAATAAATAGTACACAATATGAGTTTAGACAATAAGGATGTACCAAATAGGCTTTGCTAGACGCTAGGGAATACATACACATCGAAAAAAAAAAAAAATTTAACTGTACTTTTTTTTTAACTATAAAAAGCGTTCAACAGTGTAAATCCGCAAAGATTAAATAACGAATTAATTTGTCTTTGATTTAAGAATCGAACTTGTGACATTCCTGAAGCATTACAAAAAAAAAGTGTACCTTACCAAAAAAAGTTGTAAACTAAATAACGATTTCAATCAAATTCAGAAAATAGAATATGTGATTACACAGAAATGAATACTTTGTCCAACGTTGTACCTCACAATATATAGGCAGATTTATTTATATAACTTTGCTATGTTAGCACTTTGGAGTGGACAATTGTCTCCACGCGAACGTGTGATTACGGGTTCTCTAACCCAGGGTTAGCCCAGTTCAACAATGTGCCCGGAACAGACGCTGCATTTCCTCGTTGAATGTCGAGCGACAGCCTCTGACGTAAGAATTCGGATGCTCTCGAGTCTCCTGTCGAAAGATTAAGGCTTCTGCCTACGCGTTGAATCAGTTTGAGCGTAAGGGGGCCTGCAGTTCCCATAGTCTCGAAAGCCAACGGACAAAATTCGTGCGGATAATCTACACTGGAATATTGTCTGCATTTGTTAGCCTCAGCTAACCTGGAAGCATGACCTGCTCGGTCCGCACCTGCACCGACCATCGAAGGGGCTATTGAGTCGGTTACAGTTGCGTCCCAAACAAGCATGCGGCCACGCTCAAAGGGCGTCAAAGTCAGGCCGTCAGGCCTTTTTCCGTCATCTCTCGATAGACCCGGGGGCTCTAGATCACATGGGAAGCCGGCAGATCTAAGTGCGCGACTAAAGGTGTCGTTTAGAGCGGAGTGACGTGCTCGTCGGCCTGCACTTAACGCGCATGACAGGCCATGATGGGCCAACGCGTCCACAAAATCACCACAACGACATCGGTGGGGCACGACTAGGTCAACACCAAGCCGCAGCCCTGCGCTTATGCGCGTGGTCTCGTCGTCCAACAGAGTCCCAATTCGCGGACATGGCAGGGCGTGTAGCCAAGCCCCAGCCCCTTGACTACTAACAGCTCGAAGCCTGGCTTTATCAGCAACAGAAGACGCTCTATTAATCAGGTTTGCTAGTCGCTTTTCTTGTAGAGGATTTGTCCAATTGCCCTGGTTGGCCCTATCGTCGGGAGGAGAATCAAATAATAACGACAATTCGCCGGTCAGTCTTTGAAGTTCACCGTTATAGGCGTCCCAACCATCACTGTCCAATAATGCTTTAACCCTGTCCGCCGCCTGGGTCAATGACGACACGATTGCAGGTCCTGCCATCATAACCGCGTCGGGCACACCTAGGCCGCCTAAAGAAACTGGGAGCACCTGTTCCCTTGCCGCAGCGGTCAGCTTAAGATTTAGTATGATCTCTAAAATGTCTAAGCTAGGTCCATTAAATGGCTGTAAAAGCTCTCGTGATAAAAACAGGTTGCAACCTCTAAGCAGGTGTGTTAACCTCGTGGCTGAAAAGCAAGATCTAAGAAGGAATAAGCCGCAGTGGGCCCCCAGTTGAGGTAGTCTGCCCGCCGCGAAGTCAAGTTTGTCTCTTCGACTGTCTAATGCCTTTGCAATGCCTTCCGGCAACAAGGGGACACCTAGCAGCTCCAGGTTAACCTTGTCTACTACGCGACAGCCCGGAAGTAAGTCAAAAAGGTTACTTAAATCTAACGGCTCTACTTCGTTGTGGGTTGTGACATACACTTCACATTTGACCGGGTTCAATGTCAAACCGCTAATAGCACCAAATTCAATAACTTTCCGTATGTCGTCAAGTACGGTCGAGAGATCCCCGCCCAGAACCCCATCATCCAAGTACCAGGCATTAAGGGGGGACTGCAGTGAATCCACCAATTCCTTGATACATAAGCAAAAAAGGGGGGACCCAGGGGATCACCCTGCTGAAGACCTGTCTGCGATAGCATAGCGCTGTGGGGCATTACCAGGTGGGATGGTTCTAGTCGTCTGCTGACAGTCGTCGAGTGCGGTCACGCGCTCTCGTGTGTTTTCGAGACGGATTTCGAGTGAATTTGGTGATTTGGTGATAAGTGTCTGTGCGGTGTCGTGCTTCTGGGTGTCTGGAGCTACCACAAACGCGTCCGTCGCCTTTGGCGGTGTCCAGCGCAGTGGTAAGAGATAGTTCCGATTCCGACCACCAGGGCGGCGCCACGGGTGCAGCCCACCCGGCGAGGTCACCTACGCAGCCCTCTCTGTAGGGAAAGAGACACACCGGATACAATCGCAGAAAGGGCATCTCCTGCCAAATATACATTGCCATCCCAGCTAAGGTGAGCCGAGCTTTCCATACGGGCCGTAAGAGCCAGCACGAGTTACTACATTCGCCTGAGCATATCTCCGGTGACATACTTGGTAGGTCCATCTCAACAATAGACTGGTGAATAGCCCGGCCGATACTTCAGAGCACGATCGCACTTATATACACACCTTTCAGCTACAAGACACGGATAAGGTGTCAACGAGCACATTGGTGAAAGTTAAAAGGAAACCGATGCGGCTATCTTAAAGCGGCTTTTGTGTGAAAAAGCCCCTCCCAACAGGGAGACGTTTTATAACGGAGACACCGGCTTCCTTTGAAACACTCGCCTTGAAAGAGGGAATAACTTTATTTTCTAAGACTTACTAAGAAACTTTGATCCGCAATATCTCAGCTTCTGATCACAACACAACAGCGAGCGAGACATCGTTGCGCGGAGAACAACAAGCTCTTCCCGATCACATCCTCACTCTTAGGAGGTGATCGGCCGGAACGATGCCGCCACAACGCTCCCCAATCCCCAAGTCGCTTCGGCAACAGGACCTTCTTGCCCCCACCTCTAGCGCTACGCGCGCCGACCCTTCTCTGACCACCAAAGAAACCTTACCCCGTCTCCCTAGCGAAACTCGCACTGTCCCTACACAGCCCGCCCTCGACCCCGACCCTGAAGAAATGGTCACAGACTTGGTGCTTGCCGAAACGAACCATGACCACGCCGGACCCATCAACACCCGCAAACGGCAAGCAGACACTCCACCCCCTCTCAGCCCTCGACTCAGACACCGTGCTTCCGGAGTAGACGAGGAGGCCCGACAAGCCTTTGAAGACGCCTATGATGGTCTTGCTGAGGACTGCGCTAATATTGCGATCCACTGCGAGCCAAGGAACACCCTTAAGGAACTCAAATACCTATCGCAAAAGATACAACTTGACCTCCGCGAGGTGCAATCGGCAGCCGAGACAATCCTGACGGCGTTACGGGAAGCCCGGCTTGGCGCGGACCAACGCCAGTTCAAGATGCAACAGGAGCTGGCGTTGCTTGTAGCCCAACGTGACGAGGCTCTTGATCTCGTTAACGCCGCTAAGGAGGGAAGGGACGCGGCATTAAGCGCGAGGAACAAAAGTGCGGAGGCGGGGCTTCCTCCCCTAGAGTTGTCCGTGGGCGAATGCCCCAAATGCGCGGCAGGAACAAATGCGGCTCATCAGGCACATTTGGACGAGCAGATACCAAACGCTCAAACAGCGGAAGACTACCTGCGAGTAGCAAAGCTTCCATGGCCCGTCACAGCGACTCAAAGAGTTCCGCTATCACTGGAAGACTTCGTGACTCACAAGGGGATCCGAGGCCTTCTTGTTCGACAGGGAGAAATTCCGAACACAGGATTCTTCCAAAAGCTCCTAGCCGCTTATCCCTCGCTTCAATCCATAACGTCTTCATCTCCCGGCACTGCCGTAGTCCTGGGCGAGGCTGTGGAGACTATCACCGGCTCCGCGCCTACCCCCCAGCAAGGACATCGATTAGTAGTAGGCATCCTGCCACCAAAACACGAGGATGCCACTACGGATGAAACATCTTTGACTCTGATGCGAGCGGTTATACACCGAATCCTCCTTATGACAGACCAAACTCCGAATGACACCCTGCCCCTCCTCTACGTTCCCCCGGATATGCGCACCATCACGTTCCACCGAATAATAGCAATGCTGGGGGCTCAGTCACCCACTCCTGGGAGACTGGCGCTACACAAAACCCGCACGGCTCAAGCAGGGCCCACCGGACCGCCACCAAGTATCCAGCCACGAACACCTCCACCCGCTCCCTATAGACATACAACCTCAATACTAGTTAAAGTCGGCAATGGCAAAACCTTCGCTGACACGCTGCGGACCGTCAGAGAAAACCTTAATGCAGACATTGCGGCGGACACTATTATTCGCAAAGTGAAGAAGACATCTAGCGGGGACGTAGCAACACGACTGGGTGAAATCACACCAGGAGCAGGAGAACGGCTGAGTACTAAAATCCGCGACGCGGAACTGGAGGCCTCTGCCAAGCTATTTGACCCTACCCTAGAGGTCGCATTATGGGGTATCAACCCCCTGTCGAGTGAGTCCCAGATAAAGGCCGACCTCACCGCGTACCTAGGAGTGACGGATCACTCCTTGGTCGCAATTACCGAACCCCGTCAAGGTCGAAACGGGCGCTGGTACGCCTTGGCGCGATTACCCGCCCCATTGGCCCGACGTCTGTCAAAGCTCACGTCAGTCAGATTGGCAGGCCGCAACTGTCGTCCAGATCTATGGTACAGGCCTCCAATATGCCACCGCTGCCAGCGCCCTGGCCATCGCGCGGAAGCTTGCGCACTTGAGAAACCTACAACAGCCCTACATGCCAACAAAGCGCCCCGAAGCAGAGAGAGTGGAGCTTAGTGGCGGACCCTCCGGGTCAAGGGCCCCCTCCCAACCGGAGGCTGAGCTCGTCGAAAAGGAGGCCACCTCTAGCGACACTCCTCCGGTCGCACCTGCGTCAAGTGAGGCAGAAACAGGAGAAAACAACAGATCAGACTGGACGACGGTCCAGAGACGATCTAAACCTAAGCTATCAAAATAAAGATCCTACAAGTAAACTTAAACCGCTGCCGAGCCGCTCATGACGCTCTTAACGTGTACGTACAGGAGAACCAGATATCCTTATGCCTCATGTCAGAGCCCAACGTTAATATTGCATCAACACGAGCAAACCATTATGCTGATTCCGCAGCAGACACAGCAATATGGTGGACGGGACAGGACCCAAAGGTCTCCGTCTCGGGCAACGGGGCTTGCTTTGGGTGCACATGGATTCACCTAGGCAGCGGCTCATATGTTCTCTCCTGCTATTTCTCACCAAACCGCACACTAGAGGAATTTAACGACTACCTCGCATCACTCACTGATCTCAATACATCTCTCAACCCCCACCAACTACTTCTGACAGGTGACTTCAACGCGGCACATCCTCTATGGGGCTCCCGCGCTCCCACGTCCCGGGGCCTCCTACTACTGGACTGGCTGGCCAACTCGGATCTCTCAGTTATTAACGACGGGAACATTCCGACATTCGTCCGAGGTCGACAAGAGTCATTCATTGATCTCACACTTACCAACAATGCTTCCCTTTGTCTGATTAACGGATGGAGAGTCGTCACAGACGCCGAAACGCTCAGTGACCACCAATACATAGTCTTCAATTACGACGGGGCACCTAGACAGCCACTCTCGAGCCGAAAAACTTGGCAGATGAGACATCTAGACATCAACAAGCTAAAACTCTACATAGCTGCACAACTCAGCATGTATCAAGACTCCCAACCCTCTCCGGAAGACCTAACGCAAATAGTAATAAAGGCGTGCAGGGCCGCAGGCGGCCCGGCGGGTCGCCGCACTGGTAGACGCTCCCCACAGCCATGGTGGACATCCGAGATAAAGGAGGCCCGCTCAGCATGCATACGTGCCAAGCGCACCCTGACGAGGGCTCGAACCTGGCTTGCGAGAAGACGCCGAAACGGTGAACAAGAGCACATACTTCATATTGCCTTGGCCCGGGAGGATACACTACTAGACATATACCGAACAGCAAGAAACACTCTTCGCCAAAAAATCAGGACAGCGAAACGGGAATGTTGGAGGGCTCTAATCGATCTTGTACAACATGATCCCTGGGGAATTCCTTATCGGATAGTCCGGGAAAAACTCAAGGCATCTCCACCCCCTCTTACACAAGAAGAAACTCTCCGCCAAGTCAAGAAACTCTTCCCGTCGCATGCTCCTCGCCCTTCAGTAACTTATACCAATATAGACCCAGCAGACATTCCGCTCGTCACAGAGAACGAGGTCCTTCAGGCAGCCGAGCGCCTCGCCCCTGGCAAAGCACCGGGTCCTGACGGTGTCCCTCCTGGGGTGATCCGGCTTATGGCAAGAGAGCATCCGAAAATAGTCGCAGATACCGCGACCCATCTCCTCCGGGAGGGGTTCTTCCCACCTGCCTGGAAGACCTCCTTTCTAGCCCTGATTCCCAAGCACACCCCAGGTACCTACAGACCAATTTGCTTCCTAGACACTATTGGCAAGCTTTTTGAAAACATCATCCAAGAGCGTCTCACGAAGGCTATAGAAGACACAGAAGCTTTGGCACCTAACCAACATGGCTTCCGCAAGGGTCACTCGACACTCGACCCTATCGAGGAAATCCTGGAAAAAGCAAGACAAGAAACCAGGGCGTCGCGCAACACCAGGAAGTTTGTTTTACTGATACTTCTTGACGTCAAAAACGCCTTCAACAGCGCCAACTGAGCGAAAATTCTTGAGGCCATGGAACGACGAAATATACCTCCTTATATGGTTCGCATCATCTCCTCCTATCTGAGTGACCGCCACCTGTTGACACATCATGGCACGTTTAGTATCACCGCCGGGGTCCCACAGGTGTCTATACTCGGCCCAACTCTGTGGAATTTGGCATATGACGATGTTCTGCGTCTGCCAAACCTTCCGCCAGGGGCACAAACGCTGGCTTACGCAGACGACCTGGCACTTAT
This sequence comes from Dermanyssus gallinae, assembly GCA_003439945.1. NCBI lineage: Eukaryota > Metazoa > Arthropoda > Arachnida > Mesostigmata > Dermanyssidae > Dermanyssus > Dermanyssus gallinae. The sequence goes on along the minus strand of QVRM01000142.1, from coordinate 182,298 downwards.
TATAACAGCACGCCATGAGACCATACTCGAGGCCACAGCAAACAACGCCATGCGCTGTGTCTCTCGGTGGATGGCACAAAACAACCTTCAGCTGGCTCCAGAAAAAACTGAGGCAATCTACCTGTAAGGTCGCAAACGCACCCGCGGCATTCACTTGACATTGGACGGCCACGCTATCATGCTGTCGAAAACGGCAAAATATCTAGGAGTCACTCTCGATTCCGGCCTTACGGGCCGCGCCCACATCTTGGCCATATCCAAAAAAGTGCATACAATCGCTAGGGCAATGGCTAAAATCCTGCCTCGGTCGGGAGGCGCGGATTTGGAGAAGAGAATATTGATTGCGTCGGCGGTGGAATCCACGGCACTATACGCAGCGTCAGTGTGGGCTGACATGGCCCTCCGCACGATCAGCAACAGGCAGCTCCTTAGGTCGGCTCAAAGATCAATCGCGATACGTGTCAGCAGAGTGTATAGAACCGTCAACACGGAGGCTGCGCTAGTACTAGCCAGAATGCTCCCATGGGACCTCCTGGCAGGACAGAGGAGCACCAAGCGAAGGGACGGATATACTGACTACAACGAAGCAAGGGAGGCGACGATGCAGACTTGGGCGGAGGAATGGCGTGCCCTATCCTTACGCGCGGGCTGGACCCGCCACCTCGTCAGTGATTTGCATGAATGGTACAACGGCCCAGGCCAAGGCTCATTATCATTCTACGCCACACAGGCTGTAACGGGACACGGCCAATTCCAAACGTACATGATGAGAATAGGCAAGTCTCACTCAGACATCTGTGTTTTGTGCACAACTGGGGAACCTGACGACGTGGACCACACGGTCGCAGGATGCCCAAGGCTCTCGAACCTCAGGCAGACCTCCAAATATGTACTAGCTAGAGCTGACACTAAAACGATCATAACACATCGATGTTGACGTCAGGCCAATCATGGAGAGAAGGAGCGTCATACCTCGACCGGATCATCAGAGAAAAAACCTGCCTAGAGAAAGAAAGACGCGCTTCACTCGCTAGAAGAGATTGTGAGACGTCCTTACAGGCCTCGGAGGCCATGTCGTAGATGTAGAGCGGACGACTCCCCCCCAGGGCCTTGATGAACTGGCAAACAGTACCGAACCCTGGGGGGGTAAATGTGAGGACTAAAGTTTTTTAGTGGGTAACCCCATGCCATCGGGGAGTCCCACACTACCTACGCGCTTCTACACGCCCGGACAGTGATAACTGCGCTGGGTGTGCATAAAGCATTTTTCCCCAACCTCACAAAAAAAAAAAAAAAAAAAAGTGGGATGGTTCTGAACCATAGGCCAGGTTCGTCTGGTGAAACAGTAATGGTGCCCACGACTTGACGGCTCGAAGCAAATGGTCTCTCCGGACGCTATTGAAGGCGTTTCGGAAGTCTAGCTCCAACGTTGTTCAACCCATACGTATGATCAGTATCAATTTGCGCTGGTATAAAAATAATTTAGTTTGCTGATGACATATGTGTGCGGGCTTCTCATAGCTCCCGAGAGATGCTTAAGGCCAACCTCACGAAGACTATGACAAGAATACATGTTTGGCTTTACCGTACGGTTAACTAATGTAAATCACTTTATAATTCGTGTTAAAAAAAATACAATCAATCTTAAGCAGGCAAGAGGTACTTGATAATAATATGTTATTTCTGCGCTGAGCCGTATCTTCTATCTAATTTTTCGTTGGAAATTTGTTTTGTCCTGTCAATTGATTGTCATGATATATTCACTTATCACTCTATTTGTTAGTCTCATCTAAAATCATTTCACTGGCAGACTGCAGTTGCTCCTATTTTGGAAAAACTGCCAATTATACGTATTTAGATGTGATATTTCAACTAAATGTTTAATATAATTTACATGCTAAAGGTATTTTGATGGAGCCGGGTTGGACTTGCGCTTTACTGTACAAGCTAAAAAATGTCGTTTTAGCTAAGCTTCGTAAAGTGGCCTCATAATGCCTTCAGTTACTCACAATTGAAATATGATATCCTGCATAATAGAGGTGGTTTTCAAATATTTTATTGCATTTGATTGCAACGCAAAAAGAAAGATTGTATATTTGCGTCATATATATGGTAAGTACTACGAATATTTAGTACTATGAAACTATTTTGCATCTATGGCATATTTATGTATTCTGCTGTTCATTTATATTGACAAGTAGAATAAACTAAAATAAAAACAATGAGAATACGCCTACAGCACGTAGAATGTCATTGGTGGTGATACATTTATGTGATCTAATGTAGTGATGCCATTATTGGATGAATGGAAATATCGTTCACGTTATATGTATGCTCAAATACATATGGCACCATTTTCTATAGGGGGACCTAAACACAGCCGCATACGCGACCATGTTAGGAGGGTAGTCTTTGACTATTGGAGCGGCGGTATTTTTACGATTTATCACATATTTTCGCTCAAACGAAATTCGATCAACGAACGAATGGGATGGAACCAGAAACACCCCGGTAAATGACAAGTGCGACTAGCACTCTAGCCTCTATTACTTAGTAAAAGATACCTGCCTCATTCAAGTGGCAGTTACCGACCTGATCGATTCTTCTGCACGTACAGCACGTATGTTCTGGCGCAGTTTCTCTAAATTTAGCGACACGACGATTTTGTGGCCGTCGTCTGTTTGCCCTGACATCATCCGACAGGGAAAGTCCTCGACGATAGCATTTAGCGCAAACGCCAGGCAGACGCGTCCCCGGGCCGCAACGACTCCAAGAGGGCGCGACAACGAATGCGGCCCGGTGCCAGACGTTTGACACCTTGCACAAGACCTTCGAAGAAAATACCAAAAAAAACCACGTCAAGAAAGTGGTTGAGCCTTTCAAAGCTCAAAAAAATTATATATATATATATATATACAGGACGACAAATTCCACTTTGACCGGACTTGGGGGAATTGTAGATCTTGACAGATCTAGCATTGGCTTGCTCTTTAAGCGGGGGGGGGGCAATATTCCTTAGTAAGGTAAGAAAATATGTCTATATAACAGATGTTTGGTATAGTGTGTATGACAGACAGTGACATTACAAATATTTGGTATAATGTGTGTGTACAATGTGGTCATTCGGACATCACTTCAAGCTGCTGGTAGAGAAAGTCACTCTCGCTCAGACAAAATTCGATTAACAACGGGGGCTAGAACCGACGACATTCCCTGTAGATGAAAATCGCGGCTAGCGTACTAGGCTCCTATTGCTTATTAGGAGAGGCCTGTCTTTCTTGAAGTTGCAGTTACAGACCAGCGTTGTCTTAAAGACATGCAACGTTGGCTAGCAAAACGGAAATGGTCGTAATGAATAAATTTAATAAAAATAAAATCTATATTCTGTAAAATCCGATTCCTGGGGCCTTAATAAATGCCTTTAAACGTTGTCATTACTTTAAAAAACACATATTAAGGAAATTGTGCAATTCATAGGGATCATTTTAGTACAAAATCGATAGTGGTTCGATTCGTTATATGATTACCGAGGGTGAGCCCGTACCACGGCGTCGTTGCGTGCTGGTACCACATCCTTAAGCGAATAGCTTCTGGAATATCTATCAAGAGTGCTGGTAAGGTCATGCACATAAATGTGTGGTTTGTTTCTCCATAACACCTTTCGAGAAGTCCACAAAGCCATAAGATCGTCGCGGAGGTGCGGGTCATATGCGAACTCTCGTTGGCTCATCAATTGAATTTATAGGCATTAACTATGCCCTCTAGTTTAAGCAAAGCCTCATCTGTATGAAGCTCAGTAGCTTAGCCTGAGTTTTTTTTTCTGAAAAACCATTCAAGTATTCAGTATCTCTCCTCTGCTAGCACGGGACGCTAGGGATTCGACATCAGGGGTGGAAAAACGGCCTACGATCGTTCCATTAAAGCACCATTAATTTGGTGCCAAAACTATCCCCATTTGTGCACTATTTTCTAAATGTGTGTATGTTTGATGAGCGTGATAGCAAACGTTTAAGGCATTTAGCGCATATATATATATATATATAGAGAGAGAGAGAGAGAGAACAAGAGGTCGAAACAGATAATGGCTACCACAGAAAGCACGAAAGCATAACAGATGTTCACCAATAAACTATATATCAGTAAAATACCATCTACATATATATATATAAGTTTGTGGCGACACACTGGCTTATCTGAAACGTGCACATTTAAGCACCGTACGCGGCAAAGAAAAGATACCTGCAAGAAAATAGATTATTCTCAATTATTTGGCTATTACTTTATGTTAAACGCAGCTTCACTATGTTCGCATCGTCACATCTCGTTGATGTGTTGCGGTGTTTGATTTAATCTAGTGCAAATAAAAATTTGGAATTGATCAATATAAAAATGGATTTCAACGAATATACGTAAGTAAGCAATTAATATAAGTAAGTAGCAATTCGTTATTGCTAAATAACTATATAAAGCCAACACAATTAATGATAACTATTCTGATTATGCAATGAGGTTGTATGCACTCTACAATACCGCGTACTATTGGCGCTAAAACGATTAGTACTGGGTAATAAGCGTTCTTAAAATGGCAGTTAAGCAACAATACAAGACAGCCGTATATTAATTGGTTATAGCGCATCCCAGAAGTAACGAATTTGAGTTTGCACATATTGATTTAATAAGTCGTCGATTGTGAATGCTGTCCAATCACTAATAGCGTTACATATTTCCGCCGTTAGCCCTGCTCGTTTGATATGAAAGTCTAGACGCTTCGCCAGCTACTTGTGCTATAATAAATATGCTATGCACATAAAAAGAGACGAACGACATCAGTCGTCGTTTTTGCTTTTGAAAGTAAAAAAGCACGGGTTTAGATATTACCGCGTAAGATTGCCTACCTCCAGCGCTGTATAATCTGTAATAATTTCCTCTTTTCCTTGCAGAGCAAACTGAGCTTCTTTTGTGTTAGTTCATGTAGCTCTGCACAGCACTTGACAGTCCTTGTAGTGTGAGCGACTGCTTGTGAGCTGCCAAGTTAATAAACTTCTGAGAAATCGGAGAAACTAATAGAAAGTATTATGTTTAATAGTCAAGCCAAAAACACTTTTATTCGAGGGTCATATATGCATAAGTATATACTGTTTTTAACAAGATAATTAGCATCTGAATATAATTATGACCTACATGAGGTCAGTCAAATTTGCAGACTTCCTGGAATTTTCCAGGAAAATGTGTCGTTTTTCTTCACTGAGTGCGCAACCTTGAGTGATGTAATATTCACTCCACTTTGTTGTACAATATCTACATATTTAAATATGGTCTAGTCAGTCCCGAGACATGCGCTCAATTACCCATTTTTGGAAGACATTTCCGCCGCTCGTTCGAAATATTTTTTCGCCGAGCACTGTACTGGATCCCAAAAAGTTTGTTGGACAAATTCTTTGGTTGGAGAGCCTATATGTATATATATATATATGCATATATATCATGCGATTTTTTTTTTTTTTTTTTTTTTTTTTTATAGAGGTAACTGGTAAAATGCGTTATGCACACCGGGCGACGTTGTTAAAGCCTCGGTAGTGTGGGACTCGCACCCACTAAAATCCAGTCGTCCTCTTTGCCCCTTGACGGGGGGTGGCCGCAGTACTGTCTTCTCGAGATTACTTCGCCTGGCCACTCTTCTTGCCATTTAGGCTGCTCGGCTTTGTGCGGCGGTTATTTTCGCCTCAGAGATACCTTGTGCGAATCTTCTTACTAGAATCCAGGATTTGTGATCTTTGAGGAGCGCCTCTACAAGGGCCTGGCATGTAAGGGGGTTCTGCAGTCCTAGGTTCCGGGACAATAGCTCTCGCTCAGTGTCGAAGAAGGAGCACCGCTCATAGCAGTGCCTAACATCATCCGGCTCCCCCGAGTTGCACATGCGGCATACAGGGGAGTCAGTTTTACCGATGCGGTGTAGGTACTGCTGAAAACAGGCACCATGGCCTGTTAACAGTTGCGCGAGTGGGTAGGTAAGCGAGCCGTGTTTGAGGCTGTACCATTTTTTAAGATCAGGAAGTATTTATCTTGTCCAATATCCAGGATGGCCCGGCTGGATTGCTTCCCATTGCTGGCTCCATTCGCTTAGTGTGTCGGTTCTGCTGACTAGTGTGCCCTCCGTCAGAACGTTGGTTACAGGGCTTCTTGATGCCAATTCTTTTACTCTCAAGTCCCAGGGAATTTGTCTGGAGAGTACTTGTACAGCTGCTGTGGAGGCCGTGCGACTTGCTCGTGTTAGGTTAAGCGCCATAGGTCTTTGGGTCTTGTTGAGGAGGCGACGTGTTGTAGCTCTTGTAGTAGTGCGCTTCCATAAGGGTGCGGCGTATAGCATGATGCTGTCTATTACTGATGCTAAGAGTCGGCGCCGAGAGTCGCTTGCCCCTCTGGTCCGTGGGAGGATTTTCCGTAACTCTGCTGAGGCTTTGGCTGCTTTTTTAGCTGCATAGCGCACATGAGGTGTTCCTGTGAGAGCTCTATCCAGGATCACGCCCAGGTACTTGACCACGGGCGTGGGTGTTATTGGATGGCCTTCCAGGTGTAAATTTAGGTTGCGTGGAGGACGCTTCAGTCCGTTTAGAAGGATTGCTTCCGTTTTTTGTGAAGCCAGTTCGAGGCCAAGCGTGCGGAGGTGTTGTCGGATATCCGCCAAGGCTCCGTTGGCTGTACCTTCGAGCAAATCCTCGTCACTGGCGGTAACGATCAGTGCCAGATCGTCTGCGTAGGCAATAGAAAAAACTCCCGGGGGATGCGGCAGTCTTAGTACTCCATCATAGGTTATGTTCCACAGGGTTGGTCCCAGTACAGATCCTTGGGGAACCCCGGCAGTGACGGCGTAGTCCACTCCATCGTATGTAGATGCTCGGTCCTTTAGATACGACGCTAGGATACGTCGTAGGTAGGGAGACACGCCTTTATTTCCAAGTGCTTGGTTTATGGCGTCCCACGAGAGCGTATTAAATGCGTTTTTGACATCAATAAGGACGGCAAGGCAGTGCGCCCGGTTTGCGATAGGTGAATTTCTTTGTGTTTCAGCTATGTTTAGAGCTTTGCTGATAGCCGAGTGTGTGGAGTGCCCGGCGCGGAAACCATGCTGGTTTTCTGACAGCGCCTTCTTGTCTTCTAATTCTGTAACTAGTCGCCCGTTAATAATATGCTCAGCTGCCTTGGATAGGCAGGAGAGCATGCTTATAGGGCGGTATGCTGAGGGGTCTCCTTGTGGCTTCCCGGGTTTCGGGATAAGGGTAAGGCGTGCCGTTTTCCAAGGCTTTGGGTATTCTCCGCTGGTGAGAATTGTGTCCATCATGCGTTTGAATACCTTTGGATGGTTCTTTAGGAGTACGCGTACTGCTTGAGGGGGGACAGCATCTGGGCCCGGCGCTTTCCCTGGTCGTATGCGTTCAGCCACTATTCTGATCTCTTGAATTGAGATTGGCTCGAAGGAAAGATCTGAGGTTTCTTCAAAGACTACCGACTCCGGCAATGGTTTTTGTGGAAAGAGCGCATTTACAATCGGTCGCGCCACTTCTACAGGTAAAGGCGGCTGTGCGTGGCGCATTTTTTTTCGCACAATCATGTATCCTTTGCCCCAAGGGTTTCCCTCGACCTCCTCACCCAGAGAGATCCAGTGGTCTTTTTTACTAACCTTAATGGCTTTCTGTAAGGCTCTTCGTGCTTCTTTATACTTTTCCCATAGGTAGAAGAGTTCTCGTCGGTACCTTGCTCTGCGGCGCGTGCATACTCGCCGTATGCGGTGGCAGGCCCTTCGCTTTTCGGCAATCCGATTATTCCACCAGTAGCACGGTGGTCGATTGGCTATCTTAGGGTGTGGGCGAGAGCTGGACTCTCGGCAGGCTTCCTCTAGTAGTGTAGAGATTTCTGCTGCCGAGCATTCAGTGAGGTTATGTACTTTTCTTCTTAATGCTTTCTGCAGGCGGGTATAATTTAGCCTGGGAAAACGGGGACGATGAAGCTGGGAAGAAGTTAGATTGACTGAGAAGGTTACGTAGAGATGGTCGGATAGAGTTTCTGCTTCCTCGTGAATCCTCCAGTCGGTTACTCGGTGCGATAGTCTCTCTGATGCAAATGTCAGGTCTAATGTTGATTTGTGCCTGCCATTATCAAAGGTGTATCCCTGGGTGTTCATGAGTTGTAGATCCGCCCGGGTTGCCCATTCTAGCAGGATCTCTCCCTTCCTTGATGAGGACCTGCTTCCCCACAGACTGTGGGCCGCATTGAAGTCCCCTCCCACAATCGCCTTTCGGTGACCGCGAGCGCTCATGCTGAGGTCCAGTTCTTCAAGGAAGTCCTCGTATTCCTGTAGGGTGGAGTTCGGAGAGATATAGACTGAGTAGATCGCGAAGTCGTAAGTGGTAATAAAGGAGAAGTGGGTCCCCTGTCCCACTGACGTGGGCGAGTATCTTGTAGGAAATACCTTGATCGAAGCGGATTTGTTACCAGCGTGGGGCCCGGGTTGAGAAAGCTGTGTGGTAGGGGTCTCGGAGAGAAGCAGGATTTCTATGTCGTTTTCGGTTGCGAATTGGGACGCCAGATCGTATGCTCTGGGGGCTCTACGGAGGTTTATTTGCAGTATTTTAATTTTGCTGGTCATTTTGATTGTGGCTTACTCGGAGGTTTGTAACCCGTTGTCTATATGCTGGGCATTGCGTTGTAGTGGCGTAGTGTCCATCTACGTTGCATACGTAGCACCTACTATTGGCCGTGCAGCTTTTTGCGACGTGTCCTTGTCCTCCGCATTTGAAGCAGCGAGGTTGGGTTGGTCGGGCTGCGGTACAGTCCCTGGCCGTGTGGTTAAAGCTCAGGCACAGTTAGCACTGCGGTACCGAGACCATTTCGTCTATGCGGCACCGAGTCCAACCAAGGTGTATATGTCTTTGACGTAGCAATCTTTGGGCTTCCTCTGGTGGCATTTTAACAATGCACGAGAAGTCGCCCGCCCGGGTTTTCTTTAGCGGACTTAAGGTAAAAGCCATTTCCGGTGCTCCGTTCTTGGTAAGCGCTTTGAGGATGTCTTTCGGCTCGATGGACTCATCTAGGTCCCGGATTATCATAGCCTTGGTCTGTGAGACCGCTTGGGCTGTCGCTTCCAAAGACGCCTTCTCCTTTATGTGCTGAAGAAATCTGCCGGTGGCATCGGGAGTAGTCCCTTGCACGATCAGTCGGATTTCGCCTGTAGCTGTTCTTGAGGCTCTTTTAACATCCACTCCAGCTGTCGCTGGGTCAATGTTGTTCCTGAGTGCACGTAGGGCTTCAGCATAGGATGCATTGCCTGACTTCACGACAACTGCAAAGGTAGAGTCAGGCTTCTTTCTCTTCTTTTTGTCGTGAGCCTCTTCTATTTTCCGGCCTTTAACTCGGATTTCCACGGTCATTCCTGGATGTTTCGCGAGGGCTTGTTCTAATACTTTTCTCAACAGAGTAATATCGGCTGTTGCCGGGATGGCCACTGCCGCTGCCTGGATGTCTCTAGTTCTAAGGAAGCCGCAGAGACTGGTTGCTGCCTCTCTCAGGACTTGCAAAGAAAAATCGTTTTCGTTTTCTTCAGTATGCGGGATCATCCGTGCGTAGAGTGCTCGTGTTGGAGCTGGAGTGTTTTCAACTCCCTCGATTGTTAGGATGTCCCGATTTTGCAGGTAAATAGTCTTCCCTTCCTTAAGGTGCGGCAATGCATCCTGCAGTCCAGGGAACTGCGGCGATAGTCTGTTTATAAGGCGTTCGTCTTTGTCGGACTTTTGTGAAAGCAGTAGGGCTCTTGCTGGGGCCTTGTCAGCTAAAATACTTGCTTTACTGAGGCTGGTGCTAGTATAAGTGCGCGCCGGCCACTCCCTTTGCATGAGGTCTGCATATTGTTCGTCGGTTAGTTCCTCTTTAACGAGAAGGCCGTGTATCTCTGCAGCTATAAATTCCTCTGGCGGCGGGAGAGGTGCAAGCTCTGGGAGTGGGTCGGTATTTGTTTCGACGGACTGTCCCTTTGTTCTGGCGGGAGTGAAACCTACGTCAAGCGCTCTACGGCAGATTTCACGTATATTTAGGCCCATAGTTCGCACTGCTTTAGAGATTTGCAGGTGCGTAGTTCGGTGTTTGCTGACTAGTTGTTCTATGTCGGCCACTGACGTCCGTAGGAACTGTAGGTCTTTTTCGTTTACATAGCTAGGCGAAGGAGGCTCTTCTTGCTCACGACTAGTAGGCGCGCGGGTTTTCTTCTCTGATTCAGGAGTGTAGCTAGCTTTTCTCTTAAGGGAGGCAGATCTAGGTTCGCTCTGAGTGTCCATAGCTTCGTCTGGGAGTGTTGCTTCCTCAGGTTTTGCTACTGGTAGAGGCGGCTGTTCCTGAGCCTGTTTTGTCTGGAGGCTCGCTTGTCGATTCAGAGCGCGAGAGTTGCGTCTACTGAATTGTGACGCAGGTCTCCATGCTTCCTCAAGCATGCTAGAGAGTTCCTCGTCATGTAACTCTTGAGTAGCTGAGGGCCCTGTCGGGCTGCCGCCAGAGGCGGCCATCACGGAGGGGGGTGGCAAGACTGAGACCTGCCGGGCTTAAGTCTTGAGTCGCCGAGTCTGTGCTCAGCTACTCCCGTCCTTCAGTTAGCAAAAGTGCGTGTATTACCCGCACTTGCTAATCTGTCGACTTGGAGTCGTTTCGCAACGTTTAAGTTTTGGCGCGCTTCCGCTCTCGAGTTATCGCGTACGTGGCGCCGTTCGAGTTGCTGCACGCGGCGGTGTTTCGAAATTGTACGCGGCGGTGTTTCAAAATTGCACGCGGCGGTGTTTCGAAATTGTACGTGGCGGCGCTTCGATTCTGCACGTAACAGCGTTCGAATTGCCGCACGTGGTGCCGTTCGAATTGCCGTCTCTTACACTAAGTATTAGACAGTATGAAGTTGGAAATTTCTCACCCGCGTAGTCGTTGCTGTCGTAGATGAGTAGTCCGGAACTTGGTGCTGACCTGAGGTGTCGGGAGTAGTGGTTGCGTTTGCCGCAGATGCGACAGGCTCCCACTATCACCCTTTATCACGGAGCACTCACAAAACACGTCCGTACGCTACGGCTGTCGGGTCGAGACTGATATCATGCGATATGCTGATATATATATATATATATATGTATATATATGCATATATATCATACGATATGCTAATATTCGTTGACACAACTGACGGCATAGTATGCATGGGTCTACTATCGTTACCTGCTGGTAATGACTATTCTTGGCGAATACAGTCGAGCCCGCGGTAGCGTCGGGCCGCGGCCGTCGTGGTGTCGGGCTCATGAGCCATTGTGGTGGTGGTGATGGTGCTGTCGTTGTTGTTGCTACTGCTGCTGCTGCTGCCTGGAATGCTAACGGTTGCGGTCGTTGGTGGCGGGTATGATGATGATGGTGATGATGGCAGAAGCGGGCATGCGAGGATGGCGATGAGGGTGATGATGATGATGGCACTGGTAATAGTGCTGCTTTTGCTAACGGTTGTTGTTGTTGTTGTTGTAGTAATGGTGTCGATGTTAACGGTGGCAGTAACGTTGCTGGGGCAACGTTAACGGGGCTGACGATGGGGGGGGGGGGGGCGGGGGGTGATGGCGTCGTTCCGGCGGGGATGCAACGAGCGGTGGCGGTTTTAACTGTGGTAGCGATGGCAACAATACCAGAGATGACAGCGCGGCGATCCCGGGAGCAATTCTGACTCTGACTCTGGTGGGACGGACGGCGAATGCGGTCACAAACGAACTGGCATTCGTCGTTGCCCCCGCACACAACGCTGCGGCTGCGGCAGCGGCAACGGCTGTGGCTGAGACTGTGGCAGCGCCAGTAGGTGCGGGGGTAGTGGGGGAGCGGCATTGGCCTCCGCAGCAGGACCTTGACCGGATCTCTGCGGCTCGCGCGCCTTTTTTTTCAGTCGTCCAGTGGCTTTGCTTACTGAACCACGAACGAACGAGCCGAACGGAGGACAAAAATACGTATATCGTCGTTTCGTTGCGTCTACACGGCGCGTGACGACACGGATAAGACACTGTCGAAGTGTCGAAGAAAAAGCGGCAAAACGACCAAGTTGCTCTAGCTCACCCAACCGACGTTGCAAGCACACAGTAATGACGTGCTGCTGACGTGTACATATATACCCGTTGCGTATGTTTATATGTGTTTAAACGAAGCAGTATTTACGCCAAATAGCTTTGCAGTTCACAATGTGACAATATAGCGTCACAATGTATATTTCTACTTTGAATAAGCCCGATAAGGAAGCCCGATAAACTCCCGCGCACATGTGGTAGCGTCTAATATCACATTCGCCACAGAGAGTACAAACGCATAAATGAATCTAAAAACAGTTTAACCCTATACATATGTAGAAGCATCATATGTATGTATGATATCCGTACCAACTTAGTAAGCAAGCTAGCAAACGAATCTTTTGCGAAGCACTTTGTCATCTCTGTAAGTCAATCTAGGTTTTAACTGTAACGATTTAAAATTTCTGTAATCATTTTATGCTAGTAGTAGTAAAATATGTTTGTTGTAAATACATTGGTGAATTATATATATATATATATATATATATATATATATATATATATATATATATATATATATATACTTAGTGATATAAATATAAAAGGCATTGTGAAGCGATCATGGGCCCAAATGACCCTGTCCAGCTAGTTGAGCTTTTTGCAAGCCCGGACATAGCAAAAGGATGCACCTCTAGCCGTCAATGATATATCCAGGCTGGCTACCGCTTTGAGCCACAAAGTCGCGTGTGCTAAACGGAGAAGGCAGGGTGTCTCGGTCGTCGATGAGCCGCTGTTACAAGCGCGAGGGTAAGACGAACCTACGCCGAAAAGCGAAGTCAGCTCAAGAGCATTCGAAGCACACAGGGTTTGCCTCAGACACTAGGTAAATCCTGACGGGAGTTCGGCCGACTTCAAGGAGCTTGATTTCACGTTATTTTCAAGAAAATCCACAATATGATGCCGGAGGGTCGAATCTCGGGCGACAAAAGCAGTATCTTTACTAATGTCTCCTCCATCAATGTGGCTCAGAAGCTCTCACGTCTTACATCTGTAGATGCCAATCCGGTGACCGGCTTTTGTTTGGGTTTGGCCTCGTTTGAGGCTACGATTCAAGGTGTCTGCACCTCGCTAATGGAAAAAGGGGTCGTGACGAAGCTTTCAACTTCAGCGTTACAGGTATCCGAAGACTGTTCTTCTTGTCTGGCGATCAAAAGCGTGCTGGTGATCAAACCCTCTACCAAAAGTTATCCTGACTTTCGACCGTCAACGACGGGCTTCAGTGTGCTTGGGCTATTGGGGGGGGGGGGGGTTGGTCAATTAGGTCAAGCTACGAATGAAAGTCACGCGCATTCGTCTCCGGGAATCTCGCAAGCTAGTGACTTACAGGTTACTGGCTTGACCTGTAAGAGGTTCAAGACTTAGTATCCATAACGTCAAAAATGGCAATATCAATCACGAACGCGTTAAGGCCCTCACTGCCGGTTTTGACTTCTTGCATTAGGTAGTCTGGAGGTTGGTGGCTGACGCTCTGTCAGGGGTATGCTTAAAGGTTGCGTTGGACAACGACGCCGCAGTCCGACTTACGCTTTTTTAGAATAGAATAGAATAAAAAACGCCTTTATTTAACGAATAAAGGGTAAGAAGGAAAGCTAGGTGGGCAAGGACGCCCCCAAAACCTCCTTGTTGTGCAATTCTCTGGCTACACGCCAGGCGAACATATTATTGACTGTTTCAAGTCTTGGAATACATTTTGGTAAAAACATTATTTGACTTCTGCGAATATTCATTGTCACGTCGAAAAAACGGTTGATAAGATCGGCACTTGAAAGTTGCGATAGTGCTCGCGTGTCGTTGTTCTTCAGTAAAAACGAGAGCGACGGAAGGTTTACAGCATTCGGGTCAATATCACATCTTTTACAGAGCCTTTTTAGAAATCTTCTCTGAATACCTTCAAGCATGCCTATGTGCTTGCACAAGTATGGGCTCCAGACAGGTGAACAATATAAAAGTTTGGATAGCACAATTGCTTTATACAGACGAATATACACATTTGGGTCCTTGATGATAAAGCAACGGAACAGCGTGTTCACAAGTGTAGATGTTGTTTTGACTAGCTCTCTTATATTTACAGAAAATGTTAGATCTGTTGACATTAATACACCGAGATCCCGAGCAACATTAGCGGTGGGCAGAATTGTCCCGTTAAGCCGATACTCCAGATTAAAGAAGCCATGTTTCAAAACGAGGCATTTCGAAACTGATAGCTCCATGCCATTGTCAATGCACAAGCGGCAGATGCCATCGACAGCAGACTGTAACGCAGTGTGCGCTGAGGGAGAGTCCAATGGAGCGTATATCTTTAGGTCATCGGCGTACAGTAGGTATTTAACACTCGACGGAATATAAGATTTTATGTCTAAAACAAACACTGTGTACAGCAAAGGAGAGACGCAGCTCCCCTGTGGGACGCCGGACGGAGCCAGTCGTGGCTCACTGAGAGCTTCCCCGCATTTGACTCGGAACGACCGATTGTGTAAAAACGCGGCAAGCCATTTGCGCGTTTGTAAATGAACCTGGAGCGTCTTCATCTTGTCGTTAAGAAGCTTAAGATCAACCCTGTCAAAGGCACTCTTCTGGTCAAAATATATACAGTGAAAATCTTCTTTGGCATTTATGTACAAGGCCCAATCATTTGTCATTTCTAATAGTTGCGTGCACGTAGAACGACGAGGTACAAATCCGTGTTGGGAAGTATCAAAGAAATCATTCACAGTCATATAGTTAGTTACGTGTTTGACTAAGATCTTTTCAAAAATTGTGCAGGCGATGGAACACTGAGCCACAGGGCGATAATTCTCAACGCGCTTTTTGGGCCCCTTCTTGTGTATCGGTGTGACAATGTTCTGTTTGAAAACTTCTGGGACTACGGTGTCATTGTATGAACGTTCGAAGATGAATTTCAATGGCTCCGCTAAAAATATAGCTAGCTTTTTAAAAAATATAGGTGGGATGCCATCAGGTGTATGGCTGCATTTGGGTTTCAGAGATAAGAGTTGCATGTAAATGTCATATTCGTTAAAATCAATAGGTGAGTCGCTGTAGCTCGTAGGAAAATAAGATGTCGACATGGGTGAGACGGAAGTCACTGGCACCGTGTTGAACAAAGATGAGAAATGAGCTGCTAGAAGCTCAACCTTCTCCTCGTCTGTCGATGCCGATAGTGAGTTAGATTCCAGGGTTGGTGGAGACTCGTTGCTTGTGAGGCGCGAGTTCGCGTAGCGGAAGAGGGACCGGCTGTCCTTGACGCTTATGCTCATCTCGGTCAGGATGCGGAGACGCTTTGTTGCTTTCATGAGTTTCCGATGATATGTAGTGGACGAAGCGGGATCAGGGAGCGAGGAAATTACTCGCTCGAGGCGGGCTACGTGTGAGCGCAGTTTCATGAGCTTCTTGTCGACCACAAGAGGAGTAAAGGCTTCGATCAGAAAACGACAGCACCGCATGAACGTGTTGTACATATCGTTAGCATCATGGCAGTCTAGAAAGAAAACCCCCCAATCGATGAGGTTGAGGTGGTTGGCCATTAGCTCAATGTTCATTTGTTGAAAGTTGAAATTACACAGCATTTTGATTGTTTCAGAGACGTCCGTTATAAGACTGAACGAGATGAGCTTGTGATCAGAGCTGATGAAAATGTATGTCGATGATTTTCTGTCGTTTAAATGGTGTTGAGGTTACCGATTGACTACAGTGATACACACTCTCTGGCAGTGGTCATTAGGAAGAGCTTGGTGGAGTTCCCACGCGGTATTCGGCTTACAGATTTGGCTCTTCTGCTTACGGCGGGTGAGTTGAGTAAAACCAATCGATCACGCGGGCTGTGTTGACTAAACTAACGAACGAGGACGTGTCAGGGGCAGCCCGCATTCTTTTTTTCTGACAGTGTTATGGTCAATGCACCAGTCGCCGCAACGTCGTTACGGAACAGCACGTCCCTTGCGTTACCGGGCTTGTACTCTCCGTCTCCATTCCCTTCACAACTTAACCTTCTACGTCGGTCGAGAATGTTCGCTGTGTAATTGAATAATTTTCAGGCCGAAAACACGTTCGTGCATCACAATTGTATATCCGAAGACTGTTCGTTTTTTTTCAGCAGTAAGGCTCTTCGTGTTTAAGATTATTCCAAAGCTGACATATGTCCTTGACAGGGTGTGGAACTAGCTCGCATCGCGAATTTGAACCAGTGTGAGAGGTGTTATTTATTATATATTACGCAAATGTTTTAATTGTCTATCTGAGCAAGAAGCCGCTTTGTGTATCTCATTATGGGCTGTTCAGCAGCTTTAAATCAATCAGACTGAAACTGACGATGCCGCGTGCAGTGTTTTTACTGCAAAATTTACTTATCGAAGTTTGCTACCTTATGAAGTCTGAATAAACTCACATGCGGCCTCGCCTTGTCTTGGTAGAAGATAACGCCCTTTCTATTCATCAGACATAGTCTGGTGAATAAAAAGGGCGATCTCTTCTTTTGAAAAACGGCAAAAACTTGGTCAAGCTGATCACAGTGGATCCCCTTGTTTCGTCATTATCATCGTTTGGCCACGAAGAAGAAGACGATGCTATGTCTATACCACAAAACAGAGAGCAAAAACGGAGACGCTAAAGAGACTAATCCAATCTTGCGCGATTGGGCGTCTTCTGGGGAGGGTGGCCAGGATCTTCCATGTTGCACATTGCCGTAGACACCTATTTATTTGTCACAGATAGCAATTCGTGCACAACCGAGCAAGATGGCATAGTGGCAAAGCCTTTGCCTTGCACTCGGGAGGACTAGGTTCGAGACCCAGACGGGCCACTCTTAAATTGGTTTTCATGGTTTCCAATGTAGTCAAGGTAAATGCCGGAGTGAACTAAAAATTATCCATAACATCAAAAACCGTACACGGACTTACGGAAAATCCAAAAAAAAAACTAAAAATACAAAAACAAAGATAGCAATTCGATCCAGACAGACGCACACTCGTTGTGTCAAGCAAGCCAAGAAGAGCATTTTGCTGGACTACTTTGCGATCGCTGAAATTATGAGGTACCCGTCAGTTGAACTTTGACATAAGCCATGGATGCGAAGGCGAATGGCAATGGTTTTGTGATGCACCCCATAGTTTATGGCCAATTCACCCGTATTCACTGAAAGATCCTGTTACAAGGTTTCGCGCAAGCGGTCTTTCGAATTCAGAACGGGGTTATTCTAGAAAACTTAAGTTGCCAACGGATTACGCTCTAAATATTGTAGTGCCGCCGGTCGCGGCGGCACTTGTCAGGGAAGGTGAACCATAAGACAGATGCGGTAGGTATCGATGCTGGGTCCTTAGTGGCAGGCCACCAAGGTCAGCGGCTTTATTTGGTGCGGCATTGTACATAACTCTCTATTACATTCAAGTTCCCACTAGTACGCTCCATTTCCGAGCCGCCTCGTCTGTCGCGTCGTTTGCTATACGGGTGCCCTATAGGAGTGTAACCTACGTCGCCGAGGCTGACGCGTGTTGGTCGTGGAGCGTCTATTCGTAGCCACTCTCGCTGCCGTGAAGCGGCGCAGGCAGCGGCGGCAGCGAGGTCAGCTCTCCACCGGGCGTGGAGGTCGCGCCCTCTGGCGGTCAGTGCGCCATTCGATTGTTTGCCTTTGGAGAAGGCGGATCTCTCTGTTGGCGGGAACAGCTGGCTGGAGAATTGGTGTGGTGTTGTGTACTGTTGTATGTGTGGTGATTCTAATTGTGTGGATGTGTATAGGTGTGACCTGTGTATACTACACTTCCTCCCCTCACGAAAAGACTCGTCCCGAGTCTGGCAACGTAGAGTGTTTAGCTTATTGGATCTCCACGCGGTGAGACGGGCTGTTTCCTTCGGCTGAGCGCGCTACCGACTTGAAGTTCGTTGTGGTTGTGGATGATCGGTGGGCTGTTGGTCCGCCGCCGGAGATGGCTGATCTTTACTAGCGGGGTGGTTGGTTGGGTTCATGAGTTCCTCGTCGGTTCGGGGCACGAAAGGTTTAAGACGCGAGACGTGTATGATTTGTCTTTTCCTCCGGGTCCTTGGCATCTTTGCGTTCGGCGCGGGTTCGATCTCGAAGTTTGTCGGTCCGGTCTTCCGTATGATCGTGTACGGCCCGAAGTATCGTTTTTGTAGCTTATCCGAGAGGCCTACCGTGCGTACCGGGATGTGTAGCAGCACCTGTTCTCCGGGCTCGAAGTCGATGGTTTTGCGGTATCGGTCGGCCCGTTCTTTCCAGCTGCTCTGCTGTGTCGAACCACGCCGCGGCTATGTCTTGTAGCGCGAACCGCACGCCTGCGAGTTTACGATCATCGCTGTAGCCGTTGAACGTTGCCGTAGCCTCGAAGTCGCGGAGCCATTGGGCGGCCCTCGAAGACGACGTCCTCCCCGTGAACTTCGGTGGGTCCTGGGGGACCTGCACGACGACGGAGTTGAGCGCCATCTCTGAAGTCTCGTGGCCCGACGTTACGCTCTCGAAGGAGTCGTCTGAGGTGACTGCGACGTTGAGGATCGGGGCGGTGTTGTACGTCCGACCGGAGCGAGTCGTACTCATGCGTGGTCTGACCGCAGTGACGAGTTTCGGTCGGGAGCGTGACCGTGAGCTGTCGTAGCTCTACTCGTCGGCGGCTCCTTAGGGAGCTGGTTACAGCGTCCACCCGGCACTCGTCTTGTAGTGGGGGCTCGGTTCCTCGGGGAGCTGGTCGCAGCGTTCACCCGGTACTCGCCTTGTAGTGGGGGCTCGGTTCTTCGGGGAGCTGGTCGCAGCGTCTACCCGGTACTCGCCTTGTAGTGGGGGCTCGGTTCTTCGGGGAGCTGGTCGCAGCGTCCACCCGGTACTTGCCTTGTAGTGGGGGCTCGGTTCTTCGGGGAGCTGGTCGCAGCGTCCACCCGGTAATACTCGCTCAGTGAGAGGTCTGGATCGTCCCGCATCTCCACCACTCTGTAGTGCCGCCGGTCGCGGCGGCACTTGTCAGGGAAGGTGAACCATAAGACAGATGCGGTAGGTATCGATGCTGGGTCCTTAGTGGCAGGCCACCAAGGTCAGCGGCTTTATTTGGTGCGGCATTGTACATAACTCTCTATTACATTCAAGTTCCCACTAGTACGCTCCATTTCCGAGCCGCCTCGTCTGTCGCGTCGTTTGCTATACGGGTGCCCTATAGGAGTGTAACCTACGTCGCCGAGGCTGACGCGTGTTGGTCGTGGAGCGTCTATTCGTAGCCACTCTCGCTGCCGTGAAGCGGCGCAGGCAGCGGCGGCAGCGAGGTCAGCTCTCCACCGGGCGTGGAGGTCGCGCCCTCTGGCGGTCAGTGCGCCATTCGATTGTTTGCCTTTGGAGAAGGCGGATCTCTCTGTTGGCGGGAACAGCTGGCTGGAGAATTGGTGTGGTGTTGTGTACTGTTGTATGTGTGGTGATTCTAATTGTGTGGATGTGTATAGGTGTGACCTGTGTATACTACAATATTTTGGACAGTTTTCGCCGCAGTAAGGCCTTTTATGAGCTCATATAAAATTGAACTCCGTCCGTAAGTCGAGTTTTTTGCTGTCCATTTCGACAGAATTTATATAGCAAAAATAACGAATAAGATCACTTTACGAGGCTCTCTTCCGTAGACTCCACGGTCGTTTGCGCTCAGATAGCTGTTTTGTAAATATAGCAGATTTTTTAGAGAAGAGGCGGGCATTTAAAACACATCTAAAAGTTCAGTTTCTCTAAATATATATATATATATATATATATATATACATATATATATAGATATATGTATATATATATATATATATATATATATATATATATACATATATCTATATATATATATTTATATACATATCTATATATATATATATATATATATATACATATATATATATATATAGAGATATATTATATTATCGTATATATATATATATATATATATATATATATAGTTATATATATAGATTACCTGCAAATTTCGTGCGGTCCCTCTACACAGACTATATGTATCTCTATATATCATCTATATATATATATATATATATATATATATATATATGCGTGTGTGTGTTGTCTCGATAAGCCTAAAATCCCTCAGCGGATTTTGCTTCGTAGCGAGAATCGTTAGCTCGCGAATTGAACTTGTATTAACAAAGCCGACCCAGTGACAGCGCCATTGGAGAGAATGGCAAGATAGCGAGGGGGTGCTAATCGCAGCGCTACAGCAGATGAGATTAACAGCAGCGACAGCAATAGCGATGGTGGCAAGGTGACCGCCAAGGCAGAAAAGATCGGGCGACGGGGGGGGAGGACAGAAAAAGACTTCTCGCCTCCATGGCAGATTCGACCGCGACCGCTTCAACGTGGGGCAAGAGCGCGACGAACCGAAAAGAAAGTTTTGAAGGCACAGTTGAAGCTGGCGATACGAATCGAGAACGCGCATCCATAGGTAAGACGATGGCAGTCATCGCGATAGCCAGGCTCAGTCTGTGCCCTAGGCTGATTGACGAGCGGATTTTGCGGAGGCGAGATCTAAAAAAACAGGTCTAACAGAGAACACAAAAGCGTCACCTATCGCACTGACGCCGCAAGTGATGACGGGGCACTGGTGCTTCCATAAGTACCAGCACATGTTAGGCAAAGCTTTTGACTCTGCGTGTGTCATGTGCGGGGTCGGCGAGGTGGATGATGTTGCTCATACCATTCTGCATATTGAAAATATGCGAGGGTTTCACCATCTGGCAGTTCTACTAGGGCGTAGTAGACCAGTTGCTGGTTTCTACCAATCTATGTGGGCTTCTCGACTGTGAGGGTGAACCTAACTTTTTCGGGCTGACCCTTAGCCAACATTTACTGTCCACGGATTTGTTTTCGCATTCATGCGTAAGACGAACCCCATAAATACAATGCAATGGCGGGGTTTAAACCCGTGCGCCTCTGTGCCTCCTCCGGTCGCAAGGCGCATGCGAATGCACCACGCCACCGGGCTTGACAAGAGTATGAACCTAGTGGTCTTCTACCTTCCCCTAAGTCTTAACTTGGCAGAGGTCGCTCACACAGTGAGTTCAGGTATATCAAGTTTTGAGTTGTCTATGCTAATCATCCTCGGGGGCGACTTCGATACACGTGTACATGATAGTGCTACTAATAATAAATGAGAGGTGCTGTTTCAGTTGATGGAATAGTTTGGTTTGAGATGTGCAAATACGAAGACCCCAAACTTATACCGAGGTATAGCATCTGAAATGACGCTAAAGAAAATCTTCTGCAAGCTGGTTATAAAACGTATTGAATGCGTGGTCGGCCAGACCTTTCCGCTTCTGGAGGGGTCGGGGAGCGCTGTCGAAACATGTTCTGTTCACCGCCACCTTAGGAGCGCGGCAAAGACGCCGTCAATGCATTGCAACCCTCGACGGACTCTATTACGAGTTTTGGCGGGGAAACGGCTTACCGCGGCGAAACGTCACCCAGAAAGCACCTGCCCAAGATCACGAAGTTAGTGGACAGCTGCTTAACTATACGGCCAACAGAGAAAACCTGGACAACGTCGTTAAAAGCCTAGCGGAGGAGCTCCGGGTCGCCGTTCAGGAGGCCAGGACACAGAAGATCGGCAACTGGGCCGTTTCTGAGACACATGATTCCGATTGGGTCGGAATGAGCAAGCAATGAACCGGCAGGCCGAGAGAATAAATGATCTGATTGACGCCTGCAGCACGGAGGAGGACCTTGAACACCTCCTTGTCAAATACTGGCCACCAGCTTCTTACGCAAGGATAACACACCTCAGGGCTAGCATCCTGAAGGAGAGCCCCTTTAGATCCTGGATACCAGGAAGGACGACTCCTCTGACATGGCTGTATAGTAAAATATGGTAAAATATGCCCTGCCATTTGCAGTGCATTGCCGGAAAGGCCGGGGATAAGACAGGTGTAGTCTTGTCCCGTCGTATAAGGGAGACGGGGGAGCACGGCGATCCTACCACAAGAACCTTGGTGGCGCTCCGACTTTCTTAGAATGCAAAGCTAAATCAGGACAAAAACTTTCTGAACCAGGCGTTAACAAAAGCCAAGGTCCTTGCGGGCTCATGGAACTTTGGATCCCCTGCCACATAATTAGCCAGGGGAGTAAAGGGAAGTCGAAAAACTTCTCGAATGCCTGGCCCAAGCTCAAGGCCTACACCTTGCCGTGACCCCCACGACACGCAGGAAGGCCGCCTAGAAGACGGAATCTGTTTCTCGCGACTTTATTTTCAGCCTACCGTGGAGAGTCATCTTAAAGACTATATAAAAGAAACATTTCCCTAGTATCTACGAACGTATATATATAACCTTTCGACAACAAAGTCGTGTTGGGTGGAAGATAATGCCCTGCCCTCGACCCTTGCCTAGAAGACCAGGAGATCGCACTTGTTAACTACGTAAGGCACCTCGTGGTTACCCTTGACAGGGATCTCCGAGGCATTTAATACGTACGGCAGATGACGGAGAAAGCAACGAACGTTGACAGCAACTTTGCACGGTCCACGCCTAACACCTACGGATTACGGAAGTTAAGAAGACGTATCATGTCCGCGGCCAAGTCAGTTGCCCTGTACGAGCTCCGGCCTGGTCCACCTGCACACAGGAATTCACTGCAAACAGGACCTGTCTGCGTAAAGGGTAGAAGCCCTTAGGATAATTGCAGCGTACAGGACGGTTAGTGCAGCAACGGCTCTCGTTTTTGCCGGAATGATCCCGTGAGATCTGAGCCAAGCGCCGCCGCTTATAGGATAACCTCGACCTTAAAAAGGCGAGAAACTTTAGCGCACAATCGACTTCTAACAGGGGCGTAGAACGGCCTACAGCGAAATGCCCCAGGCGCCAGCCTCCGCACCCCAATCCTAAACATAAGAGGCTACCTCAACCGATCGGAGGGAGATCTCACATTCTCCACCATCCAGGTCCTTACACGTCATGGAGACTTCCAGTCCTACTTGTTTAAGATCGGGAATGCCTTCAGCCCCACGTACGTTCACTGCGGTGATAGACTGGAGAACACCCGGAGCACACCGTGCTGAGATGTCCAGCACGGGCAGAGCAACGCACGCATCTACTGATTTTTTTATCAAGCACGACAACTTTTAACCTAAGTTACATCATCAACAAAACGACGGAATCAACACATTTCTAGCACCAGGCGACACAAGTTTTCAAGAGTATACTACAGGAGAAATCAAGGGCCTGCCTGCTAACTCGTTCGCCTCTCCTCGTAGCTCCCGGGAAACAAACCCTGCCAGTTCTAGACTCACCCCTCTAACTGTTTGATGCTATGCACAAGCAGTTCCCAGTCAGACCGGGGGCGGGCCGCAGTGTTCGCGGGTGCAATTGCATTTTCCAGTTAGTCTTCTAAAAAAATAATGGCATATCAGAAGTCTCTGTATCATGAAGTAGTGCCGTGCCTACCTTAATCGGCGACAGTGTGAGCTAAGGGTTAAGAACATCACTCTTCTGCGATGTCAGGCGTTTCTTAAGGCGTCATATTAAGACCGCTGCTATATTTGATATTTAGCTAAGCTTTTAAATGCTTTTAGAATAACGATTATCTGGTATGCAATATACGAATTTCACGAACAAATTTCTATAGAGACCTGGGGGTTCTGTGCCACGCAGGTTTTAATTTCTCGCAGAACATACTAGAAACTGCCAAACCAGCATACCGCATACGGAAATTGAGTATACAAGTTAATACTTTATTTTAAGCTACCGTTTAAGCAAAAACCCTACCCTCATCAACTATCGTCACTCTTTTACAACAGAGGTGTAAAACTGCTTGAGAATTCACGAATGTTTTATAAACCACCTTTATTTACAATACAAATGCTTGATAAAATATTTATTTAAACAAAAAGCCAAAACAATTTTTGTAAATAAAGATGTTTTTATGTGTATTGTAAACCTTTGATATCTATATAAAGCAACACTTATGTGTTTTACTGCTGAATCTTATTATTATTTATTATTTTTGGAAAAACTTGGAGGCTACAATCTAAACATGTGAGATGAGTCGTCGTCGGAAAAGCCCTATAAATTGGCCTGCGTTTACTGAAAGACTTGTCCCACACTAGTCGTGTTGGTTCCAGACAAACTGCTTGTTTTTGGTTCAAGTGAAGCCCAACCATCGCCAGAAAAAGATGCATGTGCTCTTTTTAATGAGTTTAAGGCTCTTCCTTGTCCGCTTTTGACATTGGTACGTTGCGTAGCATCTAATTATTCTGGTTTGCTACTTAAACTTCAGAGATTATTATTCACACACCCTTTAGCAGGGGGGCTTTATTACAACCACATATAAGTGCTCCATTACAGGAAAACAACCCTGCCAAAGCCGGCGGCTTACGAGGAGGGTTGAGTATGGTTATACCTACAAGCTAGACGCCATGCAAACATCCTGTTAACGATCGTTTTCTTTGCAACAGTTCTTGACTGGATATTGAGCCCGGCGCGAGTCCTTGTTGTGGTAATATTGAAGAACTTCGACGCTCTGTTCCGGCCTGTGCTCCTCTTCAAAAACAGTCGAATGCTAGTATGATACAAATCTAACAACCACAATTCGTGCAATGCTGTTTTAGTGCGCACTTCATTTTCTCTCAAGTGCTTTTTGAATCGGTGATTGACTATTTCGTTTACACAACTAGATTCGCAAATGTAGCACCCAATAGAAAGCTCAAAATGCTTTAATACACTTACATCCAAGCAAACCTCTTTAACAGCAAATGCAATGTAAATCATAAATAATCACAAGTCGTCTACAAAACCTAGCTGTTGGACGAGCCTTAAATACAATATGTATTTAAGCCAATTTCTAAGGTGTCCATGCTTTCGGCCAGACGGAGAATCCAAGTTGTCTGCGGAGCCTTCTGCGGCGGCATAGAAAAGCTAACCGCGGCATCACACGGGCATCTGCTAGCATGCACAACTGCTCGCCCGTCGGTTGGAGGCAGGCAGCGACAATATTATTACGTCGCAAAGACAGAATTATGTTGGACGGTAATAGTTCAACAGTTGTTGAACAATACTCTTTTCACAGACTTTCCATGCCAATTGTGTATTGGATAGTGGCAACAACCACGTTAGTCAGTAATGGTAATAATATGACGAAGCCCCGGCGTTGATCCACCGGGTGAAGAATTATGTCGATACTGCTCATCCCATTTCTTACGCAGGTAACAACAACGCCGACAGTAAGCACGATCGTAGCATGTAGTCTGCTGGGACTTTAGGTCTGCCCTGGAAAGTAGCGATGTTTCCTTCCAACATGTTTCTGCCTCTAGATTTATCTGACCATCTCATACCGCATCTCTTCCTCTCCCTATATATATATATATTCTTCTGTATTATATAGGCAAGGTTCCGCTCCGGGTACCACTCGTGCCGAACCAATCTCCTTATCTCGTCCGTCATTGAGGAGTCGACGGCTCTCTCCACGGGGAGCTGCTGCCTCTACTGTTGGACGCAGACAACGAAACAAACGAAAACCAGGTCCCGGTCATTGCCTAAGCCGTGGCCACACGATTGAACGTGGCAGTGGGAGCAGCGTCGTAGCGAGACGAACTAACTAAAGCTGCTATATATATATATATATATATATATATATATATATATATATATATATATACAGGGTCATTCATATCGTTATGTTTTTATTTCGAGGTTTGCTAGAACTCGGCAAGAAAATAATTTTTTCCAATAGAGGAAGGACGCTGGAACGTTTTGTTTAGGAAAGAGAGTGAAGTTTATAAAGGTAGTTATTCTGCTTTTTTCTCCTACATAGTTGTGCGAAATCTACGTTTGCGGGAACCAGCCAACGCATAAAGGAACCAATCATATAAGCATGTTCGGAGAAAAAATCTGCACAACGTAAGACACTTTATAAGCTTGCGTAGCGAAAAGCGAATAGCCAAATTGAGGAAAGTCATAAGAAGTCGATATGTTACGTTAACGCCTTTTCGTGAAAAATCGTTAATTTTTTTTATTACGACCAAATATGTACGTCCAAAAGACCACTCTCGCGCACTAGCAAATTTAATGCCCACCATTTTCGTACCAAAGTTATGGTGCTGCGTTACGTAGTTGTCAAGTAATTAAGTTCTTTCGACAGTATAGTTGTTATGTTTTACGTGCAAGTTTTCACGTTCAGAACCGTCACATTTTGCCAAGACGTTTCCGCCCCCTTCTTCCACTAGGAATAATTATTCTCCTGCCGAGTTCTACCAAACCTCAAAATATGTACCTAACTTTCTTTTACACTCTATACAAGTATGCATCCCTTCGGTTTTGATGTGGCTATCGAAAAAGCTTAGTTACTTGACAACTACGTAACGCAGCACCATCACTTTTGTGCAAAAATGGTGGTCAAAATTTTTTTGGTTAAATTTGCTAGCGCGAGACTGGTCTTTTAAACGCACATGTTTCGTCGTAATGGAAAAAAAATACGATTTTTCACGAAAAGGCGTTAACAACATATTGACTTTTAAGACATAACAACATATTGACTTTTTTATTGCGCTCTTGCGCGGAACTGCTTAGTAACGTCACTCTTCCTAACGTTGTAGCAAATGATAAATACTTTGCTTCAACATAAATATAGAGGTCTAAAGAAAACGCTTGTAAAATGTGTGTGTCGGGGAATCGACAACGAATGACATCTAGTGTCTAAATCGCCGCTTATCTGTATTACTGTGTCCAGTGCACAATATACAGTCCCTGAAAAAAAAATTGGGCCACACATTTTTGCCACATTTCACGCATTTAATTATAACTAATCGTGTAAAGATCATAGTGATACATGCTCACAGAGTAACAACGAAGACTTCCATCGACATTTGGGGTCTCGGATTACTTTGAATCACAAGATTTCACATTTCGCACAGCTACACCGCGAAAAAATGATAATGTCACTAGCAAGATGCATATCTTAACGAGTAAATTAAGCAGATTAACGGCGTTTAGGCTCATTTAACGGCTCGACAGAAACAAAGGCAGACCTCCTACCAGAAGTTTTTTCTTTGTAGAAACGATAGGCTTAGGCTGGCGCCTCATGGGTGAAGAAAAGGTCCATATCAAGGCTTAGAAGGGCATCGGCCTCTCTAATCGCAAAATTTTCCGCCGTTGGGATCAAAATGGTGCAAAACTGCGTTTTTAAGGATCCAAGTATATCGATGCGTCGTTTAGCGATCAAATTCAATATGAGTGATTGTTCTATGCGTCGGATTATCAACGAAGAACTGCGCTACAAGTCTTACACGTTTAAAGTCAGACAGATGTTCTCAGGCCGCGAAAAATAAGAGGATGACTTGCTGCCATCTCATCCTCACGTTTTTGAGATACGAAATGGCGGGACATCTTCGATTCTTCTCTGACGAAAAATCTTCACCATTGACCAAAAACATAACCCGAAAAATGACCGGTGGCTCGCAAAGAACCCTGAGGATGTACCAATCGTGCATAGGACCAAACATCCTGCCAGTGTGCACGTCCTAAGTGTTGTGTCGAATGAAGGAGACGCAATGCCCCCACACTTTTTTGACAGACACGAAACCGTAACAAAGGAAGTGTATTTACGTGTTCTGCGAAGCGTGGTAAAAACATGGATTGATAGAGTGTCCAATGGAAGACAATATGTCTTTCAACAAGACCTAAGCCCACACCAGTAATCTCGTCCAGGATTGGCTACGGGGCAACATGACAACGTTCTGGGACAAGACGACGTGGCCCCCTAGCAGTCCAGACTTGAATCCCCTGGACTTCTATGTATGGGGCGTTGTTGAGAAAGAGTCTAACAAGTCTCGACATGCAAACGCAGAAGCGCTACGCAGAGCCATTGTCAAATCGTTCAAGAATCTCAACCCGCTAACTTTGAAGAAGGCCTGCGGGCGCTTTCGCGCCAGAATTGAAAGTGTAATTGCTGCTGGTGGTGACTACATTGAATAAAAATGTTCCTCAGGAGTGTATCTAACATCACGTAGAAAAAAATTACTGAAATATCTGTTTTTCTTTAGACATAAATTGCGAAACGGGCGATGGCGTTTAGTCCGGATTTAACTGACGCACCCTGTAAACTGGTGAAGCACGCAGCCTGATCTGGCAGCGTGCGATTTTTTTCTTTTTCCGCAATAAATAAAAAAAACTTGTGAAAACAAAATTCAGTTCACCCTGATTGAATTCAATCGGTGCTTAAAGTCATTGAGGTGAAGCTAGAAAATATCGATAAACGCTACTTGGAGGTGTGTCTCGATGCACATATCCGCCGCCTCAATAAATGTTTACAAATGGGTCGAAATTACCTCAAGCTCTAAAAAACAAATTTACTTTTAGAAAATTAGACAAAAGCATATTTATACCCTCTCATTAAAAAAATCTTAAAAACTTCAACAGGGGTGTTTATCCATTAAGATGCTTAGTAGGTATTGTATTTGCACCAAAAATATATCAGCCTGACCATATTGTCCGGTCGGACTGTCTGTTCGGACGAGACGTGTTGACGTAATCCGTCAGCAAGTGTTACCACATTTGTTTAACGTAAGGCTCAAAACAATGCAAGCATCGGTGCTTTTACAAATGTGTTATTTAGCTTTATGAGAATGATGGGATCCCGTAGGATAAAACTATGTTGCTTTATGCGGGCGACGTCGTCATGCGCAGTAAAATGCGAACATGCCGACATGCTGCCCTTAACGACTTACAGCGGTACTGCAGGACCAATGGCATGGTAATCGAAGACGAAGGAGGTAAAGTTTCGACGTGGTGGGCTTCTTGCAAAAGGGAACCTGTTGACATTTGGTGGGTAGCAAATTAACCACGTTTTATTGTCCCAAGCCGAGGGACTGCTTCAACCTAAACGTTGCGGAAAAACACATCCGTTATACAATAATTGCGTCATTGACGGCACTAGACCCCCGAAGCTCCCTTCTCTACATACGGTTCTATATAGTGCTTGTCAAACAATACAAAATAAATGTGACAGTGGAGTTCGCTTTTTTACTCGCCCCGACAAGTGGCATTGCAAGGATCCCCTGCAATCTACGAGGTATCTAATAACCAGCTATTTTGTGCATTCCCTCTGCCGAATGGATGATGGATTCCACACCCCTCACACAGTAGTCTTTACACATATGAGTACGTCACGAAACTCTCCATGCGAACACAATATTTACCACTTCGACGTTAACAACTTCTGGTGGAGTAATTGGCACACTTCGAAGATGATTTGGACGTACTGCGAAAATGGTACTAAAGTTTTTTCTTTGGATTTGATGTTTAACAGATTTGTATGTCAACTCGCGTCTGGTACTCGCTTACGTTTGGGAGTGCGAGGTTCTCATGCTTGACAAATTTATGCTGCACCCGCTAGAGCAGTTCTACATATTTTCCATACAAAGGTGCTCACAAGTGTGAGCCGTATGTCTCACTTTGGTACGACAAGCGTATTATACAATTGTTTTTTGCACATCGCCGGGTCATGCACAAAGAATGAGGTTGCACAGAGACGCAGATTTTACAACTTCGGCGATATGAGTTGTGTACTTTAATTGACAATCAGTTTTTAGATTTAGATCTTTGTATGTTTATACTTCAGGCATACTATGGTTCATAAAACATGCGATGTCGTCCTTGACTGTTTTCAGCACAGCACACTTAAGAGTAGATATTTCCATTTTGTTCAATTGCGTTCATAGTATTAGGAAATCAATTGCCTTATCGTCGGCATAAAGCTTGTAAATCACATCGAATTTGCCAAGCACGAGCCTTGCGGGACTCCACAGGGGCATGAAGCAGTACTGGACATAGCACTTTTTACCCTGACCTTAAAGCTTCTAGCAGCGAGATAGGCTTGGCACCAATTTGTAACATTTGGTCCGATGCCTAGCAATTTCGCCTTCATTAGTGGAACCTGGTGGTCAACCCCATCAAAGGCACTCGAATGGTCAAAGTAAATCGCATGGAGCGAAGATCAGTGGTTGCGCGCTAAGGCCCAGTCACCAGAGATATATACTGCTAGCTGGTTGGTTAATTTATAAAGGATAACACGCTAGGCAATAAGTCGATCATTTCAGCGGTTGTTCTAAAGCGATGAATTTACGGAAGACGCCTTGTAAGAAACGAGTGTAAAATGTTGTTAGCGGTCCTGCTAGAAACTTGGCCAGTTTCTCGAAGGCAATGTCTGGTAGATGTTAGGTATAGAATGTCTGGTAGATGGTAGTATAGAATGTTTGGTTCATGCTAAATTTCGCGAGAGGCGTTTATGGTTCCGAGATAAGGGTACACTACTACTCAGTTTTCAAAGAGCTCTGTCCATAGAATCCTGTAGTTGCAATGATCGTTGGACCATCTTTGGAGTATATCTTTCTACAAGGTCGGGCATGATATTTAGGAAAGAACACTACTGGGCTTTCACTGACTCGCGTTGTGCAAAACAGAGATGCTAATTGGTATCAGTCCGAGTCGCACCTTCGCACGATAGTCAGCTCTAAAGAAGTTTAAAGGTAGACTTTCATAACTTGTCTTTTTTTTGATATTTTAAAAAGACGGCTAGATAGTCCGACTATACGGGAGGTCCATCCACTGTAA
The DNA here is from genome assembly GCA_003439945.1 of Dermanyssus gallinae. Lineage (NCBI taxonomy): Eukaryota > Metazoa > Arthropoda > Arachnida > Mesostigmata > Dermanyssidae > Dermanyssus > Dermanyssus gallinae. The sequence continues at coordinate 151,609 of QVRM01000142.1, read as the reverse complement.
TGTCGGATGATAATAATTTATTATTTTAATATTATAATTAAGAAGAATATATATAAAGCTTCACGGCGTTGCTGCTCGTCGACTTAGTTGCTCCTTCTGCGCGCCGTAGCCGCTCTATCGCTCATGCCCGTGAGGAAGTCCTACCCGCCCCCTGACGCGAAGGTCCGGGTTCATCCAGTCTCTCATAGTTCCGAGCACTGAGGTCGCGTTACCTCTTTGGATCTCCATGGACAGTCGCTGGAAGAAGAAGGCGTGCGCCCTCTTGTCCATCGTCGCCTGCCGTAACGCGTCACCAACCCGAGGGATCAATGTTACCGTGAGGGGCCCAGGGCCACCCATCGTCTCGAACGCGAATGGCGAAAAGTGGTGCGCCCGACTTAGGTCCGCATACTTTCTTATCTTTGAGGTCTCAGCTCGCGAAACGGCAGTTCCCGGGCGAGACGCGCCGAGACCGACAAGAGAAGAGGTCAGAGAGTCGGTCACCGTCGCATCCCACACCAGGGAACGGCCCTTATAGAAGGGTATTAAAGTCATACCGTCGGGGCGCTTACCGTCGTCTCTTGAAAGCCCAGGTGGTTCCAGGGCGCAGGAAATCCCCAAGCTCCGCAGCGATCTTGCAAGCATTTCATTGAGGGCAGTGTGTCTTGGGCGTTGGCCCGCTGCGTGAGCGCAAGACAGGCCGTGTCTGGCGAGTCACCCGACGGGCTCGCCACAAGAGCATCTGTGTGGCTCAACCAAATTAGCCCCCAATCTCAGGCCAACGCATATCCGGGTGGATTGGTCATCAAGGCGGGTACCCAGTGAGTCAGCGGGTAGTGCATGCAACCAGTCGCTTGCTCCTGGGCGAGCGACAGCTAGAAGGCGTGCCTTGTCCTGGTCATCCCCGCATTCTTCAAGCAGCGAACTAAACGAAGCTTCGTGGGCCTTCTCGGCCCAGGCCCTCTAGCAGGCTAGTCTATCGAAACCAGGCGATGAAGCTTGAAGTCCAGTCGCTATATCGTCACGAGCGGCCTCGAACATTGCCTGAGCCGCCGGCGGGAGCAGGCGCTGGACATTTTCCGACGTAGCATGCATCGAGGCAGCCACGGCCGGGCCCGCCAAGGATCGAGCCGAGGGGAGACCAAGGCCGCCCATGGACGTGGGGAGGGCCGCCTGGCACACTTCTCGTGGTCGTAAGTTTAGACTCAGCACCGTCTGTAGGGCCTCCACCACCTGGCCATCGAATGGTTGGAGAAGATGGTTCAAATCGCCTGAGCAGTCTATAGACCGTAAAATATGTACGATGCGGCACGCGGAGAACGAAGAGCGAAGCAGGTAGATTCCCTGGTGGGCTCCAACAAGCGGAAGACGTTCCTGCATAGCCCACAATCTGTCCATCAAGGAGTCGAGTTGTCCCGGCAACGCAGAGGGCAGAACCGGTGCGCCAAGAAGGTTTATTTCGTGGTCAGCCACGACTCTACACCCCGGTAGCAGCTCGAGCAAGGCCCTCAATGAGGGGTCGTCTGGGTCTGTCCCCGGAGCAAACACCTCGCATTTGGCCGTGTTCAGCACCAGACCACTGACTGCCTCGAAAGCAAGGACTCTGCGCACCTCATCGAGCAAGTCCACCATCGGTCCACCAAGTGTGCCATCGTCTAGGTACCAAGCGTTGAATGGCACTTGAACGGAGTTAACCAGCTCACGTATCCCCAGGCTGAATAGGGCCGGTTCCAAGGGGTCCCCCTGCTGTATGCCCGATGCCGAAAATAACGTCGCGGCGCCAAACAACAGGACGGATGGCTCTTTGTACGCGTGTTCTACTAAGGTGAAGAGTTCTGAGACTGTATCCTGAACCGCACAAAGGAGGTGATCCCTACGGATGGTGTTGAATGCATTGCGAAAATCCAACTTCAGGAGTGACGTACCGGGGGGACGTGATTGCATAAAGGCTCTTGCTGCATGTACGGCAGTCTCCGTTCCGCCCGCCATGCGAAATCCCAGCTGGTGCGGGCCAAGTTGTCCCATAATAAGTTTTTTGGCCTCGCGGCAGGCTATCTTTGCGGCGATCCTCCGTAACGTAAGAGAGCAGGCAATGGGGCGAATTGATGCGTCTTTTTTGCGCAGTGCAAATAGGTTGGCGCCGAACACGATCGCCCTGAGCTCAGCCGGCAGTCGGCCCCATCTCAGAACGTTCATCACTCTGGCAAGTGATGCGGCCAGTCTCCCGGCCACCGGTCCGATCCCGGGGGAAAGGAGATCCTTTAGATGGCGCGGGCGGGTGGAATGTCGGGAACCGTGACAAGTTGCACAAGTCCAGCAGAACAACAGAAAATGCCGGTAAAAATGACGGGCCAGCTCACTTGAACTAAGTCACCTAACGCGTCACATAATGTGCTCATTCGCTGCGCTAGCTCGATAGAAGACCGGTGAGAGAAAAATAGGCAGTTATTACGCGATCACGTTAATCGGACCCGCGTAGCACCTTCATGGTTACAACCTCAGCATAAGTGTCACCGATATGGATCTCTCAGCACCCCAGCTCAGGCTTGCAAAGTATACATACTCCGCCATTCTGGCCACTTGCGTTTGAGACCATACAACGTGGAAACGCGGCCTCCGTTCGGGGCACACTTCTGAAGTGGTCTCGGCCTAGCCTAGACAGGGCGGACCCGTGATAGTCACAATACATACCCGCTAGGCACACTGGCTTAGCCAATCTCTTATATTATGTGTCAAACATAATTTAATATACAAAAAATAAATATGACCATATTACGGTATACATATTCCGCTACCACAGCGCCCCATGCGATCCCTACGAAATACGGAGTAACGGCCTCCCAGTGTCAACTCTCCCGATGATATATTTTCTGCAGACGCCCGAGTTTCAGATTTGCATATAATACCCGGAGAGTGCAGTAGGTAATACTGGAGAAGCGAACCACAGGCTGAGGGAGTCATGGCTATCGTGGCTGACGGGTTGTCAGGCTTCAGTGGGAAGCGTCTTTTTTTTATCACATTGACATTGCCCGTGTCAGATATTCCTTGAATAGTGCAAATATTATGAGCCTGTTCGACCTACACTGCGGTAGCGGTAGCTACAACTCGTACTCTCTCAAAAGCTTCTCTCATTGACGTCATGCTCTGTAAGGAGAGGGAGGCAGAGATTCAAACACGGTGCTCCCGCTGCCGGCCGTCTGCTACGAATGTATGATATATCAAATAAACGGACTTATAAATCGTTGTACCCAACCTTCAAGAACGGCTTGTTCACTCCCGTAAATAGCAAATAGAAAACCACTAATTCGCTTAAACAAAGGCTCCCCTGAAACTCTACAGCCCGTATCACGGTAGTTTATTATGAGTGCTCCCGTGTACCGTAAAGTCTCCTTACACATCTTTAAAGCGTCGGTACATCAACAGTGGACGATGAGTAGGAGACGAACCTAGGTTTGATCTTACGTACTCTAAGAGCCGTTACACCATTCTTCTTAAGATGTCCGTGTACTCTTGATTATGAAACATTCGAGTCAAGCTTCGAGACGACCGCCATGCTGATCCGTGCCCTAGCATGCAGCAGTGCACGCACTTCTTTCACAAGTGTGGGCATGGGTAATTTGTCATCTACTGCACTTTCATGTGCGTCACCGTCGTCAAGATCCGTGCTGTCAACACTGTCTGCATCGCCATCAGCGAGCGGCTTGCAGCTATGGCGTCTAGACCATCTTCGGTCCTCCTCTACGGGCTCTGGCCGCTGACTCTCAACGATATGATATATCATCTACTCTCAATGAGCATCGCTCTAAGAAAATTCTATCAACAACAGGAATCGAACTGGCAACACCCCGGTAGACGACAATTATTACTGGCGCACGGGCCCCTAGAATACGCCGCCACTGCAGTTGTGGCACCTAACTCAACGAAGCTATCGGTACGATTGCGACATTGTGAGTGGTGATTTGGGTGCACTAGATCTGGACTTGACGCTTGCATTGAGTGCAGCGAATTGTGCTTCTTGTGTCAACATGGAGGGCATCGTTTGGGAACTCTCTAGACTTGTGAGTCGCTCTCGTAGCAGAGTTGGGAATATCTTGTGTTTGTGTCGCTCCAGGCCCATCTTTTTGGTGTGTTTACTAGACAAGTATTTGCCAAGTTGTTCTTAGTCACTCAATAAAGCAATCAGCAAGCAGGTTTATGTCATCAACCATACGCAGAAACACGTTCTTAAAAGAGAACACTCAGTAGCGCGGTAGAAACACGCCTAGACAGCGACGATAGATACTATGTTTAGACGTTTGACCAGCCAATTGAACCGTTAAACATACATCATCCACAGTGTTTTGCAAATGATATTCCTCCTAGCGTTTAATACAATAGACCAATTCTATTACTATGATAAGCCAAGTGATAGCTAATAACCTAGTCATTATCGCCAAACCGAAAAAGCGGCAAATTACTGCCGTGTCTAGTCGATGTACGAACTTATGCAATGTTTGGACGCCTATCGAACATTAGAGCCTCCGTTCGGCACTGTGGGGACCCAACCCACTAAAACCAGTCTCCTCCCAATTCTCGCTCCCGATATAGCCCTCTTGACTTGCTTGTGGTACGATGAACTATGTTGATCGTTTGTAAAGTTAAATGAGAGATGATAAAAAAGATCCACACATGAGCGTTAACTATAGCCGTATCGATCGCCTCATTCCATGAAACAATCGGCTCATTGGACATTGCCATATCATACTGACTCAATGCATGCAGTACTCTTTATATGACGGTTGTGTATAGAGTACTGCATACGGTGGCTATCTTTAAGGTACTGCATTCGACATACATTAGCATTGTTCATCGATATTTGGCTTTAACAACGTTCAGTTCAATAGTTATGTCAACGGTTATTTAGCCGGCTTAAGGAAACGATCTTTTTTTATAGGCAGTATCAGTGTTACCATTCAATATGTATCATCAAATATAATTTTATTTGTAGAACCAATATCAGTATACTCTGCATCTGGCAGTTTTGGTGTATATATGGTGTGTTTCATAACATTGGTTTCAATAAAGTGTTTTAGAGTAATCTTCTTCTCCTTTTAGAGAGTAGCATTACGTCATGGGTCGTGGGACGGAAGACGTCCATTCATGACGAAGACACTCGAAACAACTTTATTTAATTGCACTCGGTATAAGCACTATCAAACTTACCTACGCAAAGTACGGTCTGCTTGATGATAAGACCTACTGAGATAGTCCTGTCACTAACCCACAGTACTTGTTGCCATATAATGCGTTTCATAAACGACTTCTTTGATTTAAATTTATTTTCTCTATATCAATCGCTTTAAATATAATTATAAACATAATAAGATGGGATAATATTGCACTATTTTTATCTGGTATTTTATTAAAACGTTGGAGCTCTCCGTCTCTAAGCATTTTGTCATCTCCGATATAACCCACTACCTCATTCACTGTGTCAAAACTAGAAACCATGAAAACAAAGTGAAGATTGGCATGCCTAAGATTTAAAACCACCAAAGGCAAGGCACTATGACGGACAAAGAATGAACAGGTTAACTGTAATCTTTAGTGCACGTGCATTGACGTTCTATCAGCTTTCTGAGCACTCCACCTCTATAGTAGATCATTAGACGTTGGACTATAAACTTGGAAAAAAACGCTCTCGTCTATAACTCTCGTTTGCCCTGCAAACATAAATAGTCACTGTCGTTGACTACAACAGTATAATCGCAACTAGACTTAGCTGTGTCTTTTTGAATAGCAGAGTGCCAAGTTGCGTAGAGAGGTCAACGACAACTCACTGAAGCTGAGCCATATGTTGAAGCAAGTTAGGGCTTCAAGCTCTAGGCTAAATGAACATATACGCTCAACCCCGGATTCGCTTTTGCGTAGAGGTTTCCGCATACGGGATAGCCTAATACACCCTTATACTACACTGTACTGCTTCACAGTCTATATATTTACTAATCCCGTATTTTTAACAGCCTGCATGAATGCATTTGCACTACTCTATATCGGCACCAAATCAAGGTATTTGTAAACAGTGGCTGACAGAGATTTATTTATACGTGGAGCTCGATTTCAACGCCGATGGCTTCGGCTGTAATCTAGCACGGTTATGCTGGTTATCCAGAAGCTCTTTATATTCGCAGAGATCTTTCATTGGCAAGGTCATGTACAATTCATTGAGCGTTCAGTCGCTAAACTGCATAACACCGAGAAGGTAAAACAATAGGTAATGAAAGCAATTTAAACGGTATATTATTACATACAACGTAATTAAACCTAGCATGGTAGATATCTACTGGCAATCAACAAGTAAAAACACAACTTTTTGATTGCCCTATTGCAAGAAGAAATATAGCTTGCTGCTAATAGGTTCTGCTTCTCGAGGGCGGCGTAAAGTAATCGAAATAATGTCTCTTCAACGTGCTGCGATAACATTCCTGCTATATTGAGGCATAATTTAACCGGCGTATACGCAGTAGCAGTGGTTAATTCGGACACGGACACGGCTGCTCTCAAGTAAAGTTAGGCGGCATGGGTGTGTTCTCGGCTGCCCAGTTCGCCCTCTAACAGCAAGGGCTTCCCGAAGCAGGAATGCCGTTCAACGCAGCGCATGTGAACATACACACTGTACACACTGGCGATATAGCGCAAATCAAGAATAGTGGTCGTGGACAGTGGCTGGCGACGGATTTTGCTCCGGCCGTCGTCGCCATCGTCAATGACCAGTCGTTGGACAGAAGAAGAGAAATGGGAAAACGGGTAAGATCTTACGCAAAGCTGCCCGACAGAAGTTTCCTTACGACCTCGAGCGCTTCGCTACATTCTGGCGTCAAGCACTAGAGTCACGGTTCGGGCTAACCGCAAGAGCCAGAGCTGAGCCCACTTTAGTTTGTCGCAGTGCAGAAGCAACAACTACAACAACTACAACAACAAGTAAACTGAGCTCGGTAGCATTCCTTTGCCGCCAGATATGTGTTCTGGATTCCTAACGTTCATGTGCATGCAAAGAAAGCATACTTTTCGCGCACGCCGAAATTTTATCCACGGACAACGAACATAGCCACTTACTACACCCCACTTCAGCAATGCATCGTTGACATCAGAGAGTAAACGCTGTTCCAAAAGCCTTACCCAACTAAAACAACCGTTTGGTCATTTTGGTCATAAAACCTTAATATTTTTCTTTTGATCAATGAAAAGCTAGTCATAACAGAACGTTGTTTTTAAATTGAAGCAACACAGCGGATCGAGTTTGACATCAGAGTACAGTACAGTTTTTAATTCTACTAATTTTGAAAGATTTTGTAATACACGATTTTTGCACATGCTCGTTACAACTCGCTGTATCATAACTTGATAGTTTCGTAAGGTGTATATTGGGCTATATCTATTTACCAATAGTGCAGTCCTTGCTTGTTAGATCCACTGACACTGACCAGCCACCGCTTCTTTGCGATGTCTGGACGACCCCAGGCGTCACCTCTAATAGGCGTTGAGAACAACTATTGAGTTGATGCAACGCTTTTTTGGTCTATAGCGGAAACATGATTTGGCAAGCATTTTGCAAGGTTTATTTTATCATCATAATTGTAGTATTTTCCTCTTTAAATGACATTTTGCCACAGTCGACCAGCTTTCTAGTGCCTCATTTGTTGAAGTTTTGTCCTTTGGAGGCAAAAAAGTATTGAACTTAAATTGCGGCCTTTTCCAGTCAAACTGTTTAGGGGAGACCGGAATAAGTGATAGTCTAATGACTAGAGTGTATAATAAGTGCTTAATAAGTTCCCAGCCGGAATCGTTTGTTTTTTAAAACTGGTGTTACTCATATGGGATCGCGCGTTGGCTTTGGCCGCTTTTCTGTGTGCGAGTTGTAGACACGATTGGGTAATTTTTCTTGCACCAAATAATAATTTTGGCATTAGAGAAAAAGAAGCATTGCTTTAGTTGAGTAAACATTTTTTTGGGGTACTCTGAGAACTGCCTGCGCTCTCGGACAACAATTTTTGCCTGCTTACATTCTCGTAAAAAACTCATTTTTGATTGCCGGTTACCAAACAGTCCAATAACGAAACTCGAACGGTGGCGAGCAACGTGGCATTTAAAGAGAGAAGTGCAGACGCTCTTGCTCGTTGGCGTTATTCAGTTTGTTAAAATCCATTTAAAAAGGTTAGAAGTTATTCCTAGCTTTTTGAACGTCCTGGCCATTTTCAGCTTTTTCTGCGAGGTCTGCATTAGTAACCGTTGGACTTATATTATTAAACGCAAAATAGCCTCTAGTAGTAAAGAGGGTACCCCGGACCTTAGTTTATCGTCGAGGTAAAAATCTCTAACATGTAACGTTTAATTGAGCTATTCCCGATGACAGTGGATATTTTTCGACAAGCTACAGCAGCGCGGGAATCTTTTCCGAACCCGTACAGCAAGACAATCCGAATGTGCCCTTTTAAATTCACCACTTTTCAGTGCTAAAATCTTAGAAAGAAATTACACATTGGGCACCAAAGCGGCTGATGCAGAAATAGCCGTCTTATCATTAACGTATTACACTTTCTTATATTGATGTTGCCTGGAGGCTTGCAATATAATACATTACTGCGACGAATCCTAAGATGAGAGCTGCAGTGCATCTTTCGGCAATTCCATCAACAATCCAAATGTTTGTACAATGCGAACTTTTTCCAATCAAATATCGCTAAACGGAGCGCTTTCACTACATCACACATATCGCCATAAACTTCATATCTCTCCACGGGACTTTAGTGAAGTGGCTTACAAGCATTGGTCATAAAGAACCGGCCATGAGAGCAAACGGACTTCTTCCCTAGCCATTAAAGATAAATTATCACCAGCTCCACAGCTCGACTAAAGCCATTCATATATGAACTTTCCTTCATCTAGATGACCGTTCTTGCCTATTAAAACGGATATACGTGGGCTTTTAGCCTGCCTTAAATCAGCTTATGTTATGATCCAGCCATCTCCTCTATGGTCTTTCCTGACAACGAGATGCGAGTTTTCCTTATTGACCGAACAAGATAGGCTCAACTTATTTCTTTCAGCCCCTGCGGCGACAAGACCGCCGCTCCTTAAAAATTCAAAATTAAAGTCAGTCAATCACTGTAGGCTCCAGGTCACAAGGTTTACTGTACATGCTTTCTACATAAAGACCTACCCATGAGAGAAATTCCGCGAAATTACCGCGGCGTGCAATACCTTGCTGATATATATATATATAGGCTTTAATTTTCTAACACATTAATTCGGCTGCAATATTTGATGTACTGCACCACGGCTAATGTATGTGGGTTTAATTGGCGCAGTTTCAATTAGCGGCTAGTTATCACTAGTTTGTAGAATTCTAGCGGAGTTTTCTGATCCGAAGCTGTTGGCCATCCAGGCCGAAATGTACCCTCGCGCCCATACTACTCTTTTTAATGAGGCGCCACTTACACGCATTAGACGCATAAGTTCCACAAACTGCACTGAATTTCCGTTGCCGTTAAGCCTTCAAGGAGAACACGGTACTCGGTGTTTAACAAAATAATAACAAAATACTGCGTTATTGTCACTAGAGCGTCTGACACAATACAACATACGTGTTACCTTTACGCAACCTGCTACAAACGCAAATTCGAAAGTTGAATGCGATTTGAAACCAAGACATATGACACTTATTTTCGTTACTTTTAAATAGCGTCTCTCTCCGACGCTGTAGTCGGCATGCGCTTTTTGAAATTGTAGGCAGGCATTGTTACGAACTTTTTGATTGACCTAGTTTATATGAATATCTGGTAATAATAAAGGCAAGCCAATCGAGGAGATGACTACTTCTACCCGTTATGTATGATGTTCTAGTATGAATGAACAATATGCGTACATTCTACATACAACTACTGCTACTACATTGTTGGGGTCTTTTATCTACCTCGAATCGACTGCGGAAACCTCCTTCACTAATTTGATGAGAGTTGTTTTCGCCCACTGCATCGTTGAGAACAATCTAATTTAGCTTATCAATGGCCCCACGCATCACTCTGACTCCACTCTCGATCCTTTGGTGGCCACTCATCCTAACACTGTCGACAACATTGACATCCACGACCCAATGATCAGCTCTGATCATAAGCTCATTTCGTTTAGTCTCAAAATTGATGTCTCTGAAGCAATTAAAATGCTATGCTGTTTCAGCATTCAACAAATGAACATCGAGGGTGTTCTTTTTAGCCTAGTAAAGTTTTCGGGCTGACCCTCAGCCAAGATTTAACGTCCACGGAACTGTTTTTCACATCCTCCGGTCGCGAGGCGCAGACTTAGGCCACCACGCCACCGGGCTCGACTTCTTTTTTTTTAGCCTGGTACGATGCTAACGAGATGTACAACAAGTTCAAGTGTCGGTGTTGTCTGATTGAAGCCTTCACTCTCTTGTGGTCAACCAGAAGCTCATGAAACTGCGCGCATATGTAGCTTGGCTCGAACAAGTAATCTCCTAGCACCCTGATCCTGCCTCGTCCACTACATATCATCGGAAACTCATGAAAGGAACAAAGTGTCCCCGCATCTTGAATATAAGCGTCAAGGACAGCCGGTCCCTTGTCCGCCAACCCTGGAAGGAGAAGGTTAAACTACTAGCAGCTCACTTCTCATCTTTGTACAATCAGGTTCTAGTAACCCCCGCCTCACCCATGTCGACCTCTTTCTTCCTACGAACTACCGCGACTTTCTTATTGATTTTAATGAATATGACATTTACATGCAACTCTTATGAAACTTAAATGCAGCCATACAACCGATGGCATCTCATCTATATTTTTAAAAGCTATTCATATTTTTTGCGGAGCCAATAAAGCTTATTTTTGAACGGTCATACAATGACGCCAGAAAAGTGCTTTTAAAAGGCATAATCTTCATAGCATTATTATTATTAACAAGATGAAAACGCTCCAGGTCCATTTACAAACTCGTGCCGTTTTTCTGCACAATCGGTCGTTCTGAGCTAAATGCGGGGAAGCTCTTAGTAAGCCAAAACTGGCTCCATCCGGCCTCTCACAGGGGAGCTGCTTCTGTCCTGTGCTGTACGCAGATGATGTATTCGTTTTAAACATAAACAATGGCATCTGCCGCTGGTGCGTCGATAATGGAAAGGAGCTATCCGTTTCGAAATGCCTCGTTTTAAAACATGGTTTCCTTGATCAGGAGTATCAGCTCAGTGGGACAACATTGCCCACCGCTAATGTTGCATGGGACCTTGGTGTATTAATGTCAACGGATCTGCACATTTTCTGCACATTAGTCACCTCAACATCTATTTCTGTGACCATGCTGTTGCGTTTTTTTTTATAATCAAGGACCCTAAATATGTATATCCGCCTGTATATCAACACAAATGCGTATATACGTCAGTAGCCCATACATATGCATGATTTTAAGATGTTCAGAGAAGATTGCTAAGAAAAACTCTGTAGAATATGTAATATTGAGCCGAATGCTGTAAACCTTCCATCGCTCTCGATTTTGCTGAAGAACAACGACGCGCAAGCACTATCGCAACTTGCAAGTGCTGATCTTGTCAACCGTTTCTTCGATGTGACAATGAACAATCGCAGAAGCCAAACAATGTTTTTACCTAAATGTACTGCAAGATTTGAAACAATCAAGAAAAATGTTTGCCTGGCGTGTAGCCAGAAAATCGTACGACAAGGCGGCTTCGTGGGCGTCATCGCCTACCTAGCCTTCTTCCGCCCTTTATTCGGTGAATAGGATATAATAGATAGCGCTTTTATTTGCCGAATAAAGGGTGGAAAAGGAGACTAGGTGGGCAATAGCGCCCACGAAGCCGCCTTGTTGTGCGATTCTCTGGCTAAATAAAAGCGCTTTCTATTCTATTCTATTCTAACAAAATATAATACTGCGAGCTTTGTCATTATAATAGCGACTAACCAGCAGTCCCTCTGGGCTGATTTGTCCAGTAAGCGGATAACCGGCTACCGCAATATCTGCTTGGTAGCCTGTCCACACGGACATGCGGGAATGCTCACGGCACTGAGAATGAACAGCGCATCTACTTAGAAAACGAGTTGTCGTATATAGGAATAAATGTTTTAAAGGCGTTCGACGTTAAATGGAACCCTTGTTGAATATACTAGTACATAACGTACTAGGGGTACTTGCGCGTATACAAAATAATGTAAAGTCATCTTAATTACCAAAAAAGTGTATGATACTAAAACAAAAACACTCAGTGTGCTTGAATTGACATTTGTTTTTCAATTGCATTCAGTTCAATCGAATCAGACGCGGCCACTAGATTCCGTACAAAGTGACTCCGTAAGTTGTTAAACAAACCCAACTAAAGCCTAAGATTCGGACTCTCAATGGCTGTTTTATTGTTTCTGGTTGTCATAACCCCGTTTCGAATGGTACAGTAACCGCGCATGCTGTTTCAAGCGAGATGCTAAGCCGTCAGAATTGGGCGTAAATATTACTGCTATAGATTATATGTTTTTGTCTGATATACGGCTTGCATGATTTATACTGTTTAGCCTTGTTTGCAGACTAAACATAAAAGTACGTCTATTTGGCGTTAGAACGTAGTTCAATTCATCAATTAAATACACGGAGTTAACTAAAGGTGTTGCTCTTTTGACCAATAAAATATATATGTTCCTAATACAACCTAAACAACAGGGTATACTGAAGAAACGTGTCTTGTCTGACCTTAGATTTTAGAACAAAAAGCAATACAACTGCCCTATTGTCCTATTGTGGCCTAACTGTCCGATACCGGCATAGTCTGATCGGACTTCTTGCTCCATTTAATATGCGAAACTGACAATAAAAGGAATTTATTTTAGAGGAGTCTCTTCTCCAACCCGACCCAACAGCCATTAACATTGTTCGAGGCGAATCCTACACTACCTGGTAGCATTCGATGCATAAAGGCATTTCCTCTTTAGAACAAAGGGAGGTAGTGTTAACGAGGATAATTACAGCTTAAGTACAACATGATAGCGTAAGATCCCTCTCTAGAGTCGCAGCTCCCACCAAACACTGGGCATGTCCAGATATCTCGTACTACAGCGCAGCAGCAAGGGCGGGAGCAAATGGGTTGAACGAGAGCGTTGGTTCGTAGCAGGACCGCTGGTCTGTAGGAACTTCTGAAGCTCCAAGCAGAAGGACAAAGCCGACAAAGTCTGAGTCTAAGTGATGAGTTTTGTCCTCTCTTTCAATGAATCCCATGGGGTGAACAATTCGGGTTGTTCGCTTGACTTCGACAGTGTCGTGTCTCGGCCGGCGAACATCGCCGCTCGAATACATCGTAATCGCCTCTCATTATCAACATATCTTGACATCGAAGGTGGAAGAACGGGGCAAAGGAAAACAGCGGCGCGAGAACGGCGAGCAGAGGCAGACGACACTACGAACCAAAAGCAGAGAACAATCGCGTCACAATTAGTGAGAATTAGAACACAACTACTCCCGTCACGAGATCCTTATCTGGAATTAGGTTCGTGCGAAAAGCTGGTGATTTAGTGTAAACCTCACTTATCCACAAGCAGTGGGCAGTAATGGTCCACTCACAAGATGCCGAGACAAATACTGTCCCTGTAAGCCATGCTCACGCACTAATGTTCGCTATGCGACGCGAGCGGAGTCTTCTCTGCAATGACGTTAGTCTGACAACAGCTCTCCTGTTATCAGAAGGGCCGTTGTCAGGCAGTGAAGCTGTGCTTTGCAAACATTTTCTTATTTGTCGGCTTTCTATTTTTCAGTGTTCGAGTCAAGCAGAAGTATACACATATGAACGTTTATGTCTATCTTAACTTGTTTGGTCATGTATTAGTATAAACAAGGATGTGGATGTATGAAGTCTCGTAATTCTCATTGCCTATCTTATGCTGATTTAGCAGATAAGTGTCGGATATAATACTCCGCTCGATCAACCAAGAATTGGTTTACATATTACACAGCAAATTCATCTCAATTTCCACAGCCGGGTCAACGGAATTAACGCATCGTTGGATATAATATAAACCGCATCATCGCCAGAGTTTGCTCAAGCACTTCCAAGAACTCATGGAGTTTCTCCCGTACGCAGCTCTTCAGGTGAAAGCCATCGGCAGCAAACCTTCACCGATCAGGTGTCTGTCCTAAACGTTATAGCGCTTCCATAAGTGTCCTCAATAATAACGGGGCCTGCAGGAGTACGTGAACTAATCTATTGAGCTAGGGCGGTTGACCCTTGGCTCTCTATTCAGAAAACTGTCGCGATTCAACGGATAAATATGTCAGAACATTTGGTCAAGTGCTTTAAAGTTCTACTTTGAGATGTGAGATCATATTGCCGGACACAGTACATATCGGAGAACTCGACCTTTGCCCCGATCAAAGAAACCGCCGGAAGCCCCCAATGATATCTAGAGGAGCGTTCTAGGTGCTGTAGAAAGATTGTAGCTGTTTCGAAGTTTGTTTCATCTACCTGATGCTGAAGAAGAATGAAACAAGTTCTATAATACTTAAAACAAGGTGGAATAAGTTATTTCGAGCCATTTTTCTCTATGACGAATGCTTTTATAGCTCGGTATGGTTATACGGGTGGTGATAATAAAAGAAAGAGTGGTCGAATGAAAGACTGCCAAAAGACATTTGTGTCTACCGTTTTTGTAAAATCTTGGATGCATAAAGTACCTCTTTTTAGATGGGTGAGTGAGGTAAGACTAACGATGAACAATTCTAAAACGCCTTAGGACTTAAGTTTTAGGTATACCTTTCAGCTCCCGAATAATTTATTGAAACTAACTTTTAAATTAAAAATCTATTGGTAAATGCCACATGTCACATATCTACCAAAATACAATAGCGCCTAACTTAGTTTTCTTATATTTATATGTTTTGCAAGTTTTATATGACGTCAACGGATGTCAATTAATTTACCTGTGGACGCAATATGGTGTCCAAACTGCTGTTCCTAGAGGATTGTATTCTTACCTAATGTATGTAAAACAATTGGGTACAGCGTTACACATTTTTCTTTACCTGTTAACGGATACGAGAAGATACCATAACCCCCAAAATGCGTAGCTCACTAAAATGACCTGTTTTCCGTAGGTCGACCGTCGATTACGTCGCGCGTGCAAACACAACTTAAATAATAATAAATATGAACATCTAGTAGTATTTGTTATAACTGATATCCTAATCACGACACACGTACGCCCACATACGTAATACATTCTCTGTATATACACATTACAATACAATACAAATATCTCCTTTATTTCAAAAAGGGTCGAACAAAGGAAATTAAATGCTCGCATTCGCGGGCTAGGCGAACTGTTCGCCAAACAAATGAGTGGTTAACGATTGCCACACTGGCAATCTCGGGCGGGTAAATGGAACCGCGACTCCGTAGACTGTTTGATCGCACGTGGTAGTATCTGTAAATCAGATCATTGCGTATGAGATCTTTAGAAACGCGGTAGTCAACACGACGCTGGTACTCCGCGACACTTGGGAGTACGACACTGTCACGCGTCAAGTTGCACCTTTTTAAAACTCTCTTTAAAACTTGTCAAGAATACGCTACAGCAAACATATATTCTTGTCGCAGAAAGGTGCCCACACGTGAGCACAGTATGACCATTTTGGCACTACGAGGGCTTCACAGAGGCGCATGTATTTGGAGGCGTCTTATGATGAGACTACCCTCAGTATAAGATTGATGAGTCGAGAGGCAAAAATTATTACATTTAGTAATATTCTTATTGTTATTATTGTCATTAGTTAAGCACGTACCAATATGCGCAATGTTTCTCCTGACCTTACGTATTTGTCTGAATGACTAGATGAAGCAAAGGCTACTTAGAATAAGCAGCTACAGGCAATGCCGGGCAATACAATCAATGCAATAATCACCTTGTTTCTGACTAACAAACCTGCTGTAATGTGTGTATATATATATATATATATATATATATATATATATATATATATATATCTTATATATATATATATATATATATATATATATCCTTTCCGTATTTGGGTCTAAGACTACACTATACTGGGAACGAACTTTACCCAGCAGGTGTCGGGCGGCTATCTTCACGCAGAGGTAAGAGACCCTCGACGACTCTCTTTGAGTGCGGCCGTGCGTCTTTTTGAGCTTAACATTGTGCCAATGTTCAGCTACAGCCTTGGCAGGGTTTGGAGTCATTTTTCAGCGGCAAATTTTGCGCAGCTAGAAAGATGTTTCACAGTATAAATGAAGCGGGCTCTTTGCTTACCGCAGACGGCAAGAAGCCGCTTCGTGTACCTGCTAGCGGGTTGCGGCCCGACAGCGGAAACAATCCGAGTCAGGCTTAGGTCACCTATTACAGGACCACTTCAGCAATCTTTGTTGGAGTGGCAGGAAAAAGTGACCGAGGCCTCGGCAGAGGTAGCGCAGCTGAATGTGTACTTCGCCAGGGAGCTTTGGGATGAAATGGTGTGCACTAGCCGGCACGTGTACGCAAGGTACATTGTGCATGGCTATCATCACCTGGTATGCTCGACCCAGGGATTTCACCAAATTAGCGGTCAATGTCGTTGCCTGTTCTGCTCGCAGATATGCGCTAAATACCACGTAGCGAGCTGCGAGACGTATCCACGGTCTTTGCACGTCTTCGCTCGGTGGGACGGTCGCTAAAGTGTTTAAATTGTATATAATGAGCTGTATTGTAATTATGTAACATCTTGAAATGCAATGTTATTGCGAAATAAACAATATGTTTGTATATAAAAAAATGATATATATATATATATAATTATGTGTTTCACATTTTTTGCCTTGTGTGATAATAGCTTTACTCGGAATTTGTCCTACCTAAAGGGGTTAACAAATAACTTAAACATTGTTTGAAGTGTGCTCTACTTGTATCTTAAAGCCGCAAGTATTGCAAGCGCCTAATACGGCTGAAGTTGATATAGTTATTGCAACTTGCTTGAAAAGAGTAGACAGTAGGAGCAAGCGAGTAGACATGAGTCGATAGTAACTGAAAACATCGATGTTTCCATATTTGATTAAAAACAACCATTTCACGGTGTATTTATCTTAGTTGGACTAATAGCAGGCTTCTTTTTGCCATAGAGCCATAAACGATTCGCTCTTATCTCCCACACCAACTACTTCCAACCCGAAAAGGAGCTTTTTGTTGTGCGATGTATTGTATTGCATTGGCCTTCTTCTAATCGCCCTTCACATTGGTAAACCAAAAACGTTTTAGAAAACGACTTGACACTAACGTTCGCGTGCATACATGATTATATATATATATATATATATATATATATATATATATATATATATATATATATATATATATATATATATATATATATATATGTCGAGTTTCTAATGATTTCCAAAAATTTAAACGGTTGCACTTTGCTTTGGCAATTACGCGATAACGCGTCGAATCCTCAATTACTAATTGACTGTCTTCCTTTGCACACTCCCATCTTTGTGTTACCTTCAACAAATGAGACTCATGAGGAAAGGCCTTGTTGCCGCTGACACGTCGCACCGCAGCATGTCTCGACAGGATAAGTTGCTAATAGGAGAAGGCGCAACACGTGGCCGAAAGCCCTCAGCAAAGACGAACCCACAAAGACCGAAACGAAGACAGATGCGTCGGCGAACGGCAGCTGTTCAGCCGTGACACTGACTGAATAGCAACAGTGCTAGAATGCTGATAAAATCATGCGGAAACGTGTGATACGATGTTGCCAGAGAGCCAAGTAATTAGTGAGAATCGGTTAAATCCTCCTTGTTAGCGAACGCTTCTCCTACCCTCCAAGGTTGTATCAAGTTGTTTGAGTCTCTGGCCTAATCTCTCAGATCAATTACTCCGTATTTTAAGCGCACCAACAAGACACTTTTCAAAATTCAGTATCCCTTGTGAAAAGCTTATCGTGACGTTAATATCGTTCTTGACAGCAATGGGGCATCGTGCGCATATTATTATTATTATTATTATTATTATTATTATTATTATTATTATTATTATTGTGTATAATATGCACATGTATCACAATATTATATAATTAATATATTAGTATTGTGATACATGTACATAATGATAATAATAAAACCCTGTTTCAAAAAAATGTATTATTATTATTACGATTTAACAATTTAAGTGTCGAAGCGCTCCCTCTTAGAATTTTCAAATTAAGTCTAATGCTCTTAGAAATAAATCATCATCATCACATTTATTTCACTCATGTTAAGTATGTATATAACACCACATTTTTACCTTTAGCAGAGCCCTTAGGTCGTGCGGTCGTCCGTGCATCCTTGAACCCCCAGGCCTCTGCGCGGAGGACGGCAAACGTCCAGATGGTATGACACTCACACCATTCGAGCGAGGCAAAATGCTAGTTTGGGACGAAACCGTTACCGACTCCTTAGCTCCTTCTATGGTCGGTGGCGGCGCATTCGAAGCTGGTTATGCAGCCCACCTTGCGGAGACTAACAAGTTGAGAAAATACTCATCAATCGGCTATCCCCATGATTTTTGCCCTCTCGCGTTTGAAACCCTGGGTGCCCCTGGCGTTCGGACCAAGCAGCTGATCCGCAAAGTTGGGACCTTGTTAAACCTGTCATCCGGTGATAACAGGTCGTCGTCCTTTTTTAAACAACGCCTGGATCTTGACATACAACGTGAAAACGCTGCCTCCGTTCGGGGCACACTCCTGAAGTGGTCTCGCCCTGGCCTTATCGAAACGGACACGTGACAGTCACAATGCGCATTGCTTAGCTAGTTGATGTGTGCAACATATACGAGGTGTGTCCAAAAAGTATCGCGACTTTTGAATTTTCGCGGGTTACGTATATTCGAATTTCGATTTTTTGTGGCGTTATGTTGGTACTCATGTCTCTCACTTATGCCGACAAGCTCGGCCATTTTGAATGTTCACTTAATTGTTGACAGCTGCTTTGCTTGCACGTGTTTTGGATCGTCTTCGATTTTTACCTATTCAAAAAAAATGGATCAAAGAACCTGTATCAAATTTTGTGTGAAAAACGAAATTAAGTGCGCGGATGCATTCCGAATGTTGACTGTGGCATACGGAGAAGCTACCTTGGACCGAAGCAACGTTTATCGGTGGTACAAAATGTTCTCAGAAGGCCGAGAAGATGTGAACGACGAAGAGCGTGCCGGACGCCCGAGCACTTCAACAACAGACGAAAAAATTAATGAAGTGGAGAAAATGGTATTGGCCAATCGTCGAATCACCGTTAGAGAAGTTGCTGAGGACCTAAACATATCGATTGGCTCGTGCCATTCGATTTTTATCAATGATTTGGGCATGAGACGGGTCGCCGCGAAATTCGTACCAAAATTGCTCAATTGCGACCAAAAACAGCATCGCATGAACATTGCTAATGAGATGTTGGACTCTGTCCGCGACGACCCAAATTTGCTCCAGAGGGTCATAACTGGTGACGAATCGTGGGTTTATGGTTATGACGTGGAAACCAAAGCTCAATCATCTCAATGGAAGCTGCCGCACGAACCAAGACCGAAAAAAGCGCGCCAAGTTCGGTCGAATGTGAAAGTTTTGCTGACAGTTTTCTTCGATTGCAGGGGCGTGGTGCATCATGAGTTCTTGCCACAGGGTAGAACGGTCAATAAGGAATATTACCTGCAAGTTATGCGCAATTTGCGCGAAGCAATCCGCCAGAAACGCCCGGATTTGTGGAAGAACAAAAATTGGCTTTTGCACCACGATAACGCCCCTGCTCACACATCGTTGCTTGTGCGCGAGTTTTTGGCCAAAAACAACACACTAATGATGCCGCAGCCACCGTATTCCCCAGATCTGGCCCCCTGTGACTTTTTCTTGTTCCCTAAACTGAAGAGGCCCATGAAAGGACGACGTTACGCTACGCTTGACGAGATAAAGACGGCATCGAAGGAGGAGCTGAACAAGATAAAAAAAAATGGTTTTTTGAAGTGCTTCGAAGATTGGAAAAACCGTTGGCACAAGTGTATAATATCTCATGGGGATTACTTTGAAGGGGACAAAATAGATATTCATGAATAAATGAATAATTTTTGAAAAAACACAAAAGTCGCGATACGTTTTGAACACACTATGTACCTAATGTATTATACGGAAAATAAACTTATATATATAACACCAGATACTTATGTTGTAATCAGCTGCTCTTGGCATATCATTCGAGAGAGGCAGTGCAGTGCTCTGTGAGGATGACAAATGCACATTTGTATTTATGGAGGTCCGTCTATGTAGCAATGCGTAAAGCAGTCCCGTGAACGTTAAATCTTGGTTATGGGGCAGCTCGAAAAGTTTTTTAGGCAGACAGATGCATGGAACTTCGTACACGCTTACAAATAAGTAACATAGGACTAAAATTGTCTTAACGCGTATATAGTTATCCACGTTTACTAGGGTTATAAAGCAATACTAGGCTATAGTTTTTAGACGTTACCTAAAATGTACTATCAGCTTTTTTAAACTGCTCAGTTGACTTCTCGGATCTTTCCCTAATTTCCTAGTTCATAGGGTTTTTACTCGTCATTAAGCTGGCGGTTTCTTTAATGTAGTAAACCTTTATTGGTTCAACGTTAAAGTACGGTAAACGTGTTATATGTAGTAAACGGCTTATCTTTAAAAATATTTCGCCATTTATTTTGCAGTCAGTTAAATTGTGCAATTTTTAGTTAAATTTTTCGTGATTCCACATGCGTGATTCAAACAACCATCAGATACGAAATTTCAGCAACTACAGTAACAACGTCAAACAGTTCTCTTCCTTCTGCAAATGTGCTGGGCTGGAGACACATGTAAACAAAAGCTGTTTGCATTGGCATAGTGGGTTCGATCGGTCCGATATGCTTGCTATCTATCTTGTTCAAGGTTGAAGCGTAGGCTAGTTGCTGCGTAGACTCTGCTTCGCCCTATTTGCTTGTTGTGTTATGCATCGACCGGCGGTGAATTCGCCTGTTGGTCAGCCGGATGCAACGCTGATGGTCATCTCATACCTCAGCATACCTGCCAGTGTGTTAAATACTATATTATATAAACAGTTCTTTATTGAAAAAGTGATATTAAATTTTACGCATTTTATCACTGTCACGTGAACGGCTTCTCAATCGCCTGGGAAACGCATTATTAACAACATCAACATTTGCTTCATCAAAGCAGAGCATTAGCACTCCACTCGGCACAAGAGCAACAAGCATTCAACTCCGCGGGTTCTGCGAGCTTACAATATAATAGCTTAGAAAACGCTAACAATTTGCCTAAAAATACGAGAGTCAACTAGCACTCCTCCACTCTTGAAAGTACAAGTTCGGTTCTAGCAATAGTACACCGCCGTTATAGGCATTTAAAAACTGTACCTTGTACGCGTTGAAGTAGATCGACGCTTTTCCGATATAATAGTGTTCAGACACAGTTAGTCCATTTTGGCGCAGCTATGCATTTGTACAATCCAGGAATTCCCTAAGCAAAATAATGCACATTTGAGACACTGTCATTCTTAATTTCAACAATGTCTTGACGGAACCTTAATTGCCGATTGTAAGATATTTCTAAATCATTGTACACCGTCACTGCGTATATAGCATCACAATCAAAGAAGCACCTAATGTAATCTGGAATCGTTTTCTAAAACTGCGCATCTTGGTATAGATATATCTATGCAATTCACTTAGAGCTAACGCGATATGCAATTGAAAGCTTTCTGCAACTTAATTCTGCAACAAATACACATAAATACTCCACTCACAGTTAAGTGACGACTCCAACAATTTATTTAACGCACGATCCCTCTTAGAATTTCCAAATTTAGGCCATTGTTCTTACAAAGCAATAGTCATTATCACATTTATTTCACTCATATTGAGTATGCATATAACTAATATAAATGCATCTTACATGCATGCCATTGAGAGCACGGCCTACGTTCCTAGCAAATATGCCATACATCCGAGGGAGACTTCTGGCGTGCACCACCTGCTGTTCAAAAACGAGGTCTCTACTTTCACCGACTGAAGTTATTCTATTTAGCAACAGTTCATGGCCAACTCTGTCAAAAGCGCGCGAGAAGTCAAAATATACAACCTGCAGAACTTTTATCCCATTTTGCACCAAGGCCTAGTTATGGTATACTTTCAGAAGGTGGGTTTTAGATTATCGTTCTTTAGCAAATCTATGTTGACTGAGATCAAGGTGTCTTCGCTGACCGAATTTTTTTTCCATTATGTTGTCGACAGCAATCTTTCCATGGCTAGGCATGGAACGACAGTCTGGGTTTTCTGGCAGCGAGTGAGACCCTCTCTTGGAGACGGCAGACACAATTAATTCGTTGAACTAAAATGGCACCTGACAGTAATTTGACCAGATAAAATCTACTTCTCGTAGCTGCTCGGATTAACTGGCGAGACATGCTTAAACGTCGACTTTCAGGTGTAAAGTTAGCTTCTAGAGCAGATATTGCTAATTAAATAAACTCATTAATAGGTGAAGATGAGGTAACCTGACAGACAAGAATAAAGTCTTCGGCTAGATACGCCATTATACATATATGTATTTACAAATGCGTATATTGACTCTGAACAAGAGTACATTCAGAGAAAAATAATGCTCAGTCTATTAAAGCTGAATTGGCGGAAATTGCTTCAAACTCAGCGTTTACATTGTTTAGTCTCTCTTTCTCTTGTAATTGCCATATTTTTGTATAGCTTGATCTACTTCAACTGCTGTGATCTAACTTTTTAAAAAAATCCTTTCGGGGCTGACTCTCAGTCAAGATTTAACGTCCATGGGACTGCTTTTCGCATTGCTTCATATATGTGATCTAACTTAACTGACGGTAAGTAGACTGTTAAATCCCCGGGAATAGAAATGATAGCTTACGCTGACGACTTAGCGGTCGTAGCAAGGCTAAAACGGAGGATGAGCTTGAGCTAAACACAAACAAAGCTTTGCACTCGACAGCGGAATGGATGAAGGCCGCGGGGCTGGCACTCGCCCCAAAAAAGTGAAATCATTCTTCTAACTGGCAAATAGAGAGTTCGACCGTTACATATAAAGGTCGCCGGACAAACAATCAGGTTCGTGAAGGATGCCCGCTACCTTGGGATCACGCTAGACACATCCATGACCGGCTTATGTCAGATAGAGAAGGCTGCGGAAAAAGTACCCAAGACGGAAAACGCTATTGTCAGGATACTTCCGAATACACATGGACTGCGGGCTCGCACAAGGACGCTACTAATGGCGGTAGCGGAGTTAATCGCGCTCTTCGGGGCTGCCGTTTGAGCCAGAGCGACCCTTAAGTCAAAAAAAGAAAAGTTGATCCTGCGCAAAACGCAGCGGATCGCAGCCCTTGGGGTAATGCAAGGCTACATTACGATCAGCACAAACGCAGCTCTGCTACTTGCCGGATAAATTCACTGGGACCTTAAGGCGTCCGAAAGACAGCGCCAGTGGTATATTGGCACACCCACAGAGAGCGACAGAGAAAGAGAGAGAAACGCCACTATAGAGGACTGGCAAGCCGAGTGGGACGCTATTCCCTTTGGTGCTCCCAGAAAAAGTCTGAGCAAACTGCTTCTAAACATACGGGCGTAGATAGCAAAGCCTGGAGGGGACTTAACCTTCTACTTAACGCAGGTTCTCATGGGATATGGCAACTTCCAGTCATACCTTTACCGAAAGGGAAGGCCCAATCAGAAACATGCCTTTTTTTGCAACGAAGCCGTGGAAGACACCCCACAAAGCACACTCCTCAGATGCCAGGGATGGGAAGAGGTTAGAACCGTGGCAATTAGACAGATTCGCGAGAGATGGTCCAGAGCGGGACTAACCCATCCCGAAGGACCCGCCGCTCATAGCACTGGGCACAAAAAAATACTGTTAAATCAGTAATTAATTCTTCATTGTCCGTGATCAGGAGATAAAGAATAATTATTCTTTTGTGGGAGCGGCGACCAGTTGAGAAATACCACTGGTAACACCAAACATTGTTACGAGATATTTCTTAGATCCTTCGGCATCGGGAATTGTAAGTGGATCCCAATTTGATTGAATGTTGATTTTAATTCCTTGTGATGTTAACTGGTTAAACGACCTGTGTGTGTTTGTCTAAGCTACTGCAGAGTGTACTGACGTACTAACTCGAAGGAATATATGGAAAAACATTGTTTACGGAAGGTTTTGGAAATGCATATTGCACAAGCGTCACTACCAGCTCACGTGTCTAGTGTGGAACTCACATGTCTACTAAACCGAGTTAGAGGCCGGTGGTATGGTGCATTCGCGTGCGCCTCGCGACTAGAAGAGACACATAGATGCAAGAGTTTGGACTTTACCGTTGCACATTTGTTTTTATGGGGTCCGTCTTACGGAGCACTGCGAAAACAGTCCCGTGGACGTTAAATGTTGGATAAAAAGTTTAAGCTCACTAAACTTGGACTTCTTCCTACCCCTCCAGGCTAAATAATATTTGGCATTTTTTAAGTCCTGAAAGAGGCGTCCTGCCATTCTTTTTTAGTTAGCCTATTTTTCTCCACATTTACATGCGGCAAGGTAGGGGGCTTATGCCAAGGTGTACATCATCGTGGGGGGTGCGTTCAGACCTTGAGGGCTTGGCACTTTCCCTCCCACTCCCGCCTCTATTGGCTCGTCGTCTTGAATACTCTTTCGATAATGCCGCGTGAATTTCCACCGCCTAGCGGACCCCTTGGCTGTCTTAGGCATCAAAATGACGTCAAACAGGTTCGTTGCCTTTCTCCACACTTCCGTTGAGGTCACCATGTAGCTAACTACCTCCGAGATGGGCAGCCCATCTTCGCCATAGAGTCCGTGCGCCTTGTTTCCCAGTGAGACTCGCAGTGTAGGGCATTGCGTTGCACGTCGTTTGCCCCCCACTCACCCACTCGTACATTAGCACACAGGTGTAATATTTTATATCTTAACCATGTAGCTCTGAAGTTAACCGTGACCGGTCAGAACTGAGTTGTAAAGTGGGTTACATTCCTGTATTGACAGGCATGCCACGTCTTGAGGTCCGATATCAAATTCCTGGTCCAGCACAGATATCTTGTTTTTCTCCCGTTAGTAGGTCCTACGGCACAATCTTAGCTAGAACCAAGAGGGCTTCGGTTGAGATCGTCCAGCACGTCCGGCTAGTCCCGCATGCTAGTGTCCGTTGAACTTATCATAGTATTTTTCAGTTTTTCCTTCATGCAGTACCATGTCCGCTCAAATATGCGCGGCATAGAAAGCTGTGATTCCGTAACGGAAGGTAGAAGCCTTCGGTTCCGCCTGACTCTCCTTAATCCTTTGTATGATTGGTTAAGGCTCTCCGCTAGGTCTTTGCCGCGACAAGTTCTACATGTCCCGCTTTGGTGAACCCCGTGTCGCTTGCTTGCCGTCATAAGTTCAACTCCCTTTATTCTCTTCGGCCCATAAGAGCTATACGTTTATGCAGTGCCTTGGCCATATCTGGTGCGAGCGTTCGCTGACTCCGCCACCATCGATTAAGCTTCGTTGGCCGTGTCCTGTAGAGCCGTTTCGATCCGCATAGGCCAATACCTCGGCCCCTTCTAGCTAGTTGCTGACGTGTAATACCCCGTCGTATATTAAGTTCCCGAGGACGGGTCCCCGAACCAAACCCTGTGGGACACAGGCAGTGACCCTGTATTCTTGTCCCTCTGCAACTGCTCACCCAAGTAGGATGAAAGCATACGGCATAGGTACGCAGATATTCCCTTTCACTTTAGCGCTATTTTGTTGTTTATACTGTTGAAGGTGCGTTGAAGGGTCATTCAAAGGAAGCAGAAGCACACATTTCCCCGTTTTGGGGGTCTTTGCGGTTTCCCGACATGCTCCTTCCAGGGGCTTTCATTATCAGGGGCTCGAATATTAGATCAGCTTTTCCGGAAACATGCTGGTTATTGATAAAGCCTATCTAATTTCGATTTCATCGTTTAATCAACTGACCAGAACGGTATCCTGGATCTTTTCTAAAATTTTGAGGGGGCAAAAATGACTCCAGAGCGGAGTATCTGTCGCATTTGGGTCCCGAGTTTAGGAATGAAGACAAGACTTGCTTTGTTCCACAGCCTCAGAAAACTTCCTTTAATAAGCAGTCGGTTGGCCGGAAGGGGAACAGATTGAGCAGCATGTCTGGCGTGACTTTCAAGAAAGCTTCTCAGAGCTTGGCCATTACGGCCGTGTACGGTAGGCCCCATATATCACTATCCACCGCATCTATTAGTTTAATCGACGCTTGCGCCTTTCTTCTAGTGATAAGTTCTCGGACTCCTGTTCGGACGATTTTGTACTCGGCTAGTCCCACGTCCCACATCTGACTCGTTCAGCCTGTCCTCCCTCCGGTTTCTCCTACCCATCCAGCTTCGCGTTTTTGGCTAGATTTGAAGTGTAGTGCATATCTTTCTTGCTTCGGCGATCTTTTCACTTCACTAATACTTGGGCGGCGGTTCTTTTACTCCCTATAAAGGGCCCGCCTTTTTACATGTCTCATTGAACGTGGCAGCGACTGATGCTGGTCCACTTGACTCTCCATAAGCTGACTTGCTTAATTCAGCCCTTAGGTTCTCCATGTTAAGCCTACACATCTGTCAGCGCTTACTCATGGATGGAGTGTTCTCAATTGAAAACAGATGCATCTGTGATCACCAATGGTTCCCTCCCTTTCTTTTGTTTTCCCGCAATATTCCTCTGGTGCTTTTCCTACCCCTTTTCGGGGTTCCTCTATTCGCTTGCACCCCAAAGTGACTCTATGAGTCTCGGTGCTTTTCCTCTATAAAATGGGCACATCATGATGTTTATGCGATGCCCATCGACCCCGCAAATCTGGCATCTTCGCATCTCCGCATTGTACTCATTACCCATTTGGTTCGAGCTGCCACATTTAGCACAGGCCTCCCACGCAGCTTTGGTCTCCTTACAGTCCAGGACTTTGTAGCCCTATTTGTGGCATTTAAAGCAGCCAGGGAGTCTCAGCCACTCTTCAGGCCTGCACAACTTTGACCCTACTTTTAGAGTTTTATGAGCCTGAAGATTCCCTACTACCATCAGTGACCTAAAGATCTAACATCTGTTGACGCATCGCAACATTTGAGCTTCGGGCTAGCGAGAATGCAGGCACCACCCCCACTTCGCCGTATGCCATTCTTTCGATAGACACTTTATAGGTCCATCGACATTCAACAGATTAAATAAAAAGAAATGCTAAAGAGGAGCGAATCGCATGTATTGTTTTATTTCTGTAAATCGTTATTGCAATGTGTAGTCTTTTTAAATCCGGTAAATTTAACGAGTCAGTAGTAACAGGAACTATTTCAACAATAGCAATCTTTGCTCGCCGACCTTGATAGTGAGCCATTATATTCCTAATATTTGCCCAGGATGATTCGTTAAATATCTTAGGACAATCGATGGTCGTCGCGTCAACAGATGGCATTTTTTGTGGTATTTTACGAACGTATATGCGCTTACATCGATCGGTTTTAGGCGATCGTGCATACGAGCAGCAGCAGTAGTGCTTTGTTCTTAGTTTGATTATGAATACTTCGCGGCTCTGCAGTTGGAGTACCATATACCTCTTGTTGTTTCTGTTCCGCGCCGTAGACGAATCATCGCCAAACCCCAGAAACGTTGCTGGCCGCTGTGGTTGCGGGCCACTATTAATGTTGCGTGCATGCTGCTGGTACTGCTTAATATGTTGCCTTAATGGCGTATCGTTGTTGCGCCGTTTTGCAATGTTGCTTCAGCGACAATGGGCGAATGATACCCTCGAAAACGAGCATTGTGATGGCGTACAAAGACGACGCGCAATCGAAGACACAGTAGTTTTGCCGAAGCAGATTTCTTGGCGACGGACGCGATCTGATTATCGCTGCTATTCCGTCTCTTTCGATCGGTCAACATGATAGTTCACCGTTAGTGTGGCAATGTGGAATGTACAAATTAGTTGCTATGCTAAAAGCTTAAACAACAAGATTATATGCAACATGACAATAGCGCACTGAGTGAGTTGGGTTGTGACTGCTTGCGCCGGAGGTCAGGGGGCGTATCGCTGCGATTGGGTTCGAACTGTATGATAAAGCTTTTTAGTGGTACCACTCGCTTGTGCTACGATAAATTGCCGAACTGTAACTCTCGTTTTCTATTTCAGACTACACAAACTCTCGTTTGTCTAGCCTGAATTAGATGACTGCACGGAAGAGCTTCAGGAAGCTCAAGCCGAAATGGCTGCTGCGAAAGCCAAGTGCTGAAAGTCCAAATCATTCGACTCTTGTTTTCGACCTGCTTCTTACGAACCTTCTGGTAATATGTCTAGACTTGCATCTCGACGGCTTCTAACGATCCTTTTGGTAGTATGTCTAGACTTGCGCATCGGGAATGACTAGTGACGTGTCTTATCAGCATGTAAACAAAAAATCTAACAGGCAACGCTTTAAAGCGGGGGGGAGGTATGCCATGTATGCCATTAGACATACATGAGTTTGGAATCCATAAACGACTCGCGCGTATGGAATCCATAAACTACACGCACGAAGTTTAGTATCGCACCCGGCGGAATTTCACAAATTTTCTATGAGAATCTTGCTGGAATCTCATGGAACCTGAAACTAAATTTGAAATGTTCCTACAACACCGGCCGTTTCTGGGCGCTTTCCTCAATGTGTAATCACTACCGTGCATGAGCAAGGATTTAAGGCTGAGGCAGCGAACAACCGTCTTGAATCCTTAGGTTCATCATTAAAAAACGGAGTCATCATATATATAATTATTTAAAGCTTAATGACGTCATCAACCCTGCTCAGCACGGTTTAATTGAACACAGATCGGCATGTACACCTGTACACAATTTTTTGAAATTATTCAATATCTCGCTATGAATCTTAACACAAAACAGCATTTATATTGCATATACTTTGATCCAAGGAATGATAGAGTTGACTAGTGAGTTACACAAATGCTCACTCTTCACACACATGACCGCGCACTAAAATGGATTCACTCGTCTCTGTTGAGCAGACATTTTTGGGTTAATGTTGACAATGTACCTAGAGCGCCGTGCCCTGCCCTTTCGGGGGTCTCATAGGGCAGGTGTATCTATATCTTATTGTGTATTATATTTGTTCTAAACATAAAGCGCTCTGACCAGCGGCGTGAAGTTCATTGAGTACTCTGATGGCGTAAAGATATCGTGCCTAGTGCATACTCCAGTTTCCCACAGAAAGTTGCAACTTGTAGTTAAGAACACTTACCGATAGTGTGCTAAGAACGCATGTTGCTATATGTGCATAAATGTGTCGTTCGCAAATATAGTTCGTTGAATGTCAAATATGAATTGGGTGGTACCGATGTTTAAACAGTTCACCTTGTTCGGAACATAGATATATTAATTATTAAATGATATTGCTGAGTATTTTGAAAGCACTTTTTTTAGCTTGTGAAATTCGCATCGGCACTTGTAAACACTTTTTTTTCGCTGCAATGCCATTAAACAATTTAACAACTATGTCATACATGTTCGCTTGTATGAATCCCCTAGTGCGTCCTAAAGTGACAAATTGCTCTCCTATGTAGGACCCGCATTTTAAAATGCTTAAACATACTAGCGCTAGGCAAATTACACCGTTTCGGCCTAATCAACAAATGTTTCGACTAACAAACGAATGGTTTCAAGAGTAATATTTCGATCGCTCTTAAAGCAACACCGAGTACATACCTTGTTGTTAACCCATTTGCCTGGCGTGCTGTAAGACGCGCTCACGATAATGTAATCTCACATGACTGTGATAACCAATGTTCACTCGACAATTTTATATAAATTCAAAAAAGCATCTTATTACATCTTATGTATGGATCAGCACCAGTTAATTTTGTTGATTTTCTCTTTATCTCCCCCTTTGCATTGCCATGGTGTTGTGTTACTATAAGTTTCTACTTGAACATCAAGCAACTAAACGGGATACAAGTAAAGGCCTCATGCCCAGCTATAGCTTCATTCAAGGCAAGAATTCAAGGTGTTAGCATCGCCTTCACAGAGGCAGAAATCCTAGAGGAATTAAAAGACTTAGGAGTGACTCAAGTTCGTCGCCTGCACGCCACTCGGGGCGATGTACGGAAGCCCTTAGACCGGGTGATACTTACATTTGACCGGCAACCACCGATCTCTATATTTCTGGGTTATAAATCGCACGCCGTAGTGCTCGAACCGGATCAACCGATGGTCTGCTTTAAATGCCTCCGACCTGGTCATATAGCAAGTCAGTGTAGCCTACAAAAAATCTGTCGTAGATGTGGAACCGAGGGGCATATAGCCGCTACATGTCAAAACACACCTCGGTGTGTTAATTGCCGTGGACCACATCCTGCTGGAGCGTCTTCATGCCCGAGACTTTTCTGCCTTAGGGAGAAGAGTAGACTCATCAGTGAGGCCCGTACACTCCAGCAGGTGAAAGTAAATCACCCCGCAGCAACTATAGAAGAAGCTTGCAAACAAGCGCCTATACCGTCCGATATCGCTATTGGCCAAAAACAGATGCCGCTGCGGTTAGAGGTATAACTACCTCTGAAGATGGAAACCCATCAATAATTTTGCCTAGGCCCAGGAACCCGCCGAAAAAGAAACGAATGCCGCGGCAACAACGAGCTGGATCGTTTAGAAGGTCTCGTGTTATTTTACCACGGCGCCGGGTCAATGCCAAGGCCCACAAGACGCTCACCAACCTGTCGTCACTATCTGGCCTTCTTTCAGTAGTCAGCCCAGAGCTAGCTAAGGCGATCGAAACTATTACTGAAGTTCTTCAGCCTCTACTTGCGTTACTTCCACTTGTTGAGAAGCTTAAACACACCTCGTCATAATGGAAGACCACGCCTACCTGCCATCCGGGAGATCTTCAACCCCAACAACAACGACGAGACTGCTGGTACAACCTAACATCGTAGACGCCGAACCTAGCCTGAAAGTTCCCTGCCCGGTGTGTGGCCTACTATACACCAGGCGTTGCTTACTACGACACACTAGAGCAAAACACCCGACAGATATAGCACCGTCTCCCGATATTGACACGAGTCACCCCGCCGATCCTTCAGTTAAAGATATCCTAGTCAAGCTTCAAGACATTAGTAAAACTTTTAAGTTAGTACGTATCACACCAAAATCCATTAGGCATATCTTAGCCTTGACCCTCACTAAGGTGCTCGATGATGTGCACACTCAGAACAGTTTCCACGCTTGGTTGGCCTTATTTTCCTTCGTACCGGTTATACTCCGCCTCCCAGCCAATAGAAATATCAACCAATCATTAGCGCAAATCATAAGGAAGAATCTCCGGGATTACGAGTGCGGCACCAGGTTGCATAACCTGACGGCCCACAGAACCGCTCAAAGAAACGTGCGAACCCACGCTGACTTCGATGTTGCTAGAAGAGTCTTAACCAAATTATCTGAAGGAGACGGCACCAATGCTGCTCGAATCCTAATCTCTACAGACACGTTTTCATCTGGCGAAGATACCGCCAACGCACTAAGAGCGAAACACCCGCCTGCACCAGCAGAGCCTATATGGCCTGAGCCACCATCAACAGATTCTGGATCCACAAGCAAGGAAGACATTTTTGCTGCTGTTCAATCTTTTCCCAGAAGTTCCTCAGCCGGATTAGACTTTATCCGTCCAAGACTACTAGCCGACTTGCTGTCCCCAAACCTCGGAGAAACAGCCAATAAATTGGCAATATCTATCGCCAAAGTTGTTGACATATTGCGCTTCGGGCAACCACCAGCGGAACTTTTACCAATCATTTTCGGCGCTAAATTATTTGCATTGAAAAAGAAGTGCGGCTCTATCCGACCGATAGCATGCTCATCATGCCTGCGCAGGATTGCTTCGAAGGTCAGCATAAGAGATAACACAGGACGGCTCGCACACCTAATAGACGACCGACAACTGGGATTCTCGGTCAAAGCCGGAGTAGAAACAGCGGTTCATACAACTCGCTCTTTCCTGGCCTCCAGGACTTGCCCTACGTACTTGCTCAAGTTGGATTTTTCAAATGCTTTTAATACGATAAGAAGAGACCATTTGCTAAGGACAGTCAAGGACTCAACCCCAGACATGTACCATTATGTCGAGTCCTCATATAGACGTCCAACTTGCCTTGTAACGTCTGACCTAATACTATCTTCCGAGACAGGTATACAACAAGGAGACCCTCTGGGTCCACCTTTATTTTGCCTGGCAGTTAACGACCTGATCAAATCGCTCGAAAGCCCGCTTAACATGTGGTACTTGGACGATGGCGTACTGGCAGGCAACGCCTCTACAATCGCTAGTGACATACAGAAGATTATCGATTTCGAGAACGTAAGCGGCTTAGCCCTCGAAATGCGAACTGTTCGTATGGAATCCTGATGCAGATTCAACAACCTCTGAGATCACGCACTTGTTACCGGGCTGCAAGATACTCAGCGCAAACGAAGTAGAGCTCCTAGGGGTACCCCTACTTCAGGAAGGTGTCGCCCCCGTGTTGCAGAAGTGGTTGGATAAACTGAATACCGCTTCGGAGCGCCTTCCTTTGATAGGTTACCATAGCGGTCTTTACCTGCTAAGGTGCTCTTACTCAGCCACACGCCTAACTCATATTCTGAGGGGTATCGAACTTATCGTTGAAACGGACGAGCCACGACGCTTCAATGATCTTACAGCCAATGCAATAACCAATCTGCTTAACATCAAACTGGACGATACAGCCAAACGACAGATGTTCTTGCCAATAGCCAAGGGGGGACTTGGCTTACCAGACCCGACAATATTAGCACGCCCCGCGATAGTTGCTGCCACCCACCAGGTTTCCGGCAAGGTCTGCGAACTTCTTGACGAAGCCGGCCAGCTCGAATTTACCTCCATGCGAGATCGAGTCACGAGTAATTTGGTTGAGGTTCTTGGAACTTCACCAAATAACGTCGCATCTCAGAGTGAGTGGTCGGCCATGCTAGCCGATCAACATGCTTGTTTACTTATTGATCAAGCTGACAGTGACTCTACTAGGGCTCGGCTTAGGGCAACCTCCGCAAAACATGCAAGCGATTGGCTACACGCCCTACCCAGTGCATCGTTAGGAACCTTACTGGATGATGCCACTACAAGAATATGCGTTGGCCTCCGACTTGGTACGCCGCTCGTTCACCCTCACATATGCCGATGCGGGGAGCCAGTGGGCATTAGAGCTCACCACGCTCTATCCTGCGCCGTCAGTGAAGGTCGTCGACCACGTCACGCGGCTATCAACGACACAATAGCAAGGGCCTTGAGGACGGCAGGCTACCCAAGTACACTGGAACCAACTGGACTAACCAGAAACGACGGCAAGCGTCCCGACGGGATGACTCTCATCCCCTTTGAACGAGGCCGTACCCTCATATGAGATGCCACCGTAACCGACTCACTTTCACCCTCAATGGTCGGTTTCGGTTCACTTAGAGCTGGTCACGCCGCGACCCAAGCAGAAACGAACAAGATGAACAAATATGCCGAACTGGCAAGAGCCCATAACTTCAGCCCAGTGGCCTTCGAAACCTTGGGACCACCGGGCCCGCTGACTGAAAGAATACTTACTAAATTGGGCGAACGATTAAAGATAACTACTGGGGACAAGAGAGCCGCACAATTTTTGCGCCAAAGACTTTCCATTGACGTCCAGCGGGGCAACGCGATCTCAGTTTTGGGGTCGCTTGCCGAATGGTGCACACCAGGGCTGTTATAGGCTGAGAGTTAACACGTTCACTTACACAGGATTGTAATATAAATTGATTAATAATAGTCCTTAGGATTCCACTTGTAGTGCATATTATATATCTAGTGAACTGAGTTCTAATTACTTTAGATTTTATTCTTTCTAGTATTATACAAGCAGTCATTTGGAATCCATATTATATATATATATATATATATATATACAGGGTGTTGCAGATTTTTTTTATAAGATATTATATAA
Organism: Dermanyssus gallinae; assembly: GCA_003439945.1. Taxonomy (NCBI): domain Eukaryota; kingdom Metazoa; phylum Arthropoda; class Arachnida; order Mesostigmata; family Dermanyssidae; genus Dermanyssus; species Dermanyssus gallinae. Next base: position 117,550 of record QVRM01000142.1, on the reverse strand, counting down.
ATTGTAGAGCTCGTTTAAGCAAATATTTTTTCCAATGGAACATGTCTCTGAGAAGTCTTGTTTCGGAGTGAGAGCGAAATTACTACAATTTGTGACACTAGTGTTTTTGCCCGACATAGGAGCATAAAATGTGCTGTTGCGAGACAACCAGTCCCCCTAGACAGAAACTAAACACACTGTCGTGTCCTGAGAAATGGGCCTGCTTCTTCCGAAGGGCATATAGGCCGTTCAGAAGATGCGACACGGTCGTAGAACTTCATTTTTGACGAATTCTCTTTTAAAAACGACCATGTTGCATCTCCTGATCGGCCTTATATGCCCTTCGGAAGAGCAGAATTTTCTCAGAAACACGACAGCGTGTTTAGTTTTCTGTCTGGGGAGACTGGTTGTCTCGCAACAGCATATTTTATGCTCCTATGTCGGGCAAAAACACTAGTGTCACAAATTGTAGTAATTTCGCTCTCACTCCGAACAAGACTTCTCAGAGACCATGTTCCATTGGAAAAAAATATTTACTTTAACGAGCTCAACAATTCCCTATTTCTATTATAAAAAAAAATTCTGCAACACCATGTATAATATATATATATATATATATATATATATATATTAATAGGGTCTCTCATAAATATTTAGAAAACGATATAGGGAATTGTAGAACTCGTTAATGTAAATATTTTTTCCAACGGAACGTGGTCTCTGAGAAGTCTTGTTTTGGAGTGAGACTGATATCACCAAAATCCGTGACACTAGTGTTGTTGCCCGACATAAAAGACCAAATTGTGCAATTGCGAGGCAACCAGTGAATTCGCAAAAAAATAAGCTTTTTTTTAATTAGCTTCCACGCCAAGCACCTCAAAATCACAACCCTACAACTATTTGCAGCGCACAAAAGTAATGCATTCTTGCAAATGCACTTTTCATGACGATTTTTATTAAATCTATGGCAATGCGAGACGTGATTGCGGAGTAATTAAGATTTTTCGGCGGGCATGTCTAGATTGAGGGCATGTATAAATTACTTACTCTAACTGATGAATTACTCGTCATAGCTCTAGAAGCACACACAACTGATTATTATCTTACAGTAACTGCTCGATTGTACTTCCGCGAACCATTCGGCAGATTCGATAGTGTTTGTCGAGATTGTGCTAGACGTCTTGGAATACACCAGGCATTGCTCGAACGACAGCGGAAGTAATCCTGGCAACCAGCTTTTCAGGTGACTCAACCCACCTCCAAATCCTAACGCAACGGAGCAGAAAAAGGCTTTAAGGCAGGAGGCTCGCCGGAGCAGGACAAACTTAGAGGGATGGACGGAACAGGGTGCTCGAGGAGCTCCTCGGTTTCAGAACACGGACGGACAAACCCTCGCTAACCAATAAAAATGGAGACCAATGTAATTAAAGTTAACTGTAATAGGAGCAGACTAGTGCATTACATGCTAGATGAAATAGCAGCTAGACGCAACGCAAGCCTCGTTTCTATCAGTGAATCAAATAAAGGTACCAGCAAGCACACTAGCAGGTTGGTACAATGATCTAACGCGTAGCGTTACTGTCATTAACACCGGCTCCCTACCAATAATCAAATTCGGAAAAGGAGCAGGAGACGTGTGGGTAGACGTAGCCAACAAGTGGAGATTATACTCGTGCTACATCAGCCCGAACTGCTCGCAGGAGGAATTTAAGAGTTTCTTACTGAACTCGGAGACTCAGTACGCGACACCAGTAAAGGGCTGGGAACCCTACTTACGGGCGACTTTAATGCAGCAAGTGAAACATGGAGATCAAAGAAAACGAATACAAGAGGAAGAACCTTAATCGATTGGGCAGCTAGTAATGACATATACGTACAGAACAAAGGCAAGGACCCTACTTTTCACAAAACAGGCCAGTACTCTCATATTGACCAAACGCTTTGCGATGAAACGCTTGCTTGTAGAATAACGGGTTGGAAAGTCCTCACTTAAGAAGAAAACCTCAGCGACCACTACTGCATAGAGTTCACGGTAGAGGCGCGGACACCCAGGCCACCCGCAATCATTCCATCCGTGAATGATTGTAGCGTTAAAACAAATTACAACTACCAATAGGCCTATACAACTTTATATATATATATATATATGTAATCGAATCGAAAGACGTTCTAACTATTCACTCCAACAACTAACGTCTCGTGTTCACCTTAACCGTAGATGCTTTCGCAATTCGTTTAAATTTATCCGCATAACTAATCTCGCGATCTTTCGTGATCTCATCCCCCAATAACCCATTCTCACCATCGGCGTTCAGGAAAGGAAGCGTCATATGCTGTGTTGGGCACAGTGACATAGTGGTCCCAACCTAAACTGACAAGCTAGCGGGGAAACGGCAGTGATATGAGGGCGCATGTTCACGGGAATCAATAAAGTTGCACTTTCCGATCTGGAGATACATTGACCGTGGTGAACCTACTCTCACCCGTGACTTCAGTTTGGAAACCTAAAGCAGATGACGATCGTACCCATCGAGAGCAAATCGCCTTCTCTGAAGTGAAAATGCGAACATGCGCGGTGACTTTCGAAAATTACTTCAATTACATTTTTCAATTTAAATGCATCTTTATTTTGCCAAAGGGGGAAACATTATTTCCATTTTACAAACCGTTACCTAGATACATACAATAGTCAGTTTACTTGTGTGTCGACATTTGCGCTGTTAGCGTTTCAAGTTCTCAGTGCCCTCGCCATCTGCCACGGAAACATGCTATTTACACGATCTGTCTTGGCAATTTGTTTTCACGAGATCGTACCGCTTTTATCATTGTTTAAACGAATGCTTAAATAGCTTGATGTATTTGATGAGTTTATAATACGATTGTACATGCGATAATCCGCTCTGGTCGAACCGAATAGGGTTTATCACAGTCGAATTTCGGGCAATGTTACACCTTACTGAGACACGAAGAAGAAATCACCTTTGTACACTTTCAATTGCTTTAATGTGTTTGTCTAAATAAGGCCGTCAAACCTCACAGCAATAGATCAATTTAGGTACAAACAAACTATTATAAAGCATTATGTAAAAATTGTAATCAATGATTACAAAACACACATTATGGTATTTGATATAAGATTAGCTGATCGGATGACTTGTGTGATATGAGTGTTAAAGTACAGTTCCGGTGCCACCGCAACGGTGCCCCGAGGTCCCTAATGCAATTTAACATAGGGATAGCTTTCCCATGTAGCATGTATTTATGGACTTCTGCTAAACACAATACAGCACATTTCGGCACTGATATAAACTTTTCGTTATCCACACACCATTTAGACACCGACTCAACCATATCTGTAGTGCTTGCCCTTCGCTAGCGGTGTTGGAAGGTCCGTATAGTTTCAAATCCTCAGCATAAAGCTTATAAGTTATCGATTCAGGAATAATGTTTTTAAGTTCTAGAATAAATATGCAAAATAAAAGTGGCCGGAGGCTTGATACCTAAAAAAATCCATGGGACTGCTTTTCGCATTGCTTCATAGACGGACCCCCATAAATACAAATGTGCAACGGTGGGGCTCGAACCCGCGCACCTATGTGTCTCCTCCGGTCGCGAGGCGCAGACGCATGCACTCACCACGCCACCGGGTTCGACAGGCTTGTTACCTAGGGAAAGCCAGAGGGGCACGTACCCGACTCACTAAAACTATTGTTTACGCGGACGCAGAACTCTCTAGTGGGTGTGAGTCCTACACTAGCCACGCTAGCTGCTTGTGACGCATTAGCATTTCCAAAACCTCCCAAATAAAAAATAAAAAAGATAGCTAGCAATCCATGATATAGAGCGACTATCAACATTTAAGTACCTAATTTTTTGTACAAGCTTCACATGATGTACTCTATCAAATGCCTTCAAGAAATCAAAATATATACAATCAAGAGCCATTCTATTGTTTATCATAACAGCCCAATTTCGAGTCATTTCCACGAGTTGAGTGGCCGTTGATTTGCCTTTAGTAAAACCATGTTGGTTCTCATCCAGCAAGCATTTGGATTGAAGAAAATTAAAAATATGGTTCACTAGCAGTTTTTCAAAGATGATACATGCGATCGATGATTGAGCTACAGGTCTGTAATGATCTACATTTGACTTTAGACCCTTGTTATGTACAGGAGTTACGACTGATTGCCGATTTTTTTTGGCACAATGCTATCCTCATATGACCTACTGAATATCAAAATTAAAAAAAAATAGTTTGTGCAAAAGTAGATTGCTGTGCCACTGATAAATACATAGTGGAGTCCCGAAAAAAAGCGTTTGAGAGTTGTGTCAGAAACAAAGTACACAAACGCAGTAATAATAATATGTTGATGATAATGATGATGTTTATTATATTGTACATGTTACAGTAAGATTATATACATTATCACCGTAGTATCTCGTATCATTACAATTATTGATTGTGTGCATAGTTACATAGTTCTGTTTTAACCAGACTCGAGTAAGATGAAATAGTGCGTTCTCGCAGCGTTTCTTTATTGATTAAATGATATAAGTGCCCTAATATAAAATATATTCAGGTGCGACACTGTGGAACAAGTTGGTGATATTTTTCGTATCAGAAAAAATATCACCAAATTGCGCCATAGTCTCGCGCCTAAAGTAAAGGGGCAAACTTCATCACAGTTTAGATGCATTTTTAGGATTGCTGAGTCAAACAACTTTTACGTCCTGGCTACCTTAGATCGGTAAAGTAGGGTCGATATTGAGAGTATTCGATCCCGCTTGTTGGTGTGGACACCTGGTTGCTCTCCACAACGTTGATCAGAACTGATTTGGATGAATTGCTGTCCGCGCCTAACATGCTGTTTTTAACATCTACCATAATATAGTTCGGGGACCCTTTTTCTAAAAAAACATGCCGTCCCGTATAAATATATATGCGTGCATATATGTCAACATAAATTGGAGTCTACAAAAAAAATATATATATATACGTGTACATTTGTACAGAGATTAAGTTGGAAACTGGAATGAGAATGCTTACTCTGAATCGAACTAGGCAAACGTAACGCTGTACTCATCGGCACTTTTCACAGATCCTGATGATAAGAGAAAAAAGGTCGTTTTTTGCCAAATTACTTGAATGGATTGTTAACGATCAGGATTCCGTAGCAAATGTAAGCCTAACTTAGCTGTTGATCATATCCAAGGATATATAATTTAAACCTGATTTCATTTCAAACAGTTGCTAGTGTTTTTGTTGATGTTCAAAAGACGTATTTTATTCTTTAGATAAAAACATCTAATCAAAATTTACAAGACTAAAATTAAGTTAAGGGCCTAAAGCGTTCGTTAATTCGTATTTAAGTCACAAAGTCCAGATCAACAGAAACGTAGCATTGTGTCATCACCGTGTTCCTCGCATCGCAGTACACCCCGAAGAACCAGCCTATCACCAGCACTGCTTCAGATACTTAGTAGCTGGCTCGTAAATGCTAGTGAACTAAAAACGATCGCATTTGTTGATGACATAACCTTTATTTGCCCATTTTATTTATAAAATCGGTGCTGAATACACAAAGAACCAATCGAAACTTATTTTCGACTGCTACCCAAATCACAGGCTGTGCTTCAATGCTGAAAAGACAAATATGCTAATTTTTGGTCCATGGTGTAGATCAATAAGCCGGTCAAAATTGCTATTTATTTGCTATATTGTTTGCCACTGTTTGGGTCTACCCCCTACAGCTCTTACAAATAAAATACAGTTTAAACGGAATAATGCTTTAACAGCTATATGTGGGAGGAAAAAGTGTAACCTCCGGTATTTTTCATTTTATTGTATCTAACACCAGCCGAAATTGTAACAGTCCACATTTCAGAATTTTCAACTCGTACGGTAACTTTTGACTCCAATCACCTCAGATAGATGCATAGCCAGCGTATATAGCGCTTCCAAATGAGTTAAAAAAATTCACATAACTTAATTTATTTAAGGAGAGATGGTTCCGTGACTTTAACCAAATCGCGATGTAAGATTTTTAACCGTGATATAGGTTTTGTCGTTACTTCGGTACATTTAAAGTTAACAGTTACTTCGGTACATTTAAAGTAAACAGTTACATCGGTACATTTAACTAAGCTAAGGCATGTACGCCGTAAGTATGCTTTAACGGTCATACGCGTCATGCATACACTCCTCCTACTATTAAAATGAAGATCCGTAGGGCTGTGCAAGCCAACTCAAAACGCAAAGCAAATCGGGGGCAAGATTGGTCGGGAACAAATTCTAATGTCATACCACGCGGTCTAACCTGGACGAGTATGTTCCCCGATGCGACGACTGATAGCGTAAATTACGTATCGAATCAGATAGGTGTGCTGACCTGGTTACCTGACACGAAGGGCGTAATTGTTTTTTTTTTCTCATACTAAATTTACGCATTCATCTGCATCGACCATACTTTGAGAAGGAATTCGATGCTAATTATATTATTCTAAACTCATTTTAAAAGTATACACTTCAATGCATTATTCAGTTTATAATATTGTAGCGTTGTCTCGTTACGCTAAGTTAGCTGGGGATGCAGGCACAGCAGGGCGGTTATTACAACGCGAGAGACTCGGGGCAATGAGTGATGACACACAGCGTAAGATCTGACTTGCAATGACCGAGCAAGATGGCTTAGTGGCAAAGTTTTGCCTTGCATTCGGGAGTACTGGGCTCAAGATCCAGACCGACCACTCTTAAATTGGTTTCCAATCTAGGCAAGATAAATGCATGGTTTCCAATTTAGACAAGGTAAATGCATGGTTTCCAATTTAGACAAGGTAAATGCCGGAGTGGATTAAAATTCAGCCATGACATGAAAAAACCGTACACAGGCATTAGCCTTACGGAAAACAATCTAAAAAATATATAAGAAAAAAATAAAATAAATAATATCGCCGGACAGATAATTATGCGTTATGATCATTCTTCTCCCGGGCTATTTATTTGCTCAAGAGACGCCGTAGCGTTCGTATAGTCATAGTGTTAAAAAGATGACTCGAATCTTCGACGTTGCTGATTGGTCGGCGGTGGTGCACGTGCCCTATTGTGACCAGCACGCAGCTCAGCGGTCTCCTTGGTTGTCACGGTGCACGTTGGATTGGAGCCTTGATTGGCCTACTGATGGCATCAGTTATCGGCGCGACGCAGGTTGTTGTGGTTCACATCGGCTTGGGTGTTTGATTGGTCTGCTGACGACATAATTGATTGATTGATCTGCTGACATCACCATCACTGTTGGCGTCTCAGTGACTGGCAGTTCTGTTGTTACGCTGTGATTAACTTCGTTACAATATATTTGCTTTATTACGCATTTACTCGTGTAGGTATAGTACCTACCCTAGACCTAACTAAACGAGTAGAAGAGGAACAGAAAAGATTACGAATAAGGAAGATAAAAGCAGGCATCACAACAAAAATTAGGATTCATTATTAAACCGTGTCGATGAAAGATGGCTAGTGCAATATTGTGTGTTTCGACTCAAGCATAGACCTCAGCAGACCTCAGATTTTTTGCTATATTTGCCCTTCGTTTGTATTTTTGCCGCCATTTAGCAACCGACGTTCTCCATTTCGAATGAATGGCTATACGTGTGGTTACTTATTTTTAGTACGCTCTGTATAATTTTATTTAATGGCTCACTTCGAAGGCAGGAAATAGGTTAAATTAAATACAAAACCAAAAAACTTTACTTACACTTACTTATCAAAACTTACATAGTGCAGTAGCAGTTTATTTTTCTATATTTCATATATATATATATATTTTGGTCGTTTCCCCCCCACCATTGTTTTCGGTCCCCGTAGCGAAATCATTCCAAGTAGATTTTACTATCGACTGGACAGTTGGTTTGGTTCACGACGAAAAACGGAAACGTGACTTTGTTTCGTGCAAAGATCTCTTGTGCGTGTGCTGCATAGGGCGCCATTTTACTGAAATCGCGACCAGCAAAGTAGTACACGTCTGCAATACAAAACCAAGCAATTATTCGCTTTAATGAGAGTCTGTCTTTTCTGGCCGAAAGACACACATATCGGAGTGTCCCCGGACAAACAACGTAACATATACGTAACATGTACTTCTCGCGTTAATAGATCGAATATTTGTATTTGTACCTCCTACAGATAGGACTCAAATATGGACGTACCTTTCGGATGCATGAGGGCACGGATGATGAAGTAGTTTTCGTAGTCCGTGTCGAGAACCGTCATGGCCACTCTATGCACTATAATGATTGCCATACACAGCAGCAAAACAGTCACATATTACGAAGAAGTAGAATTTGACTTCATTAGTAACGTGTTGTGTCACTATGTTTGGCGCGTGGGGCGTGGCCTCTTGTACAGCACAACAATAACAACAACAACATTCATACTCAGTTAAGCGTGGTCTATGTATCATATAGTTTAACGCACTAAGACATACATTAAATAGGTTTAGTATAAAAATAGTATATTTATTTTTTGTGCATCTATTTTCGTACATGACACCCACGTTTCCCATCCCAACGTTAGCATAGAGTCATAAACTAGAGAATCCGCAAATAAATCTAAATAGACATACGCGTATACAAATACAGCATTACTTGTCGCAACAGCAAATTGTCTTATTCACAACAAAAGGAAATAATGCAGGAAAAAACAGGATTCGATATAGCAACGAAAGTGGTGATTAGACATGATAATGTGCGAAATGCGCGCTCTTACAGTCGTTAGCCAGCAGAAACTTTGCCTTTACTGAACGGTCGTCGATGACTTCCATTGCTTGGCGTTCTGGCTTCGTCCTGCAAAGATAACTCGCACATGTTTCTATATGCGAAGGACTGATTACGCAATGAGCCAATATAGCCAGTAGCTGTTGTTTTTTCTTATGACATAGAGCTTAACAACTATGAGGAAAGTACAGCACAATTTTGTCAGCGGTCGAGGGCCAAAAAACGCCAAAACATGGCGCAGAGTCACCGAACACCTCGTCTAACTCAGTTTTCACTTGGGTCGCATTATAACCTTTGAAACAAAAATGCTTGATAACCACTCGACACTCTTTTTTCTCAATTTTTCAAAATCACGCCGATACGTTGCACGGGAAAAGCGATCAAATGAAATAGCGGTGAAAACGCGCCAAAATTCGAATTCTGAAAAGCTCATTTTAAGAACCTGTTGAACTACCTGTAGTTAGTACTTACTCGGAGTTGAGATAGGTAATAGTTATACGATAGTCGTCTCCGCCCTTGTCTTCAATAAAAGCTCGTGCGCAGTGCGGGGAGTCCCAAAGACCGCCGGTTCGAGTCAACGCAAACCACCAGCCTGTTATCTGCGGCAATCAACATGTATATATATATATATAAATATGAATATATATATATAATAATATAAATATAATAATAAAATAAATATATATACATATATATATATATATATATATATATATATAGCTGGCCCGAGCTGGCACAGAAAAGTCGAGGTACAGTGTTTAAAATATGAGTGTAAACGAGAAATGCCATTGTAAACGTGCACAGCGCGGGAGATAAGGACATTCTTGCAGTTCAACCGTTTTAAAAAAATATTTTTCTCATTAGACGAGGGTTTTATTTTTTGTCATTAGCAAGCAATTATGAAGATTAAGACTACGTTCGACTATACAATTAAATGAACTTTCTAGCAGGCAATTATGGGGATTAATACAACTTTATATGATCGCCGGAAGTTCAATGAATGACGGAAGAGACCCCTTTCACGGCCGTAGCGTTACCGCGCTGAACCTCGAGCGATATGCACTAGCGCGGGGGTCCCGAGTTGCAGCGATGACTTTCCGCCCCAGTTTCCTAATACATTTAATAGATTCCGTTTTGATCAGGCCAAACGTCTCTACGCCGATCGTCTGAACTATAAATTGCCACGTTAATTTCTGGTATTTTGTCCATTTTCGGTTCTCGGCGAGTCAGGCGCCCGCACCCACCTCACAGCTCGTGTTTTGAACGTAGGCTCTGGCCAGTGTACATACATGATACCGTACCATCGGAGACGAGCCGACAATCACGTGCCCACGGGGCGAGAGTTTTTCCGTCTGGCGTCTGTTGACTATTCTGACTGAGACCGATAGGTTCTTTTACTGCCGTGGCAATGTGGGCCGTGAAGTGAAGAGCGCGAAAGATCACATCGTTGACGGCAAAGTGACGCAAGTGGCGCCCAGTGCTATAGCGGCATGACGCTCACTGGAGCTTTACACAGGTCGTTGTATCGGTGGGGTAAGCAACCTACTTGTCCCAACCGCAAGAGAGACACGAGCGTGCGGAGTGTGTTGATGTTCAGCATTGTTCCCAGCTGCGGCGAAGGGAGGACTGGAAGCCACTTGCCACTTATTTGTTGAAGGCATCATTTGAACGGGCCCTCCCTGAGCTGTCGGAAACTTGATTTTCTAGGAAGCGTTAGAATCGAGATACCACGACCAGATTCAGAGATCCTTGTGTTACATGCTCCGGAACAGAATCCCACTGGTCGCGAAAGGGGCTGGGCTGCCTGCGTTGAATCAGCAATCCAACTATCCGCCGAGGGGGCCCCAATGACGAGGACAAGCTGCTTTATTTCGGACAACAAGACCACGTAGCAGGATAGGGCAAGATCTACCGATATATGCATACAAAACCACCAGCACTAACGAAAACCACAGCTTGACTCCAAGATAAATATTTTAAATTAATATTTAGCAGGAATTGTAGGGTCTCATTAAAATACTGCATTAGGTCGTGCCTCTTGAAAGCTGGCGAACATCGGAGTGTATACATTAGGTGGGTCGCAAAGAGACTGCGTCTCAGTAGGTACAATTCTAGGTGCGCGTTTAGGCGCGTATTGAGTCAGCGGCACCATCGTTTGGCATCTGCGCGCTCTTCTTGAGCGCACCCTCTGCCGCCGTTTTCGTGAGTGACGCAACCAGTAGTTCTAAATTGCCTTCGGTTACACCTCTAATATTTGGAAGCTGCTCCCTCACTAACGGTACTGACTCTGTGCACGTATCTTGAAAGAGCCAGAGCACCTTAAACTTATCGTCACTCAAGCGCAAGTCTGATTCAGCCTCAAATGCTCTAACGCTTTTGATGTTCTCAATACCTGTCAAGCTGTCGCCGACTAAGGTGGCGTCGTCGATATACCATGGCCTCAGTTCCGACACTAGCCTGGCCTGGAGGTCAGAGAGCGTCAACAGGGCACTGAAGTTGTCCCCCTGCACGAAGTCGATTGTCTGTTCTAATACGTAGGCGTTTTGACGTCTCGCCGTCTAAAATGTTTTTTGATTAGCTTGCACTTAAATTATTTGATTGTCTTGCATGTCTTCATGAGTTCCAGAACACGGATCCCCACACTCTGGAACCCCAATCTGGGCTAACATGAGCAGCGCACGTGCTTTTTATGCCAAGTCGAACGCGGCAATAAAGTCAACAAGCATTGTTCTTCGGGAGTCGTCGTGTGGCCTCTGTGGTTTCGTGCACGATGAAGTCCAGCGTGATTTTCCGCTGAATGCCCTCCTTCGACTTGTCCACGTTGGGTGACCTTGGGGATCGTGTCGTCTGTACTGAGGATGACTTGAAAGCGTGTGTAGAGTGGTCCATTGCCTACTGAACGTAGCGACTTTGCTTGTGAGGTATTGTGGAGCTGTTTATGCTGCGTCTTCTGTATTAGTCGTGTCTCCTCTATACCGCTTGTTCCGCTGCTTGGCTTCGTGTAGTAGTTCTTTTCGATCAGCGGCGAGGTTCATAAAAACTTCTTGGGAGCGATTGATTTTGAGAGAATGAATCTTCGCCTTTGCTGATGTTCGCGATACATGGGAATAGTGGCGTCTATTCTTGTAGATATATGAGCTGCTAATTCAGCTACATCCATTAATTGGCGAGTCTTTTTCAACGCATGGGCATACTTTTCCGATAAAACTGGTCGTGAACTTGTCCGGGCCATTGTATATTCGAAAATTGGCAAATTCGTATTATTGGCTATCCAAACCCTAAGTCTTTGTGAGCTCAAACGTTTTCTCTTCCGCTGCGGGCTTCACGTCTATGGCGATCAGGTTGACTAATCGCGCTTTATAACCACGTAATTAATGGTATTTTGCTATAATAAGCTTTATAATACCCACTCGACTGTTTTAAAATACTGATATGAGTGCACTAGAACATACATCAACAAACGGAAATGGAAGAATATTTTATACGCGCTCCTGCAATCACGGTGATGATTTGAAAATTTTGATTCATCCGACGCAAACGAAGTTCCAAAGGCCAATCAAAACGCAAAATCGGAAATGCTCTCGCTTCAGGCGCGGTTTTGATCTGCCCGGATAGTCCTGGCCTATTGTGCTGACTACATGTGCTTCTCACTGTACTGACTATATGTGAATTTCGTGCTCGGGTTGACAGGTCCCTCTAAGCGCTACGACTTTAAACGACTTCAAAAACTGACAGGCCGCCGTGGTTTACCTAGGTTTGCTTACCCGCGCCGGATCAAGGTTCTCCATTGGTATGGCAAGGTTCTCAGTGACTTCTGGTTTGACCCAACTGACGAGATAAATTGCGACTAGCCAAACGGTCGCAAATAGCTGCGAGCTACCAGCGGTGAAGCTTGACTTCAGCATCTTTCCGTGTCGTGTGTGTACACCTCCAGATTTGCCGGCTATATATATATATATATATATATATGCTTTACGAAAAACGGCCGGTTAATGGACTCTTCACAACTGATTCGCGTTGTTAGTTCTACTCGACAAACTTTTGATTTGTTTGTTTGCACAAGCACTGCTCAAAGAGACGTTCTCCTTTACAATATGCCTCACACTCATTGTGGTTTCATTTCAGCACAGCGATAGAAAATTCGTAGTTCGAACGAACGATACTAGATTGCTGCATGTTGTGTCGTTTTGCCGATGTTATCGCCGTCCACATCAATGTGCGAGCTGTAACGTAGACAATTTGCTCTCAGAATCGATCATCTATGCCGAGAGCTCTGTGCGCTGCCGACGACGAGTTGATTGCTCATTTAAATGGAGGGGCCTCCGCTGTCGCATTGTCCGAGCGCCCAGACACGAAATGAAACCTTTCTGGACACTTGATCAACTGCGATTGCACGCTATTTGGCGCACGTGTGTGGGCTTCTAGACTACGTAGAGCCTATCTATTGTCTAGGCTATTGTCCAGCCAGATCAGGCGTATGCCATGATTCGACTCCCTTATCTACGAGAATATCTACTGCTCATTCAGGGTCTTAATGACTTTGGATTGCTTGAGCACAATTTTTCCTCTTGAGAAAATACAGCTGAAAACACATTCCAACAAAACGTTATGCGAGGCAGGTTACCTACAAATTTTAATTCGACGTCGGTGAAGCATAGGCTTAGTGGTTTATTAGTCTTAGGATTCTACTTGTAGTGTATATTATGTATCTAGTAAACTATGTCCTATAGTTTACTATACACATATTCTCTCTAGTATTATTCAAGCAGTCATTTAGAAATCTTTGGAAAATATACATATGTTGGTAAGCAACCTCCCAACGGAAATACATAGTCGGCATTCACAAGTGGAAACGCTTACGGATGCTGCTGATTTAGTGTTGTTTTCCCAAAGTCGCATTCACGTGCAGCAGTCGCTTGCAACTCTACAGCGCTATGTAAGCCGGAACAAACTGGAGATTCATGCGAGCAAGACTAAACCGATGAAACTTCGACGAGGAGGAAAACTGGCCAAAAGCGATGAGTTCATGACTGGATTCAGAAATAATCGAAATCGTCCCCTACTTTCCCTACCTGGGGTCGTGTTTTCATCACGTGGTAAAAATGTTTCCAGGCATGTTGAGGATAGAGTCCGAAAAGGCATACAATCCTTTTACAGTGTCAAGGCCCATACAGGCTGTCGATGGAGCTTGCTGTTAGATTGTTTAACCTGAAGATTGCACCTACCGCATCCTACGATGTTCAGGTAATTTAGCCTTATCTCTCGAGACCGAACTTAAGGGCGTTTGATCAACTCAAAGCCAGTTTCCTAAAGAGAGCATTGAACGTCCACCGCACTAGCCTGAATAGGTTAGTGCACTTACTGGCGTCGTCGCCTTATTCGTTAAGGACTTGCAGAGGACGTACAACCTACCGAAGACGACGGCCGTTAGAGAATACGTCTCGGATTGGGAAGATAAAATGGCCAACATCGACCTTCTGTTCTATGAAACAAAAGCAATGACGTTGGATTCGTGGAGAGCCTGCAGCTATAGGTACCGACATCTAGTCGCCAGATTTGCCGTCCACAACTTCCACCTGAAGATCTGTGTGCGCAGGAAGTTTCATCAGATCTCGCCGGAGTGCATATGTAAGTTTTGTGGTCAACCGTGTGATCTATATCACCTTCAGGGTTGCGAAAGAGCAATTCCGTTGTCTCAGCTCTGGAAATGTGATGCCTATGATGTATATGTGTAAACAAACCCTTGGTTAATAAAACTAAAATAACTATATATATATATATATATATATATAATATACACATACACACATTCCTACAGGGTCTCCCAGAAATATTTAGAAAGCGATATAGGGAATTGTAGAACTTAATAAAGTAAATATTTTTCTAATGGAATATAGTCTCTGAGAAGTCTTGTTTCGGACTGAGAATGATATTACTAAAATCCGTGACACCAGTGTTGTTCCAAGACATAAAATCACAAAATGTGCAAGTGCGAAGCAGTGAATTCGCAACAAATGAAGTGTTTTTTAAATTATTTTTCACGCCAAGCACCTCAAAATCACAATCCTACGACTATTTGCAGCGCTCAAGAGTGACACATTCACGCAAATGCGCCGTAATTACGAGTTTTCGGCGGACATGTCGAGATTGAGTGTATGTATAAATTACTTACCCTAACAGGTGAATGACTCGTCATAGCTCTAGAAGCACACACAACGATTTATTATCTTACAGGAACTGCTCGATTGTACGCGCTAGCAATGGAGCAAAAACAAATATGCGTGTCAGCGTGTTCGGAAAACATTTTGGGTCTTTCACGAATCCGCAGCACTTTTTGAGGTCGATTCATAGCTATCGGCAAAACCTGAGTGCACCACCTCGTTTGAAAGCGGACACTGCACAAGCAATCATTGGGAAGTTTTACACAATTACCTTTGGAACAGCTAAAGGAGCGTCCGGGGTGCAGAAGCGGACTGTGCTGATCTACAGCGGCAATGGTTTCACCCACCCGTCTCCTGTATCCAACGCTAAATTACGAAAACTAAGGTTTCAAATTGTCGATCATCCCTCATGTTATCTCGAAAACCTCGAAATTATCTCTCGGCAAGGAGATTTTTTTTGTGGTGGAGGTGTTAAATGCAGTTACGCACTATCGCTACGAGTCTCTCTCTCAAGCAGTGTGAGACTCGACTCCAACAGTTGGATGTTACTCCGTTGAGACCCCTACCCACTAAACGCACGTTCACTCACTGATAGCCCAGATCTTCATAGAACAGTACTATGGACTATCAGGAGACGTGGCGAGCGCCCCTTCGGATCAATGGGCTGGGGTCGCCCAAAGGTTCCTGCACTTGTCTAGAACCCGCAAGCCTGTTTTATTCGAGCTACACTTCTCTACGATTGCTCTCGAATTGAAGCAGCAGTTGTGTCCGTCATTCTTTGCACTTTTCGTGTTTATTCTGGAAGAAGATATCGGAGCAACAATGATGTGATATCTGCCAGGGGGTAATACTTAAGGCCTAAATACACTGATTGAGTTGCTGAAACTTTGCTGAAAGTTAACGGAATTGTATATATAATCATATTATATATTTTGGATCATATACATTATTATAACGACACTGTAGAAGCGAAGGTATAGTATAATAAATGATTCATCCTGGGATACACGAATCCAGTAATGCTGCTGCGACAAAAGCAACATATCTAAGAATGAACGGCCACAGATCATTCACCAATAAAGTTGAAGACAAATGTACGAAATGTAATATGTTATTTGCGAGAAAATATATTTTATATGTAGAAAAAATACACGCAAATATAGGAGTTGTTATGTAAAAATATATTTTTGGCACATTTCACAGTCTTTTTAAACATTGTGTTCAAAACAGATGCAGACTAGTAATGTTGATTTTACTTCTGAGTTTCTTTCTTTTCTTCGGTCTCTCGCGCTCTCTTATATATATATATATATATTGAGTATTAAAGCTTGTCTATAAGGTCACAACACTCACTCTGTATATATGTTTTGCGCAGCTCACTACTATCCAAAACATTTGCCGCTGTAGTTAAGGAGTATCGCGTATGACAAAACATACTTAGGCTGTCGAGCATACGTTCAGTATTTTTTGACCAGTTTTCAAGCAAGCTGTACTGGCCTTTCTGAATTTGTTCAGTTATTGATAGTGTTTATTGTTCTGGGTTTGCCGCAGGTCTCCTTGTCTGCTGTTACGCTATATATATATATATATATATATATATATATATATAAGTATTGTATGGTATATCGCTATTGATCATCAGAAGCAGACGGCCGACTGGCATCGTACATCTACTGTTTCATCAACTCTAGCTGTAAGTAACGAGTTGTCTGTGAATAATGCATCGCATCGATCCATCAGAGCTTCGACCGCTTAACTCTACTCAGCCGATGCGTACACGTTGACGCAGACGCATATGTAGCAAGTAGACGGAGAACTAAGGTAAGCGACCAAGTTCCCTAGCGGGAGCTCCGACGACCGTGAGTATTCTTCTCGTTGAGATACTGCGGCGGCAGTGTAGTTGAGATTTGGATCACTTAAGCTCTTCTATATCGCTAGTTCAGCCTTTTTACTTGCTTAATGGGCTCGGTGCTTTTGCCGCGTCCTTGTCGACGAGCCCCCCTCCCCCATTGATACGCCACCAGCAAGCAATAGGTATATGTATATACGGCTTTCGCGCAGGTGAAAGCATACTGGTGTAACACAATTCATGACCATGAATACTTTTTCGGCTTGCACTCCAAACAACTCTGTCTGTAATTGCCTATTTTGAAATATAAGTGTTCTACATCTGTTTGATTGGTGAATCCCTCGGTGCGTGCATACGGAACTTGACTTGACACAAGAGTGTAGGAATTTGCTGGGCCTAGGGTTTACGCTCCGGGCAACCACGCTTCGATGCATGTCTCCGGAGTATGTGGTTGCTTGATCTGTTACTGGGTTGGACGCTAACGTCACAGACAAGATGCAGCTCTATGCCTCATTCTACTAAATAGAAAGAGGTCAATATGATGTAGATTTTTCCACAGAGGTCGCACAGAGGATCGAATCACATTCCACTTTTTACCGTGTATCATATTTGTTGACGGTCTTCCAGCAGATGGCCAGAATAGAAGAGACAGGCATATGTATTGTAGCTTCCTTAGTAAGCATTCGTGAGGACTCACAGTCGAATACCGTTTGTTTCCGACTTCGGTTTGCTATCTTTGCGTGTTTTTGCCTCTGGACTTAGCTCATACGTTCGCACCACTAAGTTTGACCAGTGTCCTCACGGCTTGTCGCTGCGGTACGTCGAAGGATTGAGCGTACCGTCGAGCCCGGTTACGTTGTGCATTAGTCTGCGTCTCGCAACCGAAGGAGACACATAGGAGGTTCGCGGGTTCGAGCCCTACCGTTACACATTTGTTGTATTATTGGGGGTCCGTCTATGAAGCAATGCAAAAAGCAGTCCCGTGGACGTCGAAATCTTGGCTGAGGGTCAGTCCGAAAACTTTACCGTAAGCAGCCACCGAGCTGCTTGATTGGCGCCGACTCTACTTGACAAAAGATTGACAATTATGGCTCTATGGTGGGTCATTAGCAGTCAGTCGCTTCTGGCCCCTAAGACGGCGGATGGACTTAGGGATCGACAAACGATACCATGATGTACCGTGTACCGTTCGTCGTAGGAAGCCCCTCGTGGTAGTGCGTTAATCGACCGGGATGAATGATCGTCCAACCCACCGGCAACGATGTAACTGAACAATTGTATCTGTAATTGGGTCAAAGCCACAAGAGTCGTACAGTTACATAGTATATATATATATATATATATATATATATTTTCCTGCTTCTTTAGGCAAAATGCTTGCATATAACACGTTCGTTCATGAAAACAACAAGAACTGCTAAGTTGTCACGGAAAGAATGGCTCTTTAAAACATAACTAACCTGGTTTAGGTACAGTTGTGCATATAGAATAACAACATTGGGGCATCATTCTACCATTTGCTTTTACGTTTTCATGTCACATTGATGCCGTTTAGATCTTAGAACACTCTAAGCAAAGACAAAATTACCCTTAAAGGTTACAACTTCAACCACAATGAGGAAATACTGAAATTAAATTAATTTGCATTCCGGAAAAGACGGTCCCATAATATATATATATATATATATATCGATTTCACCAAGAAATTACTGACCTGATAAATCTGCTGCCGCCACCCTCAAAGTCGACTCCAACATGATTAAGTGCAAGATTAACTGTATAAGTCGATGAATCGTGGTGAGGTCGAAGAGACGCTTGCTCATCGGGCCGATAGCGTACTACGAAGTTCATGAGCGCCTTTGGTGGATCGTGAAAGTATCCTGGAATGACAAATAATACGAATATTAATAATATGTCATTCCAGGATAATAATCATTCTTATAAATAAGCCGACTACTTGGTTTACTTTGCACTTAAAAAATAAGAAACGTGCCATGGATTTTCAGATCTCGGAAGCGACTTTCGAATATAAAAGGACACTACGTACCGATGTAAACGTGTTCCTGTACAGGTCTCACGTACTCCCGGAGAAGAAAGAGCCACTGTGGCTCCAGACCGACCTGTCGCATATGTATATCTCGAGTGGGAACATTCTCGTAGCCGCCGGCCAGCCGAGTATCCTATCGGGATAGAGCACCACGAGAGACCGCACAAACACAAACGGTACGAAATTTACTAATAATACGACGATATTTATATGTATATATATATACGTATGTACATATAAGCACAACTTTACTTCGCAATAATAATTTTAAGCATATTTTCGGCACGAAATCTAGTGGTTAACTTCATGCGGATCTTGACCCAAAACGATCGTGTAGCCATAACAAGAATTATATATATATATATATATATATTATCATCTTCGCATGAAACATGAAAATGAAACAGAGTTATATCACTTTGTCGATATCTCCTAATAAGGAGGTTGGTTTGCATACGCACCATGTTCGAGCCGTCAGACCATTTACCAAATGTCTCCATCACTTCAATGAGGTGGCGGCAAAACGTCGAACTCACGAGGGGGAACGAGTAGACATCCGGGCACGGCTAAAGCCAGACAAAATTACATTGTTAGTTATTTATTTATGCAATATATGCTAGCAATATAAATGCAGACAAAATGCAGATAAATTACCTGAAGGAGGGTGGCTGAGGTGTTGTAAACGACGTCTTTATACAATGGATGTATATATCGCTCCTCCCAGGCTCGCTGGTTGTGGTAGATTTCGTACAAGTCGGGATGGGTCACATTTGTGTTGAACTTCTCCGCATTTATGAGGAAGCCAAACTCCTCAAGGTTGTCGACCCACATGAACACACCCTGCAGACAATCGTCGGCAAAATTATTGCAAAGATACGTTCCGAAGTCATTTATAAAACCAAAACAGGAACGTCGTGCACGACAACAAAAAATTAATTAAATCCTAACAAACAGAACGCGCAAATATGTGTTCCTAAGTGCTGAGTTGTCTCTTGGAACAATTTGAGTTCTCGATCCCTTAATGAATAGCAATTGGCAGATTAATACAGATAACGTTTTACAAATTACGAGACGACTGTCGCTTGTGTACAACTGCAATAAATAACAATGAAAAAATTTCATATTAATTCAACTCTATCCAAATAAGAAAACAATGAGGCACCATGAAACAATGTCTCTCACCTTATCCCGAAGGTTTTTGCAGAAAGCCATATCCGGATCAAGGGCGCCATTAACGTAAGAGAGTCCGGTATTTGCTATAATCGAGGCCTTCACTAAGTAGGCCTCTCCTACAAACGGAACGTTCCAAATGCCTCTGAAATAAGATTGTACATGCCGATTATTATTATTATTATTATTTTGAACAGCTTGTCATACTTCTTGCACATCACTGGACCTTCTGTCGCCTTGCTATTTCGGCTACTGACTATTGCTGTACATACTGCAGGATAGCCTGACGCACTAGCCCAAGCATCTTGTGCACCTACACCACATTTCGGAGGATCGTGAAGACCTTTCATGCAACATAACAAGCGATGAAACCCGTGGGCTGCACACGCCGTCGTTAGATGCCTAGATACTGGACCTAACTGCTTTTAAGATCGAAGACTTTTCATTGCTACTGTAGCGTAGATTCGAATGTAAGGCTCTTTCAATTTGCCCCTCCACTTCATAGTCTAGGCTTCAATCGCCCTGATTCTGGGCAAGCCGTCGTATGTGTGTGCAGTCTGTCTAGCAAGTTTTTGGTGTTTCTAGTGTTCAAGTTTAAAGTTGTTCCCTCCTAAAGTTCCTTCTCTCCAATATATGAACTATTATGTTCCCACAAGAATTAGCTAGCCAAATCAAATCCCTTGTCATAACCCTATGCAGATACTGTAGATCTGTCTCCTAGCACTTGCGGGTTTGAAATTGCTGCTGCCGCTCGAATTGCTTTTCCCACTCGGCTTTGTATATGGATATGGAAACTGTTACCATTTGTTACAGTGACTTCCAGAAAAATGAATATCCTAGTATATTATGCTAGTGTACGGTTGCAACCTATATTGTTCTCTGGCACCGTCATTCTATTTTCGAGGAAGTATTGGAGTCTTTTTTAAAGATTTTTTCGTAAGGATTATGCTAGTGTACGGTTTTTTTATGTCATGGGCTAATTTTGAATCCACTTCGGCATTTACCTTGTCTAAATTGGAAACCATGCAAACCAATTTAAGAGTGGACCGGTCTGGGTCTCGAACCCATTCCTCCCGAATACAAGGCAAAGGCTTTGCCACTAAGCCACCTTGCTCAGTCTAATTGATATTACTCCGAGAATATCTTATAACGATAACTCTTCAATATGAGCGTTGATTATGCCTGGAGAGACGTTGAAAGCGACGATTATACATCAACAAGTTAATTTTCACGTACCCAAACAAATTGATTTGTTCGGATCAATAGTATACGAATATAGTAGCCGAAAGCATTGAGGCAAATAGTGTGTACAACCCGGTCAAACGAAGTAAATCGGACAAACGTGCACGCCCGAGTGTGTCGCCCTTTTAAACGGCAATACACAACAGAGCAGCAACAACAAAAAACGTATTGCCATAAACGACCAGAACGTACTGCGCACGCAACCAATCAGAGCACTAACTTTTTTTCTCCTTTGACAATCTCCATGTAGTCGTGACTGCGAGAGTAGAAGCCATCGGTCGATAGAGCACCCCAGAAGTTAGACCACGCCTGGCCGGATCGAGTGACTAGCGGAGCAATGAACGACCTGTCCTTGGCGATAAGGTGACGGAGTACCTGCCAAAGAGCAAAAAGGACAAACGTTCTTTCCATGTATCGCCCAAGAGTACGATATCTATAGCATAGATGGGGAATGTGATTTTTTTATAAATATATATAAAACATGCTGCAAGCAGGCCAGAACTTATGATCGACACTACTGCTACTACTACTACTATTAAAGAAAGTAAAGTAAAGTTTTACTATTACTACTACTACTACTAAAACTACACGACAAACACTTCACAAACTAAAACTTGTCTAAACAAGAAACAACATCCGTGCGAAATATAATGCATTATATAAAAAGCCTTCTTGCGGAACAAATTAAAACACATTTTAAGGTCACATTTATTTAGTAATAAGCAAGCGTGCACATTCATCATACGTTTCTCTTACCTTTTTGTTGGTCAGGTGAACTCGTGCGTCAAGATTAAAGTAGAACTCGCATCCGTTATCGAGACATGATTGCCTGAAAACATTTCAATTACCTCGGTGATATTACTAGGTGACTAAAACGCATGGCATACAGCCAGAGCTAGCGCCGTTAGCTCTCTGACAAGCATCGGCAGAATTCAAATAAAAACCTTGATAACGGCTTTACAACAACGAATTTGAAGTAATTACTAACGAAGTCAAATCAAATACGCTCTTTTCGCAACTTCGAATTGTATACTGATAAATAAGTAGCTAGCTACAACCCATTGATTCTAATGGGGTAAAACACGTTCGTTAATATGATGCATAGTTTGGAATTTATTCGAAATATCTGGCATTTAAATAATTAAGCACAGATTCCCGCTCCATTAGTTTTACCCATCTGCTTAAAATTGGGATTAAGCTGAGACATCTAGAAAAATAATCTGTACGATAAAATGAAGACGCTGAGTTTGATTACTTCAAAATAGCACGCGTTACTCACAGGGCTGTATTGCGAGCCTTCCATTCGGCAAAGTCATCGGCAGAAGTAACCTCGACCTTCAAAAAGTCTTTAGTCTCCTCCTCGACAAACTTTCGTATTCTGTCGTTGTGCCAATCTATGCCTCGATGAATAAAGAGGGTCATACGTGACTTGGGATAGTCCAGTGCGAGGAATTTTTCAAGGCACTCCGAGAAGAATGGCGTCGGTTCTTCGACAAATATACCAACCGTAATCAGGGGCAGCTGAAACAAGAGACATGACACGCATATGTATAGATGTATGTACAGTCCTAAGTAAAAAATACATTTCATCAGCTTCATAAAAGCGATTGCTAAGCATTTTGGCAATGAGTCCAAATTCAGTTTAAAGATCTGTGGGGAAAGCCTTGGGAGGAAATGGTTCGCTAAAAGTACAAGGGGGAATAAAACATTGAACATAAGAGGTAAAATACACGCTATTAAAAAAAATAATATATATATGTATATATAGCCCACCCAAATGTGATGTTCTCACTGTAAATTATTGATTATATTGCAGAATGTTTATATATATATATACATTGCAAGAACAAAACCGCATATAATTGGAATGTTAAATCGATTGCTAAACACTTTGACAAATTATGTCAGATCAGGTTTTAAAAGGTTCAAGAGTCCTTGAAGAGAAATTTTCATCTCATATTAGAAATCATTAGAACGTTAGAAGGTGCACGCATTAAACTTTAATTGGAAAACTTTACTGAATAACTATAAAAAGTAAAACGATAAAAATACCGGGCACACAAACCACGTAAGTAGGTCTATCCCTACTGCTATGCTATTTTACGCGCAATTTGATAAATATAGGGAAAATAGTGTCGGTTCCTTACTGAAATTGCAAAGGAAATAAAAGTTTAGTATTATATGTCTAACCTGCTTATCATCTTCGCTGAGTTGACGCCGGTCTTCACATACGAGACATCCCTCCCCATTTTTCCATGCGCCAGCCACATAGTTTGCCAAGGAATTCAATGTTACCTGTCAATCAAGGAATGTTACTTGTCCATCACCTTCCAATGGACACACGTGTCCATTGGAAAGTGATGGACAAAGAAGATACATTTCCATATATACGCAGCATATGTATAAATACGCAGCATGTAGTCCAAAGAACTTGCGAATTAATTATATAACAGACAGTTCGCGTTTCCCTGCTAATTGTGCCCTATCTGTAAAATAGATACGTTTATTGAAATTTTGCACTATGAAATCTTGGTACGAGTGAACTAAATATTGCCTTGAACAAAACGTATTCATAGTTTCAAAACACGTTCATAGCGTATTTATAGTTTCAAGGCATGTTTATAGCGTATTCAAACAACCAGTTCAAGCCAAAGCTTTATGAAGCGTCAAAACTGTTAGAAATTGCTGCGCGCATGAAAAATCATGTGCGCAGAATCTACAGAGTGTATATATCTATATAGTGAGTTAGTCAGTTCTGTCAGTTGGTGAGCCGGGTTATGCAAGGATGTAATTCTCACATTAGGAGAGCATGGAACAGGGTTGATTGAGAAAGGAGGTGTATGCATGGTTGGCTGAAATGACATCGTATATATGACTTTCTATTTTACCTTGAGAATCCGACAGACCTTCCTGACTAACCCTATATATATATTTTTTTATTATTATTATTATTATTATTTTTTTAATAATTACCTTTGAAGGTCCATTGCCATGAATCACGATAGGGAACGTTCCGTAGGCAGTATTCTTCACTTTAGGATAAAGATCATCCGTTAAGGCCACATCACCGAGGGCCCCGTTCAAATTCTGGAAGATCTGAGCTCGACTATCGAGCCGAATTCGTAGCGATTCCTAAAGAACGGTAAAGAGCAGAGGCAGGGCCTAAGGTTACTTGAAACTAGAAAATACATTTGGAGCGAATATGCTAAAGCATATTTGCATAACTTGAGCTCTATGCTACAATTACAAATGTATAGGTGCATCAAAGACAAGTCTTGAGTCAAATTATCATGACCTCCCCTATGGAGTCTATTGTTGTTCTTGAAAAATGCAAGCGTTGTAACGAGACTCACCCGCATATTTTGGTCAAGGTAGATCTTCGTGTAGAAAAGCTGGTCATCTTCAGCGTCCTTGATTAGCGAGTGAGTAACAATTTTATTCACCTCCGGAGCGAACCCAATGAATCCACCTAAAAAACAATTCGGAAAAAAATTACATATATATAATGCACGCCTACTAGAAGAAATGCATCCCTAGAACACGCGTTGTCTTAATGTATTAAATAGAACCTTTGCATTCTTGCTTTAACGATTACATCGGTAATGTTATATAGTATAAACAAAACGGTCTATTCAATAACATTAAAACATCTACTATCTGGGCGCAACGTTTACCAACACTTACCTCAGCATGTAACGTATATATATATATATATATATATATATAGTTTTTTTGTTATAATGGTATATATGGCGGACCCGATACGTCTTTCAAAGCGTAGCAATTCCGCAAATAAATATGCTTTTACTATAAATAGCAGGTTTACGTAACACGGACGGGATGAGACTTAGTGGCGACGATTTTATCGATTGCATAAATGATAAAAGATAAGAGAACAGCAATGCAGTTTTGACCTGAATTGAGATATTGCTTGCCCTCGGTCTCAGGGTACTGTTTGCTAAGCGAAGCATCCGGCCAGCAGAAGCCCTCGGCGGAAAACACGGCACTCGCATCGAACGCGAAGAATTTAGATAGGATCTCCTCAGCGCCTCCCGTGAACACGACGTCGTAGCTGTCCACAAACATCACGACGAGGTCTTCCCGATCTAAACGCATTGACACAGACACATTTATACAAATACAGAGAGATACATATATTAATTGACACTCTAACAGGTAAAATATGTTAACAAAACATTAAAAACAACACCCAATGATGTTGATGAATGAATGAATGTTGATGATCACATCTACAATGATTAGTTTTATTATGAGAGTTAGCGCTAATAGAGTAACGCAAAACTACTAGAAGTGGGTAAAATAGCAAAGCAACCTTAACGATAAAACTATAATATATTTGTATTTAATTTATTTAGCACCGATAAATGCTACTAGATGTCATGTTGTTGCCCCAATGTGGTTGTATAAATAAGTATGCTTTTGTAGAGCTCTCAAGGAAGCATTTCGCATTCCTATGACGTACCCTTGTACTTGTCCATAGCTCTCCGGAGGAGGTTGACTTTATGACCACCTCCAGGTAGACGGAGAATATCTCCGCCCTTCCATGGTTCGTCCATTCCTAGGGTTTCCAGCTGGAGATTTTGGCGCTTGATTGAGGCTACGAAACGGTCGTAACCCTCAGTCCGTTCAGTGGCCACCGTGATAATGAGTAAATCCACTAAACACAAATCAGACGTCATTTTAACCAACGTAGCAGAATAATGACAAACTAGAGGTGATCAGTGGTTAGTAAGTTTATCATCATAGTCTCTATCATCTAGTACATCTGGCGATCATTGTTGAACAATGCGCTTTAATGATAATCATCTTCGATATCCCTTAGGGTCTGCTCCAAACAGCTCTTAGTCAGAAGAAACCCTCACGACAAGCACAACCACCCACGCCTAGGTAATGTGTTTATATGGGGTGGGTAGGGATCGAAATAAAATAGATCTATATGCATAATAGTTACAACTTTTAATTCAACTCATGCATTCACAAAACAGTAAACGAGGTTGACATATTATCAGCATTTTTTGTGTGTAGCAACCTGTCAAACAGCACAAATAGCAGCTTTAAAAAAAAGTAGCTGCAATGGCTCATGGTTGGTTTACGCGGGTGTGAACCTACCTTTACCTCCGGAGTATGATCTGCTAGCGTTCGCTTTTCCACAGTCTCCATCTGCTTGGCAGTAACCTGAATGTGCAGTCAAATAAGCCACTGATGAGAAACACGCCTTTCCGTCCCCATGACGCTTCAAATCCGAGAAGTAAGTTCAGACTGCTGACAAATTAGTCTAGATTCCTGTCTAGGAAGCGGTTCGCGTACATTGTAAATGATTAAATTATTTACTTACTAGAGAGTCTCCGAATATTTACTACTAACATCCGGAAAACAACCGTTGATACCAGCAGAAATAGAAGAATAATTCCAGTTACCAGTGCGTTTTAAAATAATTGCCCTACGTTTAGCAAATACTCCAAGAAAATTAACCACGGTATTTCTTGAATTAAATGTAAATTTTGTATAATGTGTAAATAAAAGGAAGTCCGTTGAAAACAAAACATTAACTAGACTTGGTGTTTGGCTTTCGCTTCACGGCTTTCCTCGGAAGAGGAATTCAGAAAGAAAAGCATAACAATCGAATACATTTATATTTTGTCATATAAGATACTGGGACGTCGTGAGATAGAATTAATGAGTAGGCGAAACATACGATACTACAACAATTATTCGAGATTCGAAATATAAACGTGCTTTTATAGCGTAGTTAGGCGCAAAACGTTCCTATTTAGCGGCGCCCCTATAGTACATATATATGCAATTAACATTTTTGAAATCCGCAGCTGAATAAGGAAACCCGCGTGAATATATATATATATATATATATATATATATTATAAAGCTCAATTTTTCAACTATCGCCCATATTCTCCGGGATTGGCCTCGAGCGACTATTATCTGTTTGGAAACATGAAAAAGTAGCTCTCCGAAAAGAGATGTCAGGGCAAAAATAATGTGCTGCGTGCCGTAGTCGAGTATTTCCGTTCTAATTATTCTGAATATTTTACTCGTGGTATAAAGGCTATGGAGGAGAATTAGACTAGATGTGTTGAGCTTCGGGAAGATTATACTGAAATATAAAAGATACTTGGTCTTTGTCCGTCTATTGCTTGTGTTTCATACAACGAACTTTTTGATCCGCCTAGTATATAAATATATATGCTTAAATCTATATTGCCTCAGTCAGACAGTTCCGTTGATTCTTAAGGCAACTTTATAAACTTATTTTATACATACAAAGAGGTGGCACTCTCCCCAGTCAACCATATATATATATATATATATATATATATATATATATATATATATATATATATATACACACAAAATAAACCCCGTTTAAGCAGACAGCAACGGTCTCTCAAGCATAAATCGTATCCTTGGAGATTTTTTCCTTTGCAGGTTAAAAAGAGTAGATTTTCATATCTCAATTTTTTCTAAGTTTCCTCCTCTCAGAAATTGTGAAACAAGTGGAACATATCTAAAGGGGCATTCTTAAGACCTTAATGTATGCGAGGTAAAACATCCTAGTCATCAAAGTCGTAGGCCCGTAGCCAGCACAAGTGTTCGCCGCCGAGGCAGTAGGATGCAGTCCTTTTCATGGTAGCGTTCAATAAGAACTAGTTTGCCATACTTTAGAGAATAACAAGAGTCGAGCCCGGTGGCGTGGTGCATTCGTCTGCGCCTCGCGACCGAAGGAGACACATAGATGCGCGGGTTCGAGCCCCACCGTTGCACATCTGTATTTATATTATGGTTTATTAACACCCCCATTTGTATTTATGGGGGTCCGTCTATAAAGCAATGCAAAAAGCAGTTCCATGGACGTTAAATCTTGGCTGAGGGTCAGCCCGAAAACTTTAATTTATACCATAACAAGACCCTTGTTATGAACGCGCGTTCCCCTTTACTAGCGCCCGCTAAATAGAATGGAGCTCATTGATTGACGAAATAAGCTAACAAATGAAACAAAAATTAAGGCGAGCACTGCCGAGTGTGCGAACGTATTGTAAATGATTATTAAATCATCACAATATTTTCTCTCTCTCTCTATATATATATATATATATATATATAAAAATTGTGCTCCACTGACATAACTAGGTTGGCATTCATTGTTTAGCGTGCGTCTTAAATCGTCAATGCGTTCCATATGCTTCAGCTTCAATTATGTTATCGTTCGAGCGTCTTGGTCGAACTGCTCGAACGATCCGTCGTATCAGCTGACACCCATTGAAACGTCAAAACGTTTCTTTTGAACTGCTAATAACATTTTATTTATATAGTTAGCTATTTGCTCAAAAATCACACAACAAACAAACGAATAATCCATGAGCGATGCCTGCACGAAAAAGAAAAACGTAGCTTATTCAAATGGATTCTGCAGTGTTCTATAATCTCATTTTTGTGGTTTGTTGACATGCTAGTTAGGTAAATTGTGTGCATAATAGAGCTCGAACTTCTTGTACTTCTTCAGTAGATCTTGTGCCGTCTGGCGAGCTCGACTATCGTCTCAACCGCTGGACATGCTGCGGCGAGATATATGTCGCACTGGCCTAAGCATCATGTGCACAAACAACATTTCTAAGGATGGTCTGCAGTCGAGCCCGGTGGCGTGGTGCATTCGCTTACGCCTGGCGACCGGAGGAGACACATAGCAGATGCGCGGGCTCGAGCCCCACCGTTGCACATTTGTATTTGTGGGGGTCCGTCTATGAAGCAATGCGAAGAGCAGTCCCGTGGACGTTAAATTTTGGCTGGAGGCCAGCCCGAAAAGTATATATATAAAGATCGTCTGCAGTGTTCTGTGAGAGTGTCGGCCTGTTCTACAGACGCCTTCCACATACAGCCAGGCGGCTAATCCCACTCGCAAGCTAGATCCTAACTTCAGACTTTTCCGGTTCTGGTTGTAATACGTAGGCAGATTTATTTCGTGTCTTGGAAAACAATTAGCCTTGGTGTACGTATGGTAACTACTGTGTTGTGTCCCAATTGAGCTGACCGTTTGCTGTAAAAAAAGTAATTATTTATAATAAAAGCATTATTTATTACCATACAACACGTCCTACTGAAAAACAGGTTAAAAGCTTGGTTCCTATGAATGGACTGTTGAGGAGCACAAAAGCTTCTTTAGAAAGTACAACAAAGGTATCATCAAAGTGTCTCAATTTGAATAGTATAAAACGTACTATTTCCGAATGTTTACTTAAGTGTTTATAAATGCGTCGATTGCGATAGAGAAAAACGACTTGTACGGCTTTTCACGTTGTTACGTTTCACGATTAGTTGTTCAGTTGTTTAGGTTGCGTTAGTTTAATCAGTAGGTTACCAAAACGAATGCCCTAACCGTCCATATAGCAAAAGAGAGGCCAAAGTTACTAAGTAGATTGCCTTCGGCAAAAAACAACGAAGCCGGAAGCGCACGTTGCTACGCATGGTCATCTCTATTCTTCCCGGTCGCCGAAATATAATAATAATAATAATGTCTTTGGCCGTTTGTAGAGGAAATGTGGCTTCCATCATAGGCGCCATGAATTGATAGAAAGCGACCGGAGCAGGATAAACCTGGCATAAACGTTCATACCTCACAATTGTAATAATAATAATCAAAATATCAATCACGCTGTGCGTAAGACGTCAACGAGATGATACGGCTAATGTAACTGGAGCGGTAGAACATCAGCCACGAAACCAACCAAGAACGGGCCATTGGAGGCGACCATGATGTGAGAAGAGCCACATGTGCTGCCGCTTCGCGCTTTAAGCGGCGCCAGTCGCATGGGGAGGATAACTAACACCCACGCCCGCACCAGCAGACCGATACAGTAAACGTCGTTGGGAAGAGCAAGGCGCCGCTTCCAGAAACAATGCGCTGGTCTGCCCGCTGTACGACCTGACTGCAGCCGGAGACTGAGTAGAGATCTTTTCACGCCGCCTAAGTAGTGCCAACGCGGTTGTTGACACCCACCCGGAATGCGTTGGCTGCAGGCCTTCGGCAAAACTCAAACCAGAAGTAGTAACAGCAATCATATATGACAGTAGCATCATAGATAGCAATCCCGAAAACATATATATATATATATATATGTATATATATATGCTAGGGACATCTTGAGCAGCGACGTAATTTCTTACTTATATATACTACACATTAGTATTCATATATATATATATATATATATATATATATATATATATAGTGGGATCATATCACAGATGTTCCGGCCGCGTAGGTTGGGAAGATGACAAGACTTTTAGTGGGTTTAAAAGACCCACACTGTCCAGAATAACGTGTGCGCATTATTATGCATGTTGTTTGTGCCCCCCCCCCCATAAAGAAGAGCATTATATATATATATATAAAAAAAAAAATATATATATATATATATATATAATGCCATCTATTTGTCACGGGGGCCACGTCAGCAAGCACGTCTAAAAATGCCCACACATAAGCGGGGGCACCATGTTGAGACCTGGACCGAGACCTATCCAAACAAGAAAGAGAGGACGCCATGCTTGACCCGATATGTACCACACAGGTCAGACCAGCAGCCCCGTAGGCTACTACTGTGACAGATAGTCTTGTCGCCACTATATGCATGTGGTAGTTATCATCTTTGTCGGGCATGATAACTGGCAAGCTCATGTTACGACAAAACAGCAACATAGCGACAACCGTCTTTGCTGCATGAGGTTTTCTTTTAGCCTGTGTCGATCCAGACCACACGTAACCGCTCGTGACCGAGCGGCTGCGATATCTGTCACGTTCTGGTCGTCGTATGCGAACAGAGGCGACTGGAACCGTGACTCATAGTACATGCATGCTCTCCACCTCCCCTATCTCGTTCTTCTTTCGGCCAGTAGAAGCGAAAGCAAAGCAGCATCTTTCCGGCTATCTTTCCGGCTGAAAAATACATCTGAATGACTCGATCGTATTTGGGTTTAATTTTTGTCACGAGTACTGGCGTTGTCAGCTGGTGCGTGCAGCATACAACGTCAATAGCAAGAGCAACAACATCCGAACAAAAATGCCACGTCTTTAAAACCCGAGATTTACTGCCGAAAACGCTTCCCTCATTTAAATTATAGTACTCGTAGCCTGTATAGTCGTGTAAATATTTATATGCTCAAAATGTACCTAATCAAAGTCTTATTGTTAAGCGTATATATATATATATATATATATATGGGGTCTTTCAGAATTCGTCCGACAAACGTTGGGGTTCAACGACAGTACAACTTGGCGAAATTTTTTGCTTTCTAAAAGGACAATGGGCGAACATTTCTTCTAAAAATAGGTAATTAAGCCTGAAACCAAAATATAAGAATTGCAAAGAATTTCATTTCTTGTGAAATGCCTTCGACACAACATTTGTTCTGCTTAAGGCTAAGGTAGGATGCAAAATGTTCCTCCAAACACGCAGGTATAATGGCTTGTCAATAGGATGACTAGGGCTCTCGCAATCGCAGATTTAGTGAAGATATATCAGGATAAATACCTTGATACAACCAAATTTGATCATTTCGCTCTCACTTCAGAAAATACATTTCCCCCCTTGTTCCATTTTATAAAAAGATCTGTTCGCCGAGTTATACTAGAACCCAAACTTTGTTGAACGAATTCGGGGAGACCCTATATATATATATATATATATATATATATATATATATATGGACTTAATTGCCGTCTTACAAAGATCCTATAGGCCAAAAAACAGCTAAATAGATAGGTAAGAGAAGGCAAATGCATCCTCAGTCTGTTTTTATGTGTCAACGTATGGCTGGAGTCACTTGTCAAATCATCCACTTCTTGAACGAGTTTATTCCAAGCTAGCCTCTATTTTCGTCGCATTTGGGTTTGATGCCTTTCGCAACGTATGGTTTGCCCTCATTGCTAACCGAACCAGAAACATTGCTTTTCAACTGCGCCTGCATTCATATATATATATACGTAACGGACCTAGCCATGGAGTCGTCAGGAGCTACCACTGCCGACCTTGCGGAGACATTAATCGGTCTCGTGCACCTCCTACACTATTGCTACATTCTAGACTGGATTTCGTCTTTGCAGAAAAGATATTTGCACTGAAAAAAGCCGACGAATTAGCACGACCTAAAAAACTTTTCGGGCTGACCCTCAGCTAAAATTTAACGTCCACGGGACTGCTTTTCACATTGTTTCATAGATGGATCTCCATAAATACAAATAGGCAGCGGTGGGGCTCGAACCCGCACACCTATGTGTCTCCTCCGGTCGTGAGGCGTAGGCGAATGCACCACGCCACCGGGCTAGACGAATCTGCAAGATTTACAGCTTGTTCATCGAGCATTCGACGACCGACTTTGTTAATCAATACTCCCAGCGAGCATACAGTTATATTAAAGTTGGAAAGGTACCTGTAGAGTTAGTGAATATGAGGCAACGAGAGGATTGGAACGTAACGGAGCTAAGTGCAAAGCATTGTTTCTGTTTGAAGACCTGACGTTGGTACAGAACGCGGCTGCGACACTTCGGGAACTCCTGCCTGGTCTAAAGGTAGTCACTCCTAGGGAATCCAAATTACTGGGAGCGCCATTATGCCCCGAAGGTATTCCAGATATCCTAAATAAATCCCCGCTAAGCTCAGACGTGCACGCGATCAACTAAAACGAGTTGGTTCGTACAGCGGGTTCTCCCTGACACGTTCTTCCTTTTCAGCCTCCAGGTTAACTAACATATTGAGAGGAGTAGACCTAGACGACTGGGCCGATAAACTGCGCGAACTCAACGACGGAGGAAGCAGTTATTTGACCTGGAACTCCAGCATGACTCTCAAACATAGGCACTCCTGCCAGTATCAGAAGGAGGTTTTGGCCTTTCCGATCTGTTCACCCCGAGTCGCCACCCGCTAGTGACATCTAAGTCGCAGGTGGGGGGCTCAGATGATAAAACCATACCGCTGAGAGTCAGAGCCATGCTGCTGCCACACAGACTGTTGGGGAAACGTTAGATATCTCAACGTGTTCGAACCTCGCTGCATTGAAGATATACCTCACGACAATTTAAACCCGTAGGGGTCGAAAAGATAATCTAGAATTTACAAATAACCTTCTTAAATATGTATTATTTTTTTGAATTCTGGGGAAAACACGTGTTTCCAGAAGACTCCTGTTAGAAAAGCCTTCAGGCGGTTTAATCCGCTTCGCACACAATGACACTGCAAGAGCCCGCCTGGAAGCAGTGCCAGCTAGGGGAGGAAGAGTACGCTCTTCCAAGCGCTCCTCTGGGAACGCTGCTCGACAACATTATTGTGTCGATGATGGTGTGATGATTGATTTGAAAGGTGATGATATGATTGGTCTCGTTCTTCAAATAGTAGGTAGAGCCCCGTTGGTAGAGCCCCATCAGTTCAGATGCGGAGAATCGGTAAAGGCCATGGCACATCATCCATAACGGTGGCCGTGTGGCAAGACATGATGGCATGAGCGACCTCATTGGTAGCGTCTTTCCAAGTATCTTTCTGTAGCTGAATTTCAAGCAATGCTTGAGGCAGGTGGCTCGTTCCGTAAAGACGGATCAGGACCTGATGGTACGACGATGATACCTTTCGAGTCAGGGAAGCCTCTGTAACTGTACCGGACTTACACTCTCCATGGTCCGACTTACCGCACTTAATAGCGGGAAAGGAAGAGGAGGCTAACAAGAGGGAATGAGTCGAGAGTACTCAAATGCTAGGCAACCGTACAACTTTCTTTCGCAAATGAGACGCTGGGGCCTAAAGGCCTCATACTGGAAATATTGATTAATCGCATCTCCGCTAAGCCGAGTTATACCGCGGCAAAGTAGGCAAGTTTCTTAGACAGAAGAGCTCAATTTTAATACGACGAGACAACGCAGCGGCAGTGGCAGCGTCGTAGCCACTCCTCAATCAGAATCCGCGATCAAGACATTTCGCACGACTCTGTGCAATCGCACATGGCACAAATACTACTAATCTCTATAACAAGGAGAACACTTAACAGTAGGCATCGAAGCCTACTGTTAATATCTGTTATCGTTCGCCGGTAGATGATGCGTTTGATCATCTCACAAATATATGAATCCTTTAACTAAGAAAACACGCTGAGCATAAATGTATGAATAAGACTCTATGTTGATATTGTAATTCGCCTCCAGATAGAGAGCCTTATTGGATATGATATTTACAGGTATGTTTTCAGCCGGTACGATTGCCTTTTGCTCTTAACCGATAACCGATTTGGTCTACTGGCATTGAAATAAACATGGAACTTGTCTTTCTCTGGTAGTTTGGCCTTCTTCTTCACTGCCAGCTGACAGCGTCTAGGAAAAGCGGAATTAAATGACTTAAACAAATGACACCTAACGCATCGTGGCAGACGGATAGACGCACAACGAACGAGGAGAGCATTGATAGCACTGTGGGAAGTATATTAAGACGGCTCGCAGTATGCGCTAACCGGCGGAAGCCAATATTTGGCTGGGCTGCGACCAAACTCTGTCCACGACGAGCTCTCATACGTGAGAACATTTATTTCGGGTTTCATTCCTTGAATAGACAACATGAGCACTGACTGTGTAAATGTATGTATTACATTTATACTTGGATTTATAGTTTTTTTTATTATATACGATTACTTTGACGTATAACCTATGAATACGACGTCAAAGTCTGGAAGATAAAAACAAAAAGCTTGCATCTTCACACACATATGGATAGAGAGAGAGGGAGTTGTTGTGATATATATATATATATATATATATATATATATCCGTATATTTTCATTGTCATTCAAGCTCCTCGTAGATCTTGTGTGCAAATAAATAATATATATATATACTCAATAAAATCCCAATAACATGAGCTGTTTGACCTTTTGCTGGAGGTGTTATTATTATTATTATTATTATTATTAATAATATTATTTGTGTGCTACCATATAATGCCACCGAGGCAACGCTCCGGTTGAACAGTATTAGAGCTGTCATTACTGAGAGCTTTTGTAGAGCGGTCTCATTTGCACCGAATATGATCATAAAACACGTCGGTCTATGGGCGTCGAGTCAGTAATATTTTTCGGAAATGCATATACAACAAATTCTATATATACAGGGTAGTCCAGGACAATGTGAAGAGCGATATATGGAATTGTAGAGCTCGTTAAACATTTTTTTTTTCAATGGAACATAGTCTCTGAGAAGCCTTGTTTTGGAGCGAGAGTGAAATTACTACATTTTGTGACACTGGTGGTTTTGCCCGACAGAGAAGCACAAAATGTGCAATTGCGAGACAACCAGTCCCCCTATATATAAAAACTAAGCACACCGTCGTGTTCGTGAGACAATTCCGTGAAACGCTTCCTCCGAAGAGAGGGAGATGCGACATGGTCGTTTAGAACAGAATTCGCAAAAATGAAGTTATTTTATTAACTTTCACACCAAATACCCCAAAATCATTACCTTACGACCACTCACAGCGCTCAATGCTGATTGCACATTCAGGCAAACGCGCAAACATTTCATGACAATCATTTTGGTACCAAACTTATGGCAATGCGAGCTGTAGTTGTGGAGTAATTCAGATTTTTCGAGGGCATGTCGAGATTAAGTGCATGCATACTTGACTGTGTGGCGACGATGCGGCTATCGCGCGACACGTCGGCGGTAGTGAACGTCGCCGCACAGTCATTTATGCATGCACTCAATCTCGACATGCCCGCCGAAAAATCGTAATTACTCCGCAACCTCGGCTCGCATTACCATACGTTTAGTGCCAAAATGATTGCCACGAGTTTGGTGCCATGAAATCGCCATAGAAACATGTGCGTATTGCCTGAATGTGTCAGCTTTGAGCGCTGTGAGTGGTCGGTCGTAAGGTAATGATAATGAGGTATTTGCTGTGAAAGCTAATAAAATAACCTTCTTTTTGCGAATTCTGTCCTACACGACCATGTCGCATCTTCTGGCGGCGTTATCTGTTCCGAGAAAGTAGAATAGAGAAAGCAAAAATAATGTAATTAAAAATACCTTTTTATTTACAGTATTTCTGCTGGCAAGTATTGTGATGCGATAATAACAAATAAATGCATCATTATTATTATTAGTAGATGCTGTAACAGTAGTGTGGTAATAACTGTCAACTTACCGTCATCATGATCGTCCGCTTGTACGCCGTGTAAGAGGTATGGGTGCTGCTGCAGCTGAATACAGCTGAGCAGCAGCACAGCTGCGACAACCCGCCCTGTCATGAATACTGGGACGGCCCGAACTGTTTTACGGCGAACCCCACTCTCGGACGACTGTTACCAGGTGCTCGGGGCCTAGTGGGGTGAAATGACCACGGTCGTGGTGGTGGTGGTGGCAATGTAAACATCAACAAAAATAACAACACGAACATTAGCCGTAATACAGCCACCAAACAACAATACAAACACCAACTACTATTATTGCTACTGTGCCGATAAACTGTCAGCCGCTGTCACGTCGCGCAAGATGAATGACAACTTCAACAACAGCAAACAACGAAACAGCTGAAACTGCGGCAGTGGAAGAGAAGACGAAAGCACGAGAAAAGAAGATCAAGACGAAGAAGGAAAGGCGCCAAAGAAACAGTAGCAATGATGTCTCGTGAATGATATGCGCTACTAATAACTTGATTGTTTATGGTTCTCTGCTTGCCTACCTGCCAACCTACCTGCGAATAAGCAAAGATAAACGGACGATTCCGAAGTCAAATCAAGGTCCGTAGCAAAGAAGCACAGAAAATGTTGACAATTTTTCACACACCACACACACACTTGAGCACACGATATCGCACAACAATGAACTATGTAGTGAATTGTGAGTGAGTGAAGTGACTGAACAATACGTTGTTGTTGTTGTTGTTGCTGCTGTTGTTCTTTGAGGTTTGCTGTTGTTGTTCTTTGAGGTTTGCTGTTATTGCTTTTGTTGCTACCGCTGCTGTTAATATGATTGTTAGATGATGCTGCTGATGATGATGCAAACGAAGCGAAGTGTGCCCGGCTGGGCTAGTGGCGATGGATTGGCGATGGAGCGCCGCAGGCCGGCCTCTGCGCTTTGCTATCCGTTCCGTTGTCTTGTCGGGGACTCTCTCTAATTGAGATTCTTTTTTGCTACCCTTTACACATACGGTGGATGATGATGCTCCTCAGTGACAGACGACGGACGACGCTCCACGCTGCGGTGGTCACCGAAACGGACTGGTGGAGTGGATGGGTGGGTAGATAAATAGCCGGCCGGCTGGTCGTTCTTACATACACCGTTGCTGCTGATACCCCAAACGCATCGAGATACAGAGCGAGAGGAGCATACATGTAGTAGGCAAACACACAGTAAGTAGAGTTGACGGCCGTGTGGGTGCCGCCATCTTGGCCCTGCCGGCGGCGGCGGCGGCAGCGGCAGCGTCGTCCATCGAGAGACAGCGTGAGTCGCTCGCCTCTCGCCGCCTGTGGTGGTGAGTCGACTCCTGCAGCTGCTGCTGCTGAGGGAGAGGGCAACTGGAGAAGACACCGAACTGCGGAGCGGAGGAGGAAACCGGCGCCACGAAGATCAGTCGTGAAGAAGTCGTGGCTCTCTGGTCATGGTGTGTCACGGTGTTCGCGCGGGCGTGATCGAGAAAGTTCGTCGGAGAGCACATAGAGAACGACAGCGAGGAGCTAAGGAAGTAAGGGCTAATTAGCGAGAGAGAGAGAGAGCGTGCGCGAAAGAGGAACAGAATACATAGAGAGAAGGAGAAAGAAAAGGTCTAATTAGCAAGAGAGATAGAGATATATAGAGAGGGAGAGAGATAGAGGAGAACAGAGTAAGAAAGATTTGGAGAGGCCTACGCACTGACCGCTCGATCAACCGACAGACATGCAGACAGTATGATTAAAAGGCAGAGCAAGCAGCTAGAAGGCGAGAAAGAGGCCTACGTAACATTGTGGTGGTGGAGTGGTTGCTGCAGCAACATTAATAGTAATAATCGTAGTAGTAATAGTAGTATTTAAAGTCAAGACAAATCTAACTAGAGAACAAACACCCGGCTGCGACGAATGTCCAGCTTGAAACGTCTGGAACAACTTAAAATGAAGAAAAATTCCGAATCGTAAAGGGTCGTCTGTCATTGATAACGGCTTCGGTGAATTAGCTTAGCCCCTCGCGGAATCTGTGTTCGATAACACTATACAAAATACTAAGACTTCTTCTGAGGAAGAGGGCAGAGGAAGCAGTAAGGGGAACTATTGGCCCCGGTCCATTAAAAGGATACAGCACATGCTGGACCGATACAAAACACGAAAATAGCAAGGGAGATCTTGGAGAGCCTCCCTTCTTCGAAGGAAAAAAGAAACGGTGTTTTTAGTCACGCATAATACCGTTAGTGGGGGCTGCCCACCAA
Organism: Dermanyssus gallinae; assembly: GCA_003439945.1. Classification (NCBI taxonomy): domain Eukaryota; kingdom Metazoa; phylum Arthropoda; class Arachnida; order Mesostigmata; family Dermanyssidae; genus Dermanyssus; species Dermanyssus gallinae. The sequence goes on along the minus strand of QVRM01000142.1, from coordinate 78,871 downwards.
GTTCTGACGTTATTCAAGGTATGCAGAACTAAATTACTTCATTTAACGAACGCTTATGTAGGCGATGCTGCCTGCTGTCTTAAAACCAAGATGACTTGAGCTCAAAGACGATAATGCGTGCTGGATCAGGATTAGACTTTAACTTGGCCATTTGAAAGAACGTTTCTATTAGCGTCAATTAGACCGGTAAAAAAAGAAAAAAGAAATAACCTGTACACCTAAAGCTTCGACACTGATAAGTGTACGGCAAATTCAATGTCAGAGAGCGCTCGAATATTAAGTCTAGCAAACTTGGCGTTTATTAATGCCCCACATAGAACAGGGGGTATGCAGAGTCAATAAACCATTTTAGAAAATGAATTTAACAGGTGATCTCCAACCTCTTCCCAGTCATCGTGTCTTGTCAAACACCTCATTGCAAACATATATAAATATTTTTTCTTATATGAGAGACAGGCCGATGGCATGCCCTATCAGCTCGGATGTGCTAATAGAGCACTTTAGAGAGATGTACGCGGCGACAGATACTATTTCTCGAGCCTATGTATGGGACGAGGAAACGACCGTCATGCGTGAGGCTTTAGGTGCCGAGTTTTCGGTGTTTGAGGTGCTGCGTGCGCTGGAACATCTTCAGTCGAACAAAGCGGCTGGGCTGGGCCGGACCTGATCCGCAACGAACACCTGAAGTATGCGGCTGACATGTTACCTTGTTGGACGAGTCTGTTCAACGCCTGCCTACGACATGGACGTCTGCCAGCATGCTGGAGCAATGCTCTCCTTAGCATCATCCCGAAGAACAAAGGCAGCCCTCGTGACGCATCCTCGTGGCGGGCGATCGCGAAGAAGAGCTGCTGCTACAAGCTGCTGGCTCTCCTTATCACCCGGCGGTTGACAAGGTACCTGGAGGCTTGCTCCTGTATCCCGTCTGAGCAGCACGGATTTCGTGCAGGTCACTCCACCATTACCGCGTGTGAGAGGTCTTGCTGTAAGAGGTGCATCAGGCGATCCGGAAGCCAAAACAAGCACTATTTGCGGTGCGTGTGGATTTTAAATCCGCGTTCGATATGCCGGCTCTTGACAAGATTGTAATATGTAAAACTTGCTCAGTGCGGGATCCTGAAAACATGCTACTGCTGATAAGGACCATACTGCAGGAGGATTCGGTGAGCATAGACGACGGAGTAGCCCTCCTAGACCCGTTTATTCAGTCAACGGGTGTAGCACAGGGTGATCATCTGAGCCCGCTACTTTTCTCCCTAATGCTGAGCAATTTGCCACGACGCGTTCAGGACCAGTCGGGACACGTGAAAACTCTGCTTTATGCTGATGATCTTGTGAATTTTGGAAGAAGTCGGTTTCATGTTCAGCAGGCGCTGGCAAGGCTGTCGGGGTATGTGGAAGAGGCTGGGCTATTGATTAATAAGGCCAAGACAGAAGCCATGAAATTCCGACGTGGAGGCCGTCTTGCGGCTTCTGATGCTCTGCATATAAACAGAACATCTTTGAAATATGTAAACAACTTCAAATATCTAGGGGTGATACTCCCTACAAACGGTCGGTCCTTCGTGGAGCACATTACGACAGAGCACTGGTTGCAAGTGTTGGTATACGAACTCCCTCGAGACTATCCTTACGAACGACGCTGGCTTTGTTGAACATGACGGTAGCGCCAGTCGCCTCCTACGGAATACAGGTCATCTGGGATTATCTCTCGTCGGCGCAACTTGAAAAGCTCGAGCGGATTAAGGCTGCATTCCTGAAGCGAGCTTTGGGTCTGCATCGTACATCGCTGAACACATACGTCGATCTGCTATGTGACACGCCGTTGCTTATAGAGGACCTAAAGCGTAGGTTCAAACTCCCTTCCACTCCGGCCTACGCGCAATTTATCAGCTCTTGGGAGGGGAAAATGGCGGAGATCGATCCTGATTTCTATAGCACGGGTGCGATTGCCTCTGAAACATGAAAACAGGCCGGACGAACGAACCGACACGTTCGCACGCGCTTCGCTGTTCATGGCTTTCATCACGTTTTATGCGGGACATGCACCAGCAGATACATGTATCTGTATAAGATGTGGTGATAGATGTCCCAGGTACCACGCGGCATCGTGTGCTGCGGTACCGTCGCTGAATAGCCTATCAGATGCGACTCGGCGCAGACAAGGTGCGGACGCACAGGAGGTTAGCTTTAACAACTTTTAACATTTGTATAATAATTTGAAACGTTCATACAAGACAATTGTATTTTTAAAGACACAAAATAAATTGACAAAAGAAATCTTTTTTTCGATTTTTTTGACTTTTTGTATATTGAACCAAACCGCTGCCTTTTACTGTCCGCTTTAGCTTTTCATTTATTTTTATTTAAGTGAGTCAAACGCTGACTAATTCTGGTGATCTCCTGTGACTTTAGGCTTTTTACCTTAAAACTGATACCCGAATCGATTACGTTTGCGCGGACTAATATCTTTTTATATGAGCCATTTTATTTGCTCACGTTTCTTGCTTCACATCGCTATAGAAACTCTTATATTTATACATTATACACAACATATTTTTAATACATAATTAGATCAGACCCGGTAAACCACTGCCTGAGGGCAGCGAACCTAGCTCTATAGAAAAGTCTGGCCAAGCTCGAAAGTAGACCTCACACACTTTCCACAGACCTTGCCTTAATTCTACCTTTGCATTTCTGGTCACTAAATACGGAGCAATGCGAAGAACGATAATGTATTGTAGAAGTTTTATTAGCCCAAACAAATATGCGAATTTTAACAAATATCGTTCTGAAATAGAGTTTCTCTCGTACCAAGCTCAAACCCGCGACAATAAGTAAGCTTCACAGGATTAAGATCTATGCAGATCTATTGTATGTTTTATCCTAGCTGAAATCGTATTTGTGACACAGGTGTCTCGGACATGGTATCCATGCTTTTGCAGGAACCACAAAACCGTTTGGCAAAAACCAAGATACTTTCACTTATCGTGCACTAAATTTATGATGTGAACGGGAAAGCTGACATTTAAAACTTGTTTGTTTTTCAACGAGACTACTTGCTGTGCCGCCAATATTCGCAAGCCGTGATCCACGTGCGCGCTCTACAACCTGGTCGCGTATCAGTTTACTACGATAGAATCATTTTGCTAAGTTTTGAAACGACGAAATTAAGGTAGTGTTTTCTAGCAACACTCAGCAGAGCAACACGTCTGATTTAGAAATTCAACTATTCCTAAATATGGGATTTGAGTCGGCATGGCAAGTACCGGAATCGTTTGATTATAGGCCGACTGTTTTCGCAGTGTTGTTAGGTGTTTTTGTGGCAACAGTGGTAATACTTTCTGGCAAGTACCCGAAACCGGAAATCGTTCAGATTCTGCCACTGTGAATCCATGTTCGACCAACGATAAACCTGCTTGAAACGTGGAGATATGGTAGGATAGCCTGAAAAGATCCAATTTTGTAGTCTTATTATTCTGCGCTCAAAATTTTTTACGGCTCTGTGAAGTTGTATGTGAGTTCTGCTAAACAAAGTAAGTTAAGCTGAATAAATGCTATCGTAAAGTCAAGCCGTGTGGGTCTTTGCGCTTTTGTAGGAATGATTTAGATTGAGGACAACGTCTAGTTTAGGTTTAATTTTTTTAAATGTGTTTTACATTAACGGCCAGTATAAAATTGCACCGCTGTAAAAACCTTAAACATATAATAAAAATGCACACTGTAATGTTGGTCTGTTTGTTGATGATCGTGGAATAACTAGCGTACACTTAATCTTAAAAAAAAAGGTTAAAATGGTTAGGAAAAGTGCCCTGTTAGGAAAAGTCTAACGCTGTTACATTGCATTATCGAAGGTCTGTGAATGCCTCCGTTGCACGAAATTAGATTTCGTCCAAATTCGCTTCGTGCCAAGCGAAGATTCTCAGTTGTTCAAATACGACAGGTTTGTTTATTATACTCCTAGAGAAATGGACTTCGTCGGCAAGAAAAACTTTCTTTACAAAACCTGCATCATTTTTGAAGCCCAATTGGCGAAATTTTGTCGCTCCTAATACACCAGGTTTTCCATTTGTTGCGCACGTCGATAAACCGATACTTCTCAATATTTTTTTTTACGATTCAATTATTTTTTAAGGAATAAAAATGGAGCTACAATTGTCTCCCGAGAACGTGTGCACAGGCAATATTACTCTATCTCGTATAGAGTGGGCTGGGACCACTTCAGCAGCGTGCCCCGGACGGATGCCGCGTTCCCGCGTTGGACGTCAAGGTCGAGGCGCTGTCGCAGGAAAGCCGCAGATCTTTTGTCTCTAGTTGCGAGGTTCAGCTGCTCACCGACTCTGTGGAGGAGCTTGCGAGTCAAGTTGCCAGGACCGCCTAAGGTTTCGAACGCTAGCGGTTGAAACTCATGTGGGTAACGTATTGAGGCGTATTTTGCGAGCTTCCTTGCCTCAGCTAGATTGCTAGAGTGGCCTGCTGAGATCGCCCCGCCACCGACCATTGAAGGTGCTAACGAGTCGGTGACAGTGGCGTCCCGGACGAGCATCCTGCCCCTACTAAAGGGAGTAAGAGTCATCCCATCCGGGCGCTTACCATCGTCGGTGGAGAGGCCCTGGGGCTCTAGGATGCAGAAGAATCCACTTGATCGAAGCGCTCGGCCGAAGGTGTCGTTAATGCCGGCATGCCTGGCACGCCTTCCCGCACTCGTGATGCACGATAACCCGTGATGGGCTAATTTGTCGACGGGGTGGCCGCATTTACATTGATGAGGGGACACAAGGTCACAGCCGAGACGAAGGCCTGCCCCGATTCGGGTCGTCTCGTTGTCCAAGAGGGTGCCTAGTGGGGCACTTGGAAGCGCATGCAACCAGGCCCCGGATCCTTTAGCAGCGACCGCTTGAAGGCGAGCCCTTGTGGTGTCATCGACAGCGCTCGCTAGTAAGCCACGATATACTTCGTCATATAAGAATGTGCTCCAGTCATGTTGGCTTAGAGGGTTATCCGGAGCGCCTCTGCAAACGGTCTTTAACTCCTCGTACAGGCGTCTCTTGAGCTTATTAAACTGAGAAATGCCGGCTTCGTCTAGTAGTGCAATGGCATTGTTCTCAGATTGGAAAAGGGAAGAGACTATCGCTGGCCCAGCAGAGACAAGCGGGTCAGGGATCCCCAGACCCCCCCTTCTCAATATTGTCTACAATGGCGATATTGTTTTGAGCCGGACGAGCGCTTCGTGGTCTTCTACGGTCTACTAAACCTGTCCTGTGGAACTTGCAAATTGTACGAAAAGTCTGCCAGTATGCCGTAAAGAGTTCACACTTGATTGTCAATTAAACAATCTTTTCGCGTTTTCCTGTTGTGTATTTGGAAGCCCTACCTTGTTCTGTTTGCGTGGAGAGCAAATCTCGGGAGGGCATGGCTAAGCGCGGGAACTTGAAATATGTTAGCTGATTATTTGGGGATATATATACAGGGTGACCAGTAAAGTTTTCAAGAGTGATATAATAAATTATAGAGCACGTTAAAGTAAATATGTTTTCCAGTGGGCACGCTCCGAGAGAAGTCTAGCTTCAGAGTCTTGCTTCATCTGAAGGACATACGACGCCGGCTTTAAGATGCAAAATCGTCGTTTAGAAGATAATTAGCAAAATTGAAGTTCTTTTATTAGCGTTCACATCCAGTACCCCAAAATCATAACTCTACGACTATTTGCAGCGCTTAAAGCCTACAGTATCTTCCACGTTATCCACCTCTCCAGAGTTATACAGTACAAAGGTTACATTTTTTTGTCGTTCGCAATGCCATTTCCCTTTAAACTGGGGCTGCGTATAGCGCCGTTGATTCGGCCACAAAGCAAGCCAGAACCTTTCTTCTCAGCCACATTCATCATACGGATTCTAGGCATGATCCGCTAGGTTTAGGGAGACAACTTGGACCGATCCGGTCAGTCCCGCATCTAGCCTCAAGGTTCCTCACGTTTTTTTTCTGATTTCTATCGGGTGGCTCGCTATCACGAGCGCCGGTCGTCTCTTTTCTGCCTGTTAGGCACATCGCCCCGTCTTTCAAGGCGCCAGTTTCAAGTGATGGAACTCCATCCACTCGGACACCATTGACAAAACCTTATTGGCGGCGTTCTCGCTCCTGGCCGTAACCATGAGTGCAAGGTCGTTGGCATACGCCAACGCCTCCACCCTATGCGGGAGACCTTGGATCTCTAGCACCCCGTCATAAACTATATTCCAAAGCACGGGTCCAAGGATGGAGGCCTGTGAGATTCCGGCAGTAACCTCGTACTCCTGCCGCGCTGTAACCAGACGTCTGTCATTCAGGTAGGATGAAATCGTTCGACGAAGGGGGTTCATGGTCTCCTCACCCGCCCGTTGCAGAACCTTCTTCAGAGCCCCTAGTGTGGATCTGTCTTTTAAAAAAACCGCACTGGGCATCTAATAAGCTAAGTTCGTTAGCAAGGTCTTGAAAGACCTTAGGCCACCTTTTGGCCAGTAGCTATGCTATCTCCGGGGGAACTCTATCTAGCCCAAGCGCCGTACCGGTTCCTAGCCGTTGCCGGAAATATACCGGCTACAGTCTCCCGCAGCAAATGCGGGGGGAGTTTCAAGAGAAGCCTCTTAAGTCTGGCTATAACCATTCGGTACAGCAGGCCCCATACACAACTCTTTACTGCGTCTATGAGCTCCTTTCCCGCTCGCGCTTTACTTCTGGCGATAAGTGCTTTTTGATAAGCTCCCTGTCCAGGAGTGGGTCAATATCCCACAGGGCGATAGTTTCGCCCGGTTATGGCTCTCGGCAATCGACCTGCATCTTCGCGGATTTCCTAATAACCGCCGCCACTTTCTTTCCTGCGCCATTTTTACACTTCTTTAATCTAATAATGAGGTCACCCTCTTTCATTTTGGCTACCGCGGTCACCATCGACCTCGTCGCGTGCTTGCTTGAGTGTAACATTCAAAGCCCTATCACAACATCTATCCGAGCTAATGAATACGGTGGGCCAAAACGACGACTCGGCGTGGTACTCGACCGAACGCTAGGACGAGGTCGAGGAGCCACTCTACGGCGGCGGTTTAGCGGGGGCTTCTGCCGCGCAACCGCCTATGGCTGTCCATAGGATTCTCCACATGCCGCGCCTACAGGTGGACCAAGAAATATAACTAGTCTAGACAAGAACCAGTCTATCAACATGAGGACCCACCTGAAATTCCAGCTCGAGACCATTTGCGACGCCTGCCTTAAGTTTAAGCTGAAATTGAGCATCCTGTGCACCTGATGTGAGGTTGCGCGCCATGAAGATAAGAAATGAACGGACACCGAGGTTCTCGTATTAAAAGCATATATGGTTTAAAGCGTCTTGAGGCTACCTTTACAGTGGACTTACCATCAAACCTTAATACTGAGAATACCCGAAATATACGGCGAACAAGGGTAAAGCGCAACCATTTAGCACAGGAAAAGAAGCAAACCACCAGATGCCAAGTGCCGCAACTTTTGTTCTGACATTTCTTCCAAGAACGTTAGAATACTTAGTGACCAACTAAATGATGAAAACAATACGTTTCTCAAGTTCAACGGAAAAGCAGATCTATTGATATAATTATAATTGTTTACATATGACATAAAATACGCGTAAAAAAAAAAATATATATATATATATATATATATATATTTACATACAGTACACTGTATTTATTAGCTGCATTAGAAGTTTGTTAAGACACTATTTATAGCAGTCTTAAGTAGGGAATTGTTTTGCAAGATGCAACTACAACACATCGTTTGAAAAAAGACTCCAATACAACCAGATTTGTAACTTTTTTTAATTAGCAAAATCTTCCAAAGCCATTAGGAGGCATTCTTATCTCCTAATAGTAAGAATAGACCAAATGGAGTTGTCATATACGTTAGAGACGACAATCAGATGGCTAAAGTAAGAGCCAGCATTGAAAATTCCGACGCAGTAAATGTAATGGTTAAAGGATAAAAATGTTATATGCATATAATTGGTGCTTATAGACCACCATTGCTGGTAGTACCGAATATTCAAAAACATCTCGAAAGTAATCTACAAAGTCTTTTTTCGTGCAATTCCAAATAAACCGACTGTTTGTAACAGATGCACGCGTTGATCTAAGCAAAAATACGCAAATTAAGTCTGATGCTTCACTAATCTATCTAACTACTATTGCTCAAAGGGTTCGCCGGCGTTTGACAACTATGCACCTACATGCGGCCCTGTGTCTTAGGAAGCATAGCTTTGGTTCACCAGGATTTAACTACATGTTGCGAGCATTTCCGACTTCCAGACATACCGAAAGCCTTGCTGCTTATCTCGAGACTACTAGGGACATTCTAAGCTAGGTATCCGTCGTACAAAAACTGTAATACAGTCGCAACCTGCTAACGTCTATTGTTTTAAAGGGCTGCGGAATTTGTCGCAGCCCGCTATGATGCATCACTGAATCAATTTGGCTCCCTGGCGGAATCACTGGGAAATAAAGATGCAAAAATCTTCAATGTTAAATAAATTAAAGAAAGTGGGGGCAGTGAGGGCAGTGGAGGCAACCATGTGGGGGCAGATGCGACAATTAGAAGCCAACCTGATCCTCGCCCTCTGAAAGAGCACATGAACCAGTACAGGCTCGACGCTTGTAAAAGTGAGAAGCCGACAAGGAATGCCATGGATGACCTCACATCATAGGAGTACGTGCCGTTTTTTGCAGATCAGCATTCCGTTAGCGGGTGATGGCCTTAAACGCTGCCCTTCCGTCAGATTGGAACCACACTAGATCCTAACTTTTTTGCATGGTTTCAGCTATCCCGTTCGTGTGCCGTTGTCATGTACGTCCTGTGATGGACTAGTCGACTCCCGTTAAGCTGCCCAAAAAGTCCAGGCGGGCTCACAAGACACACGGAGCTCAACGGAGTAGTGAGAATAGCAGGCATACCACTCACGCTCGAGCGCAAAGATCTTAGTGAAGGTAATGAGTTACAACCCGATGGGGTTACCGTACCTCTAGGGTCCCACGAAAAAGTCTTGTCGAACCCGGTGGCGTGGTGCATTAGTCTGTACCTCGCAACCGGAGGAGACACATAGGCGCGCGAGTTCGAACCCCACCGTTGCACATTTGTATTTATGGGGGTCCGTCTATGAAGCAATGCGAAAAGCAGTCCCGTGCACGTCAGCACACACAGTCAGCAAACGTTAAATCTTGGCTGAGGGTCTTTACTTTACTGTCTGGGATACGACTGTCTGATGTACGACAGCGTTATCATACCTTTATTACAGCTCTGTCGAGTATGGATGGGTTGCAGAACACCCAGAACAGTTTGGAAACATCGGGTTCAATATGCGCCGTACCGCGATTTTTTTTAGGGATATTGCAAAACATACGAAGGATGTTATGGGCGACCGACGCCAAGCAATGTTTCTGAGGCAGATGATGCCATTGGCTGTTTATAACTGGAACGTGGTTTCTAATATAAGCGCCATGGGCTAACGCGAGGTTAAATGACAATTACAACCAACCAGCAACGTTTATTCATCACAACGGTAAGAATTGAACACTAAGAACAATAATAGTAATAATAGCCAGATGTCATGGCGTTTTTTGGATGAATCATGTCAGTCATGAATTAAGAACAATAATTAAATAAAACCACTTTTGATTTGTTTAATTTGACGCTTTTTGCATGTTCTTAGATTTGTTTGTTATCTTAGAGATGCTTGCAGTTTGATATCACTAAGACTATCACTACAATGACTGCGACTACTACGGCTGCTTCACAACCACTGCATATTGTTATTTGTTTATTATTTAGTTGATCCAAAATAATCTCATTAATAATCATCTTTTTTTTTTGTCCAGCCACATGGCTTAAAGATTTTATTAATCCGTTAATAAATACAACCCACTCACTGGGTGTTCGCTATCATGCGGCGACTGGCTGGGTTAAGTCCAATTCATCAATTGCCGACAGAATAACGCGTTATATAACAACGTTAAATTGGCGCTTTTACTGACTTGCGCTAGGAACTGTGCTACAGAAAGCTCTACTATATTCTTAGACTAGACGTCGGAAGCTTTATGTGTGTTCCTGAGCAATTTATAAGTATATATATATATATATATATATATATATATACAGGGTCATTCGTATCAAAATGTACTTCTTTCGAGGTTTGATAGAACTCGGCAAGAAAATATTTTTTCCCTATGGAGGGAGGACGCGGAAACGTTTTGTTTAGGAGTGAGGATGAAATTTATAAAAGTCGTTATTCTGCGTTATTTTCTTCTACATAGTTTTGCAGAGGAAAATTCTGCACAACGGAAGGCACTTTACTAGTTTGCGTAGCGAAAAGCGAATAACCAGATTGAGGAAAGTCATAAAAAGTCGATATGTTGTCATGTCTTACGTTAACGCTTTTTCGTGAAAAACCGTAAAATGTTTCCATTACGACCAAAAATGTATGTCCTAAATACTAGTCGCACGCAATAGCAAATTTAATGCCCACCATTTTCCTACCAAGATGCTGCGTTACGTAGTTATCAAGTAACTAAGCTTTTTCGATAGCCATATCGAAAGCGAAGGCATGCATACTTGCATAGGGTGTATGAGAAAGTTAGGTACATATTTCGAGGTTTGGTAGAACTCGGCAAGATAAACATTTTTCCTAGTAGAAGAAGGGGGTGGAAACGCCTTGGCAATATTTTACGGTTCTAAACGTGAAAACTTGCACGTAAAACATACAACTATGACTGTCGAAAAAGCTTAGTTACTTGACAACTACGTAACGCAGCACCACCACTTTGGTACGAAAATAGTGGGCATTAAATTTGCTATTGCGTGAGATTGGTCCTTTGGACGTACATGTTTTGTCGTAATGGACATTTTTACGATTTTTCATGAAAAGGCGTTAACTTAACATGTCGACTTTTCATGACTTTCCTAATCTGGTTATTCGTTTTTCGCTACGGTTCTCCCGCAAACGTAGATTTTGTACAACTATGTAGAAGAATATACGGCAGAATAACGACTTTTATAAATTTCATCCTCACTCCTAAACAAAACGTTTCCGCGTCTCTCCATAGGAAACAAATATGTTTTTGCCGATTGTTTTTTTATCAAACCTCGAAAGAAGTACATTTTGATATGGATGACCCTGTATATATATATATATATATATATATATATATATATATTGCTTTTTGTATTCACACAGCCGTAATTCTGTTGTGAGCTTGTAAGTATGCATATACCTACTACTTATATATTTGATTTTGCCTATATATAACAATACCACGCCCCCTTTTAAGGGATCCATAATAGATATGTACATACCAGTATTGGTCGGCGGGACGGTGCTGAAAAAACGTTCTGCGACTTTATAACATGAGTCGTGGGTTGAATACACAATGCATAATGCTGAAGGTTAGGTGCTAACGACTTGTGTCGTGCGTGTCGTGCACCAGTCATTCCAGATAAAGGCACATTTATTACAGAAGTGCCCTGCACTGACAAATGTTTCTTCTTTTTTTTCCATAAGGCTAATTAATGCCCGTGTACGGTTTTTTTTTATGTCATGGCAAATTTCTAATCCACTTCGGCATTTACCTTGTCTAAATTGGAAACGATGCAAACCAATTTAAGAGTGGCAGGTCTGGGTCTCGAATCCAGTCCTCCCGAATGCAAGACAAACACTTTGCCACTAAGCCATCTTGCTCGGTTTTAACAGTAGGAACGCTATAACAATATAAGTAGAGAACTGAAATTAAGTCGCCGTTATAATTTTTTTTGTTTATTGTAGGATTGCTTATTGTGTATTTGATATCTGTGAACCTGAACTCTATATGGTGCAGTTCCATGAATATATACATATACCAAATTCACAATACATTTATCATGCTAGGCTGCAAAACTTGGCAGGAAGGAGGACTTGGATTCACACTTGCTTGTATTGTATTTTGCATGAAATACATATTCGCCTAGTGCTGAAACTTGCGGAGTTTGTAATAATTCACGGACGACGTTTAAAATGCGAAGATCTGTTCGCTCTGTTACTCTCGCTCTTCTGGTCTTGCTTTGCCGCCAGCCGGTACCCAATTTCAATTGTAAACGCCAATACAAGAGGCGTCTACGCCATCTGTGGGGGTCAACCCGAGAAGACCGGTTGTGCTGACGCCGACACAGAATCGATTGCCCCCCATGACTTGTAGATGCCCCCCGTAGATCCCGTAACGAATTGTTTAATGTTTGACCCCTCTGTGTATGTTAGATCATACTTCAGAACTAATTTTCAATATGAAGAAGTGATTTAAAATCACATTATAGTTTATGCCCATAAACATATTCATAATTTCTTGTTCGTGTTTCAAGTGTATTCACCATAAATCGGTAGTTTAGCACAGCCATTCGTTCATGTATCATTTTGCATAGGCTAGCAGTATCATTGAGACTTGACTATACTGACCATATGTCGATAAACAAGCAGTTGAGTATGTGGTAACGTCCGACATTGCACTCTGCACAATATTTACATACGCACTTGTCGATTTCATAACAATGGCATGCCGTGCCGTTTCTTTGTGATAATAAATTTCATCTATCACTGCAAAAAGCAAGTCCTCGCGACATAGAGACCCAAGGCCATTACAAATGCCATGTTGCGAATTTCTATAAATTCTCTGTAGGCTTGTATTTTTTGTATACTGAACGGTATCTTATCCTGTACTAAGTTTTATACTTATGCGCATTCGCGGCATAATTACAGTGCAAGCGAAGTGGCCGATGCGTTCTGTGGCAAGCCCAATGTGCGCTCTACGAAGTAACATTTTATCTATGCTTTGAAGATCTGATATTGTCAAATAAGGGGCAATTGCGCAAACACAATAACTTACTATAGGCACAAGGCTTGTTAAGGGTTTTCTAAACTATATTCATAATTTAAGATAGCAACACAACATAATAGGGACTTATCATGTTACAAACATTTAATTATATTCTATAAATACCGAAGGTTTGGATGAATAGATTTCATACTTCTTGACATATTTATATCTAAACACACATGCCACGTCCATATATCAGGAGCGTTTAAAACAACAACATGAGCAAACGTATTGATATATCTAGAGTCTTCCCAACAGTCCTGGTGGCAGCACGGTCGTAAATTCTCGGCTGATATGGTTCATCATCTATTCTCAAAGATCATCATAGCTCCAAGAAACTTTGATTAACAACAGGGATCAAACCGGCAACACCCCGGTAGATGATAGCCATGACTAGCCGACTAGCCTTCTAAATCACGCCGCCACACTTGCTTTTATATATCAAATACAGACATTTTAATTGGTTGTAGAAGTTTTTTCAGTGAAATCGGGGTCTTGTTTAGGACTGCAAGTTAAATTACGATCATCGGTTGTACTGGTTTGGATGGCCCGACATCACCTTGCAAGGGCGTCATTGTTCAGCGAACATACGTTGTGTTCGGCAGAGAAATCCGCTTTCTCTGAGAGATGCGAACGCTGGCTAAAAAAGGGCAAATAGAGAATTCACATTGAGAACAGGTCGCAAACATTTGCATAAAATTCTATGATATACACGTTTCAAACTTTTACGTTCTTTAACTTGAAAACTTAGTGTTTCGGTCAACGTCCAAAGAATAACCGCATTCATTTACATTTCACATACATTTTGTACCATATCGATGGTGGTCCCATTCGTGATATGATTACAGATACTGTTGCAAGGTACCAGTATATATAATGGCTTGAACCCATTGTTCTGGCTGTAGATTATGTCATGAATTCAAATCACACACACACATATATATATATATATATAGGCGGAGATGGCTTAGGCGGCTGACGCACCATTCGAAGCGGAGCGCTGCCATGGCAACTAAGATTATCAGACAATCGCAAGTTCGAGCCCCGGACTTGCTGGTTGTATTAAGCCAGTACCTTCCGCACAGTGCATGGTTAATATTATATAGGTCTACCTGGTATAGCTAGTAGCATCAAGAATTTGCCCATGTTTTAGAGTTCCTGCACGCAGAATATTTGCGTCCGTGTGCGCATGATCCGTGGAAACTGGCGTGCTGTCGGTAGCGTTCTTGCAAAGTTCGGAATGCCTGGAAGGCGTCTTACATTTTCGCGGAAAAGCCATATAGAGGTCGCGGTGTTGCCTTCTATGCGGCTTAGACTGAAGTCGATTCCCGATCAGGTTTAACATGGAACTGGTTATGGAACAACAAATCGTGTTACTGCGCCGTTTGCCTGGAAATATCTTATGCCAAGAAAGTGGGGAGAGAGAAGGAGAACGTCCAGTTGTTAGCGTTAATTACGTGTTTATGGGACCCTCAAGTCAAGCAAGGCATCTTTCTGCCAGGTTCCCTGACTCGTCTCCAAACGCATCGTAGTTTGTCATTTCTCCGCTTCCTGCCATTAGTTTAGGTGGCATGCTAGCGTATTCCAGCAAATTACGACGAACGTACAATTTTGCTAGTGTGCCGTCACGTGCCACACGATGTAACTGTGCACTGTGCTTTCCTGCATCGCTTGTCCGTCTTTTCAGCGAGTATCGCGTAGATCGCTGTTGACCGATAAGGGGTGACATTTCGTTTCCGCCTCATCGATCCCTACACGTCTTGCACAGATTCCGGCCTTGGCCGCATTGCGGGTGACATATCGCATTGCATGGTCATTATTACCCGGCGCCTGGAACTAGACTGGCAGATAGTACAGCAGCGAACCAGCCGAAAAAATACCATAGTTGCCATCCGATGGGTATTACGGCTAGGCCGAAGCATTAGATGATGTGTGTTTGTTGAATAAGCAGACACAGTACGCCATGCGTGACCCCCCGCAGGCCAGGGAAAATTTAATATTATTGTCCGAAAAGTATGTGGAGCCCACCAAATATATATATATATATATATATATATATATATATATATATATATATATATATATATATATATATATATATATATATTATATATATATATATATATATATATATATATATATATATATATATATATATATATATATAATGCCTTCATTTTTTTAATAGATAACGTAGGAGTCTTTTTCTTTTCAGGTTCTTATCAGTGTGATAAGTGAAGTGCAGCTTCAAAGAAGGTCGTTCACCACAAATATAAAATGTTATTAATAATTATTGACACTACGAATATGCATTGAGTTGTAGAATGTAGGATTTTGTTACCAGGACTTTTACGCCAATCGAGCTACATGCAGCTGGTAGGATGTCCTGACCCATTATTTGTCTACGGAGATTATTAGTAGACATTGCTTGCCACGAACTTTGAACTATTCTATTTTTTCTATGCATATATTTTATGTGTATATTCTATAATATGAACTATTCTATTATGGGTGAATTCAGGGAAAGCCTTCAGAACAGTAAATTGCATCTTCTCGAATATTCATTTTGGTGGCACGCATCTTACCAAGGGTTATTCATCAGAATGCCAAGTGAAGCTGATTAAGGCATACATCATTTAAAATAAAATTGTATTGAGTAGGACACCAATTAGATTTCCATCTGGGAACAAGCGCAGTACTCTTTGCTATATATATATATATATATATATAATCACCCCTGTTATTGAAGCATCCGCCAGTGAAAAGGCACCCACAGCGTCATCAGATTATCATATTGACCCGGAAATCGAAGACATCTTTAAAAGCTATGTGGGGTAATCTTTGTCCTGTTTTGCGAGCTTGGTTTTAAACACATACAAGTGGTAAAGCTTTTTTTTCTCTAGACCACTGCGTGTTGTAGGACCCACTTTCATCCCCAATTTTTCAGCAGCATTTTTATAGCATGTGTATCTTAGAACAAAACTTATTAATCCTTGGAAGCCCCTTTTCGCGACACGATAAAACTGGGTTAACTAGATCTCGGGATGCCCTAAAGCAAACGATTTGTTGGCTACAAAGTGGTTTATTTGCTAAATTAGCTTAGTTATTGAGGTTAATATCTAATAACTAGGTTATGTGCCAATCCTAGTAATGCATTAGCCAATAATAGGGGTGTTTGACCTTTGCCTGAAATCAAATAGAATGAACCGGTAGGACCATGTCGACTCCAACTATGACTGATCGGTGCTGCTAAGTCTCATTTGAGGTATTAAATCGGTTGACTATTACCTGCTGTGACAAAAGTGGATCACATACGCCTCAATAGAGCGAGCACTCAAGACATTTTCTCCTACTACTTACTATATCCTCCTTGCAAATATTTGTAAATGTATGAAACAACATACCATTGTAATTGTGTATATAATAAATAAATGACCTTGTTCAAAAAAAAACTTATCTACCCAACGTTTTCTTTGTGGCCTTGACGATAGGATCGTCAGGGCCTTGCTAAAGACTCTTGGTATTGGGTCCCCAACCGCTTAGCGTAAAAAGCAATAAAGGTGAGACTCTTGTGAGCTTGCGGATATATATATACACAGAGAGTGTCCGAAATTATTTTGAAGATAGATATAAGAAATTGTAGCGCTCGTTAATATATTTTCCAATGGAACATGGTCTCTGAGAAGTCTT
This sequence comes from Dermanyssus gallinae, assembly GCA_003439945.1. Classification (NCBI taxonomy): domain Eukaryota; kingdom Metazoa; phylum Arthropoda; class Arachnida; order Mesostigmata; family Dermanyssidae; genus Dermanyssus; species Dermanyssus gallinae. Next base: position 62,282 of record QVRM01000142.1, on the reverse strand, counting down.
GTTTCGAAGTGAGCGTGATATTACTAAAATCCGTGACACTAGTATTATTGCCCGACATAGGAGCACGAAATGTGCGATTGCGAGTCAACCAGTGTAAGCCCATAGCTTTTTTTTGTAGCGGCGGTGGCTTAGGCGGCTAACGCACCGTTCGAAACGGGTCGTTGCCATGGCAACCACGGTTAGCAAAACACCGCTAGTTCGAGCCCTGGCCGTGCTGGTTGAATTTGTTGGACGTGGTTGTCATTGCCTTGCTGCTACATACCTCTGCTGGAGAAAGCCTATATAATTCCAGTACGAGAACGCGATTACGATAGATGCATTTAGACGCTATCGTGCCACAGGCAACTTAGCTCATTACGAGCGTCTGAAAATGTACTTGTCAGAGCGTTAAAAAAAAGCTTTATTCGTGAAAAAATTATGTTTCTCCTGCAGAATGTATAACGTCGGCCAGAAGATGCGACATAGTCGTTTAGAAGAAAATTCGTCAAAAAGAAACTCTATTATTAACCTTCACACGTCCAATACCCAAAATCATTTTACATACATGCAAAGGCATTTTTCATGTGCCCACAAAACACACAGATGCAGGCAAATGCGTGTGATGACATCGCTCGTATGATGAGTGAAACGCTTCGTTTATCGCTCATATGATTACGGCAAGCCATTTTTCCCGGACACGATGCCATAAATCCCTAGAGTTCTTGTTAACAGAGGGGAGCGTTAGCTGGTGTACGGTCTGTATCTGGCGGTGTCCGAAATGGTCCAAACGGAAAAATAGCGGTCAGAACTGGGTGACCATGCGTGTGCCGTAAACGTTTTTTACTTAAAATAGCATCAGTCAATCCATCGATTGTCGAAGATAGCATCCAAAGGAACCCGTACGTTGTGTGCTGGTGCTCCATGGTGTTGCAGCAACATTCTTGGGCAAATACTTTCTGGTCTCTAAATGTGTAAAATTACATGCACACATAAATATATATATATACATATACATGATTGATTGATTTATTATTAGCTTGACATGTATACCTAAATACACGTATAACCCTTTTATATCAGAGGCGCTTAGAGCGGCAGTAAATATACTACCTACGCATCCATATTATCAATGTATCCTCCAATACCTATTGAGCCTTCCTATCAAATAACCTCTTCTTTGTAATATCGACCTGGCTCTTTCTAACATTTGGTCCTAAAGATAGGGCCTCGGACTAGCCTATATCTCTGCTCCACCGGCTGTACATTATTTTACAATATGTTTAACTGGCTCATTCTCTAATATTCTCTATCTGCGCTCTTGAGTTATCGTATACCTACACAATCCCACCCCACTCGTGTCCCATTTTCATTCTCCTCCAAACTCGATCTGAACATCGCCAGATTTCCATTTGCTGCTTGAATCTTTGTTAACCCTCAATTTCATATTTCTAAGATGCTCCCGATTGTTGCCCATTGCTGACTATGTGCCTGACCCTCCCTAGCTGCGAACACTACCCTGCGATCGCACTGTATTCTGATTTTTAATGCCGCCTTCTTAACTAGACTGCATCTGTTTAACCCATATTTTATTTGTGCCATTCTCAGTCCTTATGTATATATATATATATATATATATATATATATATATAGGAAATTTTAGATCAGCGCTCTAAATGCATTCGCTCATTAGCAGGCGCGTTTTCCGGGAATTACTGTCATTATTTGTAGTACAATATTTGTGCTACATGAGCTTCCTATATGTGTTTGTCGCACGCGCATTCATTTGTAGCAGCAGCAGCAGTAGTAGTAGTAGTAGTAGTCGACGTAGCAGAGTCATCTCGAGGGAGAGTAAGAGAAAGTGAATAATCGGTCGGTGCACGTCCTGCGCATACGCCGTCGTTACGCCGACAACAACAACAACAACAACGACAACGACAACAACAACAACAACTTTTACTGGCCGCGATGTTCCTATGACGTCTACAACACAGGCGGCGCCTGCGCGTTGCGTCGACTTCCGTTGCGCCGGGGCACGTTTCGGGATCGCACATCGTAGCGGGAACACAGCGTTTCCATCATTGCCAATGTGCGCCACCTCACGGCCGCCGTCACCACGACTACTGCCCCCTCATCTCCCCTCCCCCAACGCCCCTTCCTCCTGAAGACTTGGCGTTCGCGGGGCGAATGCCAGTAAACAAGAGATGAAGATGCAGAATGGCCGACAAAAAGATGATGGCGCTGATGCCGGCCACAGCTGCCGCAATGATCGTAACGCGGTAAGAAGAGGTCACAGGGGGCGAGAGAGATAACGGGAATTCGGGCGGGGAATAAGGACGCTGTGTGTTCAACGTCCAGCAAAGCCGGCGCCCACCGCGTTGTCACAACAGCACCGCCTTCAATCAGGTAAGCCAACCCAATAACCCATGTATGTTACTACTTGGTGCTGCTACGACTTCGCTGACACGACTACTTCAAGCACGATACGTCGCCTTCCTACATACACCATACCTTCATAATTCTCTCTTTCCCTGGCTCCCTGTCGCTCTCCCTCCCTTTCTCCTTTCACATATGTTTCTTTCACTCTTTCTGTTTCTGTTTCATTCTCTCACCTCATGTCTGCCTGCCTTCTTGGCGGTTTCGTGCCTTTCCCATATCGTCTTCGTCAATGCGTATTCTTCTCCTCTTTATCTGGACACTTCTGTCGTCGTCGTCGTCGTCGGCCAGCACTTGGATGCATCTATACTTGTGTGTCTTTGTGTCTGTTGTCACTTCCCTCTGCCCTTTGGGCTTTGTCGGTCCGCAGCTGCAATCAAGCGTGGGGTAGCTTTGAAACCCCCGACCGACGCGGGCACTTTTGTTCGTGTGCCGGCGCTGCTGATTTGGGCACGGGGTAGGTGGCTGTGTGAGGACCGAACGTCTCGATGGTCACCCACTGTGGCCCCCGCGGGCGCGACGGCTGCTGCCGACGGCCCATCGGTAAATACCGTTGCTGCGTGGTTGTTGGTGTCGTTATGATGATGATGATCACCATCATCATGATCATGATCATTGTCACCAGCCCGAGCTTCGTGAGGCCACGTGGCGGTGGTCGGTCGTGAAGCTGATGATGGCGTTCACGGTGGTTGGTTACTGACGATGTACCGTGATAACGTCGCCGCGAAGGCAAATCATCAGAGACGCCAGAGATAAAAAAAAACGTAGGCAGTGGTGAGACAGAGGTGAAACACAGGGGGAAGTAACAATAAAGAGAAGTAATGAGAGGAAAAGTTAAATAAGAACAAGAAGGAGGAAAAGGGGGAAACGATCGGAACAGCGCTGCAAGATGAACAGCAAGCGGAAAGTAACAGTAGCAATGAAAGCTGTCACGGCAGCGGACGCCGCCTATTATTCTGACGATAATGCTGTGACCTCTTAGCTACGCGGTACGCGGAACATTATCATCGTGTAAGCGTACACCGCTGATTCAGCCGGCCGATAGGCAGTCGACCGATTGTCGTTGACACTTCATGAAAATGCCCTTTGGCCAAACAGCCTGCCATTGCCCCGTGTCTGCCTCGCCTCTTCCTGTTTTTCTCTAATTTCTCCCCCTTCGCTGTTCGATAATGCGAATAAATAATTTGTGGCAATCACGACAAAACACGCCGGGCGCAAAGCTTTCTATTACTGAACATAGGCGCATCGTCAGTATGGTTATTAGCCGCCGTTATCATTGGCACTTTGTTATTACACTGATACTGTCTTTGCTATTCCTTCTCCTAATAGCGGCATTACTATTTCTACTACTACTGCATTTAAAGAATGAGTAACTGGAAAATGCGGTTTGCACACGGGTACACCACTTCAGGAAACTCGTCGTGCACAGTGTGGGGAGGAAAGAGAGACTCACGTCAACTTATAAGGGAACCTCAGTGGGACTCCCCATCTCACACCGGCAGGGAACTCCCTGTGAAAAACTGGGAAACAAGGGAAAGAGTGACTGGCGGCCTGCTTTTACTCTGGAGTCCTAGGTAAGACGCATAGTTGTTCACCATGCCTTGGCTGTGAGTATGCCCATTAGACTGTCTTGCCACTAGGGCAACTAACTTGCAAACGTAGAGGTCGTCCCCAGCTTTTCGAGTTGGTTGTAAATACCGCGAACGCGCATTGACCCTCAGCATGTGTGTTTGGGGTGTCCGTCATCGCATAGTGGGATAATGGCATGAGTCCTGCGTGGAAGTGCGCTCAGACGGATGATCATGTATTAGCCCTTTTCTGCCACGAATAGCTTTTAGTAGACATCTAGAGGGTAATGGAAGCCACAGTAGTCAAACTTTACCTACTGGGGTATCTGTGTTACATACGAGTAGGTGTAGTGTTTAATAAAATAAGTGCTAGGTCTTCTAAATAGTGCGCTATTAAGAATAGATGATACACCAGGCCGCTGAGAGTCAGCGACCATGCTGCTGCTACAAGACTGTTGGCAAAACCAATCCAAGATATTTTAACATGTCCGGTCTTTCGGCTGCCTGTTTGACGACATGCCTCCCTCCGACTCCAAGCCCGTAGGGCAACGAGGATAGTCTAGAACAAAAAACAACAGCCTTCTTGCAAATGTTTTTAATTGCTGCTGGAAGTACTGGTCGGATGGTCTACGGCCCGCTGCTGCTCTGGGTGGTTTAGTTCTACTGCAGCTTAACAACAAGAGTAGCACCCGCAGCAACAACAACTACAACAACAATACGAAAGACGACAGCTTCAACAACAACAGTAGCGGCAGCAGCAGAATCTGACGAAGCCAGCGGATGCAATTCAATGCAAACACTCATTTACTGCGGCACTGTAACAACAACAACAACAACAACGACGACGACAACAACAACGACAACGACAACAACAACAGCAAAAGCCTCAACGCGAGCAGCAGCAGGCAAAGGTCAGCGCAGTGGTGGATCATCGACGCTGGGGACTCGGGGCGTCGGGGCTGGGCAGGCTCTAGGGCAACGGATCTTCTTCTTGAGCTCCTTTGATCTTCGCAGGCCATACGTGTTCAAGCAATGTGAAGAAGGCAAAATAAAAGTGAGCGTGAATACAAGCGGCGTACGACGACCACCGTACTATGTTGTGCGTACTGTATGTATGTGCACGTATTTGCGCATGTGTATACCTGCGTACGGTACATTGGCGCCTATTCAAACGACGCACATTCAAATGGAATGCTTTGCGGAAAGCATGATGATGTAGCTGGTTCTTCGTTTCTTTTTTTTTTTCGTTGTGCGGCGAGATAGCGGCGTTGTCGTTGGTGTTGATCGGCGGGTATGCGGCAAGCAGCGCCGTCGGCGCGCGCTGGGGTAGATACACAGTAGACACAGGATGACGGTAAAAAGATGGCTCGATTCGTTCAGACCAAATAGATATACACATCCGTTAGATATACACAGGAGATGCTCGCAGCAGCAGCAACGGCAACAACAGCAGCAACAACAACAGCAGTAACAACAATAACAACAGCAACAACAACATCGACAACAGCAACGACAGCGGCAGAAGCTGATGAAGCCAGCGGATGCAATTCAATGCAAACACGCATTTATTGCGGCACTGCATAATGGGCGGCCATTTTGTTCGGGCGCTAGACGGATTTGACAAACCACGTTGAGAAAATTATTAACTGATTGTCGTCTGACGGAAGAAGACGCCACTGGGTGCCGGTGAAATGGGTATTCACACAAAGTTCCGCCATACTGCCGACAAGTCCTACCGAGGCGGACATACCGGACGCTTATCGTTTACACCCTACTGTCTGTCTGTTGTTGCAGGCTCAATTTCAGGTGAAGTTAAATATATATATATACATAGAGAGAGAGAGTGGAAGATTGTAATGCTAGTTGCCAGCCATTGAAGATTGGAAACTCATTAACTTCATGATCGTAATATACAGTTAGAATATTATGGTTGTGCACGAAAGTGTTCGGCTTGGTGGCTCGCCGTTTCCCCGTCCCACTACTAGTAGAAATTATTATTATTTTTTGTTTCTGTTTTTTTTTTTATTGTTTAAGCCATGAGGCGTCTCTGCCGTTCTCCTCTACTCAGCTCTATCCCTCTCTTTCATCCCGCATGTCTACCTTCGGTTGGATAGGGGGTTACTTCCATTTTGTAAACCGTCCTGTGAGGGTGCGTCGAGACCATGAGGGCCAGGCTGCTCCTCCCGCCTCCCTCGGCTCCTCATCTCGACCACTTCCCCGTGAGACCCGCTCAAGCTTTTCCCCCCTGGCTGTTTCCTTGACTATCTTGAGTGTCAAAACGGCGTTGAATAAGCTCGTCGCCTCCCTTCATGCCTCCGCCGATGTCATCATGTGGGCGACCACCTCCCTGATAGGCCGGGCTCTCACAGTGGCTGGTCCTGCGTCCCGCGCTTCCCTGAGTGCATCACACCGCAGAACAACATGCTCCACGGTGTCCGCGGGCGCAAGTCTTTAGTTACTAAGCAGACAGCCAAATATAATGCGCGCCCTAAACGTGACACATCTGTGGTGCAGGCGGCCTCCCCCACTACATGATCTTCGTCGCGACCCACCCGTTCACCTTTCGAAGACGTCTCCATAGCGAGTTTTTCCAATTAACACACTTAGTTGCGACTACTGAGTCTAGAAACGGTTTGTGGACACTTCACATCGGCCACCGCACTGTATTTTTAATACAAATCACTTTTTAAGCCCATCGACCCGAGCGTGACTGTTTCCGGCAACCGCAAGCAGAAGCTTATTATATCCGTAATAAAGAGCGGACAGGAGCTTTACTGTGAAGTCGGGTGGGAAAGCAAATATGCGAGTAGATGCACATTATTTAGACGTTCTCTTTTGATCCATCTGGGCAATTTATAAAAGTGACGACCTTGAACCTGTTGTCAGAGTCTTAAACATATGGCTTCTCCTTAAAATATTTAAAAGGGTGGTTAAATTCAGAATCGAAGCGCATCTTAGTTCGATTAGTTTATTTTTAAGGAATCTTTTTTTTAGGGGACCAACTGGAAAATGCGGTTTGCACACACGGACGCCACGGCAGGAAAGCTCAGCTGCAAATATGAGCCGGTAGTGTGGGGCTCCAACCCGCTAGAAAACCAGTCATGTCTCCATCACCGCACTCAACTGGGAACTGCGCAAGCAGTACTTCAAGCAATTGAGGGGATGAATAGTAGCGTCTTTATCTTAGCTGCCCTAGAGTGCCTCACGGGGCCTTGTCAAGTAAAAACGAGTCTTCTCTTATTTGGCGTGCATAATGCTTTCGATTGTACGAGCTATAAGATTTCAATATATAGTCAGGAATCAGCTTGGATTTCTTAAGGCACGCTCAACTGGACTTGTCCTCGCTCAATTCTATCAGGATGTCGCGCATTTTTTCTTAAACGACCAACTTTGCCTTGGTGTTTTTTGGTGGTGTGCTCTTCTTTTGTTTAAAAGCTCGGTCTGGTGGAACATGCAACCAAAACTGGACTCACTTGTTTCGCCCTGCCCAAAAGGCTACGCGGGTTTAGAATCTAAAGCTCAATGAACCGAAATGACACTCTTCCCTACTATTAAATGCTTGGGCTTAACTTTTGCATGAAACGCTTTAGTGCTCGTTATTGCTGCTATTCCATAAATACCTATGTCCACCTCACTAATTTTGGTTTGCCAGTTCCGCATAAACTTCAAAAGCGCGAGTTTTCTTCAGATTTCATCGTCTTTATAGATCTTCCGTCAGCAGCGGGCCACCCTCCAACACGTGAACTACCGTATTCCTGCATGTATTCGATAGCGCAAAAACCCTCTTTAAAAAACCTCACCCAATGTCAATTAAACGCAATTCGCCCACTCTTGTCTTATCCCATATTAGTGGAATGCCATATGTGGCTATGGATACTATTTGTCTCCCGAAAAGAGCAATTGCTGCATGAACTAAAAGTATATGTGGACATTTAATTGCCGCAACTGCGATGGTGGCCTTCCTGACCCTCTCCTGGATGTGTGATGGAAAGCTGCTACCGCTTGATGACCACATCATCAGCGTACAATAAGATTCTGGCCCACTCTCGGGTCCAGCTCGTCCTTATCCGCCCTGGTACCCAAATACGGAAAACAGCAGCGGGCTCAGTCCATCGTCCCGTGCAACACCTGTGGTTTGAGCCACCTCGCCCGCAATACCGACCCAGGAATCAATCAGCACCGTGTTTTGTTTTACCATATTGATAAGTCACCTCAGAACTGCTGCCGGCACTCCCAATTTTGCCAGCTCGTCAATTATGTTATCCTTAGTGCTATGTGAAACGCTGTCTTTAAATCAACAAACACCGCATATATCCAACTCCTCGGCCTGGACAGCGTATCCCAGATTGCTCCTAGCAGCTCTCTAATAGCTGAGTGAGTTGACTTTCTTTTGTTCCTCCGGAATTACCCCCCCCCTTCCCTGCTCCTCCAAGAATATCCCATTAGCTATTATTCCCGAGAATATCTCATACGGTCAACTTTTTATTGTTATTCCGCTCTAAGCCTCTGGTTCAGTGTCTGTTCCCTTTCCTTTTGGAATGATTATTAACGTCGCTTTTCTCCAGGCCTCTAAAATTTGCTCCTTGTTTAAACATTCATTGAATACCTTAATAATTGCCAGCATGGTGCGTATCTTTCATGTGTTTAATTCTTATCAAGTCTTTCTCGTACGCTTTCCCCTGTGGTGCTCTGTCGATTGCTTCTATCACTTCCCTAAGTGAGATTGCCCTCCTTATCCAAACCCTCGCTTCCTCCGTTCTCTGATCACACGGGCCTTTGAATTCTAGTGGGGCTTTCGAAGTTGTGTCCGACCCGGCCAATGTTTGCCTGAAATGTTTGACTAGCCTGCCCGTCTCTACGGAACACTGTCTTCACCCCTGCCGCTTCAGCCATGTATGTGGACCTTCGTCAGTCTCCCTTATTACTACCCACGCTTTCTTTTCCCTGTGGTTTTGCTTTACCTGCTTATACGGTTTCTTAACCAACTAGTAGCTTGCTTGGCCGCCCTGCACCGTTCATTTAACCAAGGTCTCTCGCTTCTCTTCTGTGGCGGCAGCATCGCAGACCTCAATAAGCCTACCAGACTGCGTTTACAGGACTCTACCTGGATTACCCCTGCCTATATATTGCCTCTAATTTTTAGGCGGATGCCATAGGTATATATTTTCTGAGTCCCGCACCTTCCTGTAAAGAATGGTCGTCTTCTATAAATTGTATGTCCCTTCTCTCTATATCGGTTGCAACTATATCAATAACGGATGTCCTGGAGTGGCATTCATATGTGCACATATTCGCCCTGTTAACTACCCATCAGCCGATCTCATCCAGTGAGCCCATCAAGGCCACCGTTCGTTCCGAGTCAATTATGTTTAATCTTCGCATTAAAATCCCCTCATATAATCAGCGGAGCCTTCCGCGGTAACGCTTCTATCCCCACCAAGAGACGCCCGACCGTCGTCTCTGTTGACTCCGTCCCCGCTGCCGGTTGTACATAGGTAGCCACTAGTTCTAGTTTATATGACATTACTGCGATTAGATTTTCTGCTACTATCCCCACGCTCATTTCTCCCACCGTCGGTGTAACAAAAATGGATACCCCCCCCCCCGCTTGGCCTACCCGGATCCTTTTTGCACGATGCCAGCGCATGGTATCCATAGAATCCCCGAACTATCTGAACACCTGCATTCACTACGTCTCCAAACTTAATATTATCTTGCTGAATCGGCTGGTTCTCGCACACGTGCGGCCTGCTCACTGTTGTCTTCAGATGTCAGGTCGGCTTGGAACGTGATGAAGATGTCAATACATGATTTGCCTTCTGTTCGCCCGTGTCGGGTCCTATCAGCGTCAATGGTCGTGGGTTGCGCTTAGATATTCTTGTGGGATCATCACTTAGATGTTCATACACGTAAATTCTATGCGGTAACTACATCGGTTTGTCGTCTACGAGAACTAGGAGTTCCTGTTGAAAGCATTATTATTATGGTGTATAAGGTGGTATTGGTATAAATGATTTATTATGGTATCCCTATTTGGGGAATTAATAATAGGAGTATAACTCATAGGGCGAAACACGCTCTGAATGATGCCCTCAGGGCAGTTTTCAACATGCGCCGTAGCGTGTTCTCATGACCATAAGCGTTTGCCGCTATGGTATATTTACGAGGCGAAATTTGTCATGCTCTACCGTACACCCTGCTGAGTATCTGGGCTGAACTTCCCAATAAAATTCGCGTACTTACCTCAGTCAGATTATTTAAGCGTGAGGTGAAAATATGGGTAACAAGTACAAAATCTAGTCGAAACTACCTGTCAATAAGTTAAAGAAAGCTCGTCATGTGTGTGAACGAGATAATTTTTTGTCAATCAATAGTTAGTTTTGTATGTTGTGAGACATGTTGAAGTATGAAATAAAGTTAATGGTTTTACAAATCTAACAATTCTGTTTATGAAAACCTAAGCATTGTGAAATTGCGGTTCCCTGAATAAACTTCAAACTTGATATTTGAACTGTATATATATGTCTTCTAAATGCACGTTATTCCTACATGGTTCAAGGAGGAAGAGAAACACCGCGTGATCGCTGAGCTTAACAGCAAGGCTGCGAGCATCCTTTAAAGGACCAATGAGCTGGATCTGCTGGGTACGGCGGTGTTCTCCGAGATGATCGGCCCGGTATTGGCCGAAAAAGACGAACAACTTTCCCGACCCTATTAGCTGCTGGGCCGTGTCGGGCGATGCCAAGCATACTTTGCAAAAGGTCTCGGACGTGCCTTCTTTTTACCGGCAGAAACCTTGGACCTTTGCGGCAAGGTGAGGAAAGCTTTTGAAAACATCTCCGACCTGACCCTCGTAGACAAAAGCATGTAAGCAGGTTCGCAGAAGCTTAAAGGTCCGGCCGGGTGGCATGGGCATTCGCTCGGCCATGGGTCTCCGTCCGAACTCGTCGGCAGTGAGCTGGCCGGCTACCAATTTCACGCCACCAATCGTCTCAGGCGTAACACTACTAAAAGAGCGAAATGTCCATGTGGTGGAACGGTGGAAAGTTCACGCGGGACCGCCACGACGCTAATAATAATATCCTCGGGAGCGCTCTCAGACAAGTCGGCTACCGCGTTACGTGGGGATGCAGAACGACAACATGCAATAACCGATGCACTTACCAGCCGGGGCTGGGACCATAATCGGCTATTGGTGTGGGACGTCACTATCTCCGACACGTACGCCTTCGGCTATCGTGCACTAGCCAGCGCGGGCGTTGGCCACATCATTCACCAACGGGAGCCTTCCGTGCATGTGCTCCAAGACCACGTTGTAATGGCACTCGGTCTAAAAGACCACGTTGTAATGCACTGAGACCGAGACAGAAGAGCTTGGGAAGAAGCTCCTCGAGGCTACAGCGGAGCCAAGATTGACCGGGTTTCTCTAATGCCAAGATGATGCTGAGTGGTCGCCCACACTCAAGCAATAATAATGCATTACTATTGTATAACATTAAATAATTAATGCAAACACTAGTCTATAACATTATATAATTAATATATTACGGATTGTGAAATCTGTGCATATAAAAGGAACAAGCCCTTGTTGCAAAAAATGTATGAAATACTTTGTGTAACGATTATTATTATTATAGTATTATAGGATTGAATCGCTGGCGTTTAGTTTATTTGGACTTCCAATATAGAAAATGGAGAGATCTAATTATAAATATAAGGCATTTTATATACAATATAAAATTGAAGCGTTCTGCTCGGGGAACATTTGTTATTGATCTGTTATATTGCTATGTAGTGGAAGATTAAATAGAAAAAATAAGACAATCAAATAATAGATTGACAGTTTATTGTACCACTCTTAGTCCAACATTTAACGGCGATTGAAATTATCTTGTTTCAAAATTCCATAGCCTTATACGGCCTTAGACGGGCCACTCTGTTGCTCCGTTCCATTTAGTCGTCCCTTTATCGCGTTGATTTTATGGCCCACTAATATGGCCCTTTAGAATTTATCTTTCTGGGGGACTTGCAAAATGGATTAATATTACTAAAGACACAGAGATAATATTGGCAACATCGTCTTGGCATTGTACTGATATTAGGTGATGCCATTTTTTGCAACGTAGAAAATACTCTAATTAGTAAATGTTCGACACAAAGGTTGCTAGTGCATAACTTTGCTTACTTTGCCGATATGTTCAGTATGGATAAACACATTTTGACTTCGAAATTATACGCAAGATGCGCGTATGTCTATATCAAATAGAGCAAGCACACAAACTATGGTGACTACCTGCTATTACTAGCTATATTGCGGCAGCACTTTTTTGCGTTTAAACGCAAGCATCTTTGTGACATAGGAACATTTCTCTTTTTTTCTGCATTAAAACATACCCGGCACAGACATTTTCCATGTAGAGCAATCCATGAAATATTCACGCTCACAACGCGGAACCGCTTTTGGCCAGTTTATATTCGAAAGGTACTATACATAATACTCCTAGCATATCTGGCTTGCAATTTAGTTTTTCTCTCAAAAGCTAGTTGCACCACGTTTCGTTTGCAGAATATTTTCACTACATGCCTATAAAGCAGAATATCACACTAGGACAACATCAAATAAATTACGTTGGTAGCATGTTCGTGTCACCTTGGTCTCATCTACATATTCGCCATTCGTAAAAGGAAGCTTTTTTGACATAGTTAACTTTGGATCTGCAATGCGTCAGTTGATCCTACAATTGGAACTGATTATCTACAAATGAGATGCTTACTAACAAAATCTGTACAATCTGTATAGCCTCTAAAGATGATTGAAAATAATTATCTAAAAAAAGTATCTATACAGATTTAGTTCATATGCGTTCATGATAAAATAATTTGCAGGAAAAAAAACAAATATATATATATATATATATATATATATATATATATATATATATATATATATATATATATATATATATATATATATATGTGCTTAATTTAAATCGCATACACTCGCTAAAAACGTGACCATATCGTGTTTCGTCACATCGCTGATATGAGCTCCTCAGATACTTGCACGATTACCTGAACAGATCAGGTACCATGTTGGGGTTACACAACAACAGGGTCTGCCGCTAGGTATTCGTTTGCGTGTGAGCATATAGATGTTATACTATAGCACATTGGTGTGTTACAATCAGTCAACAATCGACGAGATTTGATATGCCTAATTTTACTCAGAGCCGTACACCGAGCATAGAGCGTGGCATACGAATATGGCATTGATTTACGATGGCACGTTAGCGTCGGTTGGTGAGACATTGTGTTCGGCCTTCCTCATGGGCTTTGCTTACACGTGTCCCTGTTTTGGTGGAGCGATGGTATTATATGTGGCCCGTCCACTGGCCATTCGATGAAAAACGCTTTAGACCAGTTTTGCTAAGTGATTTTTGCGTTTTGATTTCACATGTTTTACGTTTGCACGTATAAGTAACTAAAGCACTGCGATGGCCAATCCGTAGATGTTTCGTGTTTATACATATATATATATATATATATATATATATATTCCATCCTGTCAATATGTTTCTATTCACCTACAGTGGGGTAACAGATGTGCGGATCTGTTAACGCCACATTAAATTCAGCCAATGTGGAAATGCGTCTGTATGCTGGGGGTTCCAATTGAGTAAAGCTTTCTCTCACAGTCGAGCTCTTTACAAACCTATGTCGGACAGCTTACCTAAAATCACTGCTTACAAAAAATAATTAAAAATCGTCCCACTCTTATACGAAAGATTTCCGACTCCTCTTTCTATTGACTAAAACCATTTTCTCACATAGCTTGACTATACCCCAGAGCTTTAGACGAGATTTTCCGGATTCCGGATAAATATATATATATATATAGATAAATATATATATATATATATATGTATATATATATATATATATATATATATATATTGCTCCAGCAAAATATTACCTAATGGGTGGAGCACTGCCTCTTCTACGGGATCGGTCGACTCGGGCTTCCTTTTGAAGAACAGTTGATGTGCATCAAGCCATTCATTGAACATCACCTGAAAATGACTTATAATAAACACATAGCCTCTCTCTCTCCCTATATAAATATATTGGGAGTGGTTTATTTCAGTACGGTACAGTGCTATGTATGTGGCTTATCGACTATGTTGATGCTGGAAATTATGATGGCAGAGATAGCAACGAAAACAACAACAACAACAACGACGACACTGATGTAGATGCCATCCTTATGACGTTCACGAGCGGGGCGTATCGCAGCAGTGGGCTTTCATACCCCCCAATCCATAAACGTTTAGGGCTGGGGGTATGATCTGAACGAAGCAGGGAGAATAAAACGAAGCATGGACATCGGTGAAGAAGACACATCGCCAAAGGGGCGAGCAGAGGGCAGCTATGGAAAATTGTCATCATTATCGGGCTGATCCCGCCGCACGCTAATCTTGGGCATCAGTGCGTCAGGCCGGACATAGAAAGATGAGAGAGGAGAGAGAGAAATAGCGCAATAGAGGAAGAAAATACGGATAGAGGGGGAAAACAGACGGATATAGGGAGAAAGAGATAGCCAACGTTGTGCGACATTGGCTTCGACAATTGCCTGCTACCACAGCTATATGATAGCAGGCAGCGCCGCTATAGCGGGAGTGGCAGAAGCAACAACAACAACGACAACAGCCGTAGTCTTGCCGATATTTCATAATAACAACAATCGCAATAATAGTAGAGACAACAGTAACAAAAGCAGTTGTATTAACAATAATAGTAACAAAAACAGCAATAATCACAATTTTAAAATAATATTTTTAAACAGCAACAACAACAATAACAACAACAACACCAATACCAACAATAACAACAACAACAAGGATCACAGCAACTACAACTCAATCCGCCACAATAGCGACGACGTTAACAACAGATAGCAACAACAATAGCAGAAACCGCAGCAATAACAGTACCACCACCAACAACAGCAGCAACGATGACACCAACAGAAATAGCACCGTACAAGCACATGATCACCAGCAACAACAACAATAACAACAGCAACAAAGATGACAAACGACAGCAATAGCAAACAATAACAACAACGATGGCAAACAATAACAGCGGCGGCAGCAGCAGCAAGCAACAACAACAACAACAACGATAGCAAACAATTACAGCGGCAGCAGCAACAACAACAACAACAAGAACAACAGCAGTATCGACAACAACAGGAACAACAGGCGGTACTGCCTCTCGTATCGGGCTCTATCTATACCGTAGCTGCGTCCGTTGTTCATAAGATGATCGTAGTGCATCGAGGAGCGAGCGAGCGACTCAGTCAGTCTACAACGGTTGCTCGTAACGGCTCGTCGTAACGTCTTATCGGTTTGCGGCACTGGCGTCCGTTGACTGGCGCTGCAGCTTGTCCTTCCGGCTCGATCATCTCGTAGTGCCAGTGCGACTGGCATCGCCACCGCTGCTGCTATGGACTGACTATACGCTATATGTCCTAAAGATGGCGACCGACCGAGCGAACAAATGACGCTGACGACGACCACGATGATGACGACGATGATGACGATAACAACTGCAGCAGGAACGGCAACAGGAAAAAACAACAACAACGACAACAATAATAAGAGCAGCAGAAAGAATAGCAGTAACAGCAACAATAACAACGACAATCATAATAACAACAACAATCATAACAACAGCAGCAGCAGCAACAACAACAACAACAACAACAGTAGCAACACCACCAAGAACAACAACATTAAAAGCAGCAGCATCATCATAGTCATAGTTGTTAACTTCATCAACTTCACCATTATCATTGTCATCATTTTCACCATCATCATCATGAGCATGTTTACCATTTATCAGCGCCAAAGCTATAAATACCATCGTCATTATCATCATCATTCAAGTCATCAATTACCATTAAAATCACCATCGTGTATTTAACGAATTCGTCATTCGTACCATCATGAACATCATGATTGTAATGATGAGCATCACCACCATCATCATCGTTATCATATCCATCTACAGCAGCAACAGCACCCCCGTGATAATCATCATCATCATTACCATTATGATCATCCCGGTTGTCCGTTGCCCCACCACCACCACGAGCCCCCACCAACACCACTACCGCCACCCCACCGCATTGGCGTTATTGCCACCCAAACGGGGTCATCACCATCTGCTGCTGCTGCTGCTGCCACAACCACAACAACAACAACAACTACTACAGCTACTATTACAACTACTACTACTACTACAGCTACTACTTCTACTATTACTACCGTTACTTCTGCCTTTGCTTCTGCTGCTGCTGTTGCTGTTGCTGCTGTCGATTCTATCAGCACCGACCTCCCGCGGGCCGGCCGGCCAGCCCACCCGGCCGCCCGCGATCGCCAACAACACCGAAGACCGAACAACAAAAGGAAGAAAAAGAAGATGAAGAAGGAGAAGATTTCCATCACCATCATCATCATCGCCATCATTGCCAGCAACAGCAGCAGCAGCATCTTGTCCCCTCTCAACGTCTTCTCCCCTCAGCATGTCGCCCCACGTCTCCCCTTAGCATGTCGCCTCCAGCAGCAGCAGCAGTGGTGGTGCTAACGGCCAGCCGCAGCAATGGTGCCAATAACGGCTATCCGCGGCTGTGTGTCTGATGCCGGCCGCTTTGGTAACGCTGCCCCTCTGCTCTCAACAACACGACGACTATTGCCACCACCGCCATAATCCTCCTCCTCCATCTCCTCTCCAGCTGTTGGCCGCAGGCATAGACCGTTGGCGCGCACCGTTGGCGTGCTGGCCCGCGTGGCCCAGTCGTCCACGCATCTCTTCTCCTTGCGCTGTAACCCCCTCGCCTCCCCCAACTCTACGCTCTTTCTCTCTCTCTCCCCCCTTCTCGCTTCACTATTTCTCACTTCCACTACACCAGCTGCTGGTGCTGCATCTAGAGCTACTACTACTACTACTACTACTACTACTGCGAGCGACGACCGTTAGCACCGAAGCACAGCCAAAGAGGAAGGCGGCATAGTAACGGCCGAACGGCTAAAGCAGCTGGACCACTTCCACCAGCTTCATACAGCAGCCCCAGCAGCGGCAGCAGCGGCAACACCAGCAACAACGCAGACAGACGCCGTACGCATGCACGCTCCCTCATTCGGTATCTAGCTCGCTCGTAGACAGACAGACGGACGGACAAACGGTCGAACCAACGGTCGAACGGTTGAAGCGCCCGAGCTTCGTTTGGTTTCGTTCGGGTTTGTTTCATTCCGATGAACACCGTCGGACACCGGCGACTACGAGCCTCCCCCACCACGATGAAAACAAGAGTAACCATACCGATGATGATGATGGCATCGATGACGGCGGTGGCGGCGATTCGTGCTTGTTGTTGTTGAGGTTATTGCTGTTGTTGGTGTTCATTATTATTATTATTGTTGCTGCTGCTACTCATGGTGTCGTCGTCGTCGTTGTCCTTGCTGGGGGGTACTGGCTGCGCGCGCTGGGGTAGTCAGTGAGCAAGGGTGTGACGACTGTTCCGACGTGTCGCCCGTCGTCCTGTGCCAGTAGCACAGTGTAGTGTCAGATGTGCGGTTGTTGTTGTCGTGAGCAGCTGTGCGAACCACCACTACTACCACTACGACTCTTACTGCGACTACGACTTGTGTGTGCAAACAGTGCGGCAACCATCATCGACATCAACTGACCGCTCTCCGGTTAGAGTTCCGTGTGTTCCGTGTAGAGGATTTTGCTGGGGGGTTTGTGTCTATGCAGGTGTTGGTGGGCCAGTGTGTCGCCAGTGTTCTACATGGGTGTCTACATATAGGCGACGGCAGCGGCTGGAGTGCGCGATGTGTTGCGGTGGTCGTGGATCGTTAAGGTGAAGGTACTTCTCGGACGCCGCGGAGGCAATTGACCTGATTGATATGCGTTGAGGCGCAACTTTGTGTGAATTGCCTGTGAGTCTGTAGGTTTTACGAGAGTGCGGTAAGGAAAGAGAATTCTACGTAGTGAGTGTGTCTGTGTGAAAGAGAGAGAATTCCGTGTAATGAGAGAGAGAGAGCGAGCTAGAGAGAGCTGCAGCAAAAAAACGTTCTACCACCGGCTGGATTGAAGGAGCCCGCTCAGTTCCGCTTCTGTCGCTGATGATCTCTAATCTCTTTCTCTATATATGTACAAGCCTAGTGGCGGTGCCGTGTTGGTTTTTCTGAGAGTTGAATCGAGTTGCGGAAATACACTCGGACACATGATGATGGTAATGCTATTGTTGCTGCGGCCTGCCTCGATGTAGCCGGTCTCTTCCGGCAGGATAAGCGTGAACCGTGAGCACCGCAAGAACCGTCCGGGAAAATTTGCCGAGCAGCCACTGGAAGTTCGCGCTCAGCACACCAGCAGCGTCTTCTAATCGTATCGTTTTGGATTATTCTCAGCCATCTGAGCTGTTCGGCCATTCGGCAAGAACTCGAAACGTAGTTGAGTACGTGCCACCGCCGCCGCTCCCGCTGCGGCCACCTTACTGCTGGGTAAGCTAGACTCAGATTGCCGCTTGGATTACGATTCTTGGCAACTCTCAAGAGATGTCCTCAGTATAGAATATGTGTGTGGTTCGAATGAGGCAGAGTCCCCTTACGCGGTCGCGTGCAGCATTTGCTGCCGCGATTCACTAGCAGCTGATGATGTGTTTAGCGCCACTTTTAAACGAGAGTTCTTAGAAGGAACACAACACACATATCAAAAGGTGTTGCGGAAGTGAATCCATAGTGGAGATCGGACGGTTGCTTACAGATGTTGATGCAGGCGTTGTGCATTCTGTGTGTGTATTGTATCTGTGCTTCATTCGAATTCGTCTTGTTTGTGTCATAGATATGTAGTTGAATCCTAATCTGGTTTGCACCGTTAGACGTTTGAGTTGCTGGAGCCGAGTTTGCTTTGAGATCTCTTTTGTTTGTCCAACTCGACGGACACGCTAACAAATGAGCACACTGCAAGCAAGGGTGGCATCTGAAACGTAGCACGGCTAAGTACAACAAATATGCGAACAAAGCACATATTTTAATACCGAACCTATGGGGGTGTCAGAAAAATCTTTACATATTTTTCAATATTATGGGCCTGTTCGACCTACACTGCGGTAACGGTGGCTACAACCCGTGCTATCTTAGGACCTTTTCTCATTGGCGCCATGCTCGGTGAGAAGAGGAAGGAAGATAATCAAAGATGCTGCTCCCTATGCCGGCCGTCTGCTACGAATGTATGTGATATATAAAATAAACGGAATGACTAGTCGTTGTACTTGACCACCAAGAACGGCTTGTTCACTTCCGTAAATCGCAAATAGAAATCCACTAAATTCGCTTAAACAAAAGTTCCTCCGAAAATCTACAGAGGGTGCGCGCAATATTTTTGCTATAAAAAGCACTACTTAGCCTCTTCGTGCTATAGCAGTAAAACAGCAGCAGCGTTTTATAGCAGTGGCCTCTGGGGCTGCACATCTGACTTTTACACGTGCCTTGTCCGTAAACACATATCTTCATTGTTTGTAGTGTCCATTGCCGTACGTGTAAGTCTGACCTGCCATTTATCGCAAAACCTCCGCAGGCATCTGTGGTCAAGGCTCTGCGGTGTAACTTTAGCGCCGGCACGCCTGGGCGCTACATAGCAGTTAATTTGCTGGAAGATGCTTGTGAATAGCAGTGTAAACAGACGCCTACACATCTGCAGGTATCGTCGCTCAAACAGTCGTTAGTTGAACAGCCAATCGGCGCAGTAATAATAATTGCTGGCGTGGTGAAAGCAGGTTTATCTTCAGAAGAAGGGCCTGCAAACCATTTAGGGAAAACAAAGGAAATAAGTTCGCCGTGGGGTGGATGGGCAATCACCGACACAACTGTCTGTGGAAATCACAAGTTGGAGTTCGTAAACTCCTTCCCATACTCGAGCCTTAGGGTCCGTTGTATGGGCACGACCTTCACACAACATATCAGTGACAGGTGGCGGGTGGAAATTTATATTATTTCGTATATTTGGAGATGAGGGACGTTCGACGACTGGCACTGCGTGTTGCTGCTGCTATATAACTTTTTGAGCTAAAGATTGCTCCAATGCTGAGTTACAGTCTCGGCAGAGTGTGGGCACATCTCTCGGCGGCAAACTTTGCTCAAGTGGAGAGATGTTTGCCACACATACTCGTATGAAGGTGGTTGTCGGTCTTGCTCGGACGGCGAGAAGTCGCTTTATATACTTGCTTACCGGCTGTGGGCCGGCAGTAGAAAATAGCCAGAGTCACCAGGGCAGAGGTCACCGATTACTGAACCACGCCAGCACCTTTTGCAGAACTGGCAGGGGAAGATTGTTGAAGCGTTGTTGAAGCGAAGATCGAAATTGTACAGCTTGACATCTATAGTTCTCGGTATCTTTGGGGCAAAGCCGCATGTTCTAGCCGTCACGTGTACACGTCTTGCACGGCTACCACCAGCTTGTGAGCTTCACTACAGGTTTTCGCCAGCCAGTGTGACTAGCGCCAATGCCGGTTCTGCTCGCAGGTTTACGCTAGTTACCACGTGTTGAGCTGTCAGACGCCTTAGCAGTTCGTGCGCTACATTTCAGCGTGGGATGGACGCCAGCGTCATAAAGCGTCTTTCGTTCTGTGAACGTATGGAAAATACAACTGAGTTATGAAATAAATGAAACTGTAAAATAATGCTCAATTACATCAAACACAGTTGCAATTAATAAGGTCACTAATAAGTTCGTTATTAACAAAGTGATCGGCTTAACCCACATCGCAACAAATTGCACAAAAGTGTTCTAATGTTAAGTGTAACGACGGCGGGATTATAGAGTCTTTTTTTTGTACCTTTCTCGTACTTTTGTACGCGGCATATTCATTCTAAATAAATGTTGCTCACAAGCGAACCTTGAGCTTTGACAGTTCGATTCTCAACTCCAATCCTCTTGTTCAAAACGCTTGTTAGCGATAAATGCATGTTACCTCAATATGCATGAAGAGTGCGCAACGTTTTTAGGTGGTACGTGTAAATAATAATAATAATAATACATGATCGCTCTATTAAAAGGTGTATTGAGAGGTTACAGCTACATGATGTGTGACGCTTATTCTCCATGCGAATAAATCACTACGCGATTAAATTATGTCATTGCGTGCTGATGGTAATTGAGTTAAATAAACTGTACATTGGTTGTGCGTTTTTGCATATCTTGCCAAACGCGTTCTTTTCAGCGATTTCTTATGTTGTTAGACCATTTGTAAAATCAACATAACCCTAGCTCAGATTACATTTGTGAGAAACTCTTGGCATATATATATTTGATTTGAATCACACACAGGTACTGCGTATGTTATAATTGACACTACATATGCATCAAAGAATATAGCATAGAATTCAGGTTTCATCTATAATGAATGATCGTATTTCCAGTTGGCCGCATTTGTAATGACGTTACTGATGTGCTTGGAGTACTTAAAATCCGTCATATATGTATATCCATATGTATATATAGATGTATACATATACAAAACGTCTGTATAAGTCGAATGAAAGACGGAAGGAGACTTGGATGCAGTGAAGCCCGCAATGCCGCCTTGTTGTGCGATTCTCTGGCTGCACGCCAGGCAAACTATTGATTATTTCACGTTTCGCAATACATTTTGGTAGAAGCATTATTTGGCTTTGACGATTATTTATTGTCACATTAAAGAAGCAGTCTATAAGATCGGCGCTCACAGGCTGCGACAGTACCCGTGCGTATTTGGTTTTAAATAAAAAGTTGACAGCGACGGAAGGCTTAGAGCATTCGGCTCGATATCAGATTTTCTGCAGAGCCCTTTTAGGAATCTTCTCTGAACGCCTTCAATCATACCTATGCGCTGAGAGAGAGTCCGCACGCAAGGTCGTCAGCGTCTAAATCTTTTTAATATTCAACGGAATGTAAAATTTTATGGCTAAAACAAATGTTGTGTGCAGCATAGAGGAGAGATGCAGCTCCCCTGTGGGACACCGGACGAAGCCCATCGTGGCCCACTAAGAGCTTTCCCGCATTTCCCTCAAAACGACCGATTGTATAGAATAGCGGCAAGCCATTGCGAGTCCGTAAATGGACATGGAGCAAAAAACGAGTGGTTCGAAGATACATTCGTTGGCCAGTTGCGCGTATTTTATCGTTTTTTTGCCGTTTTATTATGAGGTCGACTGAAGGTTATGTATGTTATGTATATATAAGTCTCCAGTGTCTACGTTCGCGCTTACGTGGTAGAGCACCAGTGTGTCAGTAACCGTCGCGTCCTATAAAAGGGTGTTTCCCTTTTCGAGCAGCATAAAGGTGAGACCGTAGGGGCGTCTACTGTCAGATCTAAGAGACTCTACTGTTCCCGAATGCAGAGAACCAGTGCCGTCTAAAGGGCCCTAGCCGTTTTTTTAATTTTATTTAATGAAGTTTGCATTGACTGCCTTCACCTTTGCTGCACGAGAAGTCATGTGTTCCCTAAGCGTCGATCATCTATGCATTTAATTTAATCTAGCACTCAACCTCCAAAACCTAAGTATCGACGAAAACTTTCGTTCGATTGGCTGTGGTTGGGATTTCGAGGCCGCAAGGAAAGAGTTGCTTGAGGCAGAACACACTTGTTAACTCGAGGCTTAGATACTTTCTAAGGCAGGTTTTTAGCTTGAGATTTTGACACGCTGTGAGGCTGGTCCTTAGCCTGGTGTCGATAGTGGAAGGAGTTCTTTACGCCCCTCGAAGTCGGCGCTGCGGGCCAGGTGGCGGACCCTTACTGCTTCAAGGAAGGAAATGTGGTAGGCGCAATAAGTTGTTTATGCCGCTGCTATTGCTGTTGATATTTTGTAGGTCAAGGTAAAGTCCATGCGCGAGCTCTAGAAGTAGCAATATGTATGCCGTTTTGCTACTTATAGCAGCCCAAGCTCAGAGCTTCTTTCCTATCACTCTGCTTGTTGATCCTGTAATGGTTGCGCCCGGAGTTCGCCCCAAGGTCAGGTTCTGTTGAACCTTTCCACTGATCGCCTGACAGCCAGATAGATCGACATGTTTTGCCTCGCTTTGCATGCTTTGTCGAAGATTTGTTTTTCTATTTTGAATTAAATTAAATTGCTTCGATAATCCTTTTCCACGCATTATTGCGTACGTACAGCACTCACTGATTGAATGATTGACAAGGACGGCGTTGGTTTTTCCAAGGATCGGGTCCGACCTTAACCCCTACACAGAGAGCTGGTTCTTGTTCTGACAAGTAAATAGATTCCAGTGCAAACTGTTATGTTAGCTGCTAGTCTATGAGAGATTAGCGAAGAAATAACAAAGCAAAGTACTATACATAAGCGGGCATTTCTAGGAGAGTGCGCACGATCGATCGAGTATCGTGCGTTGAGTGGGACAAGTCGACGATGTCATGGATTGATGTTGATGCGCGGGGTATAGCTGGAATGGAAGAGACAAGGAGAAGACCGATAACAGAACGGAAAGTGGTCTTGATCGGCACACCGGTCGTGGTGACACAGCGTTCGTAAAACGGACTGAAACAAACAAAAACCGCAAACATAAGTAGCACCAGCCGCTTGTGTTGATCGGTTGTCACCGATTGTCACTCGTTGTCAGGCGTTATTTGTTGTGTCGGAAAAAACGTGCCTTTGTGTGTGGTCGCTACAGTGAAACTGTCTCAAATTATGCTGCTCTGATCGAATAGTAGAATCTTGAGCACAAATGGTACGTATCTGAACGGGTCCGGCTCCAAGGTGGTGGACGGCATTCGGCACTGCACAAACGCGAAGGCATCGCGGCGCAAAACCAGCATCCAGCAACCAGTAATCGAAGATGATACTTAGTTCGTTCGTCCGTAGTTGTATGAGCGTCTGTACGGGCATACACGCATGCATGCAGGCGTCGTACGTTCGTAGTAGTCGTACGAACAGTTGCAACATCGTGAAATTGAGCTGAAATGGCTTCACGCGCGTCACAACTGCTCGCTGCTTCGACAACAAACCAAGCTGATGACAAGCTTGATAAAGTGGCGTTACACCTCGCTGCGATTCACGGCGGCGTTGGCTGATACATATAACCAACTAGTTTCAACGGCAAAAACAAGATGGATCGACCTGCACTGACTGGCTCCTTTAGGATCACTCTCGTGTCTCGTATGCTGCCCTTAATTAAGTTTAGCAATATGGTGTGGTCCAGATGTATCCTGACAATCGTACGAACATATCCAATAACAACAATGCAGCAGCAGCAGCAACAACAGCAACATAATTAACGATGACAGCAAAAGTAGGAAATTTTAACGAAAGCTGAAACTACGGTATGGAGCGACATGAGAAAAACGACGGCGAACTATTGTGATGAAGAAAGTCAACGAACATCAGTGCCGGCTAAACAATAGTCGAGTAGTAGGAACAACAAGAACGTTCAGTTTAGCAATAATAGGAAATCGTAGTAACCACAATATGTGTAGCAACAACAACAACCACAACCATAGCCACAACAATAACGGCAGCAACAACAGCAACAGCAGCAACACAGCAATAATAGCAACAGTAACAACAAAAATATTAGTCGTTAGGCCACTCAGGGTATGCCTACAACAATTAATAGCAGGATGCCGGGCTAAATATAGTGGAAGTAAACGTTTTAGTAAAAATGTAGATTACATACAAGCAGGAAATTTAAGGGATTTGATGATCGATAGATATTAACAGCAATGAACGCCTATCTTAGTAACGAACGAGCGTTTTGGGAAATCCTTCCACTCAGAATGCATTTGTCTAGTCGACAATGAATGATGATTCCAGTCAGCGTATATATATATATATAAATGTAGAGACAGAAGAGAGAGAGAGAGAGAGAGAGGGGAGGGCTAGATCGATACTCGCTGTAGTAGGAACTCTCCAGAACGAGAATCCCTTGTGACCGCGTTTAGTCTTTTCCAAGCTCTTTAAAAATGTTGACGTTTCTTCACCCATGGGTCCGTAAGTTTCTATGGCAATTGGCTTGACGATTAACTACGGATTGAGTTCTCTGTATTTCGTTAACTTGCGGATCCTCCGCAAGACAAGCAGAGGCACCAGCTTTCTGGCTTGTTCGAGCGACGTAGCTCCTGGCCAATGTACACGACACGGTAACGTCCCATACAAGTAGGCGACCTCTTTTCCAAGGTAGATAAATTGTCTTTAGACTGTTGTTCATGACTGAGTCTGTCTCCTAGCAGTCCCTCCAACGTCTCACATCTTGTTGATTCTAGCTATCCGTGTTTTCAGCTGTTTATTTTGCAAGGATTTGTCCTAAAATATTTTTTAAAAGTGGCTTATTAATTGCTAACTAGGCGGCCTTTGCTTAATGGCGTACTCAGTGACGGACACAGGTCACTGTGTCTACTATAGAGAGGGAATAACGCAAGGCGACAATGGGTACACGCACAATGCTGCCTGCTCTGTCAACCTTGCCCGCGTTTTAATGGATAAAGTTTAGGTCAAACGTTCCGGTCTCGGGCAATAGGTAAACAATAACGGAAACTAAACAGGTAGTCACAAAGCATTATATTCCCGCTTGGCATATATATTGCTGATAGATATGCTGCTTTGAGTAGCTTCATTCCACCAAGACAATCTATGTACAGTTGTTGTTACCCCTTGAACAACCCGTAGAGTGAGCCAGGCGGAGAACTGGATTAAGTGACGGCTCTTCGTGCACTCAGCAGAAGCGTACTATTAGAAGCGTAAAACATAATGTAAAATATAAAATATATATTTATGAAATAAATAAAAAGAGTAAGATAAGTCACATTGCTGCATGTATACCATCCAGACGTATAATGGAGCTTTGAATAGATCACAGCACCAGATTCATCATCCTCCGCTCGCTTCCTGTCAATTCATGGCACATTTATGATTATTATTGGAAAAAGAGATTGTCTAATTAAAAGAGTTTTTGATACAACCCTTTTTCTGAGCCCTGAAACTGCTCGTAAGAAATTTCATTTACGTGGAAAACACCAGAGTGGAAAACTCTGCGTGCTAATCTACCGCTTACATATATAATACAGTCCTACTTTAAAGTTAGCGATACTTCAACTCAGAACACAATGTTTTACTTTGTGTGTGCCAACATAATCTCTTAATATTAATATTATTATTAGCAATAAGCTTGAATGCTTTATAAGTCTGATTCTGGGCACCTGTTGACGGTTCATTCTGAAATCTCGCATCTTTCGCGTGGACTGGCTGCGATTTTCGTAAAAACAGGTTGGGGACGTGCTATAAAGTTTCTCTAAGCACATATGATGAGCTCATATATCTGTATATTTAATCTTTTTTTATTATTGAAATGTTAGCTAAGCAATATATATATATATATATATATATATATATATATATATATATATATATATATATATATATATATATATATATATATATATATATATATATATGCAGGATATCCGGATAATCTCGTTTAAAGTTCTAGGGTTTGGTCAAGCTCGGTGAGAAAATCATTTTGCCAATGGAAAGAGGAGCGGAAGTGTTTCGTATAGGAGTAAGATGATTTTTAACGAATTTTTTTCCATGCTGTGATTATAGGTGGCTAAGTTTGACCTAGTTTATAAAATGCACGATTTTGAGATTGCATTAGTCAATTGAAAAACCGAGCACACCGGTGCATTCTCTTAAGTAAGTGTTAGTTAAATTTTCTTCGGAATGCGGCGGTATGCTTGGTTTTAATTGCGTTCTCTTCACAAACGTGCATTTTGTAAAATTATGTTGGACAGCCTTTTTCATTGCGCTAAAATTATTTTCGTGCTGAGCTTGACCACACCCCAGAGCTTTAGACGAGATTATCCAGACATATATATATATATATATATATATTAAAACCAAGGCTTAGCTAACGGCACGAATCGAAAATAATGGCAACTACGCCATAGAGCAAACAACTCTTTGAGAAACAAGTACTATAGTTTTAACCATCAGCAGCGTATACAAAAACATGTGAAAAACATATTCGAGTCAGCGATTTGAAGACAGCAAGCTGACCACTCTTGCTATGGCTGCGCTATTGTAGTCGTTGCAATGGTTCGTGAAGTCGTTCTTCTTATTCCACAACGCATTTTCTGGCATTCTCGTGACGATTGTACGAATACATATGGGTTGTATGTGTGTATTATTTTTTTTTTGTGCGACTGGTCTGCGTGTGTGTGGTCTATAAAGAGCGAACAGCGGAACTCTCGGCAGACGGTGGAAATTTGGTTCTCTTGGAGTATCACATCAGCTCACCCCGAGTCGCCCCCCCCAAACGGCCCGCCACTGCTGTTGTTGTCATTGTCGCTTCAGATCTTAGTTTCATTGTTGTATCACCCCCTGAAAGCTGTTTCTAACTTCCCTTTCTTAGTTTTGTCTCTTTGTGCCTCCCCGCTCAAATCGACTAACCAAGTGGTCGGATTTGGTGTTGTTGCTTATCGCTATCAGAATGACAATAATGCCCGATGAGCCGAGCAGAAGCGCTTTTACGCCGCGTCCCCATATATATGTATATATATATATATATATATATATATATATATATATATATATGTACTATTTGCAGATTTACGCACACGCGTGATTGTGGCACTGGCAGAACTGTATCTTATTATTATTATTATGGTTTTTGTTATATCTGCGAACCATCGACCGAGTCGGAAATGAATCGTCATTGGCGTCAACCAGTGCGCAATTGAGCATCGCGAACAAGAACCGCAACAACACAAATAGCTATAGCAATAAACACAACAAAAACAACAATGCCAACAACAACAGTAGCAACAACAACAATGGCAACAACAACAAAGACAACTACAAGAACAGTAACAAAAGCAGCAACATGTTCTTAAATGCGTCCAACTTCTCGGCCCGCAAAAACGGTACCATGTGAAGAAAGTGCTTCACCCGGACCCGGCCTGCTATTTGATATACTCCCCGAGGGGCTCTAAAATTTCAGAGCATTTATATAAAGTTCCATATCCGTAGACTGAAAATAGGAATCGACACTAGCCTTAACCTCTTCATTGCTGGAAAGACTCTTTCCACCGAGACTATTCTTCAAGTTTCCAAAGAGAACATAATCACAGGGAGCCAGTCCGGAAAATAGGGGGGAAGTTCGACACTCAATTCGGCCAGTTTTTCCAATGCCAGCCGCGACTAAGGAGCATTGTTCTTGTGAAACAAAACAACCTTCTTTTGCAAAGCTGGTTGTTTTTAGTATGCTCTTGTTGCAGGCGATCAAACGTTCCTGCAAAATGTCCCCCTGAGATCGCTTTACCGCACTCAAGATAGTGACGAATAGAATTATTCAACGTTAGTCCTTCCAAGAAAGCCATTATTTTTCTGGTCGATGCTGTTGTCCGCATTCTCTTCGGAGGTTCTTCATCGGGTGCACACCATTGGTGAGATGCTCCTTGCGGTCTCGGGAATGTAGTGATGGACCCAACTTTCTGAGTCATGAATCTGTGTCAAAAACCCGACGAATTTTTTGACATCTTGGCCAAATTTCGTTGAGAAACGGAAACACGCGCGTATTCTTGCCCTCGATAGGGAAAGAAAGAAGAAAACGCGACGCCCATTTTTCTCTGAGCATTTCATCTTCCTGTTATTGTGCAGGATAGAATGCACACTACCCAAACTGAATCTCAAGGTCTCCGCTATCCCTAATGTTCACTCGTACATCTGAGGCAAAACATTTCTGTCTATCTGGTTTCGGTGAGAACAAGCAGATACATTTTCGATTCTAATTAGCTCATTCTAAAAACTTTTTGAGCTACCCAGTATTTTCTCGGATATTGCTATATCTGCCGCTTCGAGCACCACTAAAGTTCGGCGCAAATCAATGTTAACGTAGATAGCGCCGTTGTCATTGAAGCTATTTTGTTGGTGTTGTTGCTGTAATTGTAATAGCAGTCATGTTGTTGTTAAGAGGTGGTTGTACGTCGGCAGAATTTGCCAACTTGTAGTGTCGACATACCCGCTGCAATTTGACTTCGAAGAACTCAATCACATCGTCCCACAACATTCAGCACGCATGGACTCAGAGCGTTTCGCGTAATGAGAGTGATGAAAACACTCATATATAAAGAGAGAAAGCAATATATATATATATATATGTATATATGTATATATATATATATATATATATATATATTTATGCGCGTGTGCACAAATATATTTTAGCGGGTAATTTTTCAATTAATCCACCCACTACTCACACAGCTATATGTATTCGTCAAAATAACCGACGATGTACCAGAAAATAGCCAATATGCAGTGAGTGTAGTGGTCAGCAAATATATATATATATATATATATATATATGGTGTATAGAATTTGTTTTCGCTAGAGATGGTCACTTGAACAGCCGGGCGTTTGAAGAAACCACGCTAACGGTTCGATTTGTGATGGCATTCACGACGTTTGGTTTGCTGGTATTGTTGTTGCTGCTGATGCTGCTGGAACTGTTACGAGCCGCTGCAGGATCGCATTGTGCCCGAAATACTATCCACGCTGCTCGCACGTTCCGAAGCGTTCACGTTGGAACGGATAAGACCCAATGAATGGCGAATTATACCGGCCGGCTGGGTGACGACGATCAAATGCTCTATAGTGTAATGCTGTAAATGCTGGCGCTGGACGCATTATCGTCGAGGATGGTCAGGAGAGGAAGCAAGAAGCGGGTAGAATAAAATTCTGTTACATTTTGACGGAAAACGATTTATACATATACGAACGAACACAACAATGGACGATGCCATTCGGCGATGACAAATCCGAACCGGTCATGTCCGAACAGACAGATGATACGGTCGATCTTCTGTCTCTAGATTGGGCGTATCGTGGTGCCGCTTCCTCGAGCTGCCCGTTCTTTGGGTAGCGGGCCGACAAGAACCGTTGAGCGTCGCCGTGAACGATATTCAACGCACCAGCCAGTCGTTCAGCGAAGGTCAAACGCGTCGTGTTCGGCGAAACAAAGCTGAATTCGAAATCGCGCGGGCTCAGCGGAGGGGGCTACGCGTAGTGGTACCCGTAGGCTAGAACGGCAATTCGATTCTCCTGCTTCCTAACGGTGCGTGGGCGGAGTAAGCACATACGTACAAACTTGCGTCTCTATATATATATATATATATATATATATATATATATATAAACGTTTTTAAATATCTTAAACACTCTTTTAAGGATATCAAGATATTTTGCGAACATGCTATACAGGTACATATTCATACAGCGTGTTCGCAAAATATTTCGCGAAATACTTAAAGACGTGTTTAAAGTATATCAAAACCTTTTTTTTTCATTTTAATACAGATTCTGTCGAAATACTATGCCGGTGATGCGGTGGTCTTTGTTGGTCTTTACAGGATGGATACTTTCTCACATAAGTCAGGTTTAACAAACATTCATGCACGTTTCAGTGTTAGTCTCTGGTTTTCTATGGTCGTGAAATTATTAGTGCACGCCTTATTCTTGAAAAAAAACCCACGGAAAAAGTCTAACAGCGTAAAATTGCAAGACCTGCAGGCCAATATATGTCCCATTTACGTAAGACATCCATATACCGTCGGGAACACTTATACTTATACAGGTATCTCCAAAGCCGAATTGTTTCGCCGGCCGTGTAACTTGTGGCCCTATCATGTTAGGTACCTAGTGTTTACTTGTATGAATGCCGTTTACATTTGAACAAAGAAAACTACTCTACTAGGTCATACTGGGATAACGCTCGCCGTTCCTCGCCGTAAGTTGAAAAAGATAGAGTTTAATGAATCCACTGGACCAGAGGGCGTACCTCGGTTACTGTTAAATATGGCATATGTAACGGCTCGTATTTGTAAATCTCGTGAGGGTTATCGGTTGCCTAGATGAGACAGTTTCTTTCTATTCAAACTTCCACCATCCAGGTGGAAACGAGCTTTGTCGGAAAAATATAATTTTATTTACAAAACTGGCACTACGCTGCATTATCTCAGAAGCCCAATTGGCAAAGTTTAGCCGCGAGTCCGTAAGCTCGAGCTCTTGCATCAGCTGAATCGTTAACGTGGGTACACTGGTAGATCCGATGACAAAATACATCATTGTGATGTGGGCGGACCACCCAGTTCTTGGGCATGTCGCCGAACTGATGTTTCCGGACATTGTTTCACACTGTCGGCCACAGTGGTAATACTTTCAGCCGAACAAGTGCCCCGTGATCTTCAACGGCTTGCCACATCAGGTACTAAACCTGTCTCGCGAAACTTTTGCGCAAGATCACCATGTGTGCTCTTACAAGACTGAATATGTGGACTGGAGATTGCACGAAGAGCTTGCCAACATCCCCGTACAGAGTTCTCATTGCATGGTCAAGTTTTCACAAGCTATACGCGTTCTTTTATTAAGTAGTGCATAACCTTGTACTACATCTACCCCAAACTTTTGAATAGTGCCAGCAGATTATTAAGACACCCTATATATTGTTTCTTTTTTTTGAGTGAAAAAGAGTTCTATCCCTATTCTCGGCCTTGAGATAGCTTATCTGGCTAAATCATTACGTAAAACGCTTTGTCTATAGGGAACAGGGTTCCCCTTGTTGCCGAAGTGAACGTGGGGATTGAAGGAAGACTACACGTTCAGTTAGGGACAATCGTGTTTCCCTTTTAATCGAAATTTGAATACATTTTGAAAAATAGACAAGATAACAAAGATCTACCTCTTCTTTTCGTTTGCTCTCTCTATATCTACATGGCAAGTCCTAGAGAGAAGTCCTAGGAAATAGGTAATCGCTTTCTATTTTGTGAAAAGCAACATGTTGCCTTATTATTAAATATTAAGGTACTTTGTTACTTGGGTATATAACAATACAATACAAACTCTCCTTTCTTGAAAAAGGGGTGTTAAAATCACATTGTAGTCTTAACACTCATGGGCACGTCGCGAATTTCTCCATGCGAAAGCATTATTCACCACTGCAACATTAGCATCTGGTGCAAAATCGTGCTCGAGCTATTATTGTTTCTTTCTCGTGGACTTTATGTTTCACGATAGATAACTTGACGTAGGTTTCTGGTCGAACGCTGCAAACCACGAATGTTGGATACTGGATTTGAAAAATTGTTCCAATCAAAGCAGAAAATGAATGAAACTTGGCGTTTAAAGCAATATAACAATAGTATAAGTAAACAGTTATTTAGTGCTTTTTTTTTGGTTATTATGATCAGTTGGAAATCGTTTCCCAGTGATACCGAGAGTATCGTCATCCGGTCGCCCCGTCATGATTACTTTGACTAGTGCCAGCACAAATTTGTCGTTTGGTGGTGGTAGTACTGCGCCTCAAACACGAGCGGATGCGATCACAATGCAGAATGCGATGCGCATCGCGTCGATCTCGGCAACGTTTGATTGAACGCATAAAGCATATTTTTTCATGAATATAAGTGGAGCGACAATTGTCTCCTGGGAACGTGTTTTTTTTTATTGTTAATCCTTGTAACGTTTGTATTGCGTTTAAATGGAACCTATTCGTATATATATATATATATATATATATATATATATATATATATATATATATATATATATATGCAATTAGCTTGTGTCGTCGCTGTCGTAAAGACCCGGACGGGTAGCTTAAGTCGGAGCTGTGTGCAAGCGCGGCAGTGACATCAATGCGCTGTCGTCGGCAAGGTTAAAGCAACGGTCATGCTACGAAGAAGTAGATGATCGACGGCGATGACACAGTCACAATAGCTGCTGCGGTGGCAAGATCATCACACCAACACTAACTATAAGCACAGCAACAATAGCAACAACAACAACAACGAAAAGCACAACAACATAGGCAACAAAACAACAACAACAACAACAACAACAGCAATGGCAGAAGCAGCAGTGGCGGCCGTAGGCCTGAACGCAACGGTTTCGTCAAGACGGCTGGATTGACCGCCGATGGATGGATCAGTGACACTTGTGCAAGTGGGCACGGAATGAGGGGGAGAAGAGGGGAGGGGGAGGGGGAGGGGAGGTCGCGCCAAACGGGTGCGAACCCGGAGAGGAGTGGAGCGTGGAGGAGAGTTCCATGTATGGGACTGGCGTGTCTGCGTGTCAGGTCGTTAGCTAGGCAGGCAAGCGATAGGTCGCGTGCCGCGTGGAACAATTAATGCTCGCTGGTATCAGCTGCTGTTTGTTGTTGTTGTTGCTGTTGTTGTTGTTGTTACTTATTGTTGTTGTTGTTGTTAGTCGTTAGTCTTGTTACTGGTATTGTTGTCGTGGTGATCTTGCTATTTATGCTGTTGTTGTTGTTGTTGTTGTTGTTGTTGTTGTTGTTGTAGTAGTAGTTGTTGTCGTTAGCCTTGCTACTGGTATTGTTGTTTTGTTGATGTTGTTAGTGTTGCTGTTGTTGTCATTGTTGTTCTTGTTATTATTACTGTTGTTTGTGTTGGTTTCGTTATTGTTTCTGATGTTGTTAGTGCTCGCGTTATTGTTGCTGTGGTTGCTAGTGTCAAAGTTGTGATCATTCTGACTGCAGCAGCAGCAGCAGCAACAACGACAACAGCAGCAACAACAACGACGACAAGAGCAAAAACAGCAACAACAACAACAACAACAACAATAACCTTAACAATGACCAGTAGTCGTAGCCTGTGGTAGTCATTGGTTCTGCTGCCGGTGGCAGCAGCAACAGCAGCAGCAACAACAATAACAATAACCAAAACGGATGCGATGAATGGAGCGATCTCAATGGCCGCGACCAGCCGATCGATCGCTCTATCGATTGACGAAGGAACGGACGCACGGACGGACGCGCCATTTACGGGACGCCGTCACGGGCCAACTGTCGCCGATGAACCAACACAACGTCGAACGCGGCCAGCGCAGCAAAGAAGCAACAGCTAATTAGCTAGAAGAAACAACACGTACTTCAACTAACGCTGTTTGATGAATTTGGCTGTTGCTGGTGATGCTGATACTGCTACCACTTCATCATCACCACCATCATTAATTATTGTTGTTGTTACCATCATCGCCATCATCGTCAATTACACAATCACAGCAAGAATAACAACAACAGCAACAATTACAACAACAACAGCTGGTGCTCAGCAGCAACAAACAACATCATCCACCACAATCTCGACAGCAGCAGTAACAACAGCCGCTGCTGCTGCAGAAGCAGCATCAATAACAACAACACAAACATGTTATAGCAACAAAAGCAACGCGAACATCAAATAAGAATAGTAATACTACCACAACGATCGCAACAACAACAACAACAGCCGCAACAAAATTACTAACTACTTCACTAACTGCAAGGTCGACACTAATTGAAACAACAACAACCACAACAATCACAGCAAACAACAACAACAAAAAGAACATCACCAATAGCAATATGCACGAGAATCAGCCATAACGTCAACAACCAAGAATCGTAAGCACAAACAGCAGAAAGCACAGCAGCAGCAGCAAGCACACAAATAACAACAAGCAAACCAACGCAAAACGCGAGCTTTACTATAGCAGCAGCAACAACAACAATAATGATCACAGACGTCAACAACAACAACAACATCAACATCATGAGCAACAACAACAACAATGGCGATGATAGCACCGTGCATTGTTTGACTGGACCACCCCCTTACGCCGACCGCACAGCCAGCAAGTCGAAGATGGAGGTGGAAGGAGAACAAGAAGAACAAGAATAAGAGAAGGCCGCCCCCGCTTGCGGTGGTGGTTATGATGTTCGTCGTGCTGTTGTTGTTGTTATTGCTCATGCTGTTGTTTTTCATGTTGTTGTTGCTGCTGCTGCTCATTCTGTTGGTACTCTTGCTCATACTGTTGTTGTTGTTGTTGTTGTTGTTGTGTTGTTGTTGTTGTGTTGTTGTTGTTGTTGTTGTGTTGTTGTTGTTGTTGTTGTTGTTGTTGTTGTTGTTGTTGTTGCTGTTTGCTGTTGTTGTTGTTGTTGTTGTTGTTGGTATTCTTGTTGTTGTTGCTCATATTGTTGTTGTTGGTGTTTTTGTTGTTGTTGTTGCTCATATTGTTGTTGTTGTTGCTGCTGCTGCTCATGCTGCTGTTGTTGTCGCTATTGTTGTTGCTGCTGCTGCTGTTGTTGTTGTTGCGGCGGCGGGGGTTGGTTGGTCGGTCGCCAGTCAATCGATGCTGGGTTGTCGACGTGCTGGGCGTCAGGCCAACGCCCGGTCCGGCCAAACCACCACCGTCATCATGATGATCGCATGTCGCCGACCGATCGCCGACCGGCCCGGCCCGGCCCTGCTGGTCAGCTTGCTCATGACCAACAAACTAACTGATCGACTGGCTGGCTGGCTGGCTGACTGTGCTGGTGGTCGCAGACAGACAGACAGACCGACCCCCACGTGGGTTCGCAATGCGTTTCGTTGCTCAGCCGTCCATGATCATCATCATCATCATCATCATCATCACGCGTACTTGCGTACGTCTACTGTTGCTGCTGCTTCTGCTGTTCATGATGTCGTCATGGTCGTCATCGCTGTTGTTGATATTGATGTTGGTGTTGCTGCGGTTGCTATTGTTGTTGTTGTTTTTGTTTTGCTGTTGTTATTGTTGTTGTTTTTGTTTCGCTGTTGTTGTTGTTGTTGTTTTTGTTTCGCTGTTGTTGTTGTGTTTGTTTCGCTGTTGTTGTTGTTGTTGTTGTTTTTGTTTCGCTGTTGTTGTTGTTGTTGTTGTTCTTCTTCTTATTGTTGTTGTTATTGTTTTTGTTTCGCTGTTGTTGTTGTTGTTGTTGTTGTTGTTGTTGTTGTTGTTTTTGTTTCGCTGTTGTTGTTGTTGTTGTTTTTGTTTCACTGTTGTTGTTTTTGTTTCCCTGTTGTTGTTGTTTCACTGTTGTTGTTGTCGTCATCGTGTTGTTACCGTTGTTTCTGTTGTTGTCGCTGCCGGCAGCTGTTAATGATAGTGTTAGTATGTTTGCTGCTGTTGTCAATACTACCGTCGTGTTGCGGGTCGTCGGTACTTTACCTTCATCTTATCGGTCGCTCACACAGTCCTCCTGCCTGACCGACTGTTTGTTGTTTCAACTGTCGACTTCACTGTCGACTAGTCTCGCAGAAGTATGAGGTCATAACAACGCAACTTTTAATTGATTAGCTTAATTGAATTGATTTATGCAGTGGTCGAATTCATCTTTATTTAGCCTGAGTGCGTTCTTAATATTGGCAAACGCGTCCGTGTGGGGATGTGCCATCGAGAACGCACTGCAAAGGTCGTATCATGGTTGGCTGTTTGTTGTTGTTGTTTTTGTTGTTGTAGATGCTATTTAGTTTGGAAAGGTATTCGCTCCACGCCCCGACGTTCGGAACGATAGCGACGCTTCAACTGTTTGCACTCGCAATGATGTTATAGAAGGACACACGTAGCTTGCCTAATAAATAGAGGAACAGGTGATTATTTTGTCTATCACTCTCGCGGTACACGATTGGTAGAGATGTGTGGTTGCTGCAAACGAACAGGTGTGGAGTTCAAAACAGTTCGCAAAGGGCGACTAGGTAGGGCTAGAAGTCGAGCCCGGTGGCGTGGTGCAACCGTCTGCGCCTCGCGACCGGACAAGACCCATAGTGCGCGGGTTCGAGCCCCATCGTTGCACATTTGTATTTATGGGGGCCCGTCTACAAAGCAATGCAAAAATCGGTCCCGTGGACGTTAAATCTTGGCTTTGGATAAGCCTAAAAAGTATTTTTTTAGGTAGGGCTAGAAGCCTAATTGCTGTTGTACAGCGACTAGCTTATCCACACGGCCATTAAACACGACCTCCGTTAAAATTGCACCAACTATCCTGTGTGTCAACATTCAAATAACATTCAATAATAATCGTACTATTTTTGCAAGGTTTATTACTGATATGTACGGGTATCACAAATACTACTAATCTACTTATTATATATTATTTACAATGCTACTTGTAGTATTGTTGATTAAGTGTCGCTTGACCACTAAACATCATCTTGGCGTTGCCTCTCTGTAGTTCCAACGACACCCTCTGTAGGAGTAACGCGGTAAATCTTAACGCCGTTGCAACAATATTATTATTATTATTATTGTTGTATCAATAAAATAGGTCTAAAAGCCACTAGCGCGAACATGCACATCGTTTTTATGTCATATACTCTGCATTATATTACACATTACGCATCACATATCATCCGTACCAAGATACTGTTCATCGCCATTGCAATAAACAACAGCAACAACCATAACAGTGATAACAACAACAACAACAATGACAAGAACAGTA
This sequence comes from Dermanyssus gallinae, assembly GCA_003439945.1. Lineage (NCBI taxonomy): Eukaryota > Metazoa > Arthropoda > Arachnida > Mesostigmata > Dermanyssidae > Dermanyssus > Dermanyssus gallinae. The sequence continues at coordinate 24,957 of QVRM01000142.1, read as the reverse complement.
ACAAACCAACACTACAACATCAACTACAGCAATGTAACCCAACAACAACAACAACAACAACAATAACAACGGCAACATCATCAACAGTAGGCCGTTAAAAGAATTACGGAAAAGCTCGTAAACGTGTGAGCAGCCCTGGGCGTTCTGCCGGTGACCGTCCAATCGTTATGGTTGGCTCTATTTGGCGAGCAGATCGCGACGCCGCTCAATGGAGCATCGGCTACAGTGTTACTGCCAAGTGTTGACTTAGCGCATGGAGAAGGAGAATATGATCAACAATATAATCTGCGGTATTTGTGCGCATTTGTGGTCGTTTTCGTTCGTATTCTTCGTCATATTTTTCCTCTTCTCGTGGTTATCACGGCATCACGAAAAGTAGGCGCGCGTCGGCTGATCGTTACGAACATTTTTAGTGCTGTGCCCCTTAGTAGAAATACGCTGGTGTTATTGTTGTTGTTGTTGCTGTTGATGTTGATGTTGTTGTTGCTGTTGTCGTCGTTGAGGTCCTTGTTGTTGTTACTGTATTTTACATGATAATAACCACAACAGCAACAGCGGTAAAAATGCTACCACAGCACCGCTAGTTGTGACAGCACCGGATAACCGCACTATAGCTGGCGCGTTGGTCATAAGCTTAGAGCCGAGCGGACTCCGTATACTTAATACATTTTCAAAAATCTGTAATCACATAGTTCAAGTATCACGGTCGTCGTTGTTGTTGTTGCTGCTGTTGCTGTTTTTTTGTTGTAACAGGTGTCATTGCAACACGAATTAATGATTGCTTATGTTGTTTATGTTAGCGCCTCAACAAAATGCAAAAGTGACTACTGTCATTCATTATAAACAGTTTGCCCTTGTAGAAACGTTTTTTTATACAAATATTTGTTTATGTGAATATTGTACGTTTGTTGTAGTGATTGTTGTTATCATTGTTGTACTTACAGCTCTTGCATATTAGTATCCTAAACATTTTTTAATCATGCTTATATTGATGATCGCAAAAAACGCGATCGCAACGCATTGTTTATGTTGCCACTGCTGTTGTCGGCGTGTCAGTAAATATAATTTGTTGCGTTGGTCAACATTGTTGTTGTTGTTGTTGTTGCTGTCGTCGTTATTGTTGCTGTTATTCCTACTGTGCATCTCTAGATACCATAAACGCTATAGCATAAACATCGCACAAACTTGTGATGATCATATTTTAAACGAAATAAGCGTTTTACCTTTTTTGTGGTTGGTCAACGGACGTATGGCCCGCGTCTCTCTTGGCGATAGTTTATTCTATGTTTAGTGGAGTTTTGGCTTGCTGCGTCATCACCCGTCTTCATCAGAGATATGGACGGTCATTGGTGACGGCGAAAAAACGAAAAACGTTGTAATGCACAAATGCTTTGAGAGCCGCAAGTGCATATTTGGAAAGCGCCACCTTGGTGTTTCCACCGCAATATATATATATATATATATATATATATATATATATATATATATATTCTTTTATGCTATATTGTGCTTTGGTTCATAGCCGTTTATAGATCTCATATAAAGATAGGTGGTTGACCTGGCGTTTCAAAATTTAGACACCTGTTGGGCTTTTAAGCTTTAAATACGTCGGCAGATCATTAGGGAACTACTAATCAAATTTTCTGAAAACTAATTAGCGGCTTAGATTTGCTTAGAAGCATGTCGTTGTTCAGGTACAAGACGTGTGACGCCTCGAACGTGTCTCCTGCGAAAAAAAAACAATAGATCATGTATCTATAACGTAGCTGGAATTGTCACAATATTTTTCAATCATTCGATGTCTTTCCAGCAGCTTCGTCAAGTCTGTTGTATGTAATCCACGCTATAGGTGTCACGCCAGAGAGTACTTACTAGACACAGCACGAAAACAAATAAGGGGATCTTTGTGATTTTTCATATGACATGTCTTCGTGAAGGTTCCGTTAGAAGCCTTAGCGGTTTGTAGACACAAAGGTGAAAGAAACGGATTTAGAAATGAGTTCAGTAAAAGAAGGTGAACGAGTACCATTTTTACACTTACACAAGTCGAATAAAATGGGAATGTGTCATAATTGATTCCCTCATTGGTTTAATAACGCATTTTCAATGGTGGGTGGAATGGCCCACAATGGGTCTGTAAACCGGCGCGAATTGTAGCAGTCAAAAGATCCTGATATGATACATGTGGGTGAGACCGATAATAAACCAAAGCGATGTTTGCGGAAAAAAAACATTGTTAACGCTTTTATTACTAATTAAAACTACAATACAACTCAACGTGTTAATTGAGGTCTTTACATTTGATTTAGTTGCGGTCACAACTCGTGGAAGCGTAAGCTTATAGAAAAGGCGAAGTAAATAACTGTAACTTATGCAGTCATTAATAGCATTAGCTATTAATACTTATACATTTACTATGTCTAAAGATTGATACATACTAATTATTATTGAATATCTACTAAGTGTGTACTAGTAAATATGCAAAACATAAGGTGATTCATACTATTAATATGAATTATTATAACTATTATTATAGTACACTATAACGTTGGCGTGGGACGCCAGTGTCTTCGACACGTACACCCTCGGCTATCCTGGACTAGCCAGCGCGGGCGTCGACCACATCATTCACCAATGGGAGATGCACAAACGACGCTTATAAGACGCGCATCTTTTTGAGGACCACGTCGTAATGGTGTTCGGTCTCGAGTCATCGGGCGTTTGGGGAAAAAATGCAATCAAACTGATAAAAGAACTTGGCAAAAAGCACATTGAGGCCACAGCGGGAGCCAAGATCGACCACCGCGTTCCCCCGTCAGAGACTGTCATTGAAACTTCAAAGAGAGAGAGCGAGAGACAACGCCAAGATGATGTTGAGTGTTAACCAACACTCAAGCAACCAAAATATTACACGCATTGTTGTAAATATTATATAGCAATCAGCATAGTAGCAAATGTGATAACTGTACGTAATAATGAACTTTCTTTAAAGCAGAACTATTATTATTATTATTATTATTATTATTATTATTTTTTTTTTTTTATTCCGTATATAGAGTTGTTCTAATTAGACGCTACATTTGTCGATGTTGTTGCTGGCATAGACGCCTACGCTCTACGTCCAGCGCGCAAATCACACACGCACGGTATACACACTTCTACCCAGACGCAGCCAGGACCCTGCCGTTCGATAAGCATATCAGAGCAATGTCACTCAGCGGTCAGTCAACTGCAATGGACCAGGCGTTCGCGAGCATCATCATCACTCTCGGTGTCATCATCACCATTCTCATCACATTGTGTCCGGTGACTTTGGAAAATATCTAAAATTCATAGGCAAAGTCCGTCTCGTTTTTCTTCCTTGTCTTCTTCTCTTCCGTCTTCAAATATATATATATATCAATAATATATATATATATATATATATATATATATATATAATATATATATATATAATATATATATATATATTTATATATATATTGTTTGCCGCTTATCCAATCATGCTACCAGGGGTGCACAATAATGGATCTTTGCGCACCCCTGGGCGCGTTCACCCTGAGCGAGCCCGGTGTCGGTGTCCGGAGTCCCGGGGGTTGTTGTTGTTGTTGTTGTCGTCGTCATCATCATCATCGTCTACCGGAACTACCGGCGTCTGTTTTAGCGGCGTCTGCAGTTACCGGCCGTTATCGCCGACGTCGCTACACCTCATCGACGCGTTACGACGGAGCGAACGGACGCGAAACACCACGTGCTTGCACGACGATGACAACAATGAAACTGCGACCGCAACGCGTTCACAGCTGTTGCTGCACTGCATACATTTGACGGCCGTGATTTTCCGAATCCACAGTACGGCGGCGGCTACGATAACAACAACATCAACAACAACAATAACTACAACTACAACAACAACAACTACAACAACAGCAATAACACCGACAACAGCAATAACAACACTAACAAAGGCAATGACAACAACAACTACGACGACAATGACAACAAGGATGACAAGGATAAAGACAAAGACGACATGAACGGCCACGACAATGACGAGCTGTCCGTACGGTGTGTTTGTTGTCCATTTTTATACCATCTGCTACTATCGGCTTATCCTAGCTGTTCTCGGTCATTGTTGTTTTTGTTGTTGTCGTCATTGTTGTTGTTTTTGCGGCAGAAGCAGCAGCAGCAGCAGCAACAACAACAACAACAATGGCCGCAGCAGCTTGGCGTACTGCATTTCGTGTGCCATCTACACGCTCATCGTACTGCGGCGGTCGTTTCCCTAACGCTGTTGTTGTTGTTGTTGATTTTGTTATTGTTGTTGTTGTTGCTGTTGTTGTTGTCATTGCCTGTTGTTGTGGTTGTGTTTGTTGTTGTAGTTGTTGTTGTTGTTGTTGTTGTTGCTGTTGTTGCTGTTGTTGCATTGTGTTGTTATTGTTGTTGTTGTTGCTGTTGTTGCATTGTGTTGTTATTGTTGTTGTTGTTGTTGCTGTTGTTGCATTGTGTTGTTGTTGTTGTTGTTGCTGTTGTTGCATTGTGTTGTTGTTGTTGCTATTGCTGTTGTTGCATTGTGTTGTTGTTGTTCTTGTTATTATTGTTGTTGTTGTTGGTCGTCGTCATGTCACTCACCAGCAACCGCCATATAAGCTTCAGCACTAGCTGCCCTCCCCCGCTTTAAACTTCATCCCCCCGCTTTGAAAAAAAGACGGACTCGATCTTCTTTGCTCTATTCTGCAAATCTCGCTCGCACCCCCCCCCCCCGCCTCATCCCACTCCCCACCTGTACATTCTGCACGCCACGGCACGATAAGCAGTCCATGGTTCAAACCATGCCAGCGTTTCTCTGGTAAACACTGCCGGCCGCAACGTGCACGTATCTACGACCGCATCGGGTACGCTCGCTACTTCAAGTAAAGAGGAGCGTGTACACAGGGGAGTGTACGTTCCTCATTTAATTATTGATATATGATTTTAATAATAGCTTTGTTAGTATACCATTGGGAATGAACAACTGACGTACACGCGTCCCGTACAACGAGATGGACTCGGTGGCGTGTCTCTTTAAAACATTTGTTTTTTTTTAAATCGAATCGGTAGTACGTCGATATACCTGTCGGATACAGATCGTTTAGGGCTAGAAAAATCGTGTATAATTGTTGATTTGCACATGTGTGTCGACCAGTGTGTGTCCTAAGGAAAGCCTTTCTTTCGTAGGAAGGCTTTCCTTAGTATTAAAGATACATTTTCTTGTTGTAGTAAATACATTTTTTGCAGATTAGGAACGTCGGCTATATTTCTATTGTGGTCTTTGCTTGACGACACTAGTAGCAGCGGAAGGCTATGATGATGACGATGACTGTGGCGCTACCAGGTCTACGCTACCACTTCGCCACGTGGGGGCGGGATTCTATCTATGCGATCTATAGTATATCGTGGTCATTTGAATCAACAGTAAACGACGACTTTATTATCAGGTACCCTAAGGGGAATGTGCATATAAAACGGCCAACTGCTAACCAAGCAAAACGTTTTGCTTGGCCGTACTTTACGTGTTGCAATTTTGTCATGCTTCTGAGGCATCGTCACACATATGTATGGCATAATATCATGCATGTGATATTTCGAGCAAGCAGGTCCATGCACAAATGTACGCCGGCGGGCATTGCCATGGTGGAATACGACGAATCTACGGGCATACAGTTCGGGGCGTTTTTCGCTTGCTTTAAACTGTCGGGCTGTTGACAGTACTTTTTACTGGTTATTTATTTTAACTGGTTATTGGTTTTATGACTTGCAGCAGCCCGGGTTGGTGCCTCTACCCTTTAAACTTGCGCAAACTAGGTTGTTGTAAAAGATTCATTTTGCGCCACCAATAGTAATCAAGTTTTTTTTTGTTGTTGTCCAGAAATTGATGCTTGTTGCGCAGGCAATCATGCAGTTCATGCCGTTGTCAATGCGAGCCTATGCGGTTCCCAGGCATCGGTAGTTTTCATAAAGCCACGGCTAGTTAGATGTGAATAAACTGATTCATGCGATGCGTTCACGATGTGTGCAATTTTGCCGACTGTCAAAGGTGTTTGTATTCACGAGTGAAACTATTTCATTCGTATCCATCGTGAAGGGTTTCACAGAACTCTAGACCCGTGGATAGCACAAATATTTGTCGTCGAGGCACTCGCATTTAGCCCGTTGTGGCATATCAACAAAGCATCATTTTCACGCACATGTGCCTTCGTAGGTGTCAATTTTTTTTAATACTCACAACGATTAGGGCTTACGTCCCACGGCGAATGATTTAATAGTTTGAGCTAAGCTGAACGTAATCCATTGAATCGATTGGACGTAATCCAAGCATGCAAACCATAGTGAACCGACCGTCCGGTTAACGGCGAAAAGAGAAATAATGAGAAGGAGAAGCAAAGGCACCTGTTACAGTGCTAGCGCTCATTGACGATATCGAGGCTTTGGATCTGTTTGCCGCGCTTCGAGAGTGCAATGGGCAGCATTACGTCAGCATCCGCCAAGGAGGCGCGTGGGGAAAGGTGACTGCCATTGGTAGTGACGCTGGCTAAACAAACAAAAACAGATGTCGTTTTTCTTTCGTCTGGGGTAATGGGGGAAGAGCTGGGTTGTATTCACGTACGATCCGGTCGCTGTGGACCGACGTTTTTAGAGACGACACACAAAAACAGCTTGCAGGACAGCGGCGCCTTTGTAAAAACGTGAGGATTCCAAGTTTTCACTATCCGAAAAAGCCCGTTAGCGACGTACATTGACGTTTTCAGCTATATATATATATATACGAGGGTGAATCAACAAGTTCTAGTACGTGGAATTTTGCCGCCAGGCCAAAACCACCATGGGTTTCCGGTTTGTTTTGCTTGGAAGGGCCATTCATCAGCTACATACAAACCACATTTCGCCGTTTGATGGCGGCATTTATTGTTTGAATTTGGTTAAAAGAAGTAAAGACAACGAAATTCGACGATTTTTTAGCAGCCGAGCCAAGGAGGTGCAACCAATCTGCTTCAAGTTTTAGGGTGCAAAACAAAATTGCAGATATATCATGGATTAGTTGTATACGTCTTGCCTGATATTTGATGTGCCAGAAGACTGACAGCGAAGTTCGTTCCTAAAATGTTGAATTTTCAGCAAATTAGTGCTCGCCGGGCAAGGTCCCTGGATTGTTTTAGAGAGTGACTACTGGATGGCCATAGCTATATGGTTACGACATCGAGGCCAAAGCTCAAATTTTCCCGTGGCGCTTCCAAGGAGAGAGTCGACCGAAGTTTTTTTCGACTACAAGGAAATTATATTCCACGCATTTTACCACCTGGTTCTTCGGTCAATAAGAAAAACTACTGCGAAATTTTAATAAGATTGCGCGAAAACGTCCAATGCAGATGCTCCGAACTATGGGCAAACAGTTCTTAGATTCCCCGTCAGGATAACGCACCGGCGCACGTATCATCGATTTCTATACTTCCGTAACCTCTCTATACGCTGGACCTGGCCCCGTGTGACTTTGGCTGTTCCCACGGATGAAAATGAGGGGACAATGTATCAGAACTAGAGAGGAGATAAAGAAAGACTCGCTGAAACAACTCAACTCGATTCCAAAAAGCACTTAAAAAAAAAAGGTGAAAACTGGGCAAGAAGGTGACACAAGTGCATTGCAGAAGCAAAAACACTTTGGGTGATTAAATAAATAGTCTATTGTATAAATATGTATAAAAACGCTTCAATCTGCCCGCGTATAGAATATTATTGTAGTTGTATTGTATAATACTATTGTAGTCTAAATTGTCTGATTTAGGGTTCAAGCCTGGTACGGTACATATTGCAATCGATTTTCGTAACGTTTGCGGGCTTATCCTGATACTATGGGAAGTCAGTAAATAGACTTTTGTCAGTGATCGCGAATTCACTGTTATTGGCGGACGTGAGATAATTGAACCCGTATGTTAGTGCTGCAACGACCAACAAAAATCTCCCTACATTTTGTTGCGTTAACGTGGTCACACTTGTGTGTAACACTTTAACGAAATAATGTGCACCTATAGTGTAAGGCAATTAGGTTATTTGTTTCGTTATGCTCTTATATAATAAACAGTTTCATAGTTGTTGATTGTAGGAAAAGCATTTAAATGTTCGACCAGGCGAACGGCCTGTTTGTTAGTGTCTCAATACCTTACCTGTTAAAGGCGTACTGCATTGACTATACACTACACGCCCGGTCATCTTCCTTGCACACAATTTTTGGTGATCTTCATAAAAAGGCTTATATGCAACATGCTTAGTTACGTTAGTGCCTCTCTTGCTATAATATATATGTCATTTTTTTGTGGCTATAATATATTATAATACATCTAACACACATGTAATGGCGTCGGTCTGGCGCGCTGTGCTCTTTAATTACGTGGAGAGCAAGCAATGTATGTAAAAGTCTATTAAGCGGCGCTGCAGTTGCACAGGAAGTGAGGCAGGCGTCCCAGATCAACCGTTTTGATATGTATATATGTGTAATGTTTGCTAAAAAACGCCAACATTCGGCCTAGTTGTCAGGAGTACGGCCAGACTGATATATGGATGAAGTTCGAGGGGATGGATCACGTCCTCTCCTTGAACATAACATGTACACATCTACAAGACTGCTAGCTTAACATTTACAGTATCAACGTTTGTATTTTTAAGATGAGTGTCAAATCGTTTGTGCTGCCAGTTGCCAGTTTGAAGCGGGAGTCTTACGACATCATCAGATAGAACACATCGCAGCAGGTCGCTACAGTTGTGCCGTTGGTACAGAAGCGTCTGCGACTAAATTGAATATATATATATATATATATATATATATATATATATATATATATACATATATATACATGCAATTAAAGTTTATATTACGAATTTACTTATGTGACAATTTAGCGTTGGTGTTAATGCAGCATTCAAGTCGCGGCCGTGGACGCAGCAGCGCGCAGGCGTCAACGGCTCCTCCGCCTATGTTTCCACGTCCATATTACTCTTAGCACAATTTACTGCTATTAGCGCAAATTCGTATTAACGCAAACCCTGCCGGCTGTGCAGATCTGACATCCGACATACTTAATTACTCTTTGTTCTTCGCTGTCTTTGTTGTCGCTGCTATTGTGCCGCCGGCGTGTCTTTACCTTCTACGACCATGGATGGACAGTGTGTTTGTTACCTGCTGTTAACGATCGGCGATCTATCAAACTACCCCATCTAACCCTCCTAACAGAAACAAGAAAGGATATATTTCGTGTTGCATAGATAAAGCTTACGCAACACCTCTGATCCTTCCCTTTCCCGTCGTCACCCAGTGGCCACGGGTCTGCGGATCACAAAGGGTTAAACGTTGTCACATATATATATATATAATTTTTTTACGCCTTTATGTTGTATTGACGTTAAACTACCATTGAGGGTCATTGGCAAACATCTTAACACTAAGCTGTAGACGTCCCCCGCCATTGACGTGTGCTTCTCTTACACGCGGCATCAAGGATCAAAATAAAGGCGAAATACAGCCGCTGCTGACAACGACAAAAACCGAGAGACGCATACACAGACACATCACAGCGCATACGCGCAATAATAAACGAGAGAAAAAGCAGAAGGAAAAATGGAGAAAAAACAACCTTAAATGAACTCCAACGTAACGACTTAGATGCTTCGATCTAACTATTTTAGTCCATCAATCGAACAGCAGCGCGTAAGCGGCTCCTGCCATCAACAACCGCCTACTTATTCAATCGCAAAGCGAACCCGAAGTGCTTTTTTCGTCTATTCACACTTATTCTTTTTCATTTAGTTAATCACTTATTTGGCCGGCGCGTCGGTAGCGTCATCTTCGCTTCTTCTTAATAAACAGAGAGATGGAGGGAGGGAAATTGGGGTGGGAGCGAGAGAGAGAGAGAGAGAGAGAGAAGGGGTGGTCAAAGAAAAGCGTCAAGGGCAAAGAGAATGAGGGACGGGAAGGAATATCATCTGCTGCACCGACCCAGGCACTATAGCGACGAACCCATTGATTGATACGTAATAGAGATAGAGAGAGCGTTTTTGCGTTTAGGCCATTGGCGGCAGGTGACACGCGTATAGCCTGATAATGCGTGCGGCGCGCGTTTTTACGTACGATACCAATGAATGACCGCACAAGCTAAGAGCGAAACCACCGGCTGACGACGACGACGACAGTTCTTCTTTCGAGTCATTTCGATCGGACCTGCTGTTGTGCACGGTGCGATATTCGTGTCGATTCGTCGCGTCGAGACGAACTCAACTCAACTCGATGGGAGAACTTGACTCGCGACTTATTGTGCGAGCTGCTCTGCCAATGCTCTGCCAGGTGTTTGGTGGTGGCTGATAGTGGTGGTGGTGGTGGTGGTGATGGTGGTGGGGGGGGCATTCTTTTTCGTCTCGTCGGCAGCAGAGATTCGTTTCGTTGTTTGGGGCTCACGTGGCTTCGTCGATGCATTGCATAATTGAGACAGACAACATTGCCGTCGCTATATATATATATATATATATATATATATATATATATTATAACAATGTGCGTGCGACGACGCGCTGTCGATGTCTTCGCCGTCACCGTCAGCAACCGGAGAACAGGTCAAAGGAACGGCACAAAACGTATAGATAAAGGAGACACTGTCTCGGACCTGCGGCGTGCAGGTCGTCGCTCGGCTAGCTGAGATATCTACGGTGCTGTTTCGTCTGTGTCGCGAACAAGCAGCCAAGCAACACTCTGTGGCTGACCTGGCGGCAACTAGCCACTTTCCAGACGTGGCCTCCAGACATATGAGGAGATGAAGACATTTCGTTATTGTTGGCCGGTCAGCGTCGCAGGCTTGCAAGTTAGTTCGTCAGAGCGAAGCCCACTCTTGTCGCCTTTGCGATCCACTGTCGTTGCCGGCGTGGTTTTTATTGCCACATGGTTCGATTTTCGAGGCATAAATGCCAAGAACAACAACGATAACGACGAAAACAACAACGACAACAACAATAAAAACAACAACAACAACAACAACAACAGCGACAGCAGCAGCAACAACAACAACAACGACGAGACAGCAGCAGCAGCAACAACAACGACGCAATTCAGACTGGCGACACGACTCCCACTATGTGCAGCATGCATAAAACACTTTGTAATGGAATTTTAACTACACCAATCGGGGCGGTTGACAAACTGACATCGACATATAGACGTAATAGTCCAAGTAGTGATTTAAGCCATAAAAGAGGACGTTTCAGCGAGGCTCTAACTAGTAATAGCTAGTAATAGTAAATAAATAGTACTGTGGTAGCTGTTTGAGTCGCTATTGATTTATTTGGTTGTTGTTGTTGCTGTTGTTGTCGTCGTCGTCGTTAGCTTGGTTGCTGTCCTTCTGCTGCTAGCGTTGCTGCTACGAAAAGACGATTGTCCTCGTCGTCAATGGATGTCGTCAACTAAAAACTGTGTGACAATCTATTTTGCACTGGACTGGTCTATGAGAAATGCTCCTCCTCCTCCTTCTCTAACCTATGTAGATTCTCGGCGCAGATCTCGTTGCTTCTGCGGTAATCGGCCACGGTAATGTATTTCATCGCCATTAGATGGTGTGGTACAGCTCAATATGTTTTGATAGATTAACTGATAAAATGCAATACGCATAAAGAGCGCCATTGGTAAAGTCACGCTAGTCACAAACCTACTAAAATCCAGTCGTCTTCTTTGCCGCTAGGTGAGGGGTGACCGCAGTACTCTCCTCACAAGATTATTTCACCTGACCACTTCATGCCACTTAGGCCAAAACGGTTGTTTGACTTTGCCCAGCGGTTCTTTTCCGAGACAATTTATGTGGATCTTCTTGCCTTAGACGAGGACTTATAGGCCTTCAAGAGCGCCTCTGTAAGAGTTTAGTCGCACGGTACTTCCCGGCTTTAGGTTTCGAAAGAAAAGCTTTCTCACTCAGTACTGAAAAGGGCACTGCTTCCGTGGCAATGCCTTACATCATCAGCCTCTCCTAAGCAGCATATACGGCCTACGGTAGAATCAACGTCGTCAATGCGATGTAGGTGTCCCGTGGGCAGTTACGCCAGTGCATAGGTGAATGAACCGTGTTTAAGACTGTGTCATTTTTTTGGGATCAGGGAGTATTAAATTTATCCAGTATCCAGGGTGGCTCGGCTCAATTGCTTCCCGTTGCTGACTCTACTTGCTTAGGGTTGTTAGTATAAAGCTGATTAGTAGTCTTTCCGTACCGGAGTTGATTGATAATAATAATAATAATAATAATAATAATAATAATAATAATAATAATTAAAACGTTATATTTAGAATTACATGATAAATTACGTACCTAAATAACCAAGTCACCTTTTTCTATTAGGGGCGCTTAGGGCGGCAGCATATATATTACCTACGCACCCATATCATCAATATATCCTCTAATACATACTGAGTATTTATTATTATTTGCCTTTGATTGGGACAGTCTCTTCTTTGTAATATCGACCTGGTCCTTTCTAAAGTTTGGTCCTAAAGCTTAATCCCCCAAAAGTCTATCTCCCCTCAAAAAAACCTCCCCCAAGGCTGTACATTTTTTACAATATATTCAATTGACTCATTCCCTAACCTACAAGGTCGACATTCTGTACTCCCTATATTTAACTCGTTGTATCCTTATATCCAACATCCCTGCTTTGGCATCTGCCAATAGCCTATTCGTTCTTACATTATCGTATACCAGTTCTGCCCCGCCTATTTCCAGCTTTTCTTTTTATGTATATCTGCCAAACTCGATCTAAAACCCATCGCCAATTTCCAATACCCTCGCTCTTGCCCATTGCTGACTATATATATATATATATATATATATATATATATATATATATATATATATATATATATATATATATATATATTAACTTAATGGATGTGCTATAATCCAAGCAGCGCAGAAATAGCATATTTCGGCATTTCCGTCGTTCAATTCGGCTGATCAATCCCAGCAAGCCTGTTTTTCAATACGGATTCATCCCGCCTTAAACCCCTACACACACGTACTTAATGCAGTGTCGTTTTATACGTGATGATACGTAAATCGTTACGCTACGATTTTTTCTTCCCAGCGAGATTCGAGCAATGTACAAGTACATCGCCTTTATGATGATTAATGCAGATGTAGATGATGATGATCAAATATGTTAACGGGTTAGACTTTAATTAGTGAGACGGCAGAGAAAAAAAAACACGTTCGTATATCACGCGAAATACAACGACGACGACGACCATCATTGACCATCAGCGCTGGTGGCCGTATCCAAACAAAAGTTACACATTGTATATACATCTATGTGTCTTCTATGCGATGCGTCGCTCCTGGGTCGTTGTCTGGCGTACTCATTTCGGTAGCTCATTTCGGTCGCACGGCTGCCAACAGCGGCTCGCAGCTGGTGTTTGTTGAGGAAATTTCAATTCTCATCTTAATTTTTATAGTTGATAGTCCTCGTGGATAGGTACACAGTGTGGTATGTCATTTTCGCCGGCGACAAATACGGGAGTGCGCCGGCAATGGTGGTGGTGGTCCAGCAAAAGCATCATCACCACAGCAATTGATTGGAGCGACGCAATTTTGCAGCGGCGTCAGCTCGCGGTATTGCTGCTGCTGCTGCTGCTGTTGTTGTTGTTGCTGCACGCGCCGTATGGTGTCGGCGTTCAGTGCGTGAACATTGGTATCGTCATTTCTTTCCGGTTCACTCTGCTCTATAGTAGCATCGGCAAACTCTTCCTCCTTCGCTCCGGAAGTTAAATGTCGAGCCAAGTTCGCCAAATGTGCTGCTGCTCCTGTTAATGATTGGCGCGTAATTGCGGCTCTGCGGCATTTCAGGCCGTGGATGGCCCGACAAATTCCGATACTACTACTACTACTGCATTGCCGTCATTGGCCATCATCATCATCATCATCATCATTGATGTCGGAACCATAGGTTTGTCGCTGATAATTACGGCGCATGCCATCGTTATGGCTCGATAGCTGCTGCTGTTGTTGCAGGTGTTGTTGTTGCTGCTGTTGCTGTTGTTGTTCCAGTTTTTGTTGTTGTTGTTGCCGTTTTTCTCGTTGTGCAGGTGTTATTTGTATGCGTTTGTTGCACCGGTATGGCTCGTCCGTACGTCTAATTATTGTCGTTGTTGTTGTTATTATTCTTGGCATCTCTATTATAATCATCATAATCATTGCCTATTGCCTGCTATATTGAATCATTAAGATCATAATGAAAATATGTAACAGTTTTTGTATTATCATTTTTTACTATAAATTATGTCTATATATAAAATATTCTGCTATGATTAGTACCATCATTTGTATCAACCACTGCGATTGTTGTTGTTGTCGTTGCTATTAGTAATAGTAATGCCGTTACAGCTAGCACTACTGTTGTCGAGCCCGGTGGCGACGTGGTGGCATGCGTCTGCGTCGCGACCGGAGGAAACACTAGATAGGTGCGCGGGTTCGAGCCCCACCGTCGCATATTTGTATTTATAGGGGTCCATCTGTGAAGCAATGCGCAAGGCAGTTCCATCGACGTTAAATCTTGGCTGAGAGTCAGCCCCGAAAGGTTTATTTTTCTTTAGCTAGCACTATTGTTAGTGTGACTGATCTCAATTGCCACGATCGAGAGCAGAAAGCATGAGTCAGTCGCTGACGCGTGTAGTGGTAGCAGGGCACTGGCAGGATTCTCATTCAGGATCCTTATACGAAACCCACATACGCACGTAAGTACGTACGTTAGTGCTCGTGAACCTTGACGCGGACACAATCATGCACGATTGCGGGGGGACAGGGAGGGGGGGGTAGCTGGTACATAGTTGATCGTCTTGTCGACCGATGAAACCGGAGCAATCTTGACGACATGGAGGTGCACGTAAGAAATAATGCTTACCACTAGGGGCAAGACCAAGACAAGAGGAGAACAATAAGAATAGAGGATTCGAGAGAAGTAGCGCGAGAAAGAGAGAGAGGGATAAGGAATGGAGAAAGGTGTGCCTTGTTGTTAAGAGGACACGATGATGACGTCACTTAAGACGTCCGTCTAGGCTGGTTAGGCTGGTAATCAGCTAGTTGCCAACAGTTTCATGTTTCTGAAGGATGCACAATGACGTTGATAACGTTGACGATATCAACGCAGCAGGAACAACACCAGCAGCAAGTAAGCAGGAGAAACAGGAAAAACCACAAAGCAGAAGATCAACAACAACAGCAAACAACAACAACAGCAAAACAACAGTAACAACAACAACCAAAATGTCACGGACGACGAAGCTGACGATCACGACGGACGACAACCGTGCACCAGAGCCACCCGTTGACACATCAGGTGAGCTGGCCAGACACCCCTCGATCCCGGGGGTGTACGTCCAGCCGGTAGTTCTGCC
The DNA here is from genome assembly GCA_003439945.1 of Dermanyssus gallinae. NCBI lineage: Eukaryota > Metazoa > Arthropoda > Arachnida > Mesostigmata > Dermanyssidae > Dermanyssus > Dermanyssus gallinae. The sequence goes on along the minus strand of QVRM01000142.1, from coordinate 9,512 downwards.
CGGCGTGAGCCTCAGGCTGCGGAAGAGGCGCTACGCAGCTTACTTGGCATTTCTACCAACACAACCAACAACGACAACATCAGCAGCAACGGCAGGAGTTATAGGACAGCAACAATACCAACAACAACAACAAAAACAAAAACAACATCAGCGACTACAACAACAAGAACAACAACAACAGCAGCAGCAACTACAACAACAACAAACGAAGACTCAAATTAAAACAACGCCGAAGACGACAACAAAAACAACGAGAACGGGAACAACAACTGCTTAGAACAACAACAACAGCAACAACGGTTACAATAACATTAACACCCCCCACAGGAGCAACAAGAGACGCAACGACAGCTCTCACTATCACTGGTGTCACCCAATTATGACAAAATCAAACAACATTCTGTCCGTCCAGGAATTTCCGAGTATAATTTTCATAGCAACGTAATTTATTAACACCCCTCTATGTAAACACATATATGCTCACATATGCATATATGTATGTTTATATATATATATATTTTTTTTTCTTAGTTGAGATGTGCATTTGTATATTTATTTATATTTTCTCTTAGTTGAGATGTGCACTTGTATATATATATACATATGCATATTTATGTGTGTGTGAAGATGCGCCGACTACGACGGTGTCGCTTCCTGTGTTGGCGACAGCGCGTGTCGGTGTTACGTCTAATTGTGTGAGAAGTGGCGGGCAGGACTCATTAGACCACCAGGCCACCCCAAGCCAGGCCCGGCATGGAGAAGACCCGTGGGGAATCATTCACGGGTCGGACAGGAACGGACCGTCAAAGGCAAAAAGCCGTCATCCTGCCGCCCGTGCTTGTGGCGGCGGCGCTTTCAAATATCATCATTATTATTATTATTACTATCACCAGCGTCATCATCGTCATGATCGTCTACGTTGTCTACAGCCGGCCGCAGATCAATTTCGAACGATTGCTCGTCTGTTCGATCAATTTCGGTCATACGCGCCTTTATTTATTCGTCTGTTCGATGTCGCTGCAGGCTGCAGTAGCAGACGTCGATGGCGACGACGAACAGACTGTCTACCTCGCTTAGGAATGAGCGACGTCTTCCGGCGTTTCTGCCTCTGCTCGTGTTGTTGTTGTTGTTCCGTGTTATTATTATTATTATTATTATTATTATTATTTGTTGTTGTTGTTGTTCTTTGTTATTATTTTTTGTTGTTGATGTCGTTGTTGTTGTTGTTTCTTGTTGTTAATGTTGCTGTTCTCATTGTCGCGGCCGCGGACACAAAACGTTCGCTTTCAATAGGACGTCATCAATACGTACGACCCTAATTGTATGTAGATTGAGTGACATGGGTACCCTTTTTATATTTAAAAGGGTGTCCTCATTTTTTGTTACCTCAGAAAGTATCGTGCATATATGCAGAGTATCCCAGAAATATTTAAAAAGCGACATAGGGAATTGTAGAGCTCGTTAAAGTAAATATTTTTTTTATTGGAACATGGTCTCTGAGAAGTCTTGTTGAGAAACCTATAACACGGTGTTGTTGCCCGACATAGGAGCACAAAATGTGCGATTGCGGGACAACCGGTTCTCCTGAACAGAAACTAACGCACAAAAGCACATCGTAGTGCTCGTGAGAAAATTCTGTTTCCTTTGAAAAACATAGAGCGCCGGCCAGACGATACGACATGGTCAGTTAGAAGAGAATGTGCAAACTAAATTTTTTTAATTAAATGTTACGTTAAAAATCTCAAAATCATAACCCCGTGACAATTTACATACACATTGCGCGCATCGAGACGACTATTTTGGCACAAATTATATGGCGATCCAATTTGCGACCTACTCCATCAGATAAATCACTCTTGGTCATTTATGCACGCACTCAATCTCGACATGCACTCTGAAAAAGCCTTAATTAGTCCCCAATCACGGCTCGCAATGCCATAGATTTGGCACCAAATGGCCGTCATGGAATGTGCATTTGCCTGAAAGTGTTAGTTTTGAGCACCGTGAATAGGGCTTATGATTTTGAGATATTGAGCGTGGAAACAAATAAAATAATATATGTTTTTTAATTCTCTCCTAAACGACCATGGCATTCAGCAGAATTCTCGCAAGAGCACGACAATGTGCTTAGGTTCTGTATAGGAGAACTAGTTGTCTCGAAATTGCACATTTTATGATCGTATGTCGGGCAACAGCATCAATACCACAAATTTTGCTAATATTACTCTCACTACGAAACAAGTCTTCTCAGAGGCCATGTATCACTGGAAAAAAAAATATTAAAACGATATTTGCAATTCCCTATGTCGCTTTCTAAATATTTTTGTGAGGAGACCATGAATGTATATATATATATATTTTTTTTTAATGTTTATTTTGTTTTATTGATAATTTCTTTTACGTAATAAAACAAAATGGTTGCATAGTTCATCAGGCTATAAGCCCGTATACTAGCACTGGTACCCTTATATATATATATATATATATGTCATCTCATCCGCATATTATTATTTTTGTATTCACCCTACTTTGCCTTATTGATGACACAAATGGATATCAATACTGTGGTAAGATACCTACAAAATTCCTCATACCCTTATTCTAATGCATACGTCTTGTCGTGCATTAGAAAATTCATTTTTCTTTGCGACATATAAATATGCGTTAAGTGCACCTCGCACCTCTGCGCTTATGTTCACTTTGCGACTAACTGCATTGCCGTTTCCACTTCAGGAGTGCGGGGTTTTGGACTTCTCGGAAAGAGCCAGTTGCGAAACCAGGACGTACAACGAGAACCAACTAGTGAGAACACTTTGTTCGCTGCAGGACATCTGCGGGTGAGGATACCAACTCATATTCACCAACTCTACGTCAAGACCTAAGAAAACACCTGACGCTGAACAAGGTAACCCTTGTTTTATTTTTGCCTAATTATTACATTTATATAAATACATTTTTTGTGGCTCGTGCGGTAGGTAAAGTATTTTTGATATGATATTTTTGTCACGAGATGGCCTACTTCTTTAACAAATACAAATACTAAAATACATTTGCTGGACGAAGTGTGAGAGTTTTCGTTTGTTGTGACCGTAAGCGTATGTGCATTGCAAACAAACTAGCACACGATGAGCACAAGTAGTGAAGCCATTGTCTTGATTTGATTGAACAGTAGCGCTAATTATTGGGCTCCCGTTAGCACATTGATGTATCACGCCATCTCTTTTGGATTTCTCTTAAGCTAGATGGCCTCAGGGAAGCCGTTCCGGCTGTCACTATGTATCGCTTGTGTTTTGACATTATTTACGGTGAGATCATTAGCGGTTGCATCTTTTCGAACAGACATTTCCTTGGAACGATGGGAATTATATATATATATATATATATATATATATATCTATATGCCCATTTTTGCTGGATCGACGCCTTGTACTCCCTCCACTTGATCGGAAGCGCCGATTTTGGCCCGACACATACGCTTTCAAAGTGATCTTGTTTAAGATTTTCAGATTGATTTAAATTGATTATATACTGTACAATAAATGCGTAATAAAACATATCAGTAATCTCATTTCAAGCAGCCACAGCAGCTGCTGGAACCAGCGTGTCGTAGTGGGCCCGTTGCGTAGTTTTCGTACTCCCGTTTTTCACACAATGACTTGTAATATGAATTTATGAAAAAAATAGGCACAATAACGAAAATAAACATGATTAAGATCGCTGTCCTCCTCTTGTTGCTGCCATTCTTGCCGTTCTCGTGTGTCGCCATGGAGAGTATTCATGTCTAAATTCACCACTTGTGCTTTTGCTTGCGATTATTTGCCAGGTAATTATCTAGTTGTATTGCCGCTCGTTGTTAGTGTCATCACGTTGTTGTCATGGACGACAAACAATTAGTCTTAGGAGACAATTGTCGCTCCATCGGTAATCTTAATAAATATTATTAACTATTAGTCCAATACTCATTTATATTGGAACGGTATTACGGAAGTACGAAAAGAAACCGCGGCGAGAATGAACTTACTGCGGGTTCGCTTCTCGTACTGCAGGCGGTTGTTCTGGGCTGCTACGGTAGCCGTCACGTCTCTTCACACGTTTCTTTGTTATTTTTAATTTATCATAAATTCAACCTAAATCCGCTAATCTTGAGAAATGTCGTTTTGAAATGCAAGTGGTTGTTTTTTGTTGTCAACTCAGTTTAATTCTATAGAGCCATAAAATTGTACTAAAATTAAGTAGTTAACGACAAACAATTAGTCCAGTACTCATTTTGTATGAAATCATTCTATAGAGAAAATACGGTGAGAATTAACTCTGCGCCTATTGCGCTCGCACCGGGCTGATCTGGGCTGTTCAACAGTAGCTATTTTTCGTTGTTACTTATTATAATTTAAACGCAGATCTGCAAATCTTAAGAAAAATGGCATCAAGATGGGGGCATCTGGACGTCGGGATTGGACACCCACCACGATTCCTATGTCTGAGTCGCCGGCCATCTTAGCCATTCTATCCCATCGACCCATACAACCTACTAAAAACCCGTTCTTTCGTGGCAATGTTTGCCAACCGACGTTTGGCACGTTCACGATAAGTTGGCTTGATCAATCGGACCTACTTGACAACAACTGGTCAACAACAGCGGCAGCCAACGCAACAACGTGCCTTTAGAAACGCCAGCTGGATTGCGATTCAATATCCCTATCAATCCAATCAACGCCTAGTTGACGTCAACTCGGACGCGATCACTCTCGCGGTAGTTGTTCATTGTTCTCCTGCCAATATCTTCTCTAGCCAAGTTAGCAACAACCAACCGACATTACAAGCGGGGGGCCTCGTCACGTTCTAGATCTTGAATTCGAATCAGACATGCTTACGTTTAATATGCAACAGTCACTTCCCTTTGCGGCGGACGAAGGGGGGGGGGGGAGGCGGACGCAGACATCGCGCCTTAAAATGCTCTAGTTTTATTATAGTCCATCGCACATGAGTAATGAGTACATTTACACATTGTGAGCAGTCATCGGGTCGTCGTAACGCCGCCACGGCCTCAACCAATCCTTACTTGATATTCTTGATATCGTCATGTGTCACCATGTGTAAGCTATGAATGTGGAAAGTGGTACACAATAGTTTCATAGTTTCACTCACACGAATGGTTATCAGCGCGGTACACCATGTGTAAGCTATGCATGTGGAAAGTGGTACACAATAGTTTCATAGTTTCACTCACACGAATGGTTATCAGCGCGGTACACGCGGTTTGCGCCTCCACCTACCTCTAAGCAGACTTTGTACCACCAGCACGCAGGACAACACCGTCTCACCAGCCCGCCGAACAGCGGCGTTCTCGATGTGATCGAGAGCCTTCAGAAGTCTCTCGATCGTGGTGCTTACTTTCTGCACTATGATTATTATCATCATTAATAAAACGCTCGTTTCCTTGCACGCTAGTGCTGATCTAAGCGAAAGCCGCCTTGTTGTAAGCGTTGTCATCGTCATCATCATCATCATTTTTGTCACTGTTATTGTTGTTGTTTTTGTTGTTGCTATTTGTTGTTGCTGCTGCTGCTGCTGTTATGATAGCTGTTGCCGTTGCCCTCGCCGTTATGACACGTTTCTACTACTACTACTGATAATATGATCATGATCATTATTTCGTGGCCGCCCGTGTCGCTGTTGTTGTTGTTGTTGCTGGATTTGTTGTTGTTTCTTGTATTGATGTTGTTGTTTTTGATGTTATTACTGTTATGGCTGTTCCTGTTGTTGTCGTCGTCGTCGCTGCTTCTACTGTTTCTATTGCCATCGGTTCCACTTTCTTTTTCCGTTGTGGTCGTCGTCGTCTTCGTTGTCAGTCGCCTGATTGTCGCTCGATGCGGTTGTTGCAGTTACAACTGGTGTTGTTTTTGCACGCGTCGTAACGTTTTTCGACAGTGTGACAGGCCGACTGATGTCTGACGACGAACATTGGCGCGAGATGCGGCGACTTTTGTTCCGCCATTGGCCGGCACCAGGCAACACTGGTCACTGGACTCGCACAGCTGCACAGATGGAGGCTAACATCCGCCAACCAACAACACTGTGACTACAATGTTAACAGCAAGCAACAACAACAACAAGCAATGACCATAACAACAATCAACATTCAGAACAACAACAACAATCAACATTCAGAACAACAACAACAATCAACATTCAGAACAACAACAATCAACATTCAGAACAACAACATCAGGTATCACCATGAACAAAAACAACAAGCAATGACAACAACGATAATCAGCAGCAGCAACAACAACAACAACAACAACAGCAATCGCAACGCTAATATACGAGCAACCGCAACATCCCCAACAAAGATGAGCAGTTCTTGACATCCAAGACGTCAAGAAAGGGACAGGCGACGTGGACAGCAACTCTGGCGCAACAATGTCGTCAATTCTATCCCGGCGCGACACCTTCTCCGTAGCCATTCGTCGAAGAAATGCTTAAGGTTTTAAGATTTTTGAGCGCTATTGGATTGAGGGTATGGCAAATAAATGCATACATGAATAAGTCATTCTCATCGTGAAACCATTCTCCACGTTCGAGTTACGCAGAAGTGTTGCGAACGAAGAATTACGCTTGAATAGTGAGATAGCGTCGTCGACGGCGCTTGTATAATAGTATGGCTGGCAGTCGATGATGATGACGAGCATAGCGTAAAACAAAAACAAACAAAAATCGCCAAACACCAAATAAGATCGGCCTACCTACGAATGCCGGCGACGGCGGATTTTCCGATGCCGACTTTCGATGAATGAGTATTAGCCAAATTGATAAACAACTTTTTCTCGATATGAAAAAGGATGGACACATACACTAAATACACGAGCAAAACGAGACAAAAATCGTTCACACAGTCCTCATATCTAGTTCACGGACGGTAATAGTCAGCAACTTTCACCATCCACAATACGCTTCCATGCTTGCCGCGGCAGCCAAGGATAGTAATAGCAATAATACAGATAGCGCAAGCTACATTATAGACCTCAATGGCTGACACGAAATTACCTGATAACATTGCAAGCTTTCATTCAATATCAATGTACGTATTTTAAATGTGTCTTTTTATTATAAACGTTTTTTTTTCGCTCATTGAGCATAGCTTAATTATTCCGTAAGGCTAATTTGCGTGCACGGCGTTGCAATGATACATCTAAGCGTCATCGACATTAAAACCTAATAATAATAATAATATTTATCATCATTATCACGGTTATGACCGTGATACTGTCGTTGTCATCATGGAATCAGCGGATAGTTGGACGAAACATTTTAATAAACACTAATAGTAATGAAAACAAAGTGCAGAGTTGGTGGCGCTATAGGAGCCGCGTAGCTTAAGAAGTACTTACAGATACTGCAGCTGGCAAGGCGTCTCTCTCTCTCGCTCTCCCTCGGTATCTTATTCCCTTGGTTCTGTAGCTTCTTCATAAATGTTTTGTCACCGCTATTGTCGGTGCTTTTTAGTATGGCTGTGGTGATTGGTTCTTGTTGTCGTGTTGTTCGTGGTGGTGGTGTTATTAATTTGACAACCACAACACCAACAACAACAACAAGAACAACAACAACAACGACGACGACGACTGCAGCAACTTCGCCCGAATGTTGACAAAACGTTTGCAATTAACAGCTTCTTAGGCAACGCGTATTTGTATCACCCGCCGGACGTGTCCCGATCGCTTCTTCCAACAATGCCTAACCTCGCCACGCCCCTGAGCTTTGAACTATATTGTTACCCGTTTAGTACCGGCTAGGATAGCCATAGCCGATGCTAGGGAACCTCCGACAATTCTTGCCAGCCTGGAGAAATAAAAAAAATGTATGCGATTTGATGTCAAATAGCCTTTGAACGCCGTCTGCAATGGCTTCGTCATGACCTACTCTAAAAGAGGAAAACTTACCTGCATATTCTGGTGTTCTGCTGCGGAATATACGAAAGAAGAACTATCCTACATTCAGAATATGAGGTTTATTCATTGTAATAAAGAAAAAAAACTTGATCTCTCTTATTGCAATTGTTGGTCCACCAAAAATTCGTTATATATATATATATATATAACGAATTTTTGGTGGACCAACAATTGCAATAAGAGAGATCAAGTTTTTTTTATTACTATGAATAAACCTTATATTCTGAATGTAGGTCTGAATATATATATATATATATATATTTATATATACATATATATTGGACGTGTTTATAGTTAAATAATTAACTTATAGCGATCTCGTCATTCAGAGATAACAAAATTGTTTCGTTTCCCGCTTTCTAAACGGAGAACAAACAGGCTTTTCACATTTTCGACACCTTTCACTAAACTCCGACGGGGCGGCGTACACAAACTATACGGTGTTCTGCACGAGCGCAGACCGTGAATGAACTGTGGACTGTTTGGCTCCTGGTCTTGCCCGAAGTTATGGTACTTCTGGCGTATCGCGTTCCTAATGCAAATGTTTGCCCGTGCGTGCGTAAGTACGTTCATGCACACAGGTGGCCGCTTCATACAAGGCATATTGTAAAAGTCTACACGGTCCTATCTATAGGCGCGTTCGCATTAACGGTGAAGATGTCCGGGCCGTCAGCTTCTCTTCGACAACGACACGTCGTGCTTCCCGGCAGCACCGCTAGCTCCCAGCCAACCAGCAGGGGGGGCTGGATGAGCTAACGGCGAACCGGTCCTTAGGTTCGTTCAGCCAGGGGTTATGAATATGAATACCCTCGGCCAGCAGAGCAGGGCAGCCGTCACGCGTCTAAAGTGAAAAAGCGGACGCCCGTTGGTTTTAACGTGATCGCGGTTTTAACGTGTCAACCGCCGCCGTCGCTCGCGCTACCGCTGTCGGTAATCTTGCGTCGGCGGCGGCGTCAACGGCGCTCCGAAGCCTATGTTGTCATACGTTGTTCTTGGCAGAGATAATAATAGATCAACAAGTAAAAGCAGAGCTAAAATAAGCGCGTCGGAGACAACGGAGAGAAATATCACACAGACTTTGAGAGAAAGTGGTGGCGGCGGCGGCGGCGGCTAGAGGTAGAGAGATCAATTGGAGGGGAGGAAGGGAGGATAGAGAGACGGGAATGCACAGAACGAACACTAAACGAACAGAGCTACGCTTGCCTCGATGATTGGGCAGCGGTGATCAGGGCAGGCCCCGCTTTTTGGCCATCACCGTTGTTGTTGTTGTTGTTGTTGTTGTTGCTGTTGTTGTTATTGTCTTAAACACAATTACCCACAATCAGCATTTGACGTATCGGCACTGCTTGCTAAATGTAAATACGCCTATAGCGCAAAAACGTAGGTCGTTCATGTGCTAATATCGAGCAAGCGGGTCAAGTGCTTTTTAGCAGCAGCGTTGAAGACACACACATTACGCCCTCATCTTTTGCATGTTGGCATATATGTATATATATATATATATATATATATATACATATACGTTACAGAAAAAAAGCGTTGTTCGCTATCGAGACGATGGAT